>JAPXFY010000020.1:25233402-25280902 GCA_030674185.1 Monoplex corrugatus | reverse complement strand
ACTGAGCCACAGGGTTCACTATTATCAAACAGCAAACGACAGATTTAATCCTTTGACTCCCGTCCCTACCCACCAACTGAAAAGACAACTCTTTGAATCCCTTACCCTATCCACCAGGATTGTGAAGCTGGTGGATTGGATGAATGAGTCAGAGGGTTAAGTTTTGCTTTGCTAGCATGGTTGACAATGCAGGACGCTGGTGGACAGATTGTGGGAATCAAAGGGTTAATTCAAAGCGATGGGAAGACGCAAACGAAAGCATTTTTTTCACGCTTGTTTTGTTTTGTTTTGTTGGATACGCGCTTACATTGGTTTTCTTGTTCTTCTGGTTCCTGCTTGCTTGGGCGCGGGCAGTCACACTTGTTTTGGATTTTTTTCACGGTTTGTGCGTGCAAAGATATAGCATTTTTTTCACGGTTTGTGCGTGCAAAGAGTCTTTTTCGCCGGTCACGTGAAAATTGTGTTTTTACAAACTGAACAACACCTCCTGCAGACGACGAATGTCATTGGATGCACCACAAAAAGTGTTCACCTCGTTGGCCAATAGAAACTTCGGTTACACGTAATCTACATTTTTCGGTAAAATTGTTAAGTGAGGTACCGTCAAATTGCATTTTTCGTTTGGAGAGGACAGGCGAGGTGGAATGGCTGCGAATCTTACACCGACACCTGGTGAGTTCTTTGCAGATGATAAACGGTTTCACTCGTTAGGCTAGTTGTGTTCTGAAGAAAGAATGAATGATAACGTTTATTTAGTAGACAAGACAGCCTACGTTTTAAATGTCGTCACACGTTCTGTCTGCTAGTATGATGATGACAGGTAAAAATTTGGCATAGGCCTATAGAAACTTAACCACCCCATTTTTCTGCACATCGGAAATCAGGCTGTTATTGCTACCTTCTTCAAAGACTACGCACAATCATTGTAACGATGACTCTCAGAACGGTAGTCCTACCCCTGCCTCTCATCGTTATCCTGGCTTTTTTTTTAACCAAACTTACCGGTCAATTCTTGAGATGGGAGTTAACAATGGAACGACCATATCAGAAAGATACTTAAGGTCAGAACAAGGTGGTAATGTTCACATTTGCCTCTTAGTCTTGGGAAGAGGCTGTTCGGTGTTCCTATCATTTTCTGCCTCACTGGTCCATTCACCTCGTTTTCCGTTAAGCTTGCATACTTTCTCCTAAGACTGGTAATTGGGCACATTTATAATATTGGACTGCATTTTTGGCTCCAACGAAATGTGCAGACAGTTTGTTTTTGTAGGCCATGTTTTGTATGGGTTAGCGTAATTTATACATTTATATTCAGGATTGTTTTAAAATCACCTGTGATAAATAGGATGGAATGGTCAGTGCCAGGGGAACATCGTTGAGAATGTGCGCAAATCCATTGTGCCCCAAAGTTACTCTTTAAAAGAGTTGATTGTTGTAGCCCTTGCATAGAATTTCACAATCGGCAAGGCTTTAAACTACAAGAATAATAAGCACACATCTTCACACACATACGTACTCGCATACAATGATACACGCGCACACGCACAGACGTAATTGCGAGACGTTTTTTTTTGGGGGGGTTATTGCTAGGATTAAGACTGGAAGCAATTAGGTCATGTATATCCGCAAAATTCCAGATAACTGAACCGTACCTTTGCCGAAATTACTAATCTTTAATTAAACTGCTCAATTTGTCCCACTTTTCGAGGTCGTTGGAGTAGAGATAGTATAGTAGAGACCTTGCTATTATCAGGTCATTTTTTCCAGACGGATCGTAACTATCACCCTGGCGATCAGGCACCCGTTATTTTTGTTTAAAGCCCAGCCGACTGCGTAGTTATATCAGGGCTATCACTTTTTCAAAACAACGCATGATATTCAACAGGAAAAAGAATTAACACGTATTAATGCATTCGCGCACATAATCTAAGATGCCACTGAGGTTGTCCAGTCTGTCCAATCTATCGCAGAGGATTTAAAAAAACATACTTGAATACAAATTTAAAGATAACTAAGGACACTAAAACGTGGTAATGTTGTACAATAGAATACGAAAATAATTGGAGCTAATTTCACGCACTTTTACGGGTGTTTTCGGTTCTGCTCGATGTAAAGAGACGTAAGACACCCTTACCTACTCACTTTGACCAGTCCTTCCCCACAAACATGCACAAAGTATCCCTGAATGACTGGCGACCACAGCTCCAGCAGTCACCTGCACGCCATTTTGGTTGCTGATCACATGGGCACAACGTCATCACTAGTGGGGAGTTATTGTCTATAAATAGTAACATCAACCACGTGTGTCAGTGCAATCACCGACCTAAAATATGTGTGCAGTGCAACACTTGTTTACCCCTTCGGTTACCTCGCGTTTTTTGGCTTTTTCCGCGTTTTTTTCGGCATTTTCCGGAGTTTACTGGTCTCGATCTAGATGTAAACATTACCACGTGTTTCCTATTTTCGGTTTCAAATAAAAACACACAAACAGTGATGACGTTTTCACCCACGTCACCCACGTGATCAGGGTTATGGTCGCCAGTCATTCAGGGATATTTAATGCATGTTTGTGGGGAAGGACTGGTCAAAGCGAGTAGGTAAGGGCGTCTTACGTCTCTTTACATCGAAGGTAAGGGTGTCTTACGTCTCTTTACATCGAGCAGAACCGAAAACACCCGTAAAAGTGCGTGAAATTAGCTCCAATTATTTTCGTATTCTATTGTACATTACCCTAAAACGTATATAAGAATGGGCCTTAATTACCTAAAATAGCTTCCGCATATCCTTTTCCTAAAGCCCAAAATGCACACTTGATACGTGTACCCAATTATCAATCTTAAAAATACATGACTTAATCGAACACACACAGGTGAATGGACCAACAAGGCAGAAAATAAGACAAAGCAAATTAGAAACGACATTAAAGAGGAAATGTGTAGCACAGAATGACCAGAAGATAACTAAGGACACTAAAACGTATATAAGAATGGGCCTTAATTACCTAAAATTGCTTCCGCATGTCCTTTAACTAAAGCCCAAAATGCACACTTGATACGTGTACCCAATACTGAAAGCGCCGCCGGCATCCCCACATGGGTAGGTACCCGTTTATAACTTGGTTAGACTGGTTTGTTGAGCTGTTTTAACCAGGTGAGCTACAGAATCGCAGGATTTAAGAGTGCACGGTTTAATTAAGTGATGACACGCTGATAAAGCCATTTATTTTTTTTTATATTGTCTTGTTCGTTGAAATGCGTGACAGTGTCTTTTCGATTGACTTTCATTTTTTCTTGTCGAGCATGATTACACTTCGAATGATCTCTCAGTACATGTTTTCAGAAACGGCCTTTAATATTAGAGTTGGATGAGCATTGAATTTAGAAAGGTCTTTGCTACTAAACATTTTGCTTTTTCCCCCGCACGAGGTATCGAAACTTTTGACTTTCGCATGAGAACTTTTCCAACAATTGGGCGGGGCTTATTGTGCGCCAAACCGTTCCTCTATGGAAATGCTGAAAAAGCGGCATGACAACGGTTAAAGAGGGAGGGGGAGAAAAATACCGCGGAAACGGAGAAAAACCGGACGTGGTTCAAAATCCAACAAATTTATGATCAAACTTTGAACATAAGGATGTATTTATTGAAGAGATTTCCATGAAGACCAAGCGCCTTGATCAACTCGTAACACTGGCTTAGTTTCAAAAGAATGTTCACCTAAAATCCATGCTTCCTCTCTGCTGTAGGCCTATATTTCTTTAATACAAACAACACTGCGTTCAGAATTCCGTAGACAGTGCTTGCTTTGGTTGTTTTGGTGCCATGTTTTAAATAAAAACTGACACGCTAATTTGGCGTCTACAGTAGTATAGACAGTTCCTCTTTCTAAGCACTTGTATTTCGCTTTATAAAATTCTATTTTCATTTCGTGTGTGGAATAACAACCCAAACGCTTGAAACGGTTGCGGATACGAACCATGAGGTGCGCTACGTGAAGACTGGCCTTACTCAGTTACTGCCTATTTTAACACAATGTGCTGATGTCAGTGTAAGATAAGATCCTCATTCCCCCACTTTCCTGGAACGGTTATTCTTGTCGAACATACCACCCGGTATGGGTGCTGACGTAAACGGAATCAAATCGATCAGTATTAAAGGTTAAGTGTTCTTACCATTTCGAGTCATGCCCTTTTAAAATGTTATTCAAATCTCTCCCCCCCCCCCTCCCCTCTGTGGTGTGGAAAGGGTAGTAGACGTCTTAAGAAAATTAAGGTGGAGATTAATAGAAACCGAGCAATGGCATGTTTGGGTCACCCACACATGGGTCTCTATGACGTATAGGCTGATATGCAATGCAGAAGTACATTATTTTAATGACATGGCAGATGAAGAAATGCATTTCACAACAATGCAAATTTTCAGTGACTGATATAAAGAAAAGATTGAACGCCAAGACCGCTCCAGGGCTTGTGTGCAGGTATACGGCTCATGTCATTCTGGATTTCACCAGTTACATGACATCTGCAGTGTCAGCGTAAATGGAAGTTATTTCAAGCGCTTTGACGCCATCTTGAGAAGCGAATTATTTTCTTCCTGCCGTGGGGATGCCGGGGGCTCTTTCAGTATAGTATCCCCACCTTCTGTGCTAGAAAATTCCTCTTCTTTGCTTTGTCATTTCTACCTATCATTTTTATGCCTTGATGGTCCATTCACCTGTGTGTAAGTCTAGCATATTTTTTTTTAGAATTGATTATTGGGTACATGTATTAACTATTAAGTGCATTTTTGGCTCTAGGGAGGTGATATGCGAAAGTAATTTTAGGTAATTCATGCCTGTTATGGTCATGTATGCTTATATTTGTATTCAGGTGTATTTTTTAAATCTCCCCTGTGCGATAAATTGGGCGGAGTGTTCAACGGCAGGGGCATGTTCTTGGATTATGTGCGCAAATGCATTGTGTGTACTTTTCGTGTTTCCCGTCGCTGTTTTGTATGTTTTGAAGCGGTTATACACCTGATATGGCTCTTCGCAGTCGGCTGAGCTTTTGAACAATAAAATATTTTTTTATGAAAATATGTATTGTCCAGAGCAGGTTAAAAATCCAAATTCTTTTTCCAGCTAAGAAATAAAACGTGACGATGACCACTCAAAGAAATGAAAGCAGCACGAAGACAATGAAGATTCCAAAGTCGGGTTCAGGTCCTATTTTCTGAATCCGTAGTTTCCAGGACGTCTGCTGGCATCACGTACCAGTCCTGCTTCTACAGAAGGGTACTACTAGAGCTGTGGTCACATTCAGTGGAGGTAAGTTTTGTATTGCTGCTATATGTCATGTTCTGTTCCTCGACTTTTCTCTTCAGTTTGACTGGAAAATCAAACTTCTGGTTGCACATGCTGAAGATCCCACTCGGTTGAAAATCATGAAGAGCAGGGCATTGCCCGGCTGCCTTGGTATAAAACATTGGAGAGATAGGTTGATTTCCCAGGTCCCACCCCTTGAAGACCAGTAAGCCTTCTTGCCTTGCTGCAGTCTTGGTAAAAGTACCATTATTGTCCGTCTCCACTCTTGTGTTCCCTCCCTCCACCTTTCCCACCCTCTTTATGGCTATGCATGCATATGTATTTGTGTATGCATGGAAGTAATGTGTAGTACGCCAAATGTAAAGAATGGGGCTTATAAGGATTAATCAATTGCAATTTAGACTTGCAAGGTGAGCATGGTTTTTGACATCTTTTGACGGGTGGTTGTTGACGTATTGTTCGCCCTGATATGGCTCTCGTAGTCGGCTGGGCTGTAAGCAATATGAACTGAACTGAACTTCCCTCCGCCCTCTCTCACGCTCTTTCTGGCTACATATATACTCCTAATCATAATTTAAGGGCCACTTCTTCCTTCCTCTCTAATTTTAAGTTGAAATAGACAATGTTTAGAATTGATTCTGTTTTATTTCATCATTTCCACACCTGTTTTGGAAAAAGAAATTAGCACAATGACCCATTAGTGAACAGCACATGCATTTAAAGGAACATCCCCCCCTTTTCAAAAACAAAGTGTCAGATTTGGCCAATCTGTTTTCAATATCGCGTGTGTCCGCCCCGAGCCTGGATGCATGCTTCACAGCGCCGATGCATCGACCCCACAAGGGTACGGAGTGTGTCCTGAGGGATGGCCGCCCACTCGATCTGCAGGATGTCGACCAGCCTGGCCAGGGTGCCCGGTGGGGGGTGGTTGTCCCTGATGCGCCTCCCGAGCACATCCCAGAGGTGTTCAATTGGGTTCAGGTCAGGTGAGCACGCTGGCCAGGCCATACGGACGACTTCATGCTGCTCCAGGAAGTCGGTCACAAGGCGTGCTCGATGCGCAGGTGCATTGTCGTCCTGGAAGATGGCGCCTTGACCAAGGTCCACAAGCGCAGGCAGTGCCACGGCCGCCAGAACCTCGTCCCGGTACCGGACCCCGTTCAGGATGCCGTCAATGGGGAGCAGGGGGGTCCGGGTACCACGGCTCATGCCACCCCACACCATCACCGACCCGCCGCCGTACCGGTTATGCTCTTGGACAGTGGCGTCAGCGAACCTCTCCCCTTGACGTCGCCACACCCGAGCCCGGCCATCGTTAAAGGTCAGGGTGAACCTGGACTCATCCGAAAACAAGACCCGGGCCCACTGTTGCCTTGTCCAGGTCACGTGCTCCCTGGCCCAGGTCATGCGGCGCACTCTGTTGACGGGTGACAGCACGGGTCGGACGGCCGGTCTCCGTGACCTCAAGTTTGCCTCATGTAGCCGTCTTCTCACCGTGCTGCAGCTGATGTTAGCACCTGTTGCGTCCCTCAGCTGACCCCTCAAGGTCACCGCAGTGGATGCCCTTTCCCTCAGGACGGAGAGGGCAAGGTAGCGGTCTTGCTGTCTTGTCGTTACTCTGGGTCGATCCGTGTGACGCCTTTCCTGGACTGCTCCAGTCTCATTGAAGCGCTCCAGCAGTCTCTGGATTGTGGAATGCGACACTTCAAGTCGTCTAGCAACTTCCCGCTGCGCTAGGCCTTCATCAAGCAGAGCGAGGGCTCTCCCCCGCTGCTCATCCGTCATCCGTCGTCTTGCAAGCATGGTTAAAACGAACCAAGAACGGGTCCTTTTTATCCTCGTCTGCGGGCAACTTTGGCTGGAGTAGTGTTCAAAAAGGGCTTGCCTTGCACGTGCAAAGCGAATTTTGTCGCTACCTTGCCTGCGTCGTCAGAGAGACCCTGCTGAAGATTCGACAATTTCGTGTGGAAATTGTCTTCCTTGGGCCGCCCATTGCAAATCGGCAAATCCCCAAACACGTGCCAAAAGGAAACTGCAATGTTGTCTGAGCTCTTATCCATTCAGTTACGACAACGAATTGGAGAAAAGAGTAAGAGAAAATAGGTTATTTCTCCTTTCAAAAATTGACTCAAAAACGTTCCTGGCCCTTCAATAATGACGTGTAGTATATATGCATATGTATGTATGTACTTGTGTATGCATGGAGGAGAGTAAATGTGTAGTATGCCATATGTAAATGTTTTTAAGGATTAATCGCACTCGGACAATTCCATAGGTGATCTGCCCATATCGGCCAGATAAATATCCGGCAGACGTCTTAATCTTGTGCAAAAGTTTATGCGTAGGCAGGGTTTGAAATGGAAATGGGCGAGGGGAAATTTGGACGTCGCCGGAATTCAGTTGTCATATTGCATGTAGCTCGGCCGATCACAAGAACCATATCGGTCCAGTACAGATATCGGTATACACACACCTCAAATATTAACACCGCGTTGAAAAGTCCATGTTTAATCAGGCTACTTTAGAACCACCCACCTGTAAATGGGAAAGCGTTCCCTCTGGGGGCAGGGAAGGTAACGCCGAGAGATTGGTACCACTGTCACTATGCTGTCTCCTCTCCGACATTTGAATTTTAAACACATTTTGGTTTCCACGACTAATACTTGCAAAAGATATTTAAAACGACCTTTTGTACAGAATCACAAAGCATTCAGTAAAAGTGAGATTAAGTTTAATCATTATCATTGCAAAGTGATTTTTACATGACCGATTTGTACACTTTTGTCCATTGATTCCTAGAAATTTGTATGTGTTCATAATGGAATGCATGCTTGGTGTATATGCATGTCTTTATGCATGCGTGTGCGTGCCTGCAGTGTGGTTTTGTTCAAAAATTGACTTTATTTTTGCAGGTGAAATCGCCAGTAGCCCGGTATTTTAAACTTACCTCCCTTTTCTTTTTCCCACCATCTCACTTCTCCTTCCCCGACGTCGCACTTCTATGTCCCTCCTTTTCTCTCTCCCCTCCCCTCCCTTTACCCCGTCCTTCTCCTTGCATCTCCCATTATTCTCAGTCCTGCCAGTCGCTATTTTACTATGTCACTGATCAGATCACTGTTCTAAGTTAAAAACGAAGGATGGCGTCTGAGGAACCTTGCCTGCAGGCGCCCTCTACCAACTGTGGTTACAAACGCTGCTTTGGTTTTGCTTCTTTTGATCTTGTTTCTGTTGGATAGCAGCTGTTGTATGTTGAAATGTTTTCTCTACGTGCACGGTCACCTGCTTACGTGTGAGCAGTGGGAATTCTACAGTGTCTTCAGTGGTTATCTGCCGTTGTCCAGGCCAAAGGAGGGTCGATAAGCTTCTTGAGCCAGATGCATTTTCTGTAGTTGCTTGGTCTACTTTTTACGTACACCTGTACCGGTAACTGTGGCATGGGGAAATTAAACTGGCGTTCAGCAGCTAGAGGGAAAAGTAGCGTAGTCTTAGTGTGGATGTAGTGTTCTGCTACTCCATCTGGCGCTGCTGTGGTCTTTCACATGGCTCTGGAGGATCTAGTACAAGTAAGAAGGGTTTGCTGGTTGACCGACATCCAGGTCAGGTGGCGTGACTGTCTCGAGTCACTCTCGTGTAATGTTCAGTACTAGTTGTTTATCCGACTGCCAACGGTGAAATGGCCGATAGAAATGATATAGGCGCGTAAACGAAACAAGACATGCGCAGTTTTTGGCCAAATTACCTGTCGAGAGTAGAACAAATCGGTCTCAGATTCTGACCAGCCTTCGTCACGAACTCAACAAGACAGACAATTTCAGTAAATTCATGTCAAGACTGACTACAGCAACAGGATCAGTTGGGTTCCATGAATAAACTCTTAGTACTGATGGCACATGTATTTGTGTAACTGTACTGTTATAAGACATTAAACTGATCGATAAATCAACAGTCCTACACTAGAACTGAAACTTAAGCCAGAACTAATCTGAACTTAAGCCAGAACTAAACTAAACTTAAGCCAGAATTAGTCAGACGTAAACCAGAGGTAAACTTAAACCAAAACTAAACAGAAACCAGAACTAAATTCAAAACAGATAAAACTCAAGCTAAAAATGAACTTAAAGGTATGAACTTAAAAGCTAAACCTAAACTTGTAATAATCTTGAACACAAACAGAACTCAAACTGAACTTGAAACTCAAACTGAACTTGAAACTCGAACCGAACTTGAAACTCAACCGGAACTTGAAACTCAACCGGAACTTGAAACTCGGACCTGAACTTGAAACTCGGACCTGAACTTGAAACTCAAAGCTAAACTTGAAACTCAAAAGCTAAACTTGAAACTCAAAAGCTAAACTCGAAACTCAAAAGCTAAACTTAAACCGAAACAAAACTTAAGCCGAACTTAACCCAAACTGAAACTAAACTCCAGTATAAACTATCCTTAAATTGAGCTAAACATTAAAACCGAATCTAAACATCAACAAAAAACAGTCTAAAGATTCTTAACAATAGAACGAAATCTGCACATTATAAACATAAAACGAAATCTAAAGATTTAAAAAAATAAAACATTGAAGCGACATTTTAAAACTACACAAAACTGAAGCAACAATAAAACCTGTAATCAATAAACCAAACGTAATCTGAAAACATAAAAAAACAACCTTAAACTAATGCGAACATTCAACAAATACCTTAAAACATACCCAAACCAATTGAAAAGTAAAACTGAACCACACTTTAAAAAAATGCCCGGTGTAGAAATCACGCATTGGAAGAAACATCAAATTGAAATCCAAATCCAAACTCTAACTGAAAGTAAATGAAAACAAACAAAAAAGTAACTAAAAAAAAAATTGAAAGCAAAAAGCCTCAAACAAAATAATTCAAAACATAACGTAAAATAAAGGAAAACCCCAGGAAATAAGAAAGAAAAAACGGAACAACGTAAACCTGTATGCCTTACCGCTTACGTAATAGTGTTAAATAAATAAAATTAAACAAGGACAGTTTTATATAGAAACAATAACATGGAACCCAACTGATACTGTGGTTATCAAGCCATTCGATAAAAAAAATATCTACATTTTAGTTAAGAGTACTTGGACATTTTGGCTTAGATTCTTCTGGAAGTTCAGTTCTACATTTTTTTCCTGTCTGTTTCTGCCTTGTTCCTTTGCTTCTATTTCTTCCTGTTTTCTGGCTTGCTGGTCCATTCACTTGGGTGTTCGGTGGGGTCTTGCGTGCTTTTTCTTGGGATTGGTGGTTGGCGTATGTTTTGGTGTCCTTAGTTATGCATAAATTTGTGTTCAGGTGTTTTTTGAAAATCCCTGTGCGATAATTTAGACGGAGTGGTCTGCGCCAGGGGTAAATCTTTAGATCATCATCATCAGGTGCCTTGCCGCATGGCGTTTGCGATTATGGACTTCCCATCTGTATCTCTTGTTGCCTTAAGCATCTCTTCCACCCTCCATGTCTTCAGCCACTGCAAGTCCGTCCAGTATCTTCTCCCTGGGTCTACCGGTGCTCTCCTTCCCTCCAGCTTTCCCTTTGTAACCGGGTGTTCCAATTCCCCTTTCCTCATGAAATGGCCTATGGATGTTGCCTGCATTTTCCTAATCTTCCCTATGAATGATCTACTTGTGTCTGTCTCCATCAAGACTGTCGTTTTTCTTTGCTGTCCATGGAAATCTAACATCCTTTTTAGAAACCACATCTCGCCTGCCTCAATCTTGTTCTGACTTTGCTTGTTGACTGTCCACGCCTCGCAACCGTACAACAGTATTGGTTCAATATAACATTCCAGAAGCCTCTTCCTGATAATTGATAGGCATTTGTTGGTAAGAATGCGTTCCATCTTGAATGTTGTTTTGGCTTGGCTGATTCTGCTGGCTATATCTGTGCATCTGCCGTCTGGTGAAATGATCGTTCCCAGTTATTTAAACTTAGCCTGTCTCAAGGTTGTGCCGTTTGCTGTTATTTTGCATGAGGGGATTTCATGGTTGTTTTTTTTACTGATCACCATGACTTCAGTCTTCCTGCTGTTTAGTTGCAACCCTTTACGTTTGCTTTTATATTTCTAGTATATTCACAAGGTTTTGTAGGCCCCTTTCACTTTTTGCAATTTGCACGGTGTCATCGGCGTATCGAATGTTTATATTTCCTCCAACCTTTAATCCAATGTCTTCCTCTAGGTTTCTCATGTTTTTGCTGTAAAGTGAAAACGGACCTGGTGACAAAACGCAACCATATCTGAATCTTTTGGTGTTTTGGAAAGAGCTTATCTATTTTTATTCTCATTGCAGCTGTTTGTTCCCAATACATATTTCTGATTATTCGTAGATCTTTTCCATCAATATTGAGTTTTTCTCGTTGATCAATTGTTCATGTCTTACCCGATCGAAAGTTTTGGTATAATCAACAAAGCATAAATATAAATCCTTGTTCACCTCGATTGACCTCTTTGACAGTTCTTAGGGTGTATATGGCATTAATAGTTCCTTTCCCTTCCACAAATCGACGCTGTTCATCTATTTCTCTTTTGATTCTATCCCTTGCCCTGGTATGTCTCAACGCAGTCGGCTGGGCTTTTTAAACTATGAGCTGTAACTGCTTTGTTTCGAAAGTATTACATTCTCGAGGTGGATGGTCGGTGCTTCTAATGGTCTTCACTTCGTTTTCTTGTGCTTTTTTACATCAGATTATCTTCAGTTTTTATATGTAGATTATGTCCCTTTTTCTTTCGTCGATTCGTCAGATGGACCATCCTTACTATTATCCCGTTGGCATATGAATCAGCGGTAGTTTATCTGTTCTGGACCAGCTACGCAGTGCGTGTTTAAGGGCCTTAAGGTAGGGTCTGTTGTTGGTCACCAGGTGTTCTTTCCTACTGGTGTTCTGAGAAAGGCAATTTGGGTGATACTCGAGTAGTCGGCTGGGCTGTAAGCAATATGAAACAGTATAAGATGGTAGCCTGCTCTCTTGGAATGATGTGCCCAGTCCATCTGTCTTTTCATGGTGACATAGTGGTGACATGATGACCCTGTTTTCCTGATAGTTGTAATGCGGAGTTTTTTCCTATTCATTTTCACGCGTTTTTTTGTGTGTTTAGTAAATCGCTCCAGTTTTCTTTTCTTTTTCTTTCCGTTCATCACTTCTATTCATCTGTTTCTTTACTGAATTCTTGTCCTTCCAGCCCACTCAGCCCCTCCCTTAAATCCTCCCGACCCCTCCCAAAAGACAAGTCACCAGAAAGAAGACGAAAACGCCACAGCAAACAAAGATCGGCAGACCAAGCATCTCCCTGTCTCCACAGACTGAAGCAGTACAGGACGCAAAACATTTGGGGAAAAACAGACTGGGACTTATGGAATATCTGAAGCTGGATCCCCACTCCCCAGTCCATCCTCCGTCCTGACCCATTTCGCCCTCACTTAATCCTGTCTGCGCCTAACTTGCCGCTCCCCCACCCCCCCGCCCTCCTTCCTTTTCACATCCATACCCACTGATCTTGTACAGTCCCATCCCATGTTCATCATCCTGTCCAGACTAAAAAACCCACTGCCCCACCTCGGTGTCTACCAGCAGTGTTGCCTGACTGTATGCAGACTTAGACACGACGCTACAACCCCCCCCCCCCAAGAAAAAAAAACCCCAAGATTATTGTAGCCTGAACTGAACCAGTCTGAAAGACCATCGAGGACGTCGATGTTTCGTTATCGAGGCAAGGACAAGAGTATGGATCTTAGTCTACAAGTTTCGGGACATTTCAGTCTTCTAGAACTACAAGGACTACGGTTCGGAGCAAAAGACATGGTGGAACACTTTTGAAGGGAGAACATCTTCAGGTAAATAGAACCACACCAAGGACCACAATGAGATCCACGTCATCAAGGATCACATCACCAGGGACCACGTCTGGTTCGTCGTCGAGGACGACGTCATGACATCAGGACGACGTCACATAAAGGACGCCGTCACGTCATGCAGACTTGCCAACCCCCCAAATTCACGTTGCTTATTTTTCAGGTTGGGGAATCATGATTTTGCTTATTTTGAAAATGAAATGCTTATTTTGCGACATCACGTAATTTCTGGGAACCAACAAAGTAATTACAGGAATCAGGTAATCAATATTTCATAACAACTGTAAACAGGCCTTCACAAAGGCAAAGATTCAAGGATATATGCCTCGTAGCATAGTAGCAGAGAAAGATAATAATAGTTTTAACTTTTGAATGGAAATTAGTAACAGAAACATTGAACTTACCTCTGAGCAACTGTAATGGTGGCAGGCAGATGAGACTAACAGTGGGAAAGGGGCATCTCAACTCCCTTTGACAGCTTGATACTTGTCATGTCTGTCCTGCTACCCAAAGTGAGGCTGTTGGTTTAGTCTTTTTGGGCAAGATGCCTGCTGGAAGAGCCCTTGAGGTAGGCAATCATTTCAGGTGAAAACTGCCTGGTCAGTGCAGATCCTGGCATGTGCTTGCAGATAATGAGAGCCTCTAGTAGTTGATCCCCCATCAGTGTGCGCTGGTCTGTTTTTATTTTTCTAACACCGGAAAAGACTCACAGCTGGCAGATGAGTGGGGCACGACAAGCAGGCCAAGAAGAAAGAGGCAAGCAGTCCTGATATCCTCCTGTTGAGCCAGCTTGCCCCAGAATAGGCCAATATCATCTGAAGGTGATGGCAGGGATTCTTTCTCCAGCAACACAATTTGAAGTGATTGGAGTTGGTTTACCACCTCGTCTTGAGTTGAGCCACTTGGAATAAGAATAGGCCACATTGTCATGAGTCCCTTTAAATTGTCTATGGCACCACTTTCAACAAACTTGCTGGGGTTCGTTGAGGCAACTTTCTTCAAGAATGAATTGTTGTGAGGCAGGTTGTCTTTAAGGTAGTCACAGACTGACTGATAATAGGAGATAACAGATTTGAAAAAATCATCCTTCTTGCCTGAGATATTCTTCTCCTTCATGAATGCCTCCACTTCAGATCCAACTTGGATGTCCTTGTGATCTTTCACATTGTACGCTGAGTTGTAATCAACTTCACAGGGAGATTTGTATATCATACCACTTGGCTTGACAAATTTTTGAAGGACTTCTTTCATGAGCCTGTTGATATTCTCATGGAGACTTTGGATCTGAGGGGCTTCTGACTGGTGCTTGGTGAGAAAAGGCTGGAAAGTCTTCACAGCAAACATCAAGAACAGAGCACACAGACGAGCTGTGTGGGAACATAAGTTCTCATAAATTGAGGATGCCTTCTTGTTAGCAGCTGTTCCTGGTTTTATATTTTTCTCCTTTTCCTCTTTAAAAAAATCTCAAGGCTGGCCAGTCAGCAACCAACCTATTCAGACATCGGGCAATGCTGAGCCTTCTGGTGCTCACATGCTTCAAAACTCCCCGCTGTTCCTGGCCATGATATTCTTGATATTTACCTAAATTCATTTGGCGAACACTGCTTTTCTTCATATAGTAGTAGATGTCAACCAGAAGATCAGCAGGGGAAGATGGCAGTTTATCTGCAGCTTTCTCGGCAGCTAAGTGCACTAAATGCAGAGTACACCCAGACAGGAAACACTCAGGGTTCTTCTTCTTGATAAAGGAAAACACTCCCTTGTGAACACCAGTCATGACACTTGCATTGTCACAGCCAAATGAGACACAGTTGGTCCATGGAATGTCTCCTTCCTGCAGCAAAGCATCCAACAGATTAAAACTTTCTCCTGTGCCAGAGCCATCAAGGACAGGTAATGACAACTTCTGAGTGAACCTCACAGGTCTCCACATTAAGTGTGCGAACAACAATGGGGTAAAGCTTCGCATTTGAGTCATTTGATCCATCTGTTGCGAGTGAGAATGGCTGGTCTTCATCCATTCCACAAGGGTGTCCTTGTGAATTTTTGCAATGTCTTTGATCATAGCAGTGGCCTTTGTGCGCTTACAAGAGAATTTCGCTGCAATTAAAGAATCATCAAACATTTCCTTGAAAGCTTCCGTCAGTGTGTCAGCTGCATTGATCAACAAGTTAAGGTCAGCAATCAGACTCGCCATTCTGATTTCAGCTTTGGTTATTTTTTGAGCAAGTTCCTTCTCCTTCTCCAATTCTTCTGCACTCTGTTGGGGTTTGAAGAATTTATGAAGTGATCCAGCCTGTTGGTTGTGATTCTTCTCTCTCTCAGAATGCCTGATGGATTTCTGATGTCGCTTAATATCCCGAGCACCGGATGCACCGATATAAATGTCCGAATCACGCAAAGTACATCTTGCATAGTGCACTGAGTCCTTGCCCTTGGTCGTACACTCCGTAGTGAAAGCAAAAGATTTCTTGTATGAGTTCAAAAAGCACTGCTTAGATGCCTTTGAAGCCATGGTCTTACTAACTCACAACACCTAGAAAATGCACAAAAGGAATCTAGATCTATAAATCGAGTCAACTGCAATTTGAGAAACACACACTGTCACTGTGAGTGAGACACCCTCACTGTACTGTCTAGATCTAGTGTCAGCCTACTGTATCACTGTATCGAATATTAGATCTACACTACGCACAAAAAGTTAAGGGATCACTTGCACAAAAATTCATAACTTTCAAAATAAGACAGCCAATGCGTTGAAGTTTGGCAAACATTTAATTCCATGCTTTAGTGATAACGATACACAATTGCCTTCAATTTCGAGCAATCGTTTGGTGTACATTTGATCAAAGTGGGTACGTATCGAAATTTGATTTCCCAGTCATTGAAATCACAAGACAGGGCATTCTGATGCTCCCAAAAGTTCAGTAATGCGTGTAACCGCCATGGCTGTTCTGGCACTCGACGCAGCGAGTCCTCATCGAGTTGACCAGGTTGGTGAAGATCCTCTGTGGAAGCGCCTGCCACTCAGCCTGCAGCATCTGGTAGAGGTGTTGGGCATTCCTGGGAGGGGGGTGGTTGCTCCTCACTTTGCGATCCAGCTCATCCCAGAGGTTCTCAATCGGGTTGAGATCGGGACTGCATGCTGGCCACTCCATTCTGTTGACTCCAGACTGCTGCAGGAAGTCGTTGACCACCCTTGCCCTGTGGGGTCGAGCGTTGTCATCCTGGTAGACAGCCGTCGGTCCCATCTGCTGCAGTGTAGGCACAGCCAGCGGTTGAAGGATCTCATCCCGGTATCGGAGGCCAGTCAGGTTACCCTGTACATGATACAAGCGTGTTCTGTGGTGAAGGCTGAAGGCCCCCCAGACCATTACAGAACCTCCACCAAAGGCCACCTTTTCTTGGACAGTGGTGTCAATAAAGCGTTGCCCTGGGCGCCTCCAGACCCTCAGTCGGCCGTCGTTGTGGTTCATGGTGAAGCGTGATTCATCACTGAACAGGACCTGGGACCATTGCTGACGTGTCCACCTCACGTGACGTCTGCAGAAGGCGCGGCGTGCTGCCCTATGGGCTGGAGTTAAGCGTGGCCGTACAGCTGGGCGACGAGAACGGAGGTTAAACCCATGAAGGCGGTTCCGTATGGTCTGCTGGCTGATGTTGATGTTAGTAGCCACCCTCAGCTGCCTTCGAATGATGCTGGAAGAGGCTGTTCTTGTCTGCAGGGCTTGTCGTTCAATGAGACGATCTTCACGTGGGTTTGTCTTCTTCGGTCGACCAGATCTGCGTCTTTCATGGACCCTCCCAGTGGCTGTGAAGCGTTGAATCAGTCTGACAATGACCGAGATGGACACCTGAAGTCGCCTGGCCACTTCTCGCTTGGGAACACCATCTTGGAACCATGCAACAGCTCGTCCCCTCTCAAACTCGCTCAATTTTCGTCGTGGAGGCATTGTCAGATCAGGCCTACTACTGGTGGAATGTCTTCTTATAAAGCCAAGCAAGAGACAGCATCTCACACATAAACAGCAGTGCTTGCACGTGCATAATGGTTTTTTCCATCTGGCTTGTGCAATGTGTTCAGGCAGAACGGTCCAAAACAAGGTCCTTTTTCGCAAGTTTCCGCTTTTCCGTTTGCGGCCAAGCTCAGTAGTAGAGAATCCCGTGCAATTTTCGCACTAACACATCGCCCACTTACAGCTGAACTAGAATTCATAACAATTTGGCTGGACTGAGAAATAAATAACAGTAGCGAACTGAGTTTATTACGCACCTGTTTTCTCATAGTGATCCTTAACTTTTTGTGCGTAGCTTAGATTCTAGATCTAGGCCCGGTTAAATCAGATCACGAGCACAAACTGTCCAGGTCAGAACAACTCTTTCCAATCGAAATTTTCACAGCCTCACAAAGAACGAAAACAGCACTGAAGCATGTGAAATCCACTTAAAAAGTGCAGAAAACAATTGTTCCCCACTATCTTCATTCAAAAGATGCATTGAACGTCCACGGAAAGGGCCAGTCGGACAAAGAAACACAACTCCACAATGGCGGCTCTGTTGACATTTCACGACCAAGAAACCGGAACTCACTGGGATTTGAGCAGTAAAAAAACAAAGGCCTGAACGCAAACAAAATTCTATCATCGAGTGCTAATTAATTTCCGATTCCGATACTTGATGGAGAATAACAAGAGGTATCGGCAATTGCTCGCGTATTCTCAACCAAGTTTTACGATCCGAGTAGGGCTTGACAGCGGGTTTCGAGCAATGGCGATCATGCTTACCGGAAAATCAAAAGATGCGTATTTGATCGTTTTGACGCGTATTTGCGTATTGCTGACAGTTTTGCGTACTAGAATACGCAATTGCTTACAGGTTGGCAAGTCTGCGTCATGTCAGTTGCATGTTGTCTTCGAGACACCTGAGTTTTGAGACAGGTAAGTGGTTCAGATGATTACACTGAAGCTGTAGGCTTGCCCAGATAAGTTTGTAAAACGTGACATACCAGTAGGTGTTGAAAAGGCAAATACCGTAGGAGTTGTGTTAAAATGTAAATATTGCATGTATTGTGTGAAATGATAGTGCAGGTGCAAATGGTAACGAGTGTAGTGTTTTGGTTTAATGGCAGACCTGCTAGTACCGAAATCACCATTTGTATGATCGATTATTCCCCTTAAATTAAAAACGCGTATTAAAGGATAGTATCATTGGGTCCCATTGGATGTTTACAGATGGTCATATCTTCTCTACTCCTATACCATTTATATTTTAAAAAATGCACAAATATACAAGAAGGCACTACAACCGAGGGAGGGGTGAAACGGATGAACTGTCACAATGATGAACGGAGATGAACCGTAACACGGTGATAAAGGGAACATTGTAATAAAACAATTTCTATGTGCTAGTTGGTTAGGCGTTTCCCTGTTACATATGTAAAGCAAGTACACATCAGCCCTTAACAACGGCCCTGTGGAGATACCAGGGGCTCTTTCAGTATGTTAAATCCCCACCTTTTGGAAATCATGTGCTAGAAATTTTCATCTTTTGTCGCTCTTGTTTTTTTCCTTTTTCCTTTCTTTAATTTCTGCCTTTGGTCCATTCACCTGTATGTGTTAAGTCTTGCGTACTTTCTGTAAGGACTGATAATTGTGTACATATATAAAGTGGGTTTTTGACTGTAGGGAAATGTGATACGCAAAAGCAATTTAGGTAATGTAGGGCCGTTTTTATGTTTAAGTGCCATCGGTAATGTTCAATGTGTAAGGTGTTTTCCATATCCCCTGTGCGATAAATTGGAATGGTCGATTCCAAGGGCATAATCCTTACACTGTGCTCGAATGCATTATGTGTACTTTCTCCCCCCTTGTTGAAGTATGTTTTGAAATGGGTTATAGCCCTGATATGTCTCTACGCAGTCGGCTGGGCTTTAAAGAAAAAATAACAGTAAACGATTGACAATCCCAACAGTAGGGTAAAAAAGTACATATATTCTATAGTCATAGAATCAAATTCTAATTCCAAGTTCTCAAAATGACGTCTTCGTGCTCGGAATGAATTTCACATGCACTAACATCACAGGTGCCTTGTGATGAAAATCCAAAATGATCACGGCACAAGTCTTAAGCCTGCACACAAACCCATGAGCTGACCATTTTCTGAGGTTCTACCTAGATAGTGCCATAACCCTGGGGTTCTAGGGGAGTGAGATGGTAGAGACTTTAACTTTCCACTTTTATAGGATCAAAGAAAATAATAAAGGAAGAATGAACAAACGAGGGAAGGGCATATCAACTAACGTTATGATCAAAACAGATGAAGCACAAGTGCTTTATACAGGCTGGGTAACTCAGCGGATCCACTAATTTCAGCGGATGAACTAGTTACAGAGGGGAATTTTTTTTTTCAGAGGAAGTATTACTGAATTATTGTATTTGCCATCAGGAAATGCATCTATAATGCCTCCAAATTACAGAAATTCTTCAGTTTCGCCCCCCAGGCCCCCCCAACAGGGATGTTGCCCCTGGACCCCGGCCAGTTTTCAGAGGAAACTATCTTCTCTTACCCAGCCTGTTTATAAAAGACGAGACAACAGGCAGACACATGTAAAGCAAATGTTCATCCTTAAATATAATGTTAAAGATCCTGTAAACTATGTGGGTCATCGTGGCTTATATATTATGCTTATGCAAACGTAAAATCAAGCATTCACACCTCGAAAACTGTTTAGTCTTAATGGTTGGGTTTAATATTAGCTGTGCACGTAAAGGGCCCCTGAATTACCAAAGTGCTAATGAAAGGTGCAGCCCACAAACTATTTGTATATGTACTGCAGGGAAATGGCGACTCCGGGGAAATGGCTACGGCGACTCCGGGGAAATGGCGACTACGGCAAGGCGGGAAAACGGCGACTGTGGGTGAACGGCGACTACGACTCCAGGTTAACGACTACCACTCTTGGTAAACGGCGACTAGGACTCCTCTAGGAAAATGGCGGATTGAGGAAAAGGGAGACGCCAGGAAAATGGCGACGACGATTCCAGGTAAATGGCGACTAGACGACTCCAAGAAAATGTTGGATTGAGGAAAAGGGAGACTCCAGGGGAAATGGAGATGCCAGGAAAATGGAGACTCCAGGAAAATGGCGACTAGACGACTCCACGAAAATGGCGACAACGACGACTCCACGAAAATGGCGACTACGACGACTCCACGAAAATGGCGACTACGACGACGCCACGAAAATGGCGACAACGACGACTCCACGAAAATGGCGACAACGACGACGCCAGGAAAATGGCGACTATGACGACTCCAGGAAGATGGCGACTACGGCGACTCCAGGGCAATGGCGACTTCGACTCCAGCCTTTAGGAAAATAGAGATCACGACTCCATAAAAATGGCGACTATGACGACTCCAGGGAAATGGATGACTATGACGACTCCAGGGAAATGGAAGACTATGTCGACTCCAGGGAAATGGAAGACTGCGACTCCAGGGAAATGGAAGACTACGATGGGGCGTGGCGAAACAGGAAAAACGGGAACTACAGCGCAATCGGGGAAATGTTGATTCAGGACCCCAGGGAAATGTGGATTACAGGACCCAGGGAAATGTTCAGCAACTCCAGGGAATGTTATACAGCAATCCAGGGAAATGTGCCCGAGTGTTAAGAAAACGGCGATCCAAAACCCGGGGGGAAAGGCACAGCATAGGTTGAATAGTTCCCTAGACTTGATTATAAGGTTTGGATAACAAGAACAGAACTTGGTATGGAACCAGGATCAAAACCGTTGTTTTGTGGGCCGAATGTGCCTGCCAAATTGTGGTTATGTTTGGTGTTTTTGTTTGTGTGTGTTAAGAGTTAAGTTGCGGTTGACAGAGCGTTGGACAAGTTTACCCGTGTGTGGTTGTACTTCAGTGTTTGAGTTGTTGGAATTTTATTATTACGAGAGGTAAAGGTTGACGACTGAGCAAGTTTTGATCCCAGGGCTGTTACGTTTTTTATAACTTTAGTGTTTCCGTATTACTGGAATATTCCCTGTTGGATTGCGTAGTCGGTTTTGGGCTTTAAACAATAAAAGTAAGTACCAAAATCGGCACTAAGGAATTATTAGGGTGGGGTATTTTAGTGTTCTGTTATTCGCTTTTGTAACATTTTCTATTTAGTCAACTGATTTTGCGTTTGTAATTTGGGATACCTTTCCCAAAGGTAGCATGTATTAAGGTTTTGAGAGAAAGGAATAAAAGGTTTCAGAAAGATGGAAACTGGTATAGATTTTTTTCATGTCTAAGGTGTCTTGCCTAAGGAAATTTACGACTTGGGCCAGCACGAAATATTAATAGCTTTGGGTATTTTGGTACATAACACGGAAAGTGTACATTTGGATTTTTTTGTACCGAAAAAGTTGACCAAAAAAAAAAAAAAAAAAAAAAAAAAAAATGTGGGAGAAGTTATATGTTTTTAAGTCATTAAGGTGTAGGCGGCCATTTTGAGAAAACGGCCTTTTTTGTACTCCCTACCATTTTCCTTAAATTTATTTGGTGGTTTGACCCGGTTTGTTTTTTTTAGCTGTCTTTCGGAAAGGTGCACCAAAGAGTTTTTGTCGTATATTACTATAAGGTTTGTACAGGTTACGGTACGCAAAAAAGGCATGGTAATTTGGAAAGAAATTGAATTCTTTCTGCTGCGATAACCATTAAAATACCATTTCAAATTTTTTCAAAAAAAAATTCTGTGGTGGATGATAAAGTCCACGAATCAATTTTGAGAAAGCAAAACACCCAGATAGACCCTCAGTCCCTTTCAGCTCCTAGCGTGTTCGACTGATGCGAGTTAAGATGAATGGTGGTGGGGATACTTTCTTTTTAAAACTTACTGGTATATAGATTTTCCAACTGGATTCTTGGTTTTATCATTTTTCGTTAAATAGTATTGTGGTGTGTGTTTGGCTTGGGTGGGGGATGGAAAGCGGTAAATTTGTAATTCGTAGGGAATATGAATCGGTCGTGTAGGATTTATCGTACCCGTGGGGTGTCGAGAGGCTTTTTAGTAAACTATATCCCCATTCTGGAAATTCTGCGGTAAAATTTCCTCCATCACCGTTTCTTAATCTGTGTGTGTTGGGGAAGGGAGGCAATATGCGTGGGATCGGTTTTATTATTTTTTTTGTAGGTGGCTTACATGTAGCATAAGAACGTTTAAACAAGACGCTCGTTATTACGTTAAATACGTGGGTACAATAAGCGGTCTTACAATTTGCGCCTCAAAATTAAACAGCCATGGATGTAGAATTGATTAACGTGAAGGTTGTACGAATGTAATATATTATCCCATTAGGAATCGGGGAAAAAATGAAAATAAATGGAAATGTGTATTCGTACAACGGCAAGACGAACACAAATTTGTGACCAACTGCCTTTGTCCAAACAAAACGAAGAAAAACAGGTAAAACAACATAAGAAAATAGGGACAAACGCACAAATTTCCATGTTGTATCATTTTCATTCTATATCAAACAAAAAAGAAAATGGGAACAAACAGCATAATTCCCATGTTAGTACAAACAACATAAGAGAATAGGGGGAAAAAAAGGATTTTCCGCTAGTAACAAAAAATAAGAGAATGGGAACAAACAGATAATTCCCTGTTTAGTTCAAACAACATAAGAGAATGGGAAAACAGCTAATTTCCATTCTCGTTTAATGAGAAAATGACGTATGAAGTGAAAGTCTTTGTGAACGTGAAAACGGGGAACAAGCTAGGCAAATCGCGTCTTGGGGAAAAAGGAGAACCCACAAATAGTGGCCATGCCATGCTAAGGTTTCAAAAAAGGTTGGCAAATGTGGGCTTAATGTAACAATTAGCATTTGATACGAATGACCCAGGTTTTTTGAGTTGATTGCATTGTGATTGTACAAGGTGTCTTAGAGTTAATTGGCATTGGTCATTTGTACAAGGCGTTCTTAGAGTTAATTTGCATTGGTGATTGTTTTGTACAAAAATTATTTGGCTTTTTTCAGTAAAGACAAAATATTAGACGATGGGGAGAGTACACTAAAGACCTTTTTGAAGATGACAGAAACGCAGAACACATAAAGAACTTTGAAGGACCACCCATAATGAAAGATGAACTTAGGCAGCATTGAAAAAGACGAACAAGAAAAGCCCTAGGACCAGACATTGCACAGAGATGACTGAAAGCCTGGAGGAATTCAATATAGAAAAAGTTCTCCTGAATGAATTTACGACACTGGAAAAATCCCCATAGATATGTCAAAATCAATTTTCATTGCATTTCCCAAAGAAGACGGGGGCAATAATCAGTTTGAGTCGTGTATCCAAGACCCTATTCAAAATTAATCATAAGGAATAGAATCAAGAGAAATAGCAGATGAACGTGTGGATTTGTGGAGGAGAAGAAACTATGATGCCATATACATCCTAAAAAACTATAATAGGTCGATCGAGGTGAACAAGGATTTATATTTATGCTTTGTGAGTATACCAAGGCTTTCGATCGGGTCAGACCTGAAGAATTGATCAACCAATTAGACTAAATTAGTGATGGAAAGGATCTACGAATAATCAGAATATGTACTGGGAACAAATAGCTGCCGTGAGAAAAAATAAGCTCTTTCCAAGACGTCAAAGAGGAGTCGGACAAGGTTGTGTTTTGTCACCAGATGTTTTAACTTTACAGCGAAAACGTGAGAAACCTAGAGGAAGACCATAGATTAAAGGTTGGAGGAAAAATGATAAACCAACATTCGATACCCAGATGACACCTTGCAAATTGCAGAAAGTGAAAGGGACCTACAAAAACCTTGTGAATATACTTGAATAGAAAGCACAGGTAAGGGGTTGGAAAAAACAGGAAGACTGAAGTCATGGTGATCTGTAAAAATGAAATCCCCTCATGCAAAATAACAGCAAACGGCACAACCTTGAAACAGGTTGATGAGTTTAAATACCGGGGAACGATCATTTCACCAGACGGCAGATGCACATCGGAAATAGCTAGCCGAATCGGCCAAGCCAAAACATTCAAGATGGAAAGCATTCTTACTAACAAATGCCTATCAGTTAACATCAGGAAGAGAGTTCAGGAATGTTATATAGAAACGATACTGTTGTACGGTTGCGAGGCGTGGACAGTCGAGCAAAAGGGCCGAACAAGATTGAGGCAGCCGAGATGTGGTTTCTAAGAAGAATGTTGAGAGTTCCATGGACAGCAGAGAAAACGGTCTTGATGGAGGCAGACACAAGTAGATTACTCGTTAGGAAAAGACGGGCGCCATTTTATGAGGAAGGGGATTTGGAGCACCTGGTCACAACGGGAAAGCTGGAAGGAAAGAGCACCAGGTAGACCCAGGGAAAAATGCTGGACGGACTTGCATAGTGGCTGGGGACGAGGAGGGTGGGGGAGATGCTGGGGACAACGAGAGAAGAGTTGGCTGGAGGTCCATGGTCGCCAACGCCATGCGGCAGGGCACATGATGATGTGATGATAAATTATGCTGATCGCCAGCAAGTTTTGAAAAACAGTATGTATGACCTTCCTATTATCATATAAATTTTCTCAGTGCCGTTCTGATAACATCAGGTGAATGGCGTTCGTGGTTCCGACAATTGTGCCCCAACAAATGTCGCGCCGAATCAAACGTGAAAAAAAGTAATAATAACCACTACTAACCTTAACCCCGTTCTAACCTTAACACATTGTGTTAAAGGGGTGATGTTTGGTCATGACAATTGTTGGAACAGTGAAAAAAAGTTTGCAAAACTTCTCGCCTGTATAAAAAGCCACCGCGAATGCCGTATATTATACTTTAAACATCATCATCAGGTGCCCTTTCAGCATGGCGTTGGCGATTATGGACTTCCATCTTCTTGTTGCCTCAAGCATCTCTTCCACCCTCCCTGTCTTCAGCCACACTGCAAGTCCGTCTAGTATCTTCTCCCGGGTCTACCCGGTGCTCTCCTTCCCCCCAGCTTTCCCCTTGTGACCAGGTGTTCCAATTTCTTTTTCCTCATAAATGGCCTTTGATGTTGCCTGCATTTTCGTAATCTTCCGTATGAATGATTACTTGTGTCTGCCTCCATCAAGACTGTCTTGTTTGTTTTCTTTGCTGTCCATGGAACTCTCAACATCCTCCTTAAAAACATCTCGGCTGCCTCAACTTGTTCTGGCTTTGCTTGTTGACTGTCCACAACTCGCAATCGTACAAACAGTATTGGTTCGATATAACATTCCAGAACACTTCCTGATAATTGATAGGCATTTGTTGGTAAGAATGCTTTCCATTTTCTTGAATGTTTCGGCTTGGCCGATTCTACGGCTATTTCTGATGTGCATCTGCTGTTGGTGAAATGATCGTTCCCAGGTATTTAAACTTGTCAACCTGTCTCAAGGTTTTGCCGTTAGCTGTTATTTTGCATGAGGGGATTTCATGTTTTTTACAGATCACTGACTAAAGTCTTCCTGCTGTTTAGTTCCAACCCCTTACCTGTGCTTCTATTTCAAGTAATATTCACAAGGTTTTGTAGGTCCCTTTCACTTTCCGCAATTAGCACGGTTGTCATCTGGATTTTGGTATTACCTCCTGGACTCGTTTGTCCATTTTCTTCTATTAGGCTGCTCAAACAGGTGTTTCTACTATGAACTCATTCATCTGTGCCCATTCTACAAGTTTCCCTCTATTCATTTTGTGTACCAAGGCCATGAGGTCCAACTATATCCTCACCCTATCCTTTTCCACTTTGCTGGGTAGAAATCGTAAACTTATAACATGACGTAAAGTTTTTTGTATAACACGTTACTTTTTTTTAACCCACGCAATCCAATTTTAGTTTCAGTTTCGCAGATGAGTCTCTGCGCTCGGAGCGAATTCCATGAATTCCATATGCACTAACGTCACAGGTGCTACGTGTATTGTGACCGTGGCACAAGCCTTAAACCTGCACGTAAACCCATGAGCTGGCCAGGCCGGGAGGCCATACTTAGTCTGTTTTACCTAGTCTATATTTTACGCTAAAAATTTGCTCGTCTTGGTGCCTACGCAACAAAGTCGGACAACGTAGATGTAAATGTAGCCTGTTTTTGATTTGTTTTTTAGTCGGTTTACCGTATAGTGTGGGTTTTGTGGTTGGCTTATGATTACTGTATAGTGTGATTTTTGTGGTCGGCTTATGATTATGTATAGTGATTTTTGTGGTCGGCTTATGATTACTGTATAGTGTGATTTTTGTGGTCGGCTTATGATTACTGTATAGTGCAGGTTTTGTGGTTGGCTTATGATTACTGTATAGTGAGGTTTTGTGGTCGGCTTATATTACTGTATAGTGCAGGTTTTGTGGTCGGCTTACGATTACTGTATAATGCAGGTTTTGTGGTCGGCTTATGATTACCGTATAAATGCAGGTTTTGTGGTCGGCTTATGGTTACCATATAAGCGTTAGGTTTTCTAGTGAGCGCCTAACTAATTATAGTGTGAAAGCAAAAACGAAAAAACAAGAAAAACTGACAAGGTAATAAAGGGAAAATCGTAAGTGCGCACCTAAGACCAATCGGTCAGTATGTTCAACGGCAATACCATCGCGGCAACGAAAATAAAAGGGGGTTGCATATCTTAAGTTTCGGTCATTTTCTTCCACTCGGCGAGATATCGGGGAAATATTATTTTTTGTCCATATGTGGGTGTTGCGCGGCGCGCGCGCGCGTGTGTGTGTTGTAGATTGGCAAAGGCAGGTAAGCCAAAGTTAACGTCTTATCTTGTAGGTTGAATACGCGTTCTTATTGTTTTTGTGCGGTGGCGATTCGTAGTCAAAATGAAAATTACCCCGTGGGGATGCCGGGGGCTTTTTCAATATAAATGCGACATCCCACCACCAAATCGGTCTTAATTAACTTGGTCAGTCGAACAGCACTATGAGTGAAAAGGTAGTTGATGAGGGTCTGTTAGGGTGTTTATATTCTATCCCCACATAATTTTTTTTTTGAAAAAATATTAAATCGATATAAAAGGTATTTTAATGCACTGATCGCAGCAGAAAGAATGCAATTTCTTACCAAAAGTACCTTTTTGTCGTTCATTGCGAACTGTAACCTGTACGAACCTTCCATGTAATATACTGACAGAAAATCTCTTTGGTGCACCTTTCAGATAATGACAGCTAAAATTAGAAACAAACCGGGTCAAAGCCACCAAATAAAGAAATTTAAGGAAAATATGTAGGAGAGTACATAAAACCTTTAAAGGCCGTTTTCTCAAAATGGCCGTCAAACATCTAATGACTTTAAACATACATAACTTCTACATTTTTTTGAGTACAAGCTTTATTCAGGTACCAAAAATAATCGGAGAATGTACACTTGCCAGTGATATGTATCTCAAAATACCCAAAATGCTAGTTAAGACTGATTTCGTGCTGGGAGGTCACAAATAGTACTCCCACCTTTTGGAAATTCTGTGCTAGATTTCCTCTTTTCTGTTCTTCATTCCTTTACTTTGGAGCGAGACATTTTTTTTTCAAGTGGTCATTTTGGACATCCTGCTGGATTGTGTGTGTGTGTGATTGAAATGGTTTTCCAACCTTCACGACATTTTTTTTCTTTTCCTTTTTTTTTCATGTTGAAGTATGGTGCATGTTTAGAAAAGGTTATAGCCTGATTACGGCTGTACGCAGTCGGTGGCCTTGAACAAAAATTTATAGTAATAGCAATTGGGAAAATGTGTTAAGTGCATTTTTGGCATTACGCATATGGGTTTCGGAAGCAATTTTCATTAATTTAGGCCCGTTGTATGTTTTAGTGTCCATATATTTGACTTTGTATTCAGAAATTCTTTTTAAAGCCCACGTGTGATGAATTGGACAGGATTGGTCAACGCCAGATATTTCCTTAGATTATGTATGTGAATGCATTGGTATGTGTACTTAAAATTTCTTGTACCCGTTTTTTCCCTGTTGAAGCATTTTTGGGAATGGTTGTAACCTTGATGACTACACAGTAGCTGGGCTGTAAACAAAAAATATAGATTGGGTACATACATGTATTAAGTGCATTTTTTGCTGATAAGGAAATGTGATGTGCCGAAATAATTCTAGGGGAATTTTCGGCCCACGTTATGATTTAGTGTTTGTTTAAATTTGTAATCAGATTTTTTAAACCCTTAGAATAAATTCGGAGTGGTAAATGCAGAGAGCATATCCTAAGATTATGTGCGCGAATGCATTGACGAGTAATTTGTTTTCCAGTTTTTTTCCTCCATTGAGTTGTGTACGTTTTTGAGACGATTATAACCCTGAGCCCCGCTGGTTGCCGGGTTTTTTTTCAGTATAAATAATATCCCCACCTTCTGGAAATTATGTGCTAGAATTTCCTCTTTCTGTCACTTTCTGCCCTGTTGCCTTATCTGTCATTTCTACTTATTTTCTGCCTTAATGGTCTATTCACCTGTATTTTTTCGATAAAGTCTTACGTTCTTTTTTCTTTGGATTGATAATTGGTACATACATGTATTAAGTGCATTTTTGGCTCTAAGCAGGTGAGATATGCGGAAGAAATTTTAGGTAATTTATTCCTGTTTTTATGTTTTGGTGTCCTTATGTATGCTGATATTTTTTATTCGATGTGTTTTTAAATCACACAGAATGGTCCCTAGCCGGGGGCATGTCCTTAGATTATGTGCGCGAATGCATTGATATGTGTACTTAATTTGTTTTTTTCTTGTTGAAGTTTTGTTTTGAAGCGGTTTATAGCCTGATATGGCTCTGCGCAGTCGGCTGGGCTTTAAAACATAAAAGGGGAAAAAAGGCTCCGTGCAGTAGGCTGGCATTAAAACAAAACTGAAAAATGTACGGTGGTGATTACCCTAGTTTTTTTTTTTTTCCTTCTCTGAGGGAAAACTGTCCAATGGTGGTGGTGGTGAGTTTTTCTTTTTGAATTTTACATGAACATTGCTGTATGGTAAAGTTTATTACCATAGTTTGTTTCAATTAAAGGAAAAGTGGCATGATTACCACGGCTATTTTTTCTTAAACCTTCCGATGGTAACTGTATCGTAGCATTAATATCAATACTTTAATTTACGTTGTATGGTAGCATTGATTATAACAATACTTAAATTTCCGATGAAAATTTAACTTGGGAAAAATACAGCATTTTTGTCTTATTTTGATTACTGTAAGTATAAAGTGTGTGTTTTTTTTTGTGTTTTTTTTTTTTTTTTGGGGGGGGGGGGGTTTACTGGCAGGGGTGTGTGTGTTTAAGACAATGCGCGAGGTGTGCGTTTTTTTGTCTTGGGGTGGGGTGGGGCGGTTGTTACAGTGGGGTATGGATGGCGGTTACAGTGGGGGTATGGACGGCGGTTATGTGTCTGCGTTGGTTTCTGTGTATGCGTGTTTTCCGTCGTGATAGTTTTTTTTTCAGTGGGTGTGGTGGGGTATAGCGGATTTTTTAGGTCATTGGCCTTGGCGGTGGTGATGGGTGAGTACGCAGTGTGTGCCATTTTGTAGTGAAGACTTGGGTGTGCTTGTGGATGTACGGCTGTGTGGTAAAGACAGACTGCTGTTGATTTTAAAATTTTATTCGTTAAAATACGAAAAAAGGGATTATTTTACTGTGTCTGTATTTCGTCAATTATGGATTATTTATGAAGCAATTTTTATGATAGTATTTCTGAAAGTTATGGTCCTTTTTTTCACGTGAACAATACTGCATTTTCTAACACTTTCAAGAACCTTTTTCAAGATATCGTGCAATTCTTACGTTTTGACAAGATATATTGGGATTTCGCGTATGACCATTACGTATGGGAAATAATTAAATTGAGACTTGGAAAGTGTTTTTTTTTTTCTTTCTTTTTTTTTTTTCCTTTTTTTTTCAATATTTTGAACTCTTTGACCCCCGCACCATATCCACCAATCGCAAAAACGTATCCTTTGACTCCCTCACCTATGCACCAGCTTCCTGCAGGAAGCTGGAGGTTAGGGTGTGGAAGTCAAAGGGTTTTTAGTTTTGCTTTGCTGGCATGGTTGACAGTGAAGTATGCTGGTGGACAGGCGGTAGTATTCAAAGGGTTAAACGTGGAGCATTATGGGAATTTAAAAAAAGTTGAAACTTGAAAGGGTGGTTGTACGTTTTTTTTTTCCAATTGTCTTTTTGAATAAAAGTGGTAATTTGTAGAGTGCTGTTGGCTATGCTTTAGGCAATATGAAACTCTTAACTGCTTTTTCTGCCTTTTTGCCATTTAAAGAAAACATTTTCCTCTCTTTTGGAGAGTGTGTATATGTGTGTGTGTGCGCGCGTGTGTGTTGGTGTGGTGCGTGTGTGTGTAAGACAATGTGCGAGGTGTGCGTTTTTGTTTTGATTTTTTTTTTTGGAGGGGGGTTGTTGGGGGGACGGTTGTTTTCAGTGGGGTATGGACGGTTTGTGGTTTCTGTGGTGTGCATGTTTTCATCGTGGTTTGTTTTTTTTTTTTTTTCTTCTCGTGGGGTTTAATGGATGTTAGGTTAGTTGGCTTGGGGGTGTTTGTGGGGGGAATACGCTGTGTGTGCATTTTTCTTGTGAAAGTTGTGTATGGCTGGGTGATAAAGACATATGCTGTTGATTTAAAAATTATTCGTTAAAATAAATGAATATATTATTGTTGCCTGTATTTCATCAATTATGGGTTATTTATAAAGCTAATTTTTATGACTATTTCTGAAATTGTAATGAAGCTCATGTCAAGTGAACAATTCGTACTGCATTTTCTAACTCTTTAAAAAACTTTTTCCAAGATAAATGCAGTTTTTATGTTTTGACAAGATATAATGGGATTTCACCTCGTATGACCATACGTATGACCATATCGTATGAGGAAATATTTAAATTGAGACTTTGAAGGATTGTTCCGTTGTTTTTTTTTTTGGGGGGGGGGGAGGGGGAGTTGTCTTTTTAAAATTCTTTTAACCCTTTGACTCCTTTACCATACTACCAATTGCAAAATCTTATACCTTCCGACTCCTCACCCTGCAGGAAGCTGGACGTTAGGGTGAGGGAGTCAAAGGGTTAAGTTTTTACTTTGATAGATTGGTTTATAATGAAGGATGCTGGTGGAGTGTTGTGGGAATATATTTTAAATAAATTGAAACTTGAAAGGATGTTTTTTGTTTTTTTGGTTGTTTCATTTTAAAAGTGAGTTAATTTGTAGTGTGCTGTTGGCCATGATTGTGTTCTGATGTCGGTGAGCTATAAGCAATATAAAACTCTTAACTGATCATCCTACCGTTTGCATTCAAAGGAAAACATTTTTACCTTCTGTTGCGGAGTGTGTTTCGTTGTGATTTGTGTTTTATATTATCTGGTATGTGTGTGTGTGCACACGCGCACATGTGTGTGATGCGTGTGTGTGTGTGATTGTGTCTGTCTATATTGTCTATGTGTGTGGTGTGTGTGTGGCGCACGCACGCATATCTGGTGCATGCGTGTGTGGGTAAGAATGTGCGAGGTGTTAGGGGGAATGGGGCAGTTGTTACAGTGGAAGGATTGGTCTTTTTTCAATTCATTTTAACCCTTTGACACCTGCACATATCCACCAATTGCAAAAAGTATCCTTTGACTCCCTCACCCTATCCATCTTCCTGCAGGAAGCTGGAGGTTAGGGTGAGGGAGTCAAGGTCAAGTTTTTGCTTGCTAGCATGGTTAACAATGCAGGATTCGGGTGGAAGGTGGTGGTAGTCAAAGGGCTAAACGGAGTGTTTTTTGGGAAATTTTTTTTAAACTAAATTGAAACTTGAAAGGATGGTTGTACCTTTTTTTTCCCTTTTTTTTAAAAATTAATTTGTAGTGTGCGTGCTGTTGGCCATGATAATGTTATCTAGATGTCGGCTGTTCTATAAGCTATATGAAAATCCAACTGCATTTTGCTGTTTAAGGAAAAATAATTTTCCCCTCTTTTGCGGAGTGTTTGTGTGTGTGATTGTGTCTGTGTTTATAGTGTTATGTGTGTGTGTGTGTGATTGTGTCTGTGGTTTATAGTGTCTGTGTCTAGAGTGTGTGTGGTGTGTGTGATTGTGTCTGTGTTTATAGTGTCTGTGTCTAGAGTGTGTGTGTGTGTGTGATTGTGTCTGTGTTTATAGTGTCTGTCTAGAGGTGTGTGTGATTGTGTCTGTGTTTATAGTGTCTGTGTCTAGAGTGGTGTGTGTGATTGTGTCTGTGTTTATAGTGTCTGTGTCTAGTGTGTGTGTGTGTGATGTGTGTCTGTGTTTATAGTGTCTGTGTTTATAGTGTCTGTGTCTAGAGTGTGTGTGTGTGTGTGCACGCGCATGTGTGTGGTGTGTGTAAGACATGTGCGAGGTGCGTGATTTATGATTCTTTTTGTTTTGTTTTTTTGGGGGGCGCTGTTGTTTAGTGTGTGGTTGTGTGTCTGTTTATATTGTCAGTGTCGTGTGTGTGCATGTGTGGTGTAAGACATGTGCAAGGTGCATGCTTTGTTTTGTTTGTTTTTGTTTGTTTGGAGGGGGGCGGTTGTTATTAGTGGGATATGGACGGTGGTTACGCGTCCTAATTGTGGTTTCTGTGTATGCATGTTTTCGTCGTAGTTTTTCTTTTTCTGTTTTTCTTAGGTGTGGTGGGGTGTGGCAGATGTTTAGGTCAGTTGGCCTTAGGGGTGGTGGTGGGTGAGTATGGTGTGTGTGCATTTCTAATGAAGACTGTGCTTGTGGATGTATGGGTTGCGTGGTAAAGACAGACGGCTGTTGATTTAAAATTGTTTCGATAAAATATTTTTAAAAAAGATTTATTTTTGTGTGCAGGTGTTTCGTCAGTTATGGGTTACATATGAAACTATTTTTATGACCGTATTTCTGAAAAGATGTAATGGGATTTCACGTCGTATGACCATGCGTTTTTGTTTTTTTCATTAACCCTTCGACTCCTGCACACTATCCACCAATTGCAAAAACGTATTCCTCTGACTCCCTCACCGTATCCATCTTCCTGAGGAAGCTGGAGGTTAGGGGTGAGGGAGTCATGGTCAAGTTTTTGCTTTGCTAGCATGGTTAATGCAGGATTCGGGTGGACAGGTGGTGGTAGTCAAAGGGCTAAACGGAGTGTTGTGGGAATTTTTAAAAACTAAATTGAACTTGAAAGGATGGTTCATTTTTATTCCATTTGAGTTAATTTGTGGTGTGTGTGCTGTTGGCCATGATAATGTTATCTAGATGTCGGCTGTTCTGTAAGGAATATGAAAATCTAACTGCGTTTTCCTGCCTTTTGCTATTGAAGGAAAACATTTACCTCTTTTGCGGAGTGTGGTGTGTGTCTGTGTTTACTTTGTCTGTGGTGCGTGTGAACGCGCATGTGTGGTGCATGCGTGCGTATGTACGTGTAAGACATGTGCGAGGTGCGTGCTTTGTTTTGAATTTTTTTTGGTGGGGTTGGGGGCTGTTATAGTGGGATATGGACGGCGTTTACCGTCCTAATTGTGGTTTCTGTGTATGGATGTTTATTCGTTTAAAATATGTTTATTGTGCGGACTGTATTTCAAATTATGGGTTTATGAAGCTATTTTTATAACTATTTCTCTGAAAGTCGTAATGATTTTCTGTCAAGTGAGAAATAAGTACTGCATTTGCTAACACTCTTTAAAGAACTTTTCAGATAGCGTGCAATGTTTACGTTTTGACAAGATATAATGGGATTTCACGTCGTATGACCATGCGTAATGGGAAAATGTTTAAATTGGGAGTTGGAAGGATTGGTCCGTTTTTTTTTGGGTTTTTCCCCCTGCTTTTTTTCAATTCCCTTTAACTCTTTGACTCCGCACACTATCCACCAATTGCAAAAACGTAACCCTTTGACTCCCTCACCGTATCTACCAGCTTCTGCAGGAATCTGAAGGTTAGGGTGAGGGAATCATGGTTAAGTTTTGCTTTGCTAGCTGGTTAACAATGCAGGATTCGGTGGACAGGTGGTGGTAGTCACGGAATTAAACGGAGTGTTGTGGATTTTTTTAAAATTCAAAACTTGAAAGGATGGTTGTACATTTTTTGTCAATTTTTTAAACGAGTTAATTTGTAGTGTGCGTGCTGTTGGCCATGATAATGTTATCTAGATGTCGGCTGTTCTATATAAGCTATATGAAAATCCAATTGCATTTTCCTGCCTTTTGCTATTTAAGGAAAAATTCTAACGTTTTGTGGAGTGTATTTGTGTGTATATATTGTCTATATATATATTGTGTAAGACATGTGCGAGGTGCGTTTTTTGTTTTGATTTTTTTCGGTGGGGGGGCGGTTATTGTGTGTGTGGTGCGTGCGTGTGATTGTGGTGTGTATGTGTATTTATATTTGTGTATTTATATTATCTGTCTAGTGTGTGTGTGTAACGCTCTTTAAAGAATTTTTTCAAGACGTCCAATTTTTACGTTTTTAGAAGTTATACTGCAATTTCAGCTCGTATGATCATGCGTATGGGAAAATGTTTAAATAAATTGAGACGTATGGATTTAAAAAAAAAAACAGTTTTTAACCCTTGGACTCCCTTACCCTATCCGCCAATTGCGAAAGCGTATCCCTTTGACGCCCTCACCCAATCATCCAGCTTCTGCAGGAAGCTGGAGGTTAGGGTGAGGGAGTCAGAGTTAAGTTTTTGCTTTGCGGGCATGGTTGATAGTGAAGGACACAGGTGGACAGGCGGTGGTATTCAAAGGGTTAAAACGTCACGTGGAGTATTATGGGAATTGCTTAAAATAAATTGAAACTTGAAAATATTGTATGTTTTTTTTTTCAATTCTTTTTGATTAAACCCATGATATGGCTGAAGTAGTCGGCTGGGCTATAAGCAATATGAAGTGGGGTAGTTTTCAGTGTGATGTTGGCCATGATAATGTCGGAGACGTCAGCTGTGCTATAAGCAATATGAATTCCAACTGCATTTTCCTGCCTTTTGCAACTTACGGAAAACATTTGTCCCGTCTGTTGAGTGTGTATTGAGTGTTTTTGTGTGTTTGTCTTGTGTTTTTGTGTCCGGTGTGTGCGCAAGCGCGCATGTTTTGAGTGCGTGCGCGAGCGAGCGTGTGTGTGTGTAAGGTTTGTGCTTTTGGAGTTTGTGTGTGTGCCTGGAGGGGGGATGGAGGACGGTTAATGAGGTATGGACGCGAATGTGTCCAAATTATTTGTTTTCGTTGCGGGTTTTTTTTGTCTTTGTCTTTGTCTTTGTTTTCTAAGTTCATGGGTGAGGTATTGCGAATGTTTAGGTCAGTTGGGGCCGACGAGTACGCTGTGTGTGCATTTTCTAATGAAGGCTCTATTGTGTGTGAATGTGGATTTACGGTTGCTTGGCAAGGACAGACTGGTTTAAAATTCATTCGTTAAAAATAAACAAAAATGCCCTTTTGAGGATGTTGGTTTCTTTCAGTATAAATAGTATACCCACCTTTTGGAAATTGTGTGCTAGAAATGCCATCTTTTCTGTTGCTCTGTTTTTGTCTTCCACCTTTGCTTTCTGGCATTTCTTCCCATCATTTACTGCCTTGCAGATCCATTCATCTGTACGCGTTCGATCAAGTCTCCTGTACTTTATCTTGGAATTGATTATTGGGTACATGTATTAAATTCATGTTTTGGCTCTGGTACAATGAGCTATGCGGAAACAATTTCAAGTACATGTACAGGTCTATTTTTGGTTTAGTGCCTTTATAGTTTAAATTTGTGTTCAGGTATATTTTTTAATCCCCTCTGCTTCCCAGTTGGGTTGCCGGAGCTCTTTCGGTATAAATAGTATCCCCACCTTCTGGAAATTCTGCGCCAGAAATTTGCTCTTTTCTGTCACTCTTTGTTTCTGCCTTGCTTTGTCATTTCTACTTATTTTCTGCCTTAATGGTCCATTAACCTGTAGTTTTTCGATTAAGTCTTACGTACGTTTTCTTCGGATTGATGATTGGGTACATGTATTAAGTGCATTTTTGGCCCTAAGGAGGTGAGATTACCTAAAATTTCTTCCCACATATAAAAATTAATAATATTGTAATTGTTATTAATTATATGTGGAAGAAATTTTAGGTAATTTATGCCTGTTTTTATGTTTTGGTGTCCTTATGTATGCTTGTTTGTATTCAGGTGTTTTTTTAAATCTCCCCTGTGCGATAAATCGGACGGAATGGTCCTACACCTGGGGCATGTACTTGAGATTATGTGCGCGAATGCATTAAGTGTACTTAATTTTCTTTTTATTTTTCCTGTTGAAGTTTTGTGTGTTTTGAAGCAGTTATACCCTGACATGGCTCTGTGCAGTCGGCTGGACTTTAAACAATAAAAGTGCATTTTTTGCTCTATGGAGGTGAGGTATGCGGAAGCAATTTTAGGTAATTTATGCATGTTTTTGTTTTGGTGCCCTTATGTATGCTAATATTTGTATTCAGGTTTTTTAAATCTCCCCTGTGCGATAAATTGGACGGAGTGGTCAACGCCGGGGGCATGTCCTTAGATTATGTGCGCGAATGCATTGATATGTGTACATTTTTTTTTTCCTGTTGGGAGTTTTGTGCGTTTTGAAGCGGTTATAGTCCTGATATGGCTCTACGCAGTCGGCTGGGCTTTAAACGATAACAATAACGTTAGTTGATCCAAAACAAGTGCGACTGCCCGCGCCCAAGCAAACATGAACCAGAACAAGAAAACCAATATAAGCGCGTATCCAACGAGACAAAACAAACGCAAATTTTCGGCCAACTAGCCTTTGTCAAGCGCGAACGCACGGTTACAGATCACAGACACCAAACAGTGGATAATAAAAACGGGACTAAAAACTTCCCCTGCCGCCTCGTCCAGTGGGTGTTTGGTGTCTGTGATCTGTTTGTGACCGTGCGTTCGCGCTTGACAAAGGCTAGTTGGCCAAAAATTTGCGATTGTTTTTTCTTTTGTCTCGTTGGATACGCGCTTATATTGGTTTTCTTGTTCTTCTGGTTCAATGTTAGTATTCAGGGGTTTTTAAACTACATGTATGTGATAAATTGGACAGAATGAACAACGCCAGAGGCATGTCCTAAGATTATGTGCGCGAATACATTGATTTGTGCACTTAAATGTTTGTATTTCCTGTTGAATTGTTTTGAAACTGTTATAGCTCTGATATGCTCTACTGAGTCAGCTGGACTTTAAACCCTTTGACTCCCGCACCCTGTACACCAGAATCGTGCGTTGCCAACCATGCTAGCAAAACAAAAACTTAACCCTTTGATTCTCACCCTATCCATTAGCTTCCTTGCAAGAAGCAGGGTTGGATGGAGTCAAAGTTTTTGCAGCTAGTGGATAGGGTAAGGGAGCCAAAGGTTTAAACAACGATGTGTGTGAGGGAGAGGGCTGTCCAAGTCGAGATGAATTATTTTGGGGGGGGGGGGGGGGAGATAATTGTGTGTACATGTATTGACGGTAGTAATAAAAAGTATTTTGTTGTGAAGATTCAGACTGCGTGTTGTCTTTCGAGTTTTATCCGTGAGATACCCCTACCCTCGTGTTTTTTGCTATTTACCCTTACCCTCGTGTTTCTTGCTATTAATGCAAATGTGTTCTTGTTCTTTTTCTAATGAGCGTTTATGAAATTACAACATGGCGTGTGCGTTGATCTAATCAATTTCCTGGTTAATAGGCTGATCTTTAAACAAATTGGATGAGTGGTCCAACTGGAGTTTGAATGGGCCTGTCCAGTATTCTAGGGCGTGTGTTGGAGATTGGAGGCGTGTGATGGAGATAGGAGGCGTGTAGATATAAACGTGAGAAACTTTATGCATGATTTCCTTATGATCGTATTGTGATCAGCTTTCATTGAACAGTTTTACAAGAAGTAGGCCTACAAGTATATAGATTTTTAACCAATCATTTGTCAGAAGTCCAAAAGTGTGACCGCCCGCGTTCAAGCAAAGAGGAACCAGAAAAAAAAAAACACGAAAAAAGAATGACCGCGTAAATGCAACCAGACAAGACAGAAACAAGGATATAAATTAAGTTAAATTTAATTGAATAATTTGAAGGATCACAATTATAGAAAATGTGTATCATAGCGGTAAGATATATTTTTTAAGTTTAAATGTGGTTTCTAAGAAGAATATTGAGTTCCATGGACAGCAAAGAAAACAAACGAGACAGTCTTGAAGGAGTCGGACACAAGACGAACATTAATGAAGATAAGGAAAGGACGAGCAAAATTTATAACATTCTATGAGGCAAGAGATTAGAGCACTTGGTCACAATAGGAAAGTTGTAGGGATAGAGAGAACACCTGGTAGACCCGGGGGGGGGGGGGGGGATTGGACGGACTTGCAGAGTGGCTGAAGAGAGAGGGTGGGAAATATACTTACAGCGAAAAGGGATAGTCGTATGGAGGGCCATAATCGCCAACGCCATAAGGTAGGGCACATGATGATGATAGGAGGGATTCGTCAGGCAATTCCATACGCGCTCCATCCAAAATATGCTTGTCTGCACGTACCTTCTATTTAATACACGTCATTTACATGTAACCAAGACTATTCCAGTTAGTCTGATACAATCATCATGTATCCTGCCGCATGGCTTTGTCGATCATGGCCCCACATATGCATCTATCCCTCGTCGCTGCAAGTACATCTTCCACCCTTTCTGTCCTCAGCCACCCTGCAAGTCCGTCCAATATTTTGTCCCTGGGTCCACCTGGTGTTCTTTCCCTCCTGCTTTCCTGTTGTGACCAGGTGCTCGAATTCCCGTTTCCTCATACAATGGTCTATAGATGTTTGTCTTTTCCTAATCTTCCTTATCAATGGTCTTCTTGTGTCCTGCCTCCATCAAGATTGTCTCATGTATTTTTTTTTTTCGTTTTTGATACAATACCAGTATAACATACAGCCTAGGTAAAACGTAGTCTAGGTAAGTCCTCAGGACCTGGCCAGCTCATGGGTTTATGTGCAGGCTAAATAAGGCTTATGCCATGGTCACCATACACATGGCACAAGTGACGGTAAGTGCATATGGAATTAGTTCCGAGCGCGGAGATGTCATCTTGAGAAACTAAAACTGAAACTAAAAACACACACCGTCCTATCTGAAAAGGTAATATAGATCGATCTCGGATTCTGGTATAATAATAAAATCTAGAAATCAATATTCCACGCTTCCGGATTCAGTGATGTGCCATATGCGTTTTGTCTATACAAATACATTGTTCGTTTACACAAATTGTTAATTTTACAAAACCACCACAAAATACAAAACAAGATTGACTGCCCGCGCCCAAGCAAACACGAACCAGAAGAACAAGAAAACCAATGTAAGCGCGTCTCCAACAAGACAAAACAAAACGAGCGCAAATTTTCGGCCAACTAGCCTTTGTCATGCGCGAACGCACGGTCACGGACAAATCGCAGACACCAAACAATGGATAATAAAAACGGGACTAAAAACTTCCCTGCCGCCTCGTCCAGTGGGTAAGAGATGGAATGCCCATGTCATGAGCAGTAGTAAGAAAAGGGGAGGGGAGGCAACTATGATGTCAAAAGGGAAGTGAGATGAGTTATGCAATTTTGAGAAGTGGCCATGCTATATCGGTATAGCCCTGTTCTGAAGAAGGCACAGGGCAAGAGATAAGGGAGTAGATTGTGCCCGGTGCCAAGAATCTGGTAGGCGTGGGAACAGGAAGAGACATGAAACGGCATGTCTGAATTTTGTTACTTATGGTTTGTCATTAAGACCATGTGGTTTGCGTGTTCCAAGTTTATTTATGAGGTGGGATTCTGTCTTTCCTGTCTATGGTGCTGTTATTGTGTAGAAGCCACAGACCTTTCACTCGGATGTCATTGAGTGGTCTGATTGGTTGAAGTGATTGGGGATAGTTTTATCCCTTTGGTGGCGGATATCAGCCAAGTGTTCTTTGAAACGTGTGTCAAGGGTGCTTCCAGTTTCACCAATATACAATTGGGAACATTTAGAGCAGCTGATCAAGTAGACAATGTTATAAGTTTGACAGTTGAAATGTTTTGTAATTCTCATGAGATTTTGGGCCTTTGACTGTGGTGGCTGAGCACAAAGGACAAGTCTTTGCATTTAGGTTTGTTGCATGGAGAGGTTCCTGGAGGTTGGCTGACTGGTTTGCTGAGATTCGAATGCACCAGCAAGTCGCGGAGATTTGTGTCTCTTGTAGACGATCAAAGGGCGCTTGTCAAAGGTTTCACCTGTAGTGGGACTGGATCGCAAAATGTTCCAGTTGGACAAGATGATCCTTTTTATGAGGTGCACGGACAGGTGGTAAACTAGACTGAGGACAAAATAGTTAAACAGCAATGAGAAGTCACAAGGACATGAGCAGTGCAGCAGTATCGGTTTCATCACTAACTACAAGCAACTAGCTGCAATTTATCCCTTTGACTACCGCACCGTATCCACCACGTGAAAAAATTCACCCTTTGACTCCCTTACCCTATCCACCAGCTTCCTGCAGGAAGCTGGTGGATAGGGTAAGGGAATCGAAGGGTGAAGTTATTGCTATGGTGGCATGGTTGACCATGCAGGATGCTGGTGGCCAGGGTGCAGGAATCAAAGGGTTAAATTATAGTGGCTGTCCGCATTCAAGCAAATAGCAATCATAAGTACATAAAAAATATCAGAATGCGTATTCATTGGGCAGAAAATGTATTTGTACTTGTTTTGTTATAACAAATATGCCTTCAGTTTGTATTTGTTTGTTTTTCTGTGTGTTGTGTTGTGTTGTGTGTGTGCGTTATTTCATTTAACGTCTATTCACATATATGCTTTCAGACGAAAGAAATGAAAAGGAAAATAAATGAATAAATAAATGCAGAACTAACCAACCAACTCTGTGTGTGTGTGTGTTGTGTTCGTTATTTTAACGTCTATTCACATATGTGCTTTTAGACGAAAGAAAATGTTTACAAAATGGAACTGAAAATAAATAAGTAAATAAATGAATAAATAAATAAGTAAATGAATAAAACATAGATAAATATATACATAACTAACCAACCTCTGTGTGTGTGGGGGGGGGGGGGGGTCACTAACTACAACTCGCAGGAAATCTCCACATTGCTCTAAGAGTGTAAAACATGGACACTACTTGCTGACATACAGGTAAGATGATTCGGACAGTTAAATTTCCTTAGAAAACATTTCCGTCAAAATGTTAAAAGCCTTTACGGGGCAAGATAGCATTTTGGGTGCACTTTCTTTGCAACAGTTAAGTTATCCCCTCCTACTAAAAACACACACACACACACACACACACACACACACACACACACACGTGTGTGTGTGTGTGTATATATATATATGTGTACATATACATATATATATATATATATATATATATATATATATATATATATATATATATATACACACACATTCAGATAAAGAGTTGTCACAAATTTCCACATGTTCTTTCTCTGATCTGAAAGACAATGACAAACGTAACAGAGAAAGACAATGACAAACGTAACAGAGAAAGACAATGACAAACGTAAGAAAAATGTGTAGAAAATTCCTTCTAAAACCACTCGTAGCTTCTAAAATGAAGCTTATTTCAAATTAATTGGGTTCCTTGTCCGTTTTAACTGAGCTTTCCAAAGAATGCCAGACTTGTCATCTCTCTCTCTGTTTCATTAGTGATCCTGGCATTATTACGACTCTTTTGTCTTGTTGAGCTATGTCTGTCTGTCTATCTGTCTTCTGTCTCACTGCCCTGTCTCTCTGTCTTTCCCTGCCTCTCTCCCTATGTCCATCTCTCTGTTTGCCTCTCTGTTTCTATCTCTTCTATCTATCCGTCTGTCTGTCTTTCTCTGTCTGTCTTTCTGTATGTCTCTCTCTCTGTTTCTCTCTCTCTCAATCTCTCTCTGTCTCTCTGTGTCTCGGTCTCTGTCTCTCTCTCCTTTTTTTTATCTCTTTCAGAGTGAGCATGTACATGAGTGTGCGTGGTGTATGTGTGTGTGCGTGTGCGTTGTGTGTGTGTGTGTGTGTCTGTCTGTATGTGTGTGGTGTCTGTCTGTGTGTGTTTGTCTGTCTGTGGTGTGTAAACGTACTAATTAGTGTTTGTGTTGTGTAAATGTACTAGTTAGTAAGTGTGTGTGTGTCTGTATGTGTGCGTGTTTGTGTCTGGGATGTGTGTGTGTATGTGTGTGTGTGTTAGTTTGTGTGAGTGTGTGTGTGCGTGCGGTGTGTGTGTGTGTTTGTAGCCATCAGAAAATAAGTTTCCTCTGTGTCTCAGTTATATGTGTTCCTTCACCAGTGCATTTCTGTCTCTTCCTTGCAAGCTCTCCTCTCTCTCTCTGTCTGTCTCTCTCTCTGTCTCTCTTCCTCTCTCTCTGTCTCTCTCTTCCTCTCTATCTCACTCTCTCCCTTACTGTCTACCCTCTCTCTCTTTTTCTCTCACCCTCTCTCTCTGTCTCCGCTCTATCTTTTCTCTCTCATTGTCTTTGACCCTTTTTTGTCCGTCTTTTTTTTTCAATATTTCTGTCTTTATATCTCTTTTATCTGTGTCTGTGACTCTTTTGTACTTCTATGAGTCTATTTCTTTGTTGAAATATAATAGATTTACAACTCTTAATAAATAACGGACGTACTGAATTGTTGAAATTATTTCAACGTTTTCATTTCATTAGCGAAACGCTTTCAAGAGAAAATTATAAATTACTGGATGTGGAGCCTACATTATTTGCCTCATGATACAAATGATTTTATAAATGTCAGCCTAAGATTAGGTATGTCTTTTGGAAACACAGGCGATTGAAAAGACTAGTTATATGCATGTGCAACATTTCGTAGAATGTGGATAATAGCCTCAAGGGGAAATAAATGAGAGAAAAAGCAAAACAAATCTGCAGCTGAGAAAACATACCAACGAATAAAAAAAAATGTAATCAGGCACCTATGCTAGTCTTAGCGTGCTCGGTCATCCAGGGGCACGGGGCAGTTCTGCAGTCTATCAATCCACTGATTGCTTCCACTGGTAAAAGAGGATAATGGGTGCCATTGGCCGTTGGAACTGTCTCGGGGGGAAAATAGGGTCTACATTCAGCTGTGGAGAATCAGTCTACCATTTATAGAGAACACAGTTTGGATGGAAGCTGTTTCCAGTGAGGAGTGTCCGATGTGATGAATGGTACACGTCCTGTTTTCATAAGCCGCTTTCAAAAGTCATGTCGAAACATCAAGTTTTAAACTGGGCCGCCCAAAATCCAGTGACACTACAACACCACACTGTATTTCGAGTTTTTCAACATAGTTCAAGGAATTTGTATATATCATAAGAAGAAAAGAACAAAAAATAATAAATAAAGAAAAAAGAAAGACCCCCCCTGTAAATCATTCAATGTTCAAGAAATGTCTGTATAAGTGAAACAACAACAAAACAAAACAAACAAAAAACAACAAAAAACCCCAAAGAATAATGATTTAGACTGTGTAATTTGAACTATACACATCCGACGACACGCCAGCGATGACGATAATCTTTCCTCTTCTGATGGGACGGGTCGTGTACAAATCATAATTATCAAAGAAGCTTTACCAAGAACCATAACTGTGCATTAACTGTGGATGCGCATCCCATAGTTTTGCGTGAGGTTCCCCGCAGACATGATAAACCACTCACAGAGCATCGTGTCCTCTTCTTGTGATACAGCTCCATTTTGCTGAAATTGGCTTACATCTGGTAAGCCATGTGATACGACAATCAAACTATTCACAGACACAATCCATCAGCCATACGTTCTGAATTACTGTGGGTTTTGCCATGTAGATGCTTGCACCAGGTGACCTGTCCAGCGTCAGCCCAACTATTCTCTCTGCATGCCCTGCCCAGTGAAATGTTGAAGGCAAGTTATGCATGCATTGACTGGACAGATTTCTGCATCATTATTTTAGCATACAACTTGGACGTCAGATGTCACAAAGTACATACACGTAACCATGGCTTCTGTGATATGTGTGATCTTGGTGGCTCGAGATGAAAGGAAAATTACAAGTACAAAATCATTTTAGCATGAGTTTTGTATGTTTCAAAGAAGGGTTTTACTGCACCAGTGAATGTGCCTATAAAACATGACCTATTTTTTTCTTTTTCTACATTTATTCCATAAAACCTTTTTTTTTCCAGTAATGTATAACTACGTATGATGAGCTGTTTTATGTGTTTTTGTTTTTCTGAATTTTGAGTTTTGCTTGTTTTTTGAAAAATAATGTTGACGATGATGATGATGATGATGATGATGATGATGACGACGTCGACGACGATGATGATGATGATGACGACGATGATGATGATGACAACGACGATGATGATGGTGGCGATGATGACGACAACGACGATGATGATGGTTATGATGATGATGATGACGATGGTGATGTGATACTGATAATCTTCAGCAGCAGCAGCAACAGCAGCATCTTACTACTGCTACTATTTCTACTACTATTACCACCACTACCACCAAAAACAACATCATTACAACTGCCAATTATCACTGATTATACAGCCATTGATCTCACAAGAACACTAGGCGCTGAATACCAGTACGAGAGACAAAGATACACACGTCATGTGGTAAAAAATATAAACAGTAAAAAGTAATCGTAACCACATAAATCAACTTCGTATGGCGAAAGACAATCCGAACAATATTATTGTGAACAGTCTGGAACCTGTGGAGAAGGCAACCTACTAGAGTGCATCAGGATAGTTAAGTGAAGATACAACATTAGACATACCAGTACCTGATTTGCATAAGCGCCATAAGGTAATGGCGAATAGCACTGCTTTTCCTGATTTCTGAATAGGCCATTTTAACATTAGACACACCAGTGCCTGATTTGCATAAGCACCACAAGGTAATGGCGAATAGCACTGCTTTTCCTGATTACTGAATAGGCCATTTTGGACATGTTTGAAATGTGCTGTTTAGAGAAAATTGTACGATCAAATGCGACACCTGAATTACGTACGTACACATGGTGAGAATGGAATGCTGTGACAAATATAGGTTTGGTATTTAGAACACACAGTGCAGGCCCAAAAACTAAGCCTTGTGCGACCAATTTAGTTTGACATGTTTCCAGAAAATAGAGGCCATCGACTAAGACTTTTTTGAATACGTCCACTGAGATAGGATCTAAACCATGAAAGCACGCTAATGCAGCCTCCGTAGACTCGAGCCAAAGGTGGAAGGCAAATGAATAGTTTTTGGACATACATGTATCATTAGACAATATGTCTGACCGAGGGGGAAGTGTCTATTTGTAAATGAATTATCAGTGAATGAAACTAGTTTGGTATTGGTGTTTCAGATGTAGCTGACATTTAAATTATTGTAGAATTCCTGGCTTTAATAGAAAACGTGAACGTGTGGATGATGTTAATTTGATTTCATGGAACATGTTGAGATGAAAAATAAACAGAAAATCTATATGTATGGCTTTACCAAAATGCATACATTTTCCCCATACCCTGAGGATGTATGAGTATATGAATGTGTTCATTACCAGCGTCAAAATGTTGTTTATTTGCTTGTTAGCATTTCTTAAAGGTACAACAAAAAAAAAGAAAATATACAGAGAGAGAGATAAAACTTTCGTATTGTTTGTTCCTGCGCTGTACATTTGAATGTATAAATGAATGCGCGCGCGCGTGTGTGTGTGTGTGTGTGTGTGTGGTCAATATGTGTGTGTGTCAATATGTGTGTGTGTGTGTGTGTGTGCTGTGTGTGTTGGGAGGGTATGTGTGTGTCAGCGTTTGCGATTTGTGTGTGTGTGTTCGTGCGTGCGTATGTGTGTGTTTGTGTGTCTGTCTGTCTGTCTGTCTGTTTATCTGTGTCTGTGTGTCTTTATGTATACACACGACATACGTAACTCATGATTTCGAACAACTCGGGGAAAAAGTTTTGATGTTGCCATTAATTCAGAAGACAGAATGATCCTGGTAAACTATCCGTCCCTCGGGATTATAAAGAGCAAGGGACTATATATGCTTCTGGTCACCCCTGATATTTCTCTGGTGCTTTTTTTTTTTTATATACCCTGATGTCTTGTGTCAGATGATGACACTACATTCGTGTCATCCCTAAAGGAGTCCATTCTTTTGGCACTTTCGCTCGTCTGAAAAATCCTCAATGGAGCAGTAGCTAGTGTGGGTTTGTCTGAAAGCTGAAAGTTGTGGATACAAGTGCAGACAGGTCATCATTTTTTTGTGTTTGGTTTCCTTTTGTATTTATAAACACACACACACACACACACACACACACACACACACACACACACACACACACACACACACACACACACACACACACACACACACACACACGCGCGCGCGCGCGCAAAAGACGGTCTAGCCTTGCTAACTTCTTCCTGTTTGTATCATTGATAGAAAGAACACAATGAAATAATATGGAACATACATACTTGAACAATGTTGTAAACACCCCCCCCCCCCTCTTTTTTCATTTTTTTCAAAGAGTCACATCGTTTAAAGTTATGAATGGGTGTGAAACTATTGAACATTGGGCGATGGCACTGGGATTTTCACAATCGTCAGATTTCGATGATGATGATTTTTGCTTTGACTATACGTAATTGTTGAATTAACGCTGGTTTGAAGATTGGGATGATGATGATGATTGATGATGATGGTGATGGTGATGGTGATGGTGATTGGGTGATGGTGATGGTGATGTGGTGATGATGATGATGATGATGGCAGCTGTGATGGTGGTGGTTTATTGATGTGTTAGTGATGGTGATGATATGATGATGGATGATGATTATGATGATGATGATGATGATGAATGTGATGTACCATGATGTCTCTGTCTCTCTCTCTGTCTCTCTGTTGATCCCTGTCTCTCTCTTACTCTTCCTGTTTGTCTGTGTGTATGTATGTATGTCTCTGTCTCTGTCTCTCTACAGTATCTGTCTCTCTCTATCTCTCCGTCTCTAGTCTCTGTTTCTCTTTCACTCACACACACACACACACACACACACACACACACACACACACACACACACACACACACACACACACATGCACACACACACATGTACACACACACACACAGAGAGAGAGAGAGAGAGAGAGAGAGAGAGAGGGGAGAGAGAGAGAGAGGAGAGAGAAGAGAAGAAACTGAAACTGAAACTGAAACTGAAACTTAAAATGGTTTATTGCCATTGACATTTTTGTCCTTGTGGCAAGGAGCATAAAACAAAGTCATTAAATTTTACGGCGACGTTTTCGCAAAATAAAGATTTATAAATATAGTCATGGCTGACATTACATCCATTTGAATTGTTTTCCTAATGATGATTGAAGGAA
>JAPXFY010000020.1:25205902-25208402 GCA_030674185.1 Monoplex corrugatus | reverse complement strand
AAACCATTTCAAGAAAATGATTGCTGCAGTTGATTTGAACAATAGCGATCGCCCTGGGGCAGTGGTTAGAGAAACGAACTGTCGATGAAAAGGCGGTGGCTTCAAATCCCATCAATATTATGAAAAGTATGGTGAGATTTTTCACCTCAGAGGCGAGTGTGCCTGAGACTCATTGGGAAGACTGGACATTATACAGTCCAATCTCTCGAACTTCACAAATGCTTCAACGATGTTGCTCAAATCTCCTGAATAACACCACAGGTGTCTGTACCTATCGGGCCTTTTTGACGACTGGATATATATTACATATAGTCAGCATTAAGTGGAAATCTTCATACTTGGACGGAACTGCGTAGCATTATGATTATTATCCCCGAGGTCAGTATCATCCTGGCATCGCCAAATTGTTTCAGCTTCTATCATCATCAGGTGCCCTGCTTCATGGCGTTGGCGATCATGAAACTTCCATCTGTCTCTATCTCTCTTTGCCCCTAGCATCTCCCCCCACCCTCCTCAGCCACTCTGCAAGTCCGTCCAGCATTTTCTTTTCTCTCTGGGTCTACCTGGTGCTCTCTTTCCCTCCAGTTTTCCCGTTGTGACCAGGTGCTCTAAATCCCCCTTCCTCATAAAATGGCCGATAGATGTTGCCTGACTTTTCCTAATCTTCCTTATGATTGACCTACTTGTGTCTGCCTCCATCAAGACAGTCTCGTTTGTTTTCTTTGCTGTCCATGGAACTCTCTCTGCTTCTATAGAACATAAAATTGGCGCAGAAAAAGAGAAAGACAAAGAGGGGGAAAAAAAAGCAAGTAAACCAGAACAAATCAAAACAAACTGCTTAAATGAACTGATCCTTTTTGTAATCAAAAAGCAGCATTAAACAACACACGTGAAAACAATCACAAAAGCAATAACAATAATATGGCAGCAGCATCGTGATAAAGACATCCTTAGAGAAATGGCTGAGCGCATCTGTTTATGACTCAGGCGGAAATTCTCCTTTTCGTTTTCTTTTTTTTTCTTTGTTGTTGTTGTTGTTTTGTTCATTTTTTAAGGATCATTGCACACAGAAAGATTACCTTTGTGCTCATCTTTTTTTTCATCCTATTTTCTACGCCATCTTAGTAGCCGCAGAAGCTGGCACAGTTCTTTTGTTTGTTTGTTTGTTGTTGTTTTTTACAATACGATGATGATGATATCGATGAGGATGATAATCATAATGCTATGGAGTTCCATCTAGGATTGAGACTGCGTGACAGGGCTGTACTCTACGCTTACTATCATAATATATCCTGGCGTCAACCAGGCCAGAGAGATACAGACACCTGCGGCGCTGGTCAGAAGATTTCAGTAACACCCTCAATGACGCATTTGAGAAGTGGATGAGACTCGACTCTGTGGTCCCAGTCTTCCCAATGAGCCCATAGCACGCCTGACTCTGGGTATGAGTAGGTTAAAATCGAGAAAAAAACAAACCCCACGGTGTTGTATTTTTGAAGAGTCTGATGGGGATTTGAACCCACAATCTTCCAGCCTGTAGTCCGTTGCGTTAACCACTACACCACGGCCACTGGTAACGTTTCCTTTCCTGTCCACAGCACTGAGAATGCTCTTTGTCTACAGGGTCTGGAGGGGACACAGTGACACCGGATCATACCTGTGTCACACTGACATGTCCAGTTAAATCATGGGATTGTAGATCAGGAATAATTGAAATTCTATACTGCGGGTTGGAATGAACGGCCTTTGGTTTAAGTAGGACACACAGACACAGACAGAAACACAGACATAGACATAGACACAGGCACAGGCACACACACCACACACACACACACACACACACACACACACACCACACACACAACCTGCACACATGTACACACGCACAAATACACATACACACACATGCATACATGCACACACGCACAAATACACATGCACACACATGCATACATGCACACACGCCACACACACGCACATACATGCACACACAGAGGCATGCGCGCTCGCCTCAACACATGCACACACACACACACACACACACACACACACACACCACACACACACACTACACACACATACACGCATGCACACAAATAAATATAGGCATAACATGCACGCACACACACATACACAGAAGCATGCACACGCGCACACACACACACACACACACTCACATACACACACAACACACACACACACACACACACGCACACACACACACACACAAGCACACACACACTCACATACACACACAAACACACAACCACATACGCACACACACACACACACACACACACACACACACTCACGCACACACAGAATATATACACACTTCTGCAGACATAGACACAAACACACACACACACACACACATGAACGCGCACACTCACACACGCGCAAACATTCACGCACGCACGCACTCATGCAGGCACATAAGCAAGCACAAACGAACACACACACACACACACACACACACACACACACACACACACACACA
>JAPXFY010000020.1:25198402-25200902 GCA_030674185.1 Monoplex corrugatus | reverse complement strand
ACTAATTGAAAATCGAAGAAAAAAAACAAAACAGGAACAAGACAAACAAGAAGCTGAAGAAGAAGAAGACGAAGAAGAAAAGAGAAAGGTGGAGGAGTAGATAAAGAAGAAGAAGAAAAAGCAGAAGAAGAAGAACAAGAACAAGGGGAGGAGGAGGAGGAGAAGGAAGAAGAATTGCGAAGAAGAAGAAGAATTGCGAAGAAGAAGAAGAATTGCGAAGAAGAAGAAGAATTGCGAAGAATTGCAAAGAAGAATTGCGAAGAATTGCGAAGAAGAAGAATTGCGAAGAAGAATTGCGAAGAAGAAGAAGAATTAAGAAGAAGAAGAATTGCGAAGAATTGCGAAGAAGAAGAAGAATTGCGAAGAATGCGAGAGAAGAAGAAGAAGAAGAAGAAGAAGAAGAAGAAGAAAAAGAAGAAGAAGAAGTAGAATAAGAACAAGAAGAACAAGAAGAAAAACAAGAACAAGAAGAACAAGAACAAGAACAACAAAAAACAAGAACAACAGAAACAAGAACAAGAAGACAAACAAGAACAAGATCGAGAAGAACAAAAACAAGAACATGAACAAGAAAAACAAGAAGAACAAGGAAAAAACTAGAATAATAAGGAGAAGAAAAACAATAAGGAAAAAACAAGAACAAGAACAGAACGAGAAGTTAAAGAGAGGACAAAGAAGAAGAGGAAAAAGGAACAAGAAGAAGAACAGCAAAAAGGAAGAGTAGAAGGAAGAGGTTGATGTGATGAAGAACAAGAACAAGAAAGGAAATGGTCACCGCGGTGCCATGGTTAGTGTTACGGACAAACGACTGAAAGACATGCCTCTCTGCACCATCGTTTGTGAACACAATGATCGAGACAGATGACGTCGTGTGACAGGTGATTTCTCCTGCTGACATAAAAAAAACACACCAAAAAAACACAACAACAACAACAACAAAAATTCAACAGACATTTCGTGACAATGAAATATCACACACACACACACACACACACACACACACACACACACACACACACACACACACACACACACACACACACACACAAACACACACACACACACACGCACGCACACACACGCAGCACACACACACACACACACACTCACAAATACAAGCACACAACGCAAACATACACACACACACAAGGGATGACGTGTGTGTTTTGTGTTTGTGTACGTGTGTAGACATGTATGTATGTATCTCTTTGTGTGTGTATGTATATACGTATGTGTATATGTGCATATGTATGTGTGTATATGTGAGTGCTTGTATACATGTCTAAACGTGTGCTTTTGTATGTGCACGTGTGCCTCTCTCTCTCTCTGTGCGTGTGTGTGTGTGCGTGTGTATGTGTGTTTATGCGCGCGCGCTCATATACGCACGCATATATCATTCACCCAGAATACACACACACACATTCACACTCAAACACAATTCATCTTTATACACAAATAACGCCATAAAACTAGCAGAAGTAACGACAAGATGCACAACTCGATAACGAAACATAAAAGCACAATACGAACTCGCAACTGTTATTTCGTTGAAAGCTTGGCTATATATCGACCAACAAATCCATGGAAATAAGCTTCATTTTGGAAGCTAACAAGAAGCCATTCAGAATGTTTAGACCGTTTTCCACAATTCCTTTTTTTTTTCTTTTCAAAAATGGGTGACAACAATCGATGATTCCCGGCACAGCCGGAAGTTATGGCTCTTGCAGTGTTATTGTTGTCATAATGTTTTTCATGGATGTCATTTTGTGCGTTTATACATATGTTCAAAGGGGAGAGAGGCAGGGAAGAGGGTGATGTGGGAGAATGGGGTGACAGAGACGGAGAAGGAGGGATGGAAGGAAGGAGAAAGAAAGAATCATTACAAAAGTGAGAGAGATGATGGAGAGAGAGAGAGAGAGAGAGAGAGAGAGAGAGAGAGAGAAAGAAAGAGAGACAGAGACAGAGACAGAGACAGAGAGACATATGAGAGAGAGAAAGGGAGGGAAGGAGGGAGGGAGAGAGATAAAGAGCGACCGAACGAGAGAGAGAGAGAGAGAGAGAGAGAGAGAGAGAGAGAGAGAGAGAGAAGAGGGACAAACGGGAAGACAGACACAAAGATAGACAAAGACAGACAGATGGCCAGACGGACAGACAGAAACCGAGACAGAAATAAGAACTAGAACTCTTCAAAAATAGTTTTTGTAATAACATATAAACACAGTGGTGCTTTGTTTTACATCCAGCCAGAGAGAGAGAGAGAGAGACAGACAGACAGACAGACAGACAGACAGACAGGCAGGCAGACAGGCAGACAGACAGGCAGGCAGACAGGCAGACAAAGACAGAGACAAAAAGAGATAGACAGAGACAGAGAGACAGAGAGAGAGAGGGACAGAGTCAGAGACAGAGAGAAAGACAGAGAGAATGAGAGACAGAGACAGGGAAACAGAGAGAGACAAAGACAGAGAGAGAGAGAGAAAGAGATAGAGAGAAAGAGAGA
>JAPXFY010000020.1:25180902-25183402 GCA_030674185.1 Monoplex corrugatus | reverse complement strand
CTCTGTAGAATCATGCATGAAACGAACATTAACCTTTTCACTACAGCTACTATGCCCTGTGCACGCTGGAGGTAGAAAAGAGAAATGCACTGAGGGCACCCTATTTTGTTCATTTTTATTAAGTTTCTTGAATAGGCCATAAAAGCTAGCTTATTGATGTTAGAACAACTTTTGCAGATCATTCTTTTATCTCCCTGGTGAAGTAAAAACAATGTCTGTAAAGATTCATTTTGCTAGTGTTTAGTGCTTTTGAAAGTGTCAAAGTAAGTGTCAAAATCAAAAATCCCTAACAGCCATAGGAGATTCATACAAAATGTTATTTTTAGCATATGATGGACAAAAAATATAGAAAAAAGGACAAAAACAATATTTCAACATTTTAGAACATAATGGTAACATAATGGAACATAATGGTGTAAGGTCAGCGATGTCTTGAAAGATGAAGGGCTGCAAACCACATGTTTCGGCAGCTGAGAGAGCAAGTACTTGCGGAAATTTCCGAAGATTTTTCACCCAGGTGGTGCATCATCTTCATCGCCATTATCGTCACTGACAGTGTCAACCTCAGTGTTGGCTTCACATTGATCAGGACAACTTATTTCCAGCTAAAAATATGGCTCCAAGACCGAATGATATGTTGCCTGACTACCCAAGTGAAAGATGTCACTGTCAGCGACGGTCGCACTTTGTTCGTCTTCATCCGTTGAATATGCGGGATCGTCGTCGTTTTCTGGCACAATACCCTCAGAATCTTCCTTTTTCAGCACTTTAGTTGTTGCTTTCATAATGATCAATGTCTAGATCATCTTCAGAACCGGCCTGCACAATCAATTCTGCTAGTTCAGCGGCTGTAAAAAGTTGTTTGACTAGCCATGTTGTTTACTGCTGTCTGAACGCGCGGTACTTGAAGAGACAAAGCATCGGTGTTGGTTCTTTGAACACAAGTTAACCAATGAGATTGTCCCCTTTAAGTTGAAAACATAGTATCAGATGACGTGGAAGAGTTCCATTGTGTAGTTTCTACAAGTTGTGAGGGAATTTCCACTGACATACTGACGCAGTTAATTTTAGAACAGGCGTCGCGAGGATTCTCGCTACGTGTCCACAACGCCATTTCAGCCGCAGGGAATGGGATCGCTACGTGTCCTGACGGAATAGGCAAACGTAGTGACGATTCTCGTGTCATGTCGCGAAAAGCTTAACAGCCAGAACAGAGCTGGGGTTAGATCAGCTTAAATGGAAGTGTGCTGTGCACTCTTTGCACTGGATCAAGAGAATGGCATATCAATGTCCAGATGACCTCGAGATTACAGCATCCCGTAGGCAATCCGACACTCGTAACACCATTGCAATGGGAGCACAATGGCTCATTGATAGTCCCTTGGCGTAGGTAACAATGCAAGTTCCTTTCTTTTTTTCCAGGGACAAAGTTTGGAGATTTGTCGATGGTCTATGTGCAGTATGGTTTACAATGTATTCTTGTCAAACATGCAGGTTGATTTATCACCTCCTGGGAAGGTGGTCGTATTTGACGTGGTGTTAGCCCTGATATGGCTGTAGTAGTTGGCTTGGCTATAGGGAAAAACAGGACATAAAGAAGCTCTGAGTCATATAACCATCTTCGCAATCCTCCACCAGGCCATCACCACTAATTGTAACAAACAACAACAACAACAACAACAAAAAACAAAAACAAAAGTCACGAAAAATAAAACCTCTTAAAATCTCGCATGAAATGAACACTAATAGCGTGAACAGAGCTGGGGTTAGATCAGCTTATATGGAAATGTGCTGTGCATTCTTTGCACTGGATCAGAGAATGGCAAATCAATGTCCAGCTGACCTCGAGAATATAGCATATATTATTGTAAGCAACCCGACTCTCGTAATGACATTGCGATGGGAGCACAATGGCTCATCGATAGTCCCTTGGCGTATATAACAATGGAGATACCTTTCATTTTTTTTTCTCCAGGGACAAAGTTGGAGATTTGTCGATGGATCGCCTTGCTTATGATATTTGCACTATGGTTTATAATTTACTGTCATAACATGCAGATTGATTTATCACATCCAGGGACAGGTTGTCGTTTTGACGTGGTGTTAGCTCTGATATGGCTCTAGTAGTCGGCTGAAATATAAGCAGAACAGGACGTAAAGAAGCTCTGAGTCATATAACCATCATCACAATCAACTCCTCCCACCATTGCCACTAATTTTAACAACAACAACAACAACAACAACAACAAAACAACAACAGCAACATAAACAAATCACGAAACATAAACTCTGTAAAATCTTGCATGAAACTAACACTAATAGCCTGAACAGAGCTATGGTTAGATCAGCTTAAATGGAAGTGTGCTGTGCATTTTTTGCACTGGATCAGAGAATGGCATATCAATGTCCAGCTGACCTCGAGAATATAGCATCCCGTAGGCAATCCGACTCTCGTAACACCATTCTGATGGGAATACAATGGCTCATTGATAGTCCCTTT
>JAPXFY010000020.1:25165902-25168402 GCA_030674185.1 Monoplex corrugatus | reverse complement strand
GGTGGATGGAACTTTCCAGGTAGGTGATCTCTTCATCCCTCTCACACTAACGTTCTGAAGCTTCTGACAGCTGAACTTTGTCACCTGTATATGAGTGTTGATTGCCTACCAGTATGTTGTTTGTTTGCTTTCTTGGCAAAGTCTTACTGCACTGTCACTGATTGAGCTGAGTAGATCTTGTAAGTTAACAGTATTGTCTGCCATGGCCGCGTGTCTTCAGAAAGGTCGAGGTTAGAGTGGAGAGATAAATGATCTGTCCATTTTATATCAACTGGCAGGAATCCAACTCCTCCTCATCCTCCTGGTCTCTCCCTCCCTCCCTCCCTCCCTCTCTCTCTCTCTGTCTCTCTGTCTATCTGTCTCTGTCTCTCTCTTTCTCTCTCTCTCTCTCCATCCCTCTCTCTGTCTGTTTATCTCTGTTTCTGTCTGTCTGTCTCTCTGTCACTGTCTGTCTGTCTCCATCGCTCTCTGTCTCTCTGCCTTTGTCTTTGTCTCTGTCTCTGTGTCTGTCTGTCTCTGTCTGTATGTCTGTTTGTCTGTCTGTCTGTCTGTCTGTCTCTCTCTCTCTCTCTCTTCCTCTTCTTTTTCTTCCTTATTTCCCTCCATCTCCACATTGCTCACACTCATCCTCTTTCTAACTTTTTTTTTTCATTTTTCTTTCCTAGCGTGTAATCTAGCCTTTGACAGTTTTCTAAACATGACCAGCTACCTGCCACCGAGGTAGTTCAATTTGGCCACTTGCCTCCAGTGTAACCTTCAGGACCACTTCCCCCACAAAACCCACGCTTGGTTTGCTTTGCAGTGTCTGAAGATAATGAAAACAAGACAGTAGACAGGCTTTGGTGGTGATGGGGTTCAGGGGAATATGCCATGTAGTGAGAAGTGAAGGCTGACAGAATAGGATGGGTGGTAGAGCTGGTGAGTTGTTTTGTTTATTGGAGCTGCCTTCTTCTTCTTCATCTTCTTTTTTCTTACTTTTTCTTCGTCTTCGTCTTCATCTTCTTCTTTCTTCTTCTTCTTCTTCTTGTTCTTATTCTTCTTGTTCTTCTTCTTGTTCTTCTTGTTCTTCTGTTCTTGTTCTTTCTTGTTCTTGTTCTTGTTTCTTGTTCTTGTTTCTTGTTCTTGTTCTTGTTTTTCTTCTTCTTCTTCTTCTTTCTTCTTCTTCTTCTTCTTCTCTTCTTCTTCTTCTTCTTCTTCTTCTTCTTCTTCTTCTTCTTCTTCTTCTTCTTCTTCTTTTCTTCTTCTTCTTCTTCCTTCTTCTTCTTTTTCTTCTTCTCTCTCTCCCCCCTCTCCCTCTGCCTGTCTGTTTGTGTGTCTGTCTATCTGTCTGTCAGTCTGTCTCTGTCTCTGTCTGTCTCTGTCTGTCTATCACTGTCTCTCTCTGTCTCTGTGTCTCTGTGTCTGTCTGTCTGTCTTCTGTCTGTCTAACTCTGTTTCTGTCTGTCTCTCTGTCACTGTCTCTCTGTCTATATCTCTGTCTGTCTGTCTGTCCATCTCTTTCTCTCTCTCTCACTCGCTCTCTCTCTCCCTCTTTTTTCTTCCTTATTTCCTTCCATCTCCACATTGCTCACATGTATCCGATTTCTAACATCTTTTTTTTCATTTTTCTTTCCTAGCGTGTAATCTAGCCTTTGACAGTTTTCTAAACATTACCAGCTACCTGCCACCGAGGTAGTTCAATTTGGCCACTTGCCTCCAGCGTAACCTTTCAGGACCACTTCTTCCCAAAACCCACGCTTGGTTTGCTTTGCAGTGTCTGAAGATAATGAAAAAAAGACAGTAGACAGGCCTTGGTGGTGATGGGGTTCAGGGGAATGTGCCATGTAGTGAGAAGTGAAGGCTGACAGAATAGGATGGGTGGTAGAGCTGGTGAGTTTTTTGTTTATTGGAGCTGCCTTCTTCTTCTTGATCTCTTCTCTTCTTCTATCATCTTGTTCTTTGTTCTTGTTTTCTATTTTTACTTCTTCTTCTTCTTCTTCTTCTTCTTTTCTTTTTCTTCTTCTATCTTCTTCTTCTTCTTCTTCTTCTTCTTCTTCTTCTTCTTCTTCTTCTTCTTCTCTCTTCTTCTTTTCTTCTTCTTCTTCTTCTTCTTCTCTTTTCTTCTTCTTACTTCTTCTTCTTCTCTTCTTCCTTCTTCTTCTTCTTCTTCTTCTTCTTCTTCTTCTTCTTCTTCTTCTTCTTCTTCTTCTTCTTCTTCTTCTTCTTCTTTTTCTTCTTCTACTTCTTCTTCTTCTCCTTCTCTCTTCTTCTTCTTCTTCTTTCTTCTTCTTCTTTCTTCTTCCTTCTTCTTCTTCTTCTTCTTCTTCTTCTTCTTCTTCTCTTCTTCTTCTTCTTCTCTTCTTCTTCTTCTTCTTCTTCTTCTTCTTCTTCTTCTTCTTTTCTCTTCTTCTTCTTCTTCTTCTTCTCTTCTCTTCTTCCTTCTTCTCTCTTCTTCTTCTTCTTCTTCTTCTTCTTCTTCTTCTTTCTTCTTCTTCTTCTTTCTTCTTCTTCTTCTTCTTCT
>JAPXFY010000020.1:25155902-25158402 GCA_030674185.1 Monoplex corrugatus | reverse complement strand
ATATATATTATTATATAATTACGCACGTCAGCTCTGAAAATGTCTCTGTGTGTACGTCTGTCTCTGTATGTGTGCAAATCTGTCTGGGATTACATCTATACATATGCATATTCATGCACGTCAACCCTAAATATCTGGGATGATACTAAACTTTGATCCTGCAGTCACCAGCATGGTAAGTTCAGCCTCGCACAGATCAAAAGCTTCCTCCTGCAAGCGTACTCTGGCAACGCACAGCATTTGAATATCGAATCTCATCATTTATGGGTGATATCTTTCAGCTAAAAACAGACAGTTATCTCTGGTGTGATTCAGGTTTATTCAAGGCATTGGCTAAAAACAGACTGTTCCTGTTCTGCTCGTTAATGGGGTTTCCCGTAAGGGACATTGTTCTATGATGTGCTGTATTACTTGGTTTATTTGATTAGGTTTTTTTTATTGCTTTTTTCTCTTGTAAATCGTGAATTTTGTGATTCCATTTCATTCAGAGAGCTTTGATCCGAACGTACAGTCATGCATGATTAATGATATGCATGATTAATGATATGCATGATTTGTGTGTGCGTGTGTGTGTGTGTGTCCGTGCGTGTGTGCGTGCGTGCGTGCGTGCATGTGTGTGTGTGTGTGTGCGTGTGTGTGTGTCCGTGTGTGCGTGCGTGCGTGCGTGCATATGTGTGTGTGTGTGTTTGTTTATTTGTGTGAGTGTGTGTGAAGGTTAGAGAAAAGTTGATACTATTGAATGCATTCATCAAATTAAAATGTGTAAAATGTGGTTTAGGTTCGTTCTATCAGTCTGGCTCCAGAATTCATTGTTATTCATGTTCTTATTGTTTAAAGCCCAGCCGACTGCTCAGAGCTATACCATGCATATCAGAAATATAATAGTGTCAAAATTCACACAACACCTCCTTGACCCAGAAAAAAACAAAAAAAAAAAAAAAAAAAGATAATTCTAATGCAGTCGCGCACATAATCTAAGGCTCTGCCCCTGACATTGACCATTTCGCCCAGGTCATCACCAAGTTTAAAAAACCAAACCTGGTACCAAAATAAACACAGATAAAGACGCTGTGATTAAGACACACAAAAACTGGCTTAAACTGTCTAAAAATCCCTCTGCACCTCACATTTCCTTACAGTGGAAAATACAATGAATATCTGTACCCCATTATCAAATCCCAATAGGAAAAAAAATGTTAATGTTTGGTCTTGCTTTACAGCTGAGCGATTGTTTTCGTTGGAACTGGGCAAACTAGGTATTGTCCCAGCAAAACAACCAAGCAGGAGGGCAGAATCTCCTTTGTTGCGTGGCTCCACAACGACATTGGACTTTCAGGCAGCGGAACTTTGACTGAACAAATTTGAATAGGCTGACGTGTTCAGAAACTACTGCGAGCGGTCTGTGGTGAATGTCACTGATGTAGTGTAGAAAATAGGGCAGAAAAGAAAAAAAAAAAAAAAAACAGCGAAAAAAGAAAGAAAGAACGAACGAAAGAAAGAAAGAAAGAAAGAAAGAAAGAAAAAAAAAGAAAGAAAGAAAGAAAGAAAGAAAAAAGACAAACAAGCAATCAGAATCAGAAACATAACACTTGCTTTATGCGAAACAATTCCCCTTGTCTTCAGCTTTTATATTGCATGAAATGTATCGCAGAAGAATCCTTCACCTCTTTAAATAATATTTGAACAGAGAAATGAGGAAAAATAAAACAAACAAAAAATACAAAGAAAGAAAGAAAGAAAAAGAAAGAAAGAAAGAAAAGAAAGATCGAAAGAAAAAAAAGGAAAGAAAAGAAAGAAAAGGAAAGAAAGAAAGAAGAAAGAAAGAGAGAAACAAATAAATAAACAAACAAACAGACAAAGAAACAAACAAACACACAAACAAACAATAGAATAATTATTTTTTACGGTTATATTTCAAGTTTTATTGAGTGCTATACATAGGTTGTATCTTGGCTGCGTAATATCTCAATAACTGCAAAGTAAAATGCTTTAAGGGTCTGGATATTTCATATGAGAAAAAGAAAACAAGCAGCATTTCCCAATCGATATCTGAATCCCTACATACCCACACACAAAGGCCTAGCCTTGCTTTAGCTTCATTCTGGTTTCTATGAGTGGATATATGTGAGTATAATTATGTATGTATGTGCGTGTATGCATGTGCCTCAAGCATTCTATGTGTGTGTGTGTGTGTGTGTGTGTGTGTGTGTGTGTGTGTGTGTGTGTGTGTGTGTGTGTGTGTGTGTGTGTGTGCGCGCGCGCGTGTGTGTGTGTTTTCAGAAAGAGAATGCGTCTGAATATTGACAGTTCATGAAGGTAGTTTTCTTTGTCCAAATGATTGTCAGTTGCTGATCTCCCTTACCATTGGTTAATTTAACACAACCAGTAAATCTGCTTTATCGGATAGAAATATGGCGACCTTCATTAAATTACTTCAGTATCAGATCATGTTTGGTATTTGCGTTTCAGCACAGAAAAGTAGTCTGTTGATGGCTTCAGT
>JAPXFY010000020.1:25130902-25140902 GCA_030674185.1 Monoplex corrugatus | reverse complement strand
CGTTGGCATAGATTCGCTACTGAGGATTTGTTTTAATATACATAACTGGAATCACGGAAAATTTGAAAATGCATGTTCTTCGTTTTCCGTCAACAGCAGGAATCTGTCACTTCTGGTAGTGATTGTGTCCTTTTTTCTGGCTTCTAACTAATGCCATAAAGCTTGCTTGTCAGAGGAGTTGTAGTTGCAAATGAAAAAAAATCGAAAAAGAAATAAGCAAAAAAACAAAACAAAACAAACAAACAAATCCTTCAACGTTCCAACAGCCACATGATGATACAGAGTCGTTTCCAGTTCTTGCTGTTTGATGGTCAAGAAGACGATGTGTACTGTTTCTTTAAGCTCAAGTAACCCCTTCACACCACCACACCGTCAGCCATCTGCTACCCCTCTTTTAACACACACACACACACACACACACACACACACACACACACACACACACACACACACACACACACACACACACACACACACACACACACACATAGTATTGCAGAACAATAATCCACTTAGACATAAATACGATCCCCTTCGCACCACACACACACACACACACACACACACACACGTATGCACGCACGCACGCACGCACGCACACAACACACACACACACCACACACACACACACACACATTGTTGCAGAAAAATAATCCACTCAGACATAAATACGATCCCCTTCACACACACACACACACACACACACACACACACACACACACACACACACACACACACACACACACACACACACACACACACACACACACACACAGAGGACTCTCTTTCTGTCTGTCTGTCTGTCTGTCTGTGTCTGTCTCCGTCTCTCTGTCCCTGTCTCTCTCTATCTGCCTGTCTTTCTCTGTCTGCCTGTCTGTCTATATCTGTCTGTCTGTCTGTCTGTCTGTCTCTCTCTACTCTGCTATCTCTCCTTCTTTCCAACATCCCCACCTCCCTTCGCACCCACGTTCTCACCGTACTCCTGTTTCTCTCACAGTTGTTGTTCCAGGGAGTAATCTAGACGTTAACAGATCTTAAAAACATGCACCAGGTTTTCCCACCAGATACACACGTACTTCCATTTGGCTACTCTGCTCCGATGTAGCCTTTTATTTCCTGGTTCTCCTAAGTCCCACGCGTGCCTCGCTCTAAGTCTTGGCTTGCTCTACATGTGCAACGGAAAAGACGGAATACAGGGGGGTCCAAAAGGGCAGGTGGGGAGAGAGACAAGGGTTGTAGGAAAGGAGGTGACTGACTAATACCAGGCAGTGGGGGTGGGGGTGGGGGGTGGGTGGGGGATAGGGGAAATCCAAATCTGGTAAGCGTTTGTTTATTGCACCCTTTTTACTTTTGTGTAAACGCTTGGAAAGGCTCGAGAGGAAGCAGGTCTCCTGTGAAGAAACAAAGTGATCTTCTTGGAAAGAAGGGAGGGGACAGAGAGAGAGAGAGAGAGAGAGAGAGAGAGAGAGAAAGGGAGGGAGAGGAAGGGAGAGAGAGAGACAGAGAGAGACAGAGAAGAGAGAGAGACGAAGAGAGAGAGAGAAGAGAGAGAGAAGAGAGAGAGAGAAAGATAAGGAGGAGAGAGAGAGAGATAGAGAGAGACAGACAGACAGACAGAGAGAAAGAGAGAGAGAGAGACAGACAGACAGACAGAGACAGACAGACAGACAGAGAAAGAAAGAGAGAGGGAGACAGAGAGAGAGAGAGGCAGAGGGAGAGAGACAGACAGACAGACAGAGAGACAGAGAAAGAATGAGAGAGGGAAACAGAGAGAGACAGACAGACAGACAAACAGAAAAAGAAAGAGAGAGTGAGAGAGAAGGAGATAGAGAGACAGACTGAGACAAAGAGAGCCAGATAGAGACAGAGACAGAGAGACGACAGACACAGAGAGAGACAAACAGAGAGAGACAGAGAGAGACAGACAGAGAGAGAGAGAGACACACACACACGCACACACACACACACACACAACACACACACACACACACACACACACACACAGAAAGAGGGGGATGATGGAGGTGAAAAAGTGGTGAAGTGGTGGAGGCAAACAAGGGTAAGGAGGTGAAGAGAGAGAGGAGAGAGAAGAGAGAGAGAGAGGTGTGTGTGTGTGATGAGAGAGAGAGAGAGAGAGAGAGAGGAGAGAGAGAGAGAGAGAGAGAGAGAGAGAGGAGAGAGAGAGAGAGAGAGAGAGGAGAGAGAGAGAGAGAGAGAGAGAGAGAGAGAGAGAGAGAGAGAAAACAGAATAGAAAAAGAGAAAGAGAACGTGATGTGTCTTAGGAACAATTTGATGGAGGTTGAATGTCATTGCAGTACATAAAATCATACTCGTTCCCGTACTCTTTGCTCTTCTTCTAATAACCAGCTGTTCAAAACCTCTCAATACAGACTCAAGAAAGAAGGAAAAATAAGAAAATGTATTGTGTCTTGGGAATAATTTGATGGCAGTTGTATAGTACTGAAATACATGTTACCATATTCGTTCCCGTACTCTTGGATCTTCTTCAAATAGCTGTTCCGGGAGGCACCCGATGTTCCCCCAGGTCTATGTTCCCCCAGGTCTATGTTCCCCCAGGTCTATGTTCCCCCAGGTATAACATGTTATGTCATATGTCATGTCATGTCATGTGTCATGTCATGTCATATGACATGGCAAATGACATTTCTGTCCTGGGGGAGCATCAGGACAGAACTTCGAAATTTCTAGAAATCTAAAATGGAGTAAACTCTGTGTGGGGTGTGTACGTGTGGGAAAAAAACCCATGCATGCCATGACATATGGCATGACATGTGACATGACACGTGACAAGACACGTGTGGCATGACATCTGAAATGACATATGGCATGACATATGACCTGACATATATGACATATGGCATGACATGACATGACACATGGTATGACTGGAGGAACATAGACCTGGGGGAACATAGACCTGGGGGAACATAGACCTGGGGGAACATAGACATGCTCCCGCTGTTCCAACACCTCTCGATACAGACCACTCAAGATTCATGCTTTCCTACTTTTTTTTGCCATTCTGGACCTTTTCTACTTGCCCATTGTGTACCTTTTCTGTGGAATAATCCAACCTTATGATCTGAGAAATTTGTCTAATTGTCCTCTTTTGACCCCAACTTATTAAAGTCCATCTTTTTCGTGAATCTTTTGTTTAACCCTTTGACTCCCAAACCCTGTTCCACCAATTGCAAAAACGTAGCCCTTTGACTCCCTCATCCTATTCTTCAGCGTCCTTCAGGAAGCTGGTGGATAGGGTGAGGGAATTAAAGGGTTGAGTTTTTGCTCTGTTATGCTAACAGGCTGACAATGCAGGAAGCGGGAGTCAAAGGGTTAAATCTGTTTTGATACCATGACCCTATCCCATCCCGTTTTAGTGTGGTTTTATTATGTTGTGTATTTTATTATATGTCATTTATTATATGTCAATATATTATATTTTATTATATGTCATTGATAGTGCATGCTCCATGGCGTTAATGGGTAGAAACAGGGAATGTATATTGCATGTACATACGATTTATTTTTGTATTCTAGAATTGTAAGCGCCTGGAACGCTGTTACACACTCTATAAATGTACGTTATTATTATCATTGTTATATACTGGTGTCAGTTCTTTGACACATCAATATTCCTGTCATGACACATCGGTACTGGCGTGGGGTACTCTGCCATCGATATTTGTACCCATTGGTACCAGCATGGGGTATCCCTGACATCAATATATGTACCCATTGGTACCGGCATTTTTGTTTGTCCATCCATAAGTTTAAGTATCTGGGAACGATCATTTCATCAGACGGCAGATGCACGTCAGAAATAGCCAGCAGAATCGGCCAAGCCAAAACAGCATTCAAGAAGATGACAAGCATTCTTTACCAACAAATGCCTATCAGTTAACATCAGGAAGAGAGTTCTTAAATGTTATATAGAACCAATACTGTTGCGAGGCGTGGACAGTCAACAAGCAAAGCCAGAACAAGATTGAGGCAGCCGAGATGTGGTTTCTGAGCAGAATGTTGAGAGTTCCATAGACAGCAAAGAAAACAAACGAGACAAGTAGATCACTCATAAGGAAGATTAGGAAAAGACAGGCACAATTTATAGGCCATTTTATGAGGAAGGGGGATTTGGAGCACCTGGTCACAACGGGAAAGCTGGAGGGAAAGAGAGCAGCAGGTAGACCCAGGGAGAAAATGCTGGACGGACTTGCAGAGTGGCTGGGGACGAGGAGGGTGGAGGAGATGTTTGGGGCAACAAGAGATAGAGACAGATGGAAGTCCATGATCACCAACACCATGCGGGAGGGCACCTGATGATGATGTTGATGGTACCGGCATGGGGTATCCCTGACACCAATATTTGTACCCAAGTGGTAATGACACTGGTACTGTGACTCATCGCTGCACTGGAACATATCAGTATTAGTATATTAGACACATTCACATTCGTACCATGACTCATTTGTCAATACCACTTAAAGTGAACAGACGTTGAACGAAAAAGACATGAACGAACCATGACCCTTCATTGTTAGAGCACTTTTGGAAACAATACCGGGATTCAGAGTCATCATTGTTAGTAATGAGACTTGCCAAATTGATACACAGAATTCTCAGCATAAATGCTACAACAAGTATTTGGTTAGTTAGTTAGTTAGTTAGTTAGTTAGTTAGTTAGTTAGTTAGTTAGTTAGATAGTTAGATAGTTTAGTTAGTCAGTTTGTCAGTTAGTTAGTTAGTTAGTTATTTGGTTCGTTAGTTATTTAGTTAGTTAGTTAGTTAGTTACTTAGTTAGTTAGTTAGTTTCTTAGTTAGTTTGTCAGTCAGTCAGTTAGTCAGCTAGTCAGTCAGTCGGTTAGTTATTTAGTTAGTTATTCGGTTAGTTAGATAGTTAGTTACTTAGTTAGTTAGTTGGGTTGTTAGTTAGTTTGTCAGTCAGTCAGTTAGTAAGCTAGTCAGTCAGTCGGTTAGTTATTTAGTTAGTTATTCGGTTAGTTAGTTAGTTATTTAGTTACTTACTTACTTACTTACTTACTTACTTACTTACTTAGCTAGTTAGTTAGTTAGTTTGTTTCTCAGACTACTTGGTTGATTAACTGGAAGTGTACAATTCAAATGTTCTTTAGACATATGAAGGGCTGGTGACTTCATGAATGGATGACAGAATGAGTCGGTCAGTCATATGAGGGATAGTTTGTTTAACCTCATCTCTTACATCATTATTCATTGTAGTCTCTGTTCAGGTTTCCTTCCCTTCCTTCTCATTCATTCCCTTGTGGCTTCCTCAGTTCTAGAGCTACGGACGAGATGCAAAAATAGAAAATATTAATCATCGTTTAAATGTTTCGATATTGCAAGGATTCCAGTTATTTCTGACTCTCTCTGTGTCTCTGTCTCTCTGTCTGTCTGTCTGTCTGTCTGTCTGTCTATCTTTCTCTCGCTCTCTCTCTCTCTGTTTCTGCGCTCCCCCTCTCTCTTACTCTCTCTCTCCCTGACCCACTCTCTCCACCTCTGCTCCTCTATTCTGTTTCTGCGCCCCCCCCCCTCTCTCTTACTCTCTCTCTCCCTGACCCACTCTCTCCACCTCTGCCCCTCTATCTCTCTTCTTCTTCTATTTTTTTTCCTCTTCCTCCTCCTCCTCCTCTCTCTCTCTCTCCCCTCTTTCCCCCTTCCTTCCTTCCTCCCTCCCTACACCGTTCTCTCTTTATTTTTCCCCTCTTTCTCAACTAATTGACTGATCGATTACTTCTTTCTCTGATTTATTGATTTGCTCTTTGGTTCTGCTATTGAACACGTTTCTGTACAGCTATTTTGAGTCTTCGCATGAATCCACCACAAGTCCAAAAAGGTGTACACGAGAATCACTCCCATCCACAAGGATATACCAGAACCAGTAAAGACCATTGTTCACTGAGACACGTCATCAATACGCTGGCGCTTGAATCAGAATGGTACCATTGATCGAGGAAACACAATCTATTATGGTAAAGGGGGAGGGTTAAGGTGTATGTCAACAATGTGAAAACACTCATCCAGTCTGGAGAGTGATGCCCTGACGCTCTCTCGGGGACGTCTCGACATGTCCCAGATTCGATACGTCCTAGGTTCGATGCGTCTCAGACACAGGCACAGACACAGACACAACCACACACACACACACACACACACGCGCACACACACGCAACACACACACACGCACGCACGCACGCACGCACACACACACACACATACACATACACAAACACACACACACACACATATACATATATATATATATATATACACAAACACATTGTTATGTCATTGGATGCGAAACCAGGGGAAAACAGACTCGGGGAAACATTGTGTGGGAACATGGGCACAGATCGTGGTAGGTATTACACGGCAGATGGTCAGTGCTGAAAGATGAAGAACATGAGCATTCTCTCTCTCTTCTCTCTCTCTCTCTCTCTCTCTCTCTCTCTCTCTCTCTCTCTCCTCTCTCTCTCTTTCTCTCTCTCTCTCTCTTTCTCTCTCTCTTTCCTTCTCTCTCTCTCTCTCCTCTCTTTCTCTCTCTCTCTTTCACACGTGCGCGCACGCGGACCGCTCATGCCTCTCGCGCGATTAAAATACGCGACACACGCACGCAAAAAAGCGACGTTTTGAACCTGGGACGTATCGAACACCTGGGACGTATCGAACCTGGGACGTATCGAACCTTGGACGTATCGAACCTGGGACGCATCGAACCTTGGACGTATCGAACCTTAGGCGTATCGAACCTGGGACGTATCGAACCTGGGACGTATCGAACCTTGGACGTATCGAACCTGGGACGCATCGAACCTTGGATGTATCGAACCTTAGGCGTATCGAACCTCGGAAGTATCGAGACGTATCCGCTGTCTCCAGACCGAGCCTGTCATAACTGCTCTTGCTGCTTCATTCGTCTGCGTCTCACAGCGAGGTATCGTCTAGGTAAGTAATACCACGACGCGGACACGTCCGTTAACGCCCTGTCGGAATACTCAGCGGTATCGGTATATTCAGCCCTATAACAACAAGAACAACAACAAGAACAAGAATAATAATAATAACAATAATAATAATAATAATAATAATGATAATGATAATAATAAAAATAATAATAATAATAATAATAATAATAAAAAAAATAAAAAAAAATAATGAATGATTTTTATATAGCGATATACGAGTTTTATCAACAAACAAAGCCAGAACAAGATTGAGGCAGCCGAGATGTGGTTTCTAAGAAGAATGTTGAGAGTTCCATGGACAGCAAAGAAAACAAACGAGACAGTCTTGATGGAGGCAGACACAAGTAGATCACTCATAAGGAAGATTAGGAAAAGACAGGCAACATTTATAGGCCATTTTATGAGGAAGGGGGATTTAGAGCACCTGATCACAACGGGAAAGCTGGAGGAAAAGAGAGCACCGTGTAGACCCAGGGGGGAAATGCTGGACGGACTTGCAGGGTGGCTGGGGACGAGGGGGTTGGGGGATGCTAGAGGCAACGAGAGATAGAGACAGATGCAAGTCCATGATCGCCAACGCCATGCGGCAGGGCACCTGATGATGATGTTGATAGCGCTATTCTCCTACACATACGTAAAGACTCACTGCGCTTTACATTATTCAGTTCATTTTTCCCAATCAGCCCTATGCCTAGTGTTCAATTTTACTAACTCTCACTCCTAGTCCCTCCCCCCACCCCAACACGCACACTAGCACATCTGTTGCAAGCAAGTACAAATATATACATTACTGAATCAGAAAGATAAAAAAAATCACGTGTCATTACTGGTAGTACTTATCAATAAGATGTGTTTTGAGACCCGCTTTGAAAGAAGAGAGAGATGATGAACAGTTGAGAGAATAAGGTAGATCGTTCCAGATAGGTGGAGCCTGGCAACGGAGGGCTCGGTGTCCTATGCCCTATCGGTATACTCAGCCCTATTGGTATACACAGCCCTATCGGTATACACAGCCCTATTGGTATACACAGCCCTATCGGTATACACAGCCCTATTGGTATACACAGCCCTATCGGTATACACAGCCATACTGGTATACACAGCCCTATCGGTATACTCAGCCATATCGCTATATACAAATGTACACAGCCCTATCGGCATACACAGCCCTATCGGTATACTCAGCCCTATCGGTATACTCAGCCCTATCGGTATATTCAGCCCTATCGGTATATTTCGTTGAAAACAGCATACACAACAATATTTACGAAATATAAAGCTTAACGTTTCAACAGATTGCTTCAGAAGATTATAAATTAGTACACAATAGAATTTTTTTTAAAAAGTCACGATTAAGTTCGAAATGCACTTATTTGAAATTGCTTGGTACAATTTGGCCTCCCTATCCCGACTTACTGTTGGTTTCGTCTGCTTTTAACGAGAACGGTGATACGTGTGTGTGTGTGTGTGTGTGTGTGTGTGTGTGTGTGTGTGTGTGTGGTGTGCGCGCGAGCGCGTGCGTGCGTGCGTATGTGTGCGTGCGTGCGTGCGTGTGTGTGTGTGTGTGTGTGTGTGTGTGTACATGTACATACATCACGTCTGGAACCACGAACAGCGTTAGCAAATTCCTACAAAGTCGACCTACACTGAATCAGTAAAACAACTTGTCATTTATGGGTTTCCGTTTTGTCCAGATGAATTTCTTCAAATGGCTGACTGTTTTTCTCACTTTTCTTTTCTTCTCTTTTTCTTTTTCTTCCTTTTTTTTTTTGGACAAACTTGATTTCATTTTGTAATCTTTATCATCAAACCTGCAAGAAACGTCCCTCAGAATTTGTACAAAAGAGGCCATTTGAGGTCTCCAATATGACGATCAGGAAAGATGAGAGAAAGACAGCAGAGAGAAAGAGAGAGAGAGAGAGAGAGAGAGAGAGACAGAGAGAGAGAGGGGGGGGGGAACAAACAAACAAAAACCAAACCAAACCAAAACACAAAACACAAACAAACAAAACAAAACAAAAACAAACACACACACACACACACACACACACACACACACACACACACACACACACACACACACACACACATACACACACACACACACACACACACACACACACACACACACACACACACACACACACACACACACACACACACACCACTCAAAGATAAAAGAAAAAGAAAACCTTCTCGAATGAACAAAAGAGACATATGAAGCTGTGGCATTTCTCCTTTCCAGTAATGAGCGCGTTTCGGGCTTCAGCTCCTGGGAGCCACCATTGAAAATGTTCCTGCTCTTGACGAAAAACAGGCTGCAGAATTGATCCATATTCCTCCCACTCCATTGGCCTTTTCTGAAGATCCGGTCACCCTTCCCACAATCCCTCAGCTTCATTTTCCCCACAGCTCCCAGAATTCCCTGTTGCCATTATTGTCCTTCATCTTTTAGGACAAAATGGCCCTCTGATGGCCTGCTCAGATGAAAAACAAAACAAAACAGAACAAAACAGAACAAAACAAAACAAAACAAAACAAAACAAAACGAAACGAAACGAAACGAAACAGAATAAAACAGAACAAAACAGAACAAAACAAAAAAACCAAACCAAACCAAACCAAACCAAACCAAAACCAAACCAAACCAAACCAAACCAAACCAAACAAACAAAACAAAACAAAACGAAACGAAACAAAACGAAACAAAACGAAACTTGAAACAGTTTTACTATCATCCAAAGGAGAAAAGTGGCAGAATGGTTCAGACGTTCGCCTGCCAATAAGTAAACTCGAAGTTCCAGAGTTCGTTCGACTTTTCTCCTCAGTTTGACTTCAAAAATCGAACTGAACGTATAGTCCTTCGGAAGGAGACGAAAATCAAATCGAACACGTTAAACATTCCAGAGCAGTTGAAAATTGTGAAGAGCTGGGTATTCCCCTGTCTGCCCTAGTATAAAGCATGGGAAATATAGGTTCATTTCCCAGGTACCTCCCT
>JAPXFY010000020.1:25113402-25120902 GCA_030674185.1 Monoplex corrugatus | reverse complement strand
TGGTTAATTGCCTGGTTTAATTTAACCAACCCCATCTTCTGTGCCAAGAACCTTCACACACATTTTTCAATCTAAAATATACGAGGTAGTACTATATATCGTTCAACTGCATGGAGTATACAAACAGAACTTCAATTCCCAAATAGAACTGTTACGAATTCAAAGCGACCTCCATCTCCTTGTCTTTTCACCAAAAAAAAAAAGGCCAAAAAGGACTGGGATGGTGACAAATACAAGGGCGAATTACTTCCAGCCACAAAGAGCAGCGAATGCCTGGGCAAGACTTTGAGGATGAAGAACGCCTTTCAGTTGGGTCAGGCTTAGTGCAGAGAAGAAACATATGGTTAAAAGAATTGTGCAAGAGTGAAAAACGAAAGATGAACGCCTGCCTAACTTTTACTGATCCGTTGTCTGGTTTAATCCTGAAAAAGATGTAGAGAAGAAATTAGAAGACATGTGCGCACATTCGCCCGCGCGCGTGCGCGCACGCACACCACACACACACACGTAACACACACACACACACACATCACACACACACACACACACACACACCACACACACACCAAAAAAACTCCCTCTCTCATCTCTCTCTCTCTCATCTCTCACTCTTTCTCACTCACTCCTCTCTCTCTCTCTCTGTCTCTGTGTCTCTGTGTGTGTCTCTCTCTGTCTCTCTGTGTGTCTCATTCTGTCTCTGTCTCTCTCTGTCTGTCTGTCAGTGTGTCTCTGTTTCTGTCTATTTCTCTGTCTGAATGTCTATCTGTCTGTCTGTCTGTTTCTTCTCTCTCTCTCTCCCTCCCTCCCTCTCTCTCTCTCTCTCTCTCTCTCTCTCCTCTCACCTCTGTCTTTTTCTGCTAGTGCTGGCTTGACTACTACGAAAGACACGACGAATACTCATTCAGTTTAAGTGTCTCTAAGCTTGCTCAGAGAGAAAGATTGACAAAGGCAACTGTAACATAGAGAGAAAGAGATAGGTGGATAGATGGTATAACCACACATGAAACCATTACCAGTTACAAAAAAGTTACACCTGAACAGAAGCTTCATATTATAGAAAAAAGTGTTCAGAATCATAATCAACACAACAAGTGTATTCATACATCAAGAAATGACAGTAAAAGCGCTGTATAAGTGCTGTGTAGCTATATGCTGACATCTCTCTAATGGTACTTAGATATATTCGCACATTTTCTCGAAAACGTTTATGTTTAAGTGCCGTCAACAAACCAGGCTGAGATTGGCTTGGAGGTTTATAGAATTGCAATGGTATGTATTGCCAGGGAGAGAGAGAAAGAGAGAGAGAGAGAGAGAGAGAGAGAGAGAGAGAGAGAGAGACAGAGAGAGACAGAGACAGACAGAGACAGAGAGAGACAGAGAGACAGAGAGACAGAGAGAGACAAAGAGACAGAGAGAGACAGAGAGAGACAGAGACAGAGACAGAGAGACAGAGAGAGAGAGAGAGAAGAGAGAGAGAGAAAAGAGAAGAGAAAAGAGAGAGAGTGAGAGCGAGAGAGAGAGAGAGAGAGAAGACAGACGAGACAGAGAGACAGAGAGAGAGGCAGACAGACAGACAGAAAAAACAACAACAGAAAGACACAGAGGTAGAGACATATGGACAGAAAGAAAGACAGACCGACAGACAGACAGAGTCAGAGGGAAACAGACACAGAAAGAATGAATGATTGAATGATTTAAACTCTACTTTCCAACGATACAAAGAGAACATGACAGATATGAATCGCTCATACAAATGAAATCGTCGACGTTGTTCTTATCAAATTGTCCAATATTTTCCGCACAGACCTACAAGCTTCAATTCAATATCAACGTGTTGGGTTATTGGACTGAAAGAGACCCCAGACGGACCAACGTCGTTACTTTAATCAAAAACTTTTATCAGCATAAGATGTGGACAGATCATTGACGATATTGAAAATCTCACACAGAGAAGGAAACAATTTCATGGAATAGAAAATGAATAAAGCAAAACCCTCCCCCCCAAAAAACAACAAACAAAACAAAACAACAACAAAAACAAAAAAAAACGACAAATAAAATAAACAATAAAGAAAAAAAAAATATAACAACCAACCAAACCAAACAAACGCGCATTGTGATCTTAGAACATTTCATAAAAGAAGTGTGTGTGTGTGGGGGGGGGGGGGCTGTATTGAGTAGAAACTCATAAGTACATAAAAGCGCTGGGGTCATGCCTATTTACGTCAAGAAGTTTAGATCTTCATGTCCTTTCCCCTTAAAAAATTATTCATTCCACATGAAATATTGACATTCGATAGTGCCTTCAAAGCCATACATAAAGTAATTCAGGACAGGCATAATTCAATACGACCAGAATCATAACCAAATGCTATTACTAACCATACAACAGCCAACAACTGTAACACACCTTGCATGGAAACCAGAAACCACAAGTATTATACACCACTGGGTCCACTTGCCACTGTATACACCTACAATTGTGTCTCTTATCATTGTAACCTTCAATGAGACCAGAGATTATAATACCTTCAACAAGGCACCCTGGCTTAAATGGGCCCAGTTGGCCCAACCTGGGCTATGGTATCCAAAATCCCTAATAGATGCTGATGACCTAAAGTGCGGTACACAAGATGCGAAGATTGATTCGTCCGTAAGACAAATGTGGAAAACCGTTCTCTTTGTCTCTCAGAGATGATATAGACATGGACACACATTTGCATGCACATACATTCATGCCTGCAGCCACGCATGCACGCATGTATGCATACGTGCATACGTGCATACATACATACATGCATACATTAATGCATACATGCAAGCACACAGACAGGGTGACAGGCAGACAGACAGACATGCATGTATACAACATGCAAACATGCATACATATATGCATACTACATACTACATGCATACATATATGCATACATACATACATACATACATACATGCATACATACATACATACATACATACATACATGCATACATACCTACCTATCTACCTACCTACCTACCTACCTACCTACTACCTACATACATACATACATACATACATACATGCATGCATGCATACATATACGTACATACATACATACATACATACATACTCATACATCATACATACAAGACGTTAAATCAAAGAACGAACGAACATACATATTACATACATACACACATACATACATACATACATACATACATACATACATACATACATACACACATACATACATCATACATACATACATACATACATACATACACACAGACACACAGACTACAATTTGGATCTCCATGACTAATGTGACACGCCATGCCCCATTCTGGGTATTCGTGGACACAACGGCACGCAGGCACAATGGCATGGCCCCTGTATGGCCATCTGCAGACGACAACATGGTACTACTCTATTTTCCATACATTTACTGATATCATCTATCGCTAAGATAGATGGAATGGCAGACATATCTCCACATCTGGAACATGACTCTACATCAAACGTTCGTTTAACTTAATGCCATTAGCTTCCTTTATCTCCCTGCAATACTTCCCGTTTGAAGCAGACAGAAAACAGCAAGCAAAACAGAAAATAATCTCACGTTTCATGTACTCTCTCTGTCTCTGTCTCATTCTCTGTCTCTCTCTCTTTCCTGTCTGTCTGTCTCTCTTTCTCTCTCTTTCTTCTCTTCTCTCTCTCTCTCTTTCTTTGTCTGTCTGTCTTTGTCTGTCTGTCTGTCTGTCTGTCTGTCTCTCTGTCTGTCTGCCTGTCTATCTCTCTCTGTTTGCCTGTCCTCTGTCTGTCTGTCTGTCTGTCTCTCTCTCTCTCTCTCTCTCTCCCCCTCTCTCTCCATCTCTCTCTCCCTCTTTCTCCTCCTCCTCTCTCTTTCTCTGTTTTTTTTGTTTTGAATGCATACCAAAACTTTGCATAACTCTTGTCTACAACTGGTATTTTTCTGAGGCTAAAACAGTTTCACTTCCCTTGTTGACTAACGCAGTAAAGGCATATCCCCCCACGTCGTACCCTGGAGAACCTTTTGTATCGTGTTAATTGCAGGGCACAACAACGTAGAACAAGAACTGTTCTCTCTCTCTCTCTCTCTCTCTCTCTCTCTCTCTCTCTCTCTCTCTTCTTCTCTCTCATCTCTACTTGTTCTCTTTCTTTTCTTTGTGTTGTTTTTTTCACTCATTATCTACCTTTAGTGTTGTATGTAGTAGTGGGTGTGATAGATAGGAAGGCATGACAGAATATGTGATAGACAGAAATAGTGAGTGATAGATACATAGATAGTAGACAGATAATAGATAGACAGAAGTACATAGATTGATAGAAATACATAGATAGATAGATACATGACAGAGCATAGAAGATATAGATAGACTAGATAGTACTAGATAGAAATAGATAGTATATAGTAATAGATAGAACATAGATAGATAGTAACATAGATAGATAATAATAGATAGATAGATAGATAGAATAGATAGATACATATATAGTAGATTTATAGAATAGATAGATAGATAGATACATAGATAGATATAGATAGATAGATAGATAGATAATAGATAGATAGATAGATAATAGATAGATAGATAGATAATAGATAGATAGTAGATAGATAGATAGATAGATAGATAGATAGATAGATAATGATATAGATAGATAGATAGATAGATGACGATAAATAGATAGATAGATAGTATAGATAGATAGATAGATAGATAGATTATATAGATAGATAGTAGATAGATAGAAGATAGATATAGATAGATAGATAGTAGATAGATAGATAGATAGATAGATAGATAGATAGATAGATAGATAGATAGATAGATAGATAGATAGATAGATAGATAGATATTCAACGACAGAGAACAGACAGAGAGTTGAGCTTCTGCACTTCTGATATTTTAAAGATTGTCAGAATTTCATAAGAAAGTGCTAGTAGCACAACGTCCTTAGAAAATATGCAATGTCCATCTGACATTGATCTCTGACACCTTGTCTTCCGAACTTAGCTTTTGCAACTCTTCGATGGTCGTTGTCTTTGGTCCGAATGTGTAGACACACATCCATAAACAATGAGAAAAATCTTGCCAATACATATTTTTGTCACGGACACAGACTGACAGATTCAAAAAAAGAACGATAGACAGATACACATACTGACAAACACTTCTTTATGGTTGATCATAAACACACACACACACACACGCACCACGCACGCACACACACACACACACACACACACACACACACACACACACACTACACACCACACGCATGCACACCACACACACACACACACCACACACACACCACACACACACAACATACACACACACGCACACCACACAGCAGCAAAACCCAAGTACACAAAAATAATGACAAACATACAATTGAACAAAACAAACAATATTTTCATTAAAAACAAAAATCTTCATCATGACGACAGCTTCCCTTTTAACCCGCCTTGATCCTCCATCGCTCTTAGATTAATAATATTGCTCCTTCTCTGCGCTTGGCACTGCAAGGATGCATGTCCACGGGGACAATGGCCCTGGGATCTCTGTATTGCAGGCACGTCCACGGACGCGCAGGGAAGACAGCAGATAAGCAATAATCAGAGATGCCCGTAGAGAGAGGACTGGGCAGCTTTGATTTAAAGGTTGAATGAAAATATAAAAACCAAGCGTATGATTCTGCATGTGGAACAAAAAACAAACAAACAAAAACAAAACAAAACAAAAACAAAAAACGTAATACAAAAAGACAGATGAATATGAAGAACAAAGAAATCTACAAAGAATGATAAAAATACGAGATAAAAAAAACTTCTAAAAAGCACAGACACACACACAAACACAAACAAGGGGCAGAAAAAATCGCATGGAAAAAACAGGTAAGGAAAACAAACAAACAAACAAACAAACAAACAAACAAACAAACAAACAAACAAACAAACAAACAAACAAACAAACAAACAAAAACAAAAAACAGGTTGAGAACGCTCCTACAAACAGAATGCACGTCATTTCTTACAATAAAGATGATGATGATGATGATGACGATGATGATGATGATGATGATGATGATGATGATGAAAAGCCATATGTACACGGCCTTATTTCTTAATAGCCTTAAACATTTTACAAAATATGAGAGACAAAAGCACACACACATGCACACACACACACACACACCACACACACACACACACACACAACACACACACACACACACACACACACTCATGCTTTTGTGTGTTTGTGTGTGTGTGTGTGCGTGTGTGTGTGTGTGTGTGTGTGTGTGTGTGTGTGTGTGTGTGTGTGTGTGTGTGTGTGGGTGTTTCTGTTCGTGTGGATGTGCGTACTTTTGTGAAATATAGCATTGTTATATTGCAGGCAACTTATTGCTATAGTACCAGGACAAAATGAATACGAGATCAGAAACTGGGCATTTACACACATTCAGTGCACCACATACATCAACCTTATATGTTTTTTAACGCTGAGAACAAGAAAAACTGTAATAACTCCAGACAAATTAGCTTGAGAGGGTGGGGGAATAGGGGGGGGGGGTTAAAACTTTTTCAACACTAATTGCCTCTCTCTCTCAGCGGAGCCACAAGAGATCCCTGCTGTCCCAAAGACAGAAGCCAAGCATTTAATCCCAACTAAATTGGAACTACAGGGAATTATGGAGAAGTGAAAGTGAGGGACTGTGCGAAGGGTGATGGGGGACAGGCAGGGGGGGGGGGGTGACATCAGAAGGCCAAGCCAGCAGGAACAAAAGTAGATAATTTCTGCAGTCTGGTTTTCGTCAAACGCAGAAACAGTTTGACTTTTGGCTTCTACAGCAGCACTGACTTGAATTCAAAACGCGCTTGTCAGAGCAATGAAAGATATTACAGTGTTATGAACCTGTCAGAGTGAGATGGAAAATTCGTTTCTTTTGTCGTAGTCATAGGAAGTGGGGAAGGGGGGGGGGAGAGAAGGAGGGGTACAGATTAAGAATATGTTGTGTATGCATGTAAATGCAGACAGACCAGTTGTGTTGGATTGATAATAAAGATTTTAATAAACCAGTCATTTTTTCTGACTGACCGAATGCGAAAAAGAAAAAAAAAGAAACCATAGATGAAAAAAAAAACCCAACCAACCAACCAACCCAACCACCCACTCACCAACCAAACCAAACCAACCAACCAACCAACCACCCAACCAACCAACCAATCAACCAACCAACCAACCAACCAACCAACCAACCAACCAACCAACCAACCAACCAACCAACCAACCAACCAACCAACCAACAGTGCAGTAAGCAATACAAAGAGTTCGTCTGAATCAGATAGGGAAGGAGATAATTGACTACATTTATCCCGTGCCATCAGCCATAAACGGCAGACATCGATCACTTGTTAGGCTACTTGTCTGACCACGCATGCACAAGCCAGTGCACACGCACACACAGATACACACATACACGAAGACA
>JAPXFY010000020.1:25078402-25085902 GCA_030674185.1 Monoplex corrugatus | reverse complement strand
AATTTTGCCTGTCCCATCCTTAATTTTCCACGTGTTTGAGCTGATAGTCGTTTGTAAAATTAACCATCTCGTGAAGTGGATTTTCCGCGTTTTCCGATACTCTAAAATATGCCTGTTAGCCTTTGTCTTGACTACATCAAAGAAAACTCAAGCGGATACCCCATAGTCTTCGTTGGGCTGATCTTTTTGTCAGCAGGGTCGTTCCCATTGCTTAAATCTGCGTTCTAATGTAAAAAAAAAAACGCTGGTTTGTGACAACGTTGTTAGGTCAGGTTTATAGTCGATCACACTCATGTATTTGATTGCCATTTCTTTCAGGATAGACAGGCCCTTTTTTTACTCTTGAGTGTGGTGGTTTCAACATAATCTGTAAAGATAGGCTTTCTACCAGAACTGATTCCAAGACAGTGTGGGTCTTACGTTCTCACGATATTGGTTCCTTTTGGCACCACTGATTTCATCACCATCATCAGGTGCCCTGCCGCATGGCGTTGGCGACCATGGACTTCCATCCATCTCTATCTCTCGTTGCCCCTAGCATCTCCTCCACCCTACTCGTCACCAGCCACTCTGTAAGTCCGTCCAGCATTTCTCTCCCTGGGTCTACCTGGTGCTCTCTTTCTCTCCAGCTTTCCGGTTGTGACCAGGTGCTCCAAATCCCCCTTCCTCATAAAATGGCCTATAAATGTTGCTGTCTTTTCCTAATCTTCCTTATGAGTGATCTACATGTGTCTGCCTCCATCAAGACTGTCTGTTTGTTTTCTTTGCTGTCCATGGAACTCTCAACATTCTTCTTAGAAACCACATCTCAGCTGCCTCAATCTTGTTCTGGCTTTGCTTGCTGACTGTCCACGCCTCGCATCCGTACAATAGTATTGGTTCTATATAACATTTAAGGACTTTCTTTCAGATATTAATTGATAGGCATTTGTTGGTAAGAATGCTTGTCATCTTCTTGAAAGCTGTTTTAGCTTGGCCGATTCTGCCAGCTATTTCCAATGTGCATCTGCCGTCCGATGAAATTACCGTTCCCAGGTATTTGAACTTATTAACCTGTGTCAAGGTTGTGCCATTTCTGTTATTTTGCATGAGGGGATTTTATGTTTTTTACTGATCATCATGATTTCAGTCTTTCTGCTGTTTAGTTCCAACCCCTTACCTTTGCTTTCTATTTCTAGTATATTCACAAGGTTTTGTAGGTCCCTTTCGTTTTCTGCAATTAGCACGGTGTCATCTGCGTACCGAATGTTGTTTATCATTTTCCCTCCAAACTTTAATCCAGGTCTTCTTCTAGGTTTCTCATGATGTTTTCGTTGTATAGTGAAAACAGATCTGGTGACAAAACACAACCCTGTCTGACTCCTCTTTTGATGTTTTGGAAAGAGATTTATATTGTTTTCTATTCTATTTCTATTCTGAGTTACGTTGTTTAAATGTTCTTTACCTACTCTTAGGTGAACCTGACGCCAGCAATGATGGGTACATTGGCTGAATCACCGTTATTTAGATCAGCACATCTTTTTGTACATGTGATGTAAGCACTTGAGAAAGTGGGGGAACCTTGAACGACCACCAAGGATTTGTGGGTCCTGAGCACCAGTTTCCAAGCTGTAAAACTACCGCTCTTTCTTGTAATGCCTATTCAATCCATCTTATAATTGTTATAATTGTCACGTTGGTTCCATATCACCGAAGGAGTTCCGTGAGTAACGTGAATTTGACTGTATTGTTAACATCTTGAAGGTCAGTAGCTACAGCAAGAATTTCCTGTTTATTCTGAAAATTTTTCTTTATACTCTGCGAGCAAAGGTAACTGCGTTTTTTCTAAAAGCCTTTCTGGTGTTGAAATCCACCTGGATTCAATGAAAGCAATTGTCTGTTTTCTATGTCTCGGCTAGTATCTTTGCTGTAACGTGTTCCACCAGTTTCCCTGTCACATTTTGCATAGTCTGCACGCCATATCCATTTGGTCTGCGATTATCTTTTTTTTTTTTTTTTCGGTTTGGGTAAAACTGTTAAGAAGTTCTGTCTTCCGCATTCTCGCACATGACCTTTCTCAAAATTGCTTTTTTCATTTTCAGAAGTATTTTGATGTCTGAGTATGAAATTGTCTGAACCAAGGGCTGCATTTTTAGGGTTTTTTTCTGCATTTTTTTCAGTTATTTCATCATGTAGACCAGCTTTTGTCCATTTTATTGTTCGCATTAGCAGTGAATTTTCTTTGGTCTGCAAGATTTTTTTCTTGTCATTCTGTTGTGTAAAATGTTGTAGTACATCATGATTTTTCTCTTCTTTGCTCTTTATATGGTTAAAAGCATTTCTGAGATGTCAGGGGTCGTATGATCTGTGGTTTTGCCGTCTGGTTTTTCTTGGACTATATTTGTTTATATCTTTGTTTGTCTCGGTTTGTTTGTTTGCTTTTTGTATGTTTCTTTGTTTGTTTGTTTTTTGTTTTTTTAAGAATTGCCAGAATTGTGTTTGTGTTAATGCAACGCTAAGTCTATTATACAAGTTTGTTTTTTTCATTGATTTGCATTCACTTCCTGAGCAAGTTTTCAAGCGTTCTATTCTTTCCATCATGTTCCTTTTAACACCATCCATTTCGAAATACGACCATGATCTGAACGATTTTTTTTTCTTTTTTCCCTTTTGTGCTTTGCTAAAGTTTTATGGCAACACGTTTTTAAGGCGATCCTCTGTGTTTTTGTTTTACCAAGGGAGACTTTTTCATAGATGTTTGATATTGCTTCCTGATTTCACTTTTGATTCAAACATTCAAACTTTAGACGTAATACAAGACCATGCTTTGTTTTTAATTAAAATGGGTTTCTACGTTAAGTTTTTGAGTTTTTTGTTGGTATGTTTTATCATGCTGAATATAATCGGTACATGGTCACTACTATGTGAGTCCAGTGTTTCTTCACTCTTCAATATAGTTGGGTTGGGAGAGGTGTGTGTTGTATCAGTATAGTAGTGATATTTGTGTCTCCTTGATGTGCACGAATGTGATTTGTAAACGTTTGGAGGCTGAGTTAAATATCAAGAGTATTTCTTCAAGTGGGTGACTATAGACGTTAGTAGACTCAGTTTTCACCCTACATTGCAAATCTCGCGTTAATATCACAACATACCATAGCAGTGTCTCCTGGTTCGTTTAGAAAAGAAAATCTTCTAGGAAGTTCTAAATTGTTTTTGAGATACACGATCCTGACTGTACACAGACTCGTACAAAGCTCTTTCATTTTTCGTTGACGTTTGAGGTCATACATGTATGTTCCACAGTTGACACAAAGTGTGTACACTCATGTTCTCAGTCTGATTCGGACACTGTCTTTTAAGTTCCTTTTAATATTCTAGCAAGTCTGCTACCGTCGTGTTTCTGGATTGTCATAAAGCCTTCACAGTGTAGCGGTTTGTCTTGGAACGTTCTAGATTTTTGCAGGCTTAGTATATCAAAGAGTCATGTGGTGGTTTCTCAGAAGTTGATACCCTTTCTTCTTGCACTGGCATAGTTTGGGTACATACCCTAAAACATTTTTTTTTTTTTTCTTATTTCACCTATTTTTTTCTCACACTTTATTAACATTATTATCATTATTGTTATTATTATTTATCATCAGTATTGTTATGATGATGATGAGATGATGATGATATGCTATCATCATCATCATCATCACCACCACCACCACCACCACCACTGTCATTATCATCATCATCGTCATCATCATTACTATTACGAGCTCGTATCATTGTTATTATTTTTATTTTCATTATCATTATTATTATTAATTATCAGTTAGTAGTAGTATACTAGTAGTAGTGGTAGTAAGTGGGATAGTAGTAGTAGTAGTAGTAGTAGTAGTAGTAGTAGTAATATTATTATTATTATTATTATTATTTCTATTATATTATTATTATTATTATATTGTTATTATTATTGTTATTATTATTATTATTATTATTATCATTATTATTATTATTACTATTCTTACTATCACTATCGTTATCATTATTATCATTATTATCATCACATCATCATCATCATCATCATCATCATCATCATCATCATTTTTGTGCTTTCTTCAAGTTTTTAGGTGAATTCATTCCAGTGGCATTTTTTCTCACTTATCACTCCCACCATGGAAGAAAGACAGAAATGGAATCACTGTCTCATGGTTCCTTTTTTTTTTTTCCTCCAAGGTCTTTTATCAGAGACCACAATGAAAATGATAAGCACAATACAATGATAGTTTTGCATGAAGACACATAAACAATTAGTGGATACAAGCAACAGAAAATTCACACACTGTGAAAAACTGTAGGCTGTCTCAGTGTGCATTGAACCCATACTCTGTCTTGTTTTGGTTACGATTTGCTTTCCTTCATTTCTAAATATTCTAAAAATATATTATATATATTATATACCGTAATATCCCTAGCAAACGCCCACCCCCCTCCACAGAGTTTTGGGGCAAAATTGGGGGGTGGGCGTTTGCTAGGTAGACAGCCATTGCACAAAAAATAGTTATCACTTTAGTTAAAAGGAAAAGGTGAGCGACTGTCCTTCTAGGTGTTTTATGCTGACGTACGCAAATGTTGCCATTCTACATCGCAATTTTCTTGTGTCCTCGGCAGTGCGAATTTCTTTTTATTTTCCCGATTTCTGTCGTTGTGTTGGGCGTTTTCGTAAGAAGAATATTAAACATGTGAGGCTGAAGCCCGAGCAAAAAATAGAAATACGAACGAAAACACACACACACACACACACACACACACACACACACACACACACACACACACACACACACACACACGCAAATTTGATAAATACGATGTACAGAGACAGCAACACTGTGGCAATAAAGAGAGAGGTTTGACGGAGGAGAGAGAGAGAGATAGAGAGATAGAGATAGATAGATAGAGAGAGAGAGAGAGAGAGAGAGAGAGAGAGAGAGAGAGAAAGAGTGCGCGCGGGGGAGGGGGGGGGGGTGCGTATGTTTTCCATTCAAATCTAAATCAAATGCAACTTTTGTCATAATAATAAGTTGACTTTATTTTTTTTTCTGTTTCGCGTTTTCTGTTTTCCAATACCCAACAATACACAGTTGTGTCTTTTTGAATATGTTTAGGTAGCTCTACATTAAGGTATATCAACATAAAGCGCATTGTCTCATAAAATATGAGAACGATTTTTGAAGGAATTATACATTATGAAAAATAAACAATAAACAATCCTTTTCCTTGTGAAACTAAAAATCAACTGTCTGTATGATTAAAGAGAAAAAAATCGTAAAATATTTGTCCAGTTCTCGGACACATGAACACAAACATATCTGTCTGGAAGTCTGGCAAACAAGACGTTCGGTTAAGTCCTTCAAAATCTAAATCAAAAGCAAATGTTAACATAATAATATTATTCTTTTCTGTTCCACTTTCCCTTTCCATTTCTACCATTTCCCAACAGTTAATGCACGGTCTGTCTTTTTGAATATGTTTAGTTACATTGTTAGGTATGTCAACATGAAGCGCATTGTCTCAGTCAAACATGAGAACAGTTTGATTTGCAGGAATTATACACTGTGACAACTAAACGGAAACTTTTTTTTCTCGTGAAACAATAAATCAACTGTCTGTACTATGAATAAGGAGAAAACCCAATCAAAACGATTCTTCCAATTTTCAGACACATGAACACACAATCTCTTGTCTGGAAGTCGGGTGAACAAAGCGTTCAATTAAGTCCCTGAAAATCAACATCGTTGTCTTCACTTTCATCCCCACTCGAAGCGTCTTCAGGAACCTCACCGTTGTCTTCGTCGTGAGGGAGGAAAGCGCCGATTTCATCTGGAAACCACTCAAGTGTTTCGTCGTCTTGAGAACCATCCATGGCATTTGAAATGGCGCACCTGAGAAAGGCCTTCACGATCGTGTCGGGTCGGATGTTCTCCCACGCAGTGCCGACCCAGTTGAGGACGTCTTGCCTTGTAGGCTGTCTGAGGTTGCTAGCATCTGTGGGGGGTCTTGGTTGTCTCATCCACTCAACCCAGCAGTCCCTGATGCCATCTTTGAAAGGTTTGCTGAGACTGACATCGACTGGTTGGGCCAAAGGGGTACAGCCTGCAGGCACAAAGACCGTGTCCACCTGTTGTGCATCAAGCGCTCCTCTGACCTCTGGCGTCCTTTGAGCGTTGTAGCAGTCCAGAACAAGGAGGCGACGCTCATCTGATGGTCCGAGAACACGATGAATCCAGGTGAGAATGGTGTGTCTTGTCATCCATCCATTTGCAGTGGCACACAACTGCACATTGTCAGGCACTCTCAAATGGAGATGGACGCGAGGTGGAATGCGCCCTTCTCTCTCCCGCAATATGACAAAAGCTGGAAACTTCGTACCATCTGCTGCTGCTAGGAGTGCCACTGTGAAGCCTCGTTTTTCCGCCTTGGTGCTTTTGACACGCACTTGCTTTACGCCTTTCAGGCTGTTGGTGCGGGACGGCAGCATATCAAACCGCACCATCGTCTGGTCCATGTTCATGATGTGCGACAGAGGGTAGCCATGGCGATGACGAAGTCGCAGAATATTTCGACGGAACTGAAGAAGTTGATCTTCGAAGTCAGCAGGAATCCTTTGGCTGGTAGTGGTTCCTCGTCGAGTTGTCACCGTGTGTCGCTGTTTCCAGCGCTTGAGCCACATGTGTGATGCTGCAAAGCCCTGCACGTTGAAAGCACCTGCCAGCTCTATTGCCTTTCGCTGTAAATCCTTGTTTCGCACCACACGCCCTTCAACTCGTTCCTCCTCTAAGAACTGAAAAACGGCCTGGTCAACCTCTTCAGATCTAACTGGTGGTCCATGAGTTAACTTTCTTTTGCCTCTCTCCTTTCCGTACTGTTGCTCTAGAATATGCCTGTTTTTCTCTCCACTCTCTTATTCTTTTTCTGTCCACAGAAAATTCTCTAGCACATTCTGAAACGTTGCCAGCTGCTTCATTGTCTAAGTGTTTTCAATTTGAAAAATACCGTGTAAGAGTTGTGCTTCGGCATGTTCTGACTTACGCTCAATGACTCCCCTATCTTCACAACCAAACGTCATAATCATCAAAACTACACTAAAAATAGACTTGACGCAAGTGTGTGCATGCGTATTTAAAAAGGCTAGGTTCAGCATGGAAGAAGAGGGGCCGGAAGTCGGACATCGAAATGATGGGATGGGTGGGGGGGGGGGGGGGCGAATGAGGGGGGCAGGGGGTGGGTGTTTGCCAGGTAGTTACCCCTCTGCACGAATTTTAGCAGAAAGTGGGGGGTGGGCGTTTGCTAGATACTGGGCATTTGCTAGGGATATTACGGTATATATATATGTGTGAGTGTGTGTGTGTGTTCGTTCGTTGCTTGATTTAACGTCTTTTCACTATAAGTGATATTAGACGGGGAAAAATGGCATGGAGGATGAAATAAGGGGGGGGGGGGGTGTGGAGGGGAGAGGGGAACAGAGTAAGGGACGTA
>JAPXFY010000020.1:25068402-25073402 GCA_030674185.1 Monoplex corrugatus | reverse complement strand
TTTCTATCGTGTTTCATAGGTTGCAACATCTCATGTATTCTATGTATAACTTTCGGCTTTAATTCTCGAAAAAAAAAATGGTCAAGTTATGCTTTCGTTTTTCTTACTTTTTTTTGTTTTGTTATATCAATGACTTGAAAACATAAAAGAATTCTTAAGTACAAATCTCTGTCCAAAATACACATATAAAACCGTCTTATAGAAATATATTCCTACTGTGGATGCATTTGGCTAATCATGTCTGTAGCTGGCATTTCGTGTTGCTGCCTGCCTAAACTTACACATTGCTCACATCCAATGGCCCTGTAACTTCGTATTAAGTATGCTGTAGATGTATGATAGGTCATTATAGAAAACTTCGGTGTCTGCCTTTGTCGTTTGTCTGTTCTTCCAAAGTTCTTTCTTGTTTTATTTTTTCCGCTTTTACCGTTTCGGATATCATGAGAAGATAAAGTTGACTATCACCAACGATTTAGAAAGCCTGAAATGGAGAACTGCAATGTGGTATCAAAGTCGTTGAAGTATGCACCCTTGCAATACAAAAGTTTGATGCTTTGAAAAATGTGATGTCAAGGATTTCAGGTATTAACGCTTGCCATATAAAAGCTCGATACTTCAAAAGATAAGTTGCTTGTGGTCGCGTACATTTTAGTGTGACAGTAAGAGGAAGGAATGAAGAAGATAACATTGTAACAAACGAGATATACACACCCATCAGAATTGGAGTTACCAAACAGTAAAAAACAAACAAACAAACAAAAGACCAAACAAACAACAAAACACATTCTCAACGCATCAAAACACAAATGCCAGGTACGTGTGAGGCATGCCTTAGAATGTTAGGTACGTGTAAGACATGCCTTAGAATATCAGATACGTGTGAGGCATGCCGTAGAATGTCAGGTACGTGTGAAACGTGCCTTAGAATGTCAGGTACGTGTGAGACATGCCTTAGAATGTCAGGTACGTGTGAGGCATGCTTTAGAATGTCAGGTAGTGCGAACATGCCTTAGAGAATATTCAGTGTGTTGGATACGTGCTTAGAATGTCAGTTAAGTGTGAGACATGCCTTAGAATGTCAGGTACGTGTGAGACATGCCTTAGAATGTCAGTACGTGTGAGGCATGCCTTAGAATGTCAGGTATGTGCGAGACATGCCTTAGAATTTCAGATATGTGTGATACGTGCTGCTTAAATGTCAGGTAAGTGTGAAACTGCCTTAGAATGTCAGGTAAGTGCGAAACGTGCCTTAGAATGTCAGATATGTGTGATATGCCTTAAATGTCAGGTAAGTGTGAGACATGCTTAGAATGTCAGGTGCGTGTGAGACGTGCCTTAGAATGTCAGGTACGTGTGAGACTGCCTTTAGAATGTCAGGTGCGTGTGAGACGTGCCTTAGAATGTCAGGTAAGTGTGAAACATGCCTTAAGAATGTCAAATACGCGCGAGACGCGCTTTAGATCTAATGTCAGGTACGTGTGAGACGTGCCTTTAGAATATCAGATACGTGTGAAACAAGCCTTAGACTGTCGATACGTACGAGACGTGCCTTACAAATGTCAGTACGATGTGTGAGACGCGCTTTAGAGTAATGCCATGTACGTGTGAGACATGCCTTAGAATGTCAGTATGTGTGAGACGTGCCTAAGATCTAATGTCAGGTACGTGCAAGACGTGCCTAAGATCTAATGTCAGGTACATGTGAGACGTGCCTAAGATCTAATAATCAGGTACGTTTTGAGACTTCTCCTTAGAATGTCAGGTACGTGTGAGACGTACCTTAGAATGTCAAGTACGTGTGAGACATGCCTTAGATCTAATGTCAGGTACGTGTGAGACGTGCCTTAGAATGTCAGGTATATGTAGACATGCCTTAGAATGTCAGGTATATGTGAGCCGTTCCTCAGAATGTCAGTATGTGTGAAACGTGCCTTAGAGTCTAATGTCAGGTACGTGTGAGACTTTCCTTAGAATGTCAGGTACGTGTGAGATATGCCTTAAATCTAATATCAGGTACGTGTGAGACATACCTTAGATTGTTTGAGACGTGCCTTAGAGTCTAATGTCAGGTATGTGTGTGAGACGTGCCTTAGAGTCTAATGTCAGGTATGTGTGAGACGTGCCTTAGAGTCTAATGTCAGTTATGTGTGAGACTTTCCTTAGAATGTCAGGTACGTGTGAGACATGCCTTAGATCTAATGTCAGGTACGTGTGAGACGTGACTAAGATCTAATGTCAGGTACGTGTGAGACGTGCCTAAAAGTCTAATATCAGGTACGTGTGAGACTTGCCTTAGAATGTCAGGTACGTGTGAGACATGCCTTAGAATGTCAGGTACGTGTGATACATGCCTTAGATCTAATGTCAGGTATGTGTGAGACGTGCCTTAATGTCAAGTATGTGTAAGACGTTCCTCAGAATGTCAGGTATGTGTGAGACGCGCCTTAAATCTAATGTCAGATACGTGTGAGACGTGCTTTAGACAACGCCAATTCTGTGATTGGCAAATCACAAGTAATGACGTCCGATATGTCAAACTGTCATCTACTCTTCGCGCAACACAGTTTCTGCACGCCGTATCCAGAACATTCACCGAGGTTTTAACAAAAGGTGATGATTGAGGAACGGCCCTGGGATTATCAATCAATGTCATTCATCACTCTTTCGATCCGATCAGCAGTGTCGCTGATTAGATCTGGAACTCATCCGTTTCTTTGTGAACTGTTCTGATAACGGTCAGTACCAGAGTACGACTGCCATTGACGAATAGTACTTTGGTGGGTAATTTGGAGAACGTTTTTGTTTGATTTCATCCTGAGATGTTGTGAGCAGGGGGCACGCATCACTGGGAATTTTTGTTTGTTTGTTTTTTGTTTGTTTTCCCCTCTCACATTATTTGCGTTGTTGTCATCCTCCTTATCCTCCTCAACATCGTCATTATTATCTTCATCGTCCTATTCCTCCTTCTTCTTTACCTCAACATCATCATCATTATCTTCATCGTCCTCTTCCTCCTTCTTCTTTACCTCAACATCATCATCATCATTATCTTCATCGTCTTTTTCCTCCTTCTTCTTTACTCAACATCATCATCATTATCTTCATCGTCCTCTTCCTCCTTCCTCTTTACCTCAACATCATCATCATCATTATCTTCATCGTCTTTTCCTCCTTCTTCTTTACCTCAACATCATCATCATTATCTTCATCGTCCTCTTCCTCCTTCCTCTTTACCTCAACATCATCATCATTATCTTCATCGTCTTTTTCCTCCTTCTTCTTTACCTCAACATCATCATCATTATCTTCATCGTTCTCTTCCTCCTTCTTTACCTCAACATCATCATCATTATCTTCATCGTCCTCTTCCTCCTTCTTTACCTCAACATCATCATCATCACTATCTTCATCGTTCTCTTCCTCCTTCTTTACCTCAACATCATCATCATTATCTTCATCGTCCTCTTCCTCCTTTTTCTCCACCTCAACATCATCATCATTATCTTCATCGTCCTCTCCCTCCTCCTTCATTACCTCAACATCATCATCATTATCTTCATCGTTCTCTTCCTCCTTCTTCTTTACCTCAACATCATCATCATTATCTTCATCGTCCTCTTCCTCCTTCTTCTTTACCTCAACATCATCATCATTATCTTCATCGTCCTCTTCCTCCTTCTTCTTTACCTCAACATCATCATCATTATCTTCATTGTCCTCTTCCTCCTTCTTCTTTACCTCAACATCATCATCATTATCTTCATCGTTCTCTTCCTCCTTCTTCTTTACCCCAACAACATCATCATTATCTTCATCGTCCTCTTCCTCCTTCTTCTTTACCTCAACATCATCATCATCATTATCTTCATCGTCCTTTTCCTCCTTCTTCCCCATCTCAACATCATCATCTTTATCTTTATCATCATTATCCTCCTCTTCCCCTCCTCCACCTCAGCATTATCATCATGATCTTCATCCTTATCTATATTCTCATCTCCTCTTCGTTATCGTCGTCACCGTCATTATTTTCTACCATTTCTTCTTCTTCAACTTGTTCCTTCTTCTTTGTGCTCTTCTCTTCTTTTAGCGTGTATGTGCTCAATTCGATCAGAGGGGAGAGAGAGAGAGAGAGAGAGAGAGAGAGAAGAGAGAGAGAGAGAGAGAGAGACAGACAGACAGACAGACAGACAGACAGAGACACAGAAACAGAGAAAGAGAAAGAGATCATAGAGAGACAGCAAGAACGAGAGACAGAAAGACAGAGAAACAGAGAGAGAGAGAGGGGACAGAGAGAGAGAGAGAGAGGGAGACAGACAGACAGACAGACAGAGAGACAGAGAGACAGAAACAGAGACAGAAAAACAGCGAAAAAGAGAGCGAGAGAGAAGAGAGAGAGAGGGAGAGAGAGAGAGAGAGAGAGAGAGACAGACAGACAGACAGACAGACAGACAGATAGACAGAGAGAGACACAGACAGAGACAGAGACAGAGAGTGGGTGCAGGTGGGGGATAAATGTGGCAGTCCAGCACAGGACGAGTTGTAATTTCCTTGGGGCTGTCTGGCACTAATAGCCAAGACCAGGGGGCAGGTGACGTTATCGCTAATATTGAGACCTTGGTCTCCAGTTAATAGTGCCATACAGTCATGCAACAAGAACAAAAAACAAAAAACAAAACAAAAAAAAACGCTCTATATCTATACAAAGCTTCTGATTTGGATACAACCACCTCCTCCGCCTCATCATCAACAACAACAGCAACAACAACAACAACATTATCATCAACGATAACAACATCAACAAAACACACACAGAGCTCTCCATGCTAACATTACAACAGTCAAGAGTCATTTTCACTTTCAGTTTTTTTTTTCTTTTCTTTCAAAAAAACAAAACAAAAACAAAAAACAGCATTTCCATGTCAGTCAAGCATCATACACATAACAGACTTATGAAATGAACACAGAACTGGTTCAATATAACCAAGATAGCAATCGTTTGA
>JAPXFY010000020.1:25055902-25058402 GCA_030674185.1 Monoplex corrugatus | reverse complement strand
CTCCAACGTTTAATCCAGGCTCTTTTTCTAGGTTTCTCATGATTTTTTCGCTGTAAAGTGAAAACAAATCTGGTGACAAAACACAACCCTGTCTGACTCCTCTTTTGATGTTTTGGAAAGAGCTTACATTGTTTTCTATTCTCATTGCAGCCGTTTGTTCCCATTACATATTTCTGATTATTCGTAGATATTTTCCATCAACATTGAGTCTCTCCAGTTGGTTGATCAATTCATCATGTCTTACCAGATCGAAAACCTTAGTGTAGTCAACAAAGCATAAATACAAATCCTTATTCATCTCAATTGACCTCTCTATGATAGTTCTTAGGATGTATATGGCATTAATAGTTCCTTTCCCTTCCACAATCCACACTGTTCTGCTGTTTCTCTTTTGATTCTATTCCTTGTCCTCATCATGATTATTCTTAACTAGATAGATAGATAGATAGATCGATCGAAGAGAAGAGAGAAGAGAGAGAGAGAGAGAAAGAGAGAGAGAGATGCAGACAGACGAGAGACAGACAGACAGACAGAGACAGAGAGACATGAGAGACAGACAGATAGGGAGACAAATAGGACGAGAGACAGAAAGAGAGAGAGAAATCAGAGAAAGAAAGAGAGAAATAGGCACAGAGAGAGAGAAGAGAGGAGAAAGAGAGAGAGAGAGAGAAAGAGAAGAGAGAGAAGAGAGGCAGACAGACAGAGAGAGAGAAGAGAGAGAGAGAGAGAGAGAGAGAGAGACAGAGAGATACAGAGAGAGACACAGAGAAAGAGACAGAGAGAGGGAGAGGATGGTGGACTTCAGAAACGCATCGGCAAGACTATGTAGTAGAAAGATCCCATCTAAGATATATTACGTTCGGTGTGGGAACATACATTTACATGAAAAAAACGCCAAGAACACAGTTTCTTCTGAACAAAACAAACATTGCACCAACAACTCAAGCATATAAACCAACAAAACAATCGTATGAAAACACAAGACATAAAAGCGTAACAATTCTGTGCGTTTCCCATTTGGGTTATATACTTTCTCCATGGCTATTGTATCGTTAAGTGAAATGGATATCCATTAGTTCTGAAAAGATGAGTCCTATAAAAACCATAATGGTGATGAAGGAGCTGTAGAATGAGTACTAATATATATATATATATATATACACAGTGACCATGGTATACTTTTAGTGGCATAGCGTTGAGTGTTTTCAGTGAATTGGTTCAATTAGCTTATGATGGATTGCTTTGTTTACTTGTTGAGTGGATTAAGTTCTCTGTGCGCAGCCTCCAAATCTTTTCCATCAATTTGCTTTCTCTCTCTTTCTCTCTGTCTGTCCCTCTGTGTGTGTGTGTGTGTGTCTGTTTGTCTGTCTGTCTCTGTCTCTGTTTCTCTGTCTCTGTCTGTCTGTCTGTCTGTCTTTCTTTCCCCCTCTTTCCCCCTCTCTCTCTGTCTCCTTCTCTCACTCACCCTCTCACCCTCTCACCCTCTCTCCCTCTCTCTCTCTTCGTTTTTTTTCTCTCTCCTTTTTTCAGGGAGGGAGGGGTATAGGCTAGGAGAGTAATGACGTTTACAAGTGTACATTATGTTCCTACACCGATTTTAATATAACCGTAAACATTCGAAAAGGTTTAATCACTTAAAGCAACACAGAAAACCATGACCACGTCCATTTGCAAAACACAGGAAAAAAAAACAACTAGTTTTACAGCCCACAATAATGAAAACCCAACGAAAGAAATGTCACCTTTACCCTTTCACTTCGCAGAGACTAATCAGCCGTTCCCCAGAACGCTCAGCTTACATGCAAATCGATGTCAAGTGGCTAATTGCATCGAAAGGTCTCTTGATCTTCTTTGGGGACACAATCGTTTTATTAGCAGAGCTTCATGGGGACCGAAGGATCCAGGGTGGGTACAGTCAGAGATGGACGTAGAGGTAGTAGATGCGTAATTGTACAGAATATTCAACTTCAGCATGAACACGTGTGTGAGAAAATAGACCTCAACTCTATCCTGTCGCTTTGAAGACAGAATATACCTCAACCTGACCCTGTCGCTTTGAAGAGAGAATATACCCCATTTTAGCCTGTAGCTTTGAAGAGAGAATAGACCTCAACTTTACCCTGTTGCTTTGAAGAGAGAATGGATCTCAACTTCTTTACCCTGTCGCTTTGAAGAGAGAACATATCTCAACTTTACCCTGTCGTTTTGAAGAGAGAATATACCTCAACTTTACCCTGTTGCTTTGAAGAGAGAGTAGACTTCAACTTTACCCTGTCGCTTTGAAGAGAGAATATACCTCAACTTTACCCTGTCGCTTTGAAGAGAGAATATATCTCAACTTGACCTTGTCGCTTTGAAAAAAATCAAACCACCACCCCCGCAGAACTTTCACGTTCCATGAATTTCAATGAGGAGTTTGATCAAGAGGGAATCATCGCACTCGGAGAGTTTCATATGCGCTCCACCCAATTCTGCCAGCTCTTATCTAGCAGACTCATTG
>JAPXFY010000020.1:25038402-25043402 GCA_030674185.1 Monoplex corrugatus | reverse complement strand
AGACAGAGAGACAGGAGAGGAGAGGAGACAGACAGACAGACAGACAACTGGCAGAGACAGAGTAAATAGTGTGAAAGAGAGGGAGAGGAGAAGAAGAGAGGAGAAGAGAAGAGAATGAAGAGAGAAAAGAGAGAGAGAGAAAGAAATAAATAAAAAAGAGAGAGAAGAGATGAGAGAAGAGAGAGAGAGAGAGAGAGAGAGAGAGAGAGAGAGAGAGAGAGGAGAGAGAGAGAGAGAGAGAGGAAGATTGGATTTCACAGTTTTTGTACACCCAAAACACAAACGAACAAAACGTTTAAGAAATATGCCTTAGAACTGGCCATAGAATCCACATAAATGTGTATAATAAGTTACGGGCGTGAAACTGGAAACCTAATCAAAAATGTAATGGAGCATTGTTTTCCAAACCCTACGATACAGTCGAAGAAATTAATTCCATAGATGTTCGAGTTTCAATGAAATAAAATAAGATGGAATAGAATAAATTAAAATGGAATAAAAAAAAAACGTGTAGGTGTTTAAACATGTATGTAACCTAACAGGCAATACCTCATGAAAGATGATCCGACAATGGGATTTTTCGAGAGAAATCATTGACAGATCTATGAAAAAAAAAAGAAGATATCATTTACATCCCTTTTCAATGCATTTCTTTCTTCTCTCTTGTGTCTCTCTCTCACTCTCTCTGTCGCTGATTCTCTCTCTCTCTCTCTCTCTCTCTCTCTCTCTCTCTCTCTCTCTCTCTCTCTCTCTCTCTCCGTCCTCTCAATCTCTCCGCCCTGTCTGTCTCTGTTTCTGTCTCCCTCTGTCTTTCTGTCTTTCTGTCTCTGTCTGTCTCGTCTGTCCTGTCTCTCTTTCTCTCTCTCTCTCAGTCTCTCTCTCTCTCAGTCTCTCTCTCTCTCTTATTCTCTCTCACTGTCTCTCCGTCTTTGTCTGTCTCTTTCTGTGTGTCTGTGTGTCTGCGTCTGTGTGTGTGTGTCTCTCTCTCTCTCTCTCTCTCTCTCTCTCTCTCCCCTCTCTCTGTCACAACTATTCTCTCTTCTCTGCCTGCCTGTCTGTCTGTCTGTCTGTCTTCCCCCCTCTCTCTCTGTCTCTCTGTCCGTCTACCCTTCTTAGTGATTGTCTTTTTGCCACGTGGTGTGGTCTATATAATATATAATTGATTTCTGTGGACTATAATCTATCCCACACATAATTTTTCTTCCTGAAAAAATATCTCTAATCAGTTAAAAATGGTATTCATTGTAGCAGAAAGAACGCAATTTCTTACCAGAAGTTCCTATTTTTGTCTCATATTGCGAACCGTAACCCGTACAGAACCCCCACATGTAATATCCTGACAGAAAGCTCGTTGGTGTGCCTTTCGGACAATGACAGCTAAATTAGAAACAAACCCGGTCAAAGCCACCAAATAAAGAAATTTAAGGAAAATGTGTAGGAGAGTACATAAGAAAAACCTTCAGAGGTCGTTTTCTCAAAATGGCCGTCATACAACTTAACGACTTTAAACATACATAACGTCTACATTTTTTTGAGTACAAGCTTTATTCAAGTACAAAATAATCAGCAGAACGTACAGTTTCCAATGATATGTATGCTAGTTAAGACTGATTTCGTGCTGGGAGGTCACATATGCGCTCTAGAAAGCGTTTTCATATTTGTCCACGAGTCCATCATGATTTTGACTGCAGAATTTACACCATTCTTTTTCATCGTTTGTTGAAAGTGTTGTTAGATTTATGAGAACAAATAACATAAAGAAATGATAACACTAGAAATTAAAACCATATCTGCCAGCACATGCATTATCGTTTAGGGATCTTTTGTTGCTATATTTAGTACAAGAAGATTGAATCCTTATTAGATATTTATTGTTTTCCATCTATGAAATAATAATAATAATAACAATAATAACAAGAAACAATACATAATAATAATGATAAAATAATAATAATAATAATATATATAATAATAATAATAATAATAATAATAATAATAATAATAATAATAATAAATAATAAATAATAATAATAAAAAAAAATAAATCACATCTATACCTTTCAAAATACCGTAAAGGACGAATGTTCAGGTCTTACAAATAATCATGGCAAAGATGTGGAAAAACAAACAAACAAACAAACAAAAAAAAACATCTTCGTTAATATTCCAATTTTCTGGAATTGCGTGCATGAATGCATGCTGTTTTGCTCATTTTGTGCAAATAGTATTTTCCTGCACACATTTGTGCAATCGGTCTTTGGTAGTTTGTTTGCTGGGAATGGTCATCTCACCAGACGGCAGATGCACATCAGAATTGACCCAAGCCAAAACAGCATTCAAGAAGATGAAAAGCGTTTTCACCAACAAATGCCTATCAGTTATCATCAGGAAGAGAATTCTTAAAATGTTACATAGAACTGATACTGCTGTACGGTTGTGAGGGTAGACAGTCAACATGCAGAGTCAGAACAAAGTTGAGGCAATTGAAATGTGATTATAGAAGAATGTTGAGAGTTCTATGGACAGCAAAGAAAACAAACGAGAGAGTATTAAGGGGGCAGACACAAAAAATCATTAATAAAAAGATTAGAAAAAGACAAGCAACATGTATAGGAAATGTTATGAGGAAAGGGGAATTAGAGCACCTGGTCACAACAGGAAAGCTGGAGGGGAAGAGAACACGAGGTAGACTCAGGGAGAAAATGTTGGACGGACTTGCAGAATGGCTGAGGACAGAGAGGATGGGAGATGTACTTTCAGCGTCAAGGGACATATTCGTATGGAGAGTCATGATCAACGCCATGCTGCTTGCGCATGAAGATGATAGTGCTGACGCAAGGCATTTTCATGTTTCCATAAACCGCTCGATAAGATATGACTTACACGATCTTTTACGTAAAAAAATTAACGCTCTGTAGGCGTTTACACTCGAAAGGCATTTAGTTTAGGCATTAACAGACCTGCATGCGTGTTGCATTCTGACTTGAGAATTCGGATAATCTCAAAATCTGTATCCAGAAGATGGTATATAACAAGACTGGATCGAACCGAAGGCATCCGACTGGAAGCCTTATGTCTTGCCCACTTGATTACCGGATCCGTCGAATGGGGTTTAGAATATTTCATCGCTTCAAAAAAAAAATAAATAAATAAATAAAATAAAACAAAATTTCATCGTCTCCAGCACAAGCTAGCCCTATCAAAATGATTAGCATGTTCAGATGGGATGTGAGGAGTCCATTATTGTTTTTCTTTTGTTCTTTTTGTGTGTGTGTGTGTGTGTGTGTGTGTGTGTGTGTGTGTGTGTGTGTGTGTGTGTGTGTGTGTGTGTGTGTGTGTGTGTGTGTGTGTGTGTGTGTGTGTGTGTGTGTTTTTTTTCTGCGCGTTGGAATTGAACTGAAGACGACTTGTCTTGAATCTTCAGCTGTTTCATATAAACCCAACCGCCCATCTTCATTCGTGGCTGTTTTGTGCAACTGGCACTTGGAAAACCAAACTGTTGTTCAACTAATACACCATTAGTGTCCTCCATGGTGAAATCTTCATTGAATATTACAAATAAATGGATGAATAAAAAAAAATTAGATGAATAAATAAATAAGTAAATAGATGAAAAATAAACATAGCAATAACAACATTATATATATATATATATATATATATATAGATAAGTAAATAGATAGATTGATCGATAGATACATACATACATACATACATACATAGAGAGAGATAGATAGATAGAGATAGATAGATAGAGATAGATAGATAGAGATAGAAGATAGATAGATATATAGATATATAGATAGATAGATAGATAGATAGAATAGATAGAGAGAGATAGAGAGATAGAGAAAGAAAGATAGATAGACAGACAGACAGATAGATAGATAGAGTGATAGATAGATAGAGAGAGTGACAGATAGTAGAGAGATAGATAGATAAATAGATAGATAGATAGACAGATAGATAGATAGATAGATGGACAGATCGATAGATAAATAAATGAACGAATAAATAAGTAACCACATAAGTAAATAAATAAACAGATAAATGAATAATCAAATAGTTTAGAATAAAAATGATAAATAAATCAATTAATAAAACAAATAAATAAATAAATACATAAATAAATAAATAAATAATAAATAAGAAGAAATAAATAGATAAATAAATAATAAATAAAATAAATAAAGAAATAAAAATGGAAAAATGAATAAATAAATAAATAGATAAATACGTAAATAAATAATTGTGTCAATATTTTATTTTTTCAACAGCTCCAGAAAAAGAAATACCAGCATATATGTTGAGTTCATGTTGATCTAGGAATGGGGATTACCCCCGGTGCTGGAACAAAAAGAAAGAAAGAAAGAAAAAATATAAATGTATACAGAAGTTGAATTGAATGCAGATATAAATTCGTCAGATTAATTCCCCCGTTAAGAGGATTAAAGTCTTAGGTTTGGGAGGATATTCATGCCATGTATCTAATCCTCACGTTTAAACTTTGTTTCAACTTTTTAAGGTCATTATGCTCGGTGAACCCAAGAAAACATCCAGAGTGAACACCAGCCAAGGATCCAGTACGCACACTACGTGGCGATATAACGTCTACACACTATAGCCCTAAACGCTCACGCATGCATCCGAGAAAGCATTACTCAGAACGTAGGACAACGAACAAATATTTTGAATCTTTCTCTCAACTGAAACATTCACATTTTCGCACTTTAATGTATGTTTAAAACAAAAATGATGCAGAACTGAGATTCTCACATTTCATATACTTTGCGAGAAAAGTATACAGGTACCAGACACAACTTCAACTCAACTGTGTACATGTAGATCTGGAGAAGGCGTTTGACCATGTAAACAGAGAAACTGGGAAGTCATAGAATCGTCTGGGATGAAGGGCTAATTCCTAGACAACAGAGACGCACCTGATGCAAATAGTAAAGGTGCTGTACAGATCCTAAATGAACTTTGAAACTGGTTCCAAG
>JAPXFY010000020.1:25018402-25020902 GCA_030674185.1 Monoplex corrugatus | reverse complement strand
ATACAGTGGCTGCTCCAGAGCAGACAATAGTAAATAATCTTAGTTACTGCCATACACGCTAGTTGCATACCTAGCAGTAAGTCGCTGAATAAGCAAACCTTGGCAGCCACCTCTTCTCTAGGCAGAAGAATACCAAGCTTAGCAAATCTGTCGTTTGACATACATATGACTGGCCACAACAGCTGCAATAATCAGGCATTCGGATTTAGAAGTGATATGGTTGAACATGAAAAAGACCTACAGTACCTTGTGAATATACTAGAAATAGAAAGCAAAGGTAAGGGGCTGGAACTAAACAGCAGGAAAACTGAAGTCATGGTGATCAGTAATAAAATATGAAATCCCTCCATGCAAAATAACAGCAAATGGCACAACCTTGACACAGGTTGATAAATTTAAATACCTGGGAACGATCATTTCATCAGACGGCAGATGCCATCGGAAATAGCCGGCAGAATCGGTCAAGCCAAAACAGCATTCAAGAAGATGACAAGCATTCTTACCAACAAACGCCTATCAATTAACATCAGGAAGAGAGTTCTTGAATGTTATATAGAACCAATACTGTTGTGCGGATGTGAGGCGTGGACAGTCAACAAGCAAAGCCAGATAAGATTGAGGCAGGAGACTGTCTTGATGGAGGCAGACACAAGTAGATCACTCATAAGGAAGATTAGGAAAAGACAGGCAACATTTATAGGCCATTTTATGAGGAAGGGGGATTTGGAGCACTTGGTCACAACGGGAAAGCTGGAGGGAAAGAGAGCACCAGGTAGACCCAGGGAGAATGTGCTGGACGGACTTGCAGAGTTGGCTGGGGACGAGGAGGTGGGGGAGATGCTAGGGGCAACGAGAAATAGAGACAGATGGAAGTCCATGATCGCCAACGCCTTGCGGCAGGGCACCTGATGATGGTGATGATGACTGGCTACAACAGCTGCAATGGTCAGGCATTTGGGTTTGGAAGTGATGTGGCTGAATATGCAGAAAGAATGAGTGGGAAAAGGCAAAGTGTGCTTGATGGGAAAGATGAATGAGTACAAAATATAAAATGAAAGTTACACAAGTATAGATATCAGCACAGAAGCCAGCTTACAGATCTTCTGTAGCTAACTTGCTTGTATTCAAACAAAACAAAGTAAGATACTGCAAATGAATTGAATTCTAAACAAACAAATATAAAACAAAACAAAAACACACCTAAACATACACACACACGCTGGCGCACCACACACACACACACACACACACACACACACACACACACACGTACGCACGCACACACACCTACACATACACATACACACATATATACACATACATACACGCACGCACATATGCATTGAGTTTTTTTGTGGATATACACTTCGTGTGTGTATGTGTGTGGATGGGGGTGGGTTATGTATGGGTGTGTTTTTGTGTGTGTGTTGTGTGGTAGTGTGGGCTGGAATGTGCAAGCGAGAACGAGAGAGAGAGAGAGAGAACAGACGGACAAACAAAGACAGAGAGTCAGACAGACAGAGAGGGACAGAGATAGAGACAAAAGAGGAATTTGAGAAGAGAGAGAGAGAGAGAGAGAGAGAGAGAGAGAGAGAGAGAGACAGACAAAAGACAGAGACAGAGACAGAGACAGAGACAGAGACAGACAGACAGACAGACAGAAGAGACAGAGAGCAGAGCAGACAGAGAGAGAGACAGGAGAGAGAAAAGGAGAAGAGAAGAGAGAGAGAGAGAGAAAGAGACAGAGACAGAGAGAGAGAGAGAGAACAACAGAGAGAGAAGAGAGAGAGAGAGAGAGAGAGAGAGAGAGAGAGAGAGAGAGAGGAGAGAGAAATCAGAAGCTTCCAGACTGCCAGAAGGGACAGACAAGCACAGTTGTCAAAAAATACATAAAAACTGCGATCCTATCATCGTTGCAAGCCCATGCTGCTTGCAAGTCACGGTCAGGCTTAGTGCACCAGTAAGCAGCATTCTTTTTTTTTGTTTGTTTTCGTAGCAAAATTTTAATTTCATACATGGATTCATACGTAACATTAGTGACATACACATTTACGTTTTAGAGCAAACGAAACTTTTTTTTTTTTTGGTATGAAGATTCTTTGCTTGTCTTTCAGTTGTCTGTGCTCTGTTTATTTTGTTTTTGTCTCTCTCAAGTTTGTAAAATGGCGTTCAGGTAATACCTTCTTATGTTAGGAATGAAATATCGTTAGAAGTATGTCTCTCTGTCTCTGTCTTTGTCTATCTGTCGGTCTGTCTGTTTGTCTCTGTCTGTCTCTCTTCTCTCGCTCTCTCTTTTCTCTCTCTCTCTCTTCTCTCTTCTCTTCTCTTTTGATAATATTTTCAATACTAATTACGTTTATATAGTACAGACGATCAGTGGACTATGAACAGCAAAGAAATCAAACCAGACAGTCTCGAAAGAGGCAACCACACACACACACACACACACACACACACACACACACACACACACACACACACACACACACACACACACACA
>JAPXFY010000020.1:25005902-25010902 GCA_030674185.1 Monoplex corrugatus | reverse complement strand
ATAAAGAAGATTCCAAAATGATCATGGCACACGCTTTAGGCCTGCACAAAAACCCATGAGCTGGCCAGGCCCTAGGGTCCTACCCAGCCCATAGGTTTTGTATCTATACTAGTATTTGTATCAGTCTACAGACTGATATTAATGTAAAGGAAGAGGGTTACTCTGTGTTTGTAAAAGAAACACTTCCTTATACATGGCTATGGTTATGTAATCTTTAAAAACACACACACACACACACACACACACACACACACACACACCACACACACACACACACACACACACACGCACACACACACACACACAGCACACACACACACACACACACACACACACAACACACACACCTGCACACAAATGGTAAACCCACTTCAAAACCATGTAAGCAATCCCGCTTCAAATCAAAAGGCAAGAAGTTGGTCAGGTGTTTATGAGCAAATATCAACAAGATATGGATCACTTTGACATATTGAGCACTATGTTCTTGGACCTCACTGATCTATAAGTACTGTAATCTTGGTTGCCCTGATTAATTTGAGTCTTACTCACAAAACATTCTTATTAACAACAGGTTCTCAGTACCTATATGAATTAGACAAATGTATAGGAAAGATTTTCAGCTGTTTGTCAATGCATTTTTAAACATAGATCCCCACTGGCCAGTGGGAAAGTGGCAATGGCTTGGTCTTTTCTTAGCTTGTTTAGCGAATATTTAATACGACCAGACAAGACAGGCGCAAATTTTCGGCCAGCGGGCCTTTGTCAAGCGAAAGATCACAAACAAATACCAGATACAAACATTAGGAAAAAAAAAGACCGAAACTTCCCTGCTGCTCCGGCCAGTGTGAGAAAAGCTTACGCTTACGCTTACGCTAACGCTTGACAATGGCCATTGGCTGAAAATTTTGCGCCTGTATTGATGTATAAAATGGCACAGCTTGGGTTGCTACAATCTTAAATGTGGGCCATACCAATTCTCAGTATGAGTAGTGAAGATTTACACATTTCAACTGTAAACTAATAAACATACCTCCCCAGATGGCAATGGCGAGTGGTGTGAAGTCCTAGCACTGACGCCTCACACACAGTTGACACTGGACGCAGGCCGGCTGGGACGGTAAGGGCAAGAAAGGGACAGGGATGGTGAACAAAGAGACTGAGAGAAAGGGAATTCCCTTACATCTTCCTGACTGCTCAATCCTCCTGGCTGGTTCCTCCTGGCTGGTTCCTCCTGGCTGGCTGGTTCAGCTGGCTCCTCCTAGCTGGCTGGTTGGCTCGTTCCTCCTGGCTGGTCCCCCTGGCTGGCTGAGGCCCCTGCCTCTACGAGGTTCCCTGAAGGATCCAGACAGAGAGGATCACCTGGGAGCGCTCTTGGGAACGCCGGAGATAGCTTTCAAGTTGTCAACAGAACACCCAGCCAAATCTGCAGCCGAAATAGTTGACATGCGTCCACATCGCCTATCCCATAGCCACAGACTTGTCCAGAGTGTTCTGAAGAGTCCCATCCCACTTCCCCGTAACATTCCCACCAGGATCTCCACTTGCTCTGCCCTTCACCAAACAGACAGCCACCGCAGAAGTGGGAATCCTCGGAGCTCCTGGCTCCCGTTGGCTGGTTCACCGACTCCTCCTGGTCGCTGACTGGCTGGCTTCTCCTGCTTGGTTGGCTCACCTGACTGACTGGATCCTCCTGGCTGGTTGGGTGGCTGGCTTCTGGTTGGCTCCTCCTCATTGGCTGGCTTCCTTCTCCTCCAGTTGATGCGCCCTTACTATAGAAAGAAAGACCCAGACAGAGGGAAGCAGATCGATTACCATTGGAAATGTGCCTGGGTTCACACACAACTCTATCAAACATTCTGAAGACTTGGTGAATTGATCAATTCACTAGCCAACAGAACCTGATATCGTTGTGGTTACCACACAACTCTACCAAACATTCTGAAGAACTTGGTGAATGGATAATTCACAAGCCAACAGAAGCTGATATCATTGTGGTTACCCTTCCACAAAGACGGGGTGCACTAGATCCAACCATAATCAAACTTCCCAGAAAGAACCTACGGAAAGAAAAAGGGAGGGAGAGGAAAGGGGTGAGGAGGGGGAGGGAGTGAGGGCAGAGGGAAGGGTGAACACGCCACGTCCATTACCTGAAAAGTAAGACAAAACATCATTATGCCATATACTGAAAGAAATCTATCAATTAAATCATCAGTTATGAAATTAATTGTGTAGTCCTCCTCCCATACATCAATCTGTCAGTCAGTAATCCAGTTAAATGAATTGTTTATGTTTACATATTTCAAGGAACCTCGTTTGCATGCACTTACATGTAGCACCTTGTTCACATTAACTTGATGAACATGAAACTAGAAGCATGGCTTAGATACAAACTTGAAGGAAGACAAGATCCCTTTTCCAAGCTCTGTCACAATAGTTCAAAACAATAACCAACTGATAAATAAATACAGCCATCTCAGTCAGTCCTTGTTCATCATCATCATCATGTGCCCAGTCATGGGGCGACCATGGACTTCCAACCATCTCTATCTCTCGTTGCCCCTAGCATCTCCCCAACCCACCTCATTCCCAGCCACTCTGCAAGTCCGTCCAGCATTCTCTCCCTGGGTCTACCTGGTGCTCTCTTTCCCTCCAGCATTCCCGTTGTGACAGGTGCTCCAAATCCCCCTTCCTCATAAAATTGCCAATAAATGTTGCCTGTCTTTTCCTAATCTTCCTTATGAGTGATCTACTTGTGTCTGCCTCCATCAAGACTGTCTCGTTTGTTTTCTTTGCTGTCCATGGAACTCTCAACATTCTTATGAGAAACCACATCTCGGCTGCCTCATCTTGTCTGGCCTTGCTTGCTGACTGTCCACGCCTCGCATCCGTACAAAGTATTGGTTCTATATAACATTCAAGGACTCTCTTTCTGATTTGATTGATAGGCATTTGCTGGTAAGAATGCTTGTCATCTTCTTGAATGCTGTGACTGTTTGGCTTGGCCGATTCTGCCAGTTATTTCGATGTGCATCTGCCGTCTGATGAAATGACCGTTCCCAGGTATTTGAACTTATTAACCTGTGTCAAGGTTGTGCAATTTGCTGTGATTTTGCATGAGGGGATTTCATGTTTTTTACTGATCACCATGACTTCAGTTTCCTGCTGTTTAGTTCCAACCCCTTACCTTTGCTTTCTATTTCTAGTATATTCACAAGGTTTTGTAGGTCCCTTTCGTTTTCTGCATCGCCCCATCATCGTCATTTTTTTAAAAACAAATGGAGTTTGTGCCTTGTTGTTTGTGTTACCGTTAGTCGAGCGTAGAGCATTTTACAAAAGACAGGCGAACAAAGTGTTACAACAGCGCATGAAGAGATTGTGTTGTGTTGTGTGTGTGTGTGTGGTGTGTTGTGGTTTTGTGTGGGGTGTGTGTGTGTTGTGTGTGTGTGTTGTGCATGTATATACATATATACACAGACACAGAGAGAGACACAGACAGAAAAGACAGACAGACAGACAAACAGACAGGCAGATAGACAGACAGACAGACAGACAGACAAAGACAGAGACGGAGAGAAGAGAAAAGCAGTCCTATCATTCTCTCTCTTTTATTTACCACCAGTTTCCCCGTACTACCTGATCCCTATTCCACTATCCTAATTTGACCACTAAACTAAGCTGTCAGACACGTCCGTGAGTACGGTAACTAATCTCTCTATGGGCTGGCCTGGTCTGCGATAAATTGACGCTTGGAAACTAACAGGGAATGATGTCATTCCTTGGACAAGAGAAGTTTGAAAAAAAAAAAGTGGAAAAAAATTGTATGAAGGTGTCAGCTCCTAATCAAGCTCTTGACAGATCAGAACGTGTTTCATTAGCGCCAGCACTGGTAAAAAGAAGCCAGTTCCAATGATGATGTCATGCGTGTCATGTGACCGCCTCGTGGCTGTCATGTGACTCGCTGACAGTTTCCGGTGCAGTGCACAGTGCATTAGTTCTTCTGTGTGAGGTATTATCCGTTTATGCACGCTGAATCAGCTTGTTTGATGGGATATCAGGTGGGCTGTTCATTTTGAGTTTTATCGCTAGTAGCACATGCCAATGCCAGGGGGGGGGGGGTGGGGGGGGGGGGGAAACGGCTTCTCGCCCAGTCACTTGTGAAAATTATTCGGATTACAGTTTTGTTGCCCTGGATTTGTCTTCACATCTGGATGTTATACAACCCAGTTGAAGGTAATACAAGCAACACAATAATACACAACACAATTTAGCACAAAGCAACACAGGACTAGACAATGGAATACGATGCAAGCATTATCTACGAGAGAGCAATGTCTATAAAGATCGACAAAGGGAGAGAGAGAAAAAGAACGTGAGAGAGTGAGAGAAAAGAACAGAAAGAGAGAGAGAGAGGGCCAGTGAGAGAGGAAGTGAGAAAGAGAGAACGAGAGAGAGAACGAGAGAGAGAGAGAGAGAGAGAGAGAGAGAGAGAGAGAGAGAGAGAGAGAGAGAGAGAGAGAGAGACAAAATAAGCACTATATAATAGCGAAGTTTTTCAATGGGAGGGTGGTGTGTGTGTGTGTGGTGTGTGTGTGAGAGAGAGAGAGAGAGAGAGAGAGAGAGAGAAATTAAAGACAAATAAGCACTGTATTGTAGCAAAGTTTTTCAATGGAGAGAGAGAGAGAGAGAGAGTGACAGGAAGAGACAGAGACGAGAAGAGAGATAGAATAAGAAGATAGACTATATTGTAGAAGTCAAATAAGAAATGTGAGCAGTCAAGAGAGAGAGAGAGAGAGAGAGAGAGAGAGAGAGAGAGAGAGAGAGAGAGAGAGGAGAGTAATGTCCTGATTTGTTGATTTCCTGTATAGTGTCATTTCAGCTGTAACCATGTCTGTCTGTCTGGACACGAGTTGTTTTTTTTTTTCTGACCCATTTCTTTCTTTCCTCTGTACTTTCTTCCTTCCCTGTTCTTTCTCTCAGCTTGTCCTCTCTCCAAATCATCT
>JAPXFY010000020.1:24990902-24995902 GCA_030674185.1 Monoplex corrugatus | reverse complement strand
AGGCATTTTAATGTTTTACTATGTTTTTGGTTTTGTTTTCATGACATAAAGCCACTGATTCGCTACCAGGCAACGCAATACATTCTCTGATCAGAACAGATAATCGATAGTGATGGGCAGTTCGAAGTAACGTATATATCAGTTGTATATTGTCAGTTGGTGATCCATTCTGTTCTCTGTTTTGAGCCATCAGATATGTGATATATAACTTCAAAGTACATATCTGATGAACCACTTTTGTATACGTCCCTGCCATTTTTTCTTGTACATCTTAGCAATGCCATAGCATAGGTTACAGATATATCCACCACTGACTCTTAATAATACGAGCGCCATAATGTTTTTCAGTGGGAGACTGAATGCCAGGACACAAATCTCTATAGCATTAGAAACAAAAAATAATTCTCATTGATATCCAGAACAGCATTTCATGGCAAAACATATGCAGAATCAGATTAATCAGAATTCCTATCAATCTCGTTCGCCAGACATTCGACATCAAGTATCAGACATACCAGGCTAAGATTTGATATTGTCTGAGAGTGACTCTGGGAATATGAAAACTGTTTCTGAGGCTGGCTGTTTCGGTTGTGTGATGCTCATTAGACTCTTCAGACCAACAGTCTGAGGCTGTCATGTTCTGGACTAGTAGTCACGTCTGACAAGTTTCTGGCTAGAGGTCACCAAAGAAAACATGTGGACAATAAGTTTTGATAATATTTCCACCTCCCTGTCCGTCTCGAGCAAGGTCAATGGACTATGGGTGAGTCCATGGAAACCAGTATAATTTCGTCAAGTCAACCTAGTCGACACCAGACCGATTAAAACTGCGTTGCTTTTACGACACTGTGTGTGCTTCCTGCTATCTTCGACTTGCGAAGCAAATGATTTAAAATGAAAGAAAAATCTCTGTGAGAAGGATGAACACTTTTGATCAAAATATTAATAAAGAATAAGGCTTGGAGAGGCTTCTGCGAGAAGCTTATAACTCCGTTGTTATTGTATTGATTCAGTTAATTATATTATTGAATTTATTTCTGTTTTTGTTTTTGTTGTTGCTGTTGTTGTTGCATTCATTGTTGCTGTTGCTGCTGCTGTTCTTGTATCAATTGTTGTTGTTGTTATTATTGTTGCTGGTGCTGTTGTTGTTACAATGATTTACCTAGTAAAATTCGGGCGGCTCTCACCAAAGTGCCCCCCCCCCCCCATTTTTTTCTTCTGATTTTCTCTCTGTGTGTTTATTTTTCTGTTCATCTATTAAAATAATGTAGATGTTGCCAGGTACAACTCCTGTATTCTCCTAGGATCTTTAACGTGTATTGAGAGCGTGCTGCGCAGGGAACATCCCTGTCTGATCCAACCATTGTAAAATTTGGCGAGGTAGGCTAATGATCTTTAATTAATGAAGAAAGGAACGTTTTAATTGTAAGCTGAAAATGGTGCGCTTGCTTAATGACCCTGGCATATCGTCTTTATTGGCCTTCATCCTGTTATCAACATATTTGTCGACTATGTCTCAGTGTCTGATTGTGTTCGTGTTGAAGTGTTCGAGAACGATACATCTGTCTTTAGCAAACTCCAAACTCCGTGATACATTTCGTCAGCAACATATTCAATAACGAACAACAACAACACAACAATCTCCGTTTACAAAGACAGAGCCATACTACAACTATCTAAACCAGAAGTCTTCCTTCCTTTTTTAAATCATTTCTATTTGGGTGGAAAAAAAAAAGTTTAGCCGACGAATACGAAGGTTGAGGCTTGCTGACTTGGGACCTGTTTTAAATCACTGCACGCCATTCCTACCCCTGGGCACTCCCCATGGTCATTCATCAGTTGTGGCCTCCTCACCTCTTTCTCCTCCAAGGGACTTGACCCTGTTCGTTGTTTTATACCTTGCTGTGGGGAATAGCTTTGGCTTTGTGTTTTGCTTGATTCTTGTATGTATGCATGACATCTTTCCGTGTAACGTGATTAAGGTTCAAGTGTATATGTTTGGGATTCGGTATGAAATGGCCTTTTCCCTTTCAGAAAAGTTAAAGGGAGACAGAAGCTTTGTCAGGTTGATATACATGGTTGCTCTATGGTGTGTGGTCAAGAGTTGTGTGTGTGTGTGTGTGTGTGTGTGTGTGTGTGTGTGTGTGTGTGTGTGTGTGTGTGTGTGTGTGTGTGTGTGTGTGTGTGTAGAGAGAGAGGATAGACAGAAGAGAGGTGTGTGTGTATTTGTGTTTATGTGTGTGTTTTGTTGTGTTGTGTGAGAGAGAGAGAGATAGAGAGAGAGAGATAGACAGATAGACAGACAGACAGACACAGAGAGGAGGTGTGGTGTGTGTGTGTTTTGTGTGTGTGTGTGTGTGTGTGTGTGTGTGTGTGTGTGTGTGCGTTTCTCTCTCTCTCTCTTTCTGTGAGAGAGAGAGAGAGATAGATAGAGAGAGAGAGACAGACAGACAGACAACAGACAATAGACAGAGAGAGAGGTGAGTGTGTGTGTGGTGTGTGTGTGTGTGTGCGTACGCGTGTGTGTAGTTTTGTGTGTCGTGGTGTGTGTGTGTGTGTGTGTGTGTTTATGTGTGCGCGCGCGCGTGTGTGTGTTGTGTGTGTGTGTGTGTGTGTGTGTGTGGTGTGTGTGTGTGTGTGTGTGTGTGTGTGTGTGTGTTGTGATACGTGCCTGCGTGGTTGCCATTGATAAATCGATTTTTTTTTAATGACATAGAGATTCAAATGTTAATGACCGCAAAGTTAATGATCCACATTGAAATGCTTCTTTCTTGCCAGACATCGGTATCAAAAAGCTTTGTATGTCCCTCGTTCTCCCATCAACAGATTTGTGGACTGTGTCTCAATGTCTGACATTATTTATGTTGAAACTATAAGTACTGCAGATTACATAAAAGAAAATAATGGGAATCACGCACAGACACAGACACAGACACAGTCACAGACACAGACACACACGCACAAACTCATACGCTCTCTCTCTCTCTCTCTCGCTCTCTCTCTCTCTGTCTTTCTCGCTAGCTCTCTCTCTCTCTCACACCCACACTCACACACACACATACACACACACACACACTCTCACACGCTCACTCACACACACACAACACACACGCACACACATGCACACACACACACACACACACACACACACTCACACACTCAAACACACACATATACACACATTATCAACAACAGCAGCAGCAATTATTTTTTTTCAGATCAATATCAAAGTTGTTCTAAAATGTCAACACACCACACACACACCACACACACGCACACACACACACACACACACACACACACACACACACACACACACACACACACACACACACACACACACACACACACACACACACACACACACACAACACACACACACACACAAAACACACAAACACGTTCGCGTGGGCATAAATACTTCCATGCACGGCATTTAATCTGATTTAAAGCAAATGGAAGGAGGTGATGAGGATGATGACGACATAGAGACAAAAGAAGGATGACTGTACTCAAGTCGTATACATCTCCTGGATTTCACATAGTCAAAAAAAAAAAAAGAAAGAAAAGAAAAGGCTTTTTAACCCTTTGACTCCAGCACACTGTCCACCAACAGCTTGTTTTGCCAACCATGTTAGCAAAGCAAAAACTTAACCCTTTGATTCCCTCATCCTATCCCCCAGCTTCCTGCATAAAGTTGGTGAATACGGTGAGGGAGTCAAAGAGTCAAGTTTGTACAGTTGGTGGATAGGATGCGGGAGTCAAAGGGTTAAATGCAATATAATCTGTCACTACTGAATGTCGAAGACAGAGTTGATGCTGCTTTTGATGATGACAGGGCTGCTGCTGCTGCTGCTGATGATGATGATGGCGATGATGATGACGACAATTATATCGATGACAACGAAAATGGCGAAGAAAACGACTGTGCCGATGATGACTACAAAGACGACGACGACGACGACGACAACAACGACAACGATGATGATGATGATTGGTGATGATGATGATGATGACGACAACGACGACGACGACGATGATGATGATGGCGACGAGGCCGACTACGACGACGACGACGACGACGATGATGATGATAATAATGATGATGACGACAACTATGACGATGATAACGAATATGACGACAGTTCGACTTCGACGATGGTGGCGGCGACGACGATGAATATGCTGCTGCTGATGACGATGACGATAATGACGATGACGATATCGATGTCCATGATAGTAGTATTGATGATAACAACTATGCCGATGATAACAAATATGACGACAATCACGACTGCGACGTGAAGACAACACAAACGACGACAATGAAGACGACGACGACGATGATAATGACGATGACGACGACGACGTTGATGACGATAACGATGATGACGACGATGATGAGGATACTGACAGCAACGATGACGATGAGGGCTCAGACGATGGCAGTGATGGTGACGATGATGAGAATAATGATGATGACGACGATGATGACGATGACGACGATAATGACAACGACAGATGGACAGAATAAGGGTGGAACCAAGGACTGGCACTTGTCATTTCACACAGAGCTGATGCAACATTATAGCCTAGTTCCGCGCTAACAGTATGAGCAGTTACTTCTCGCAAATCACCCAGACTTTGCACAGAGATGAAAAGAACAATTGACCATCCAGAAAAGAAAATCGATCACATGGACCTAATGGCAGCGTGCCCCACCAACTGATGCTAATCAACGCCGACGTAATTACCAACAATTGAAGCCCAGACTATTGGCTGTTGTGTGTGTGTGTGTGTGTGTGTGTGTGTGTGTGTATGTATGTGTGTGTGTCTCCGTGTGTGTGTGTGTGTGTGTGTGTGTGTGTGTGTGTGTGTGTGGTGTGTGTGTGTGTGTATGTGTGGGGTGTGTGTGTGTGTGAGTGTGTGTGTGTGTGTGTGTGTGAGTGTGTGTGTGTGTGTGTGTGTGGTGTGTGTGTGTGTGTGTGTGTGTGTGTGTT
>JAPXFY010000020.1:24987794-24990802 GCA_030674185.1 Monoplex corrugatus | reverse complement strand
TAGAAATACCCGTAACAGTCTCAGTATACAGCCCCGTAATAGTAGTGGTAGTGGTAGTAGTAGTAGTAGTAGTAGTAGTAGTAGTAGTAGTAGTAGTAATAGTAGTAGTAGTAACAGTAGTAGTAGTAGTAGTAGTAGTAGTAGTAGTAGTAGTAATCGAAGTAGTTGTAATAATGAATGTAGTAATAATAATTGCAGCAGTTTTATTAGTCAAAGCTATGGTAGAGTCATTACACACTCATTCTAGTAGAAACTGTACTGGAACTAAAAGTAGTTGTTATTGTTGTTCTTGCTGTTGTTGTTATTGTTTTGTTGTTGTGTTGTTGTTGTTGTATTTTTCTTCTTCTTCTTCTTCTCTTCTTCTTCTTCTTCTCTTTCTTCTCTTCTTCTTTTCTCTTCTTCTTTCTTCTTCTTCTTCTTCTTCTTCTTCTTCTTCTTAATTCTTCTTCTTCTTTTCTTCTACTTCTTCTTCTTTTTCTTCTTCTTCGCATTCTTCTTCTTCTTCCATTTTTTCTTCTTCGCAAATTCTTCTTCTTCTTTTCTTCTTCGATTCTTCCTTTTCTTCTTCTTCGCAATTCTTCTTCGCAATTCTTCTTCGCAATTCTTCTTCTTCTTCCATTCTTCTTCGCAATTCTTCTCTTCTTCTTCGCAATCTTCTTCTTCTTCGCAATTCTTCTTCATTCTTCTTCTTCTTCATTCTTCTTCTTCTTCTTCTTCTTCTCTTCTCTCTTCTTCTCTTCTTCTTCTTCTTCTTCTTCTTCTTCTTCTTCTTCTTCTTCTTCTTCTTCTTCTTCTCTTCTCTTCTTCTTTCTGCATTCTTCTCTTCTTCGCAATTCTTCTTCGCATTCTTCCTTCTTCTTCTTCTTCTTCTTTTACTGCTGACACCGACATGCTCCATGCACCCCTCCCTTACTAACACTGAGTACTGATAGTACAGTCCATATGTTGACGGTGTAAACGCCAAAACTATCCCTGAAAATGATGAGTTTGGGAAACAAGAGAACACGGTTCTAGAGCTACGCTCGTTTGGATTTTTTTTTTAATAAGAATCCACTCACACATTTGTTTTTAAAGGAAGGCATTCCCGAAGAAATGTCGTGATGAAAATGGTATGTAGGAAAAATGAATTATGTAGAACGAGTCGTGAAAATAATGGATGAAATGAGAGGGTGTGTAGCAAGAGTCTAAGACGAGGGGCGGGAAGGTGGGGGGGGGGGAATAAATAAGCGGACGCCAGAGGTTGGGTACAGTTCTGCTCAATCCCTCATGGTGGCATTACACGTTCGCTGGAAGAAACAAAGTCCATTTTGCGTTGCGGTCCCCACTTAAAGAAATGAGGTATCCAATGTCTACTAAAAGGTTTTGCAGAAAACTGACACGTTAGAAATATTTGGACTTGGCGGTTTACTGTTCCAGAACATGTAGATACACACAAGCAGCAAGTAATGTTTGTTGTTGGAATACATGGTTAGAGCATTTAGAACTCCCTCAGGGTTTGGGGTGGTGATGGTGGTGAGAGAGAGACAGAGAAAAGAGAGAGAGAGAGAGAGGTGTGTGTGTGTGTGTGTGTGTTTATATATATATATATATATATATACATAATATATATATATATATATATACGCACTCACAAAGAGAGAGAGAGAGAGAGAGAGAGAGAGAAGAGAGAGAGAGAGAGGAGAGAAGAGAGAGAGAAACTGAAACTGAAACTGAAACTGAAACTGTTTATTGTCATTACCCGAAAAGGTCTTTTGACAAGGGGGATAACAATTTTCCAGTAGTGCGACACATAATCCACTCTTTGTATGTGCGCAAATTCTTCACACATAATCAAAAAAAATATCGAACATCCATTCCTTGAACAGTCGAACATATTCAAATCATATATAATGAACAATCATCCATTTTACCACTACTACATAATGCAAAGAAAACAACAACAAAAAATATCAGAACAGTGTTCCCACATTCAGGCCAATAATTTGTCTAGGTTTAGACAAACCAAAATCTTTTTCACACACCCACACCCACTCACACGCATCCATATACGCTCACACGCGGGCGCGCGCTCGTGCGCACACACACACACCTCAAAACTGTAATATGATGAAACATCTGGGCTAGACCACCCAAACCTTACATTTAGTGATAATAATATAATCTTCACATAACTGCCCCAAAATACTCTGTTAACAAGGGACATCACTATGCCTTTTATTTATTTGTTTTTTGGTTTGTTTGTTTTTTTTTTGTTTTTGTTAACATGTATAGTAGACCCTTAAGTGTCTATATACCCTTTCAATATCCACTTCTAACATATTCTACAAATATACCATTATTTTCATATTATTAGCTACTCTTAAATTATCGGCAAACAAAGCAAAATAAAGCAAATGAAAACAGCTCTTTACAAAACAGAGTCTATAATAAAGCGGCTTCTTTTGGAGTTAACGTGATATAGCCCACATCAGTCAAAAGAGATTAAATTAATCCCAGTATGATATTGTCTAGCACTATTGTCGGGCTTGTAAGTGTTTATGTCTTATTTTTTGTGCTTCCGCAATGTATAGTGCCACTGATTTGATTATGACTTCGTCATCAGATGACAAAATAGATACAACATCTTGTCTTTTGGCCATGTCGGATTCAAAAACTTTGCATTTTCCACGTATTGTGTCAAAAATTTGGCATTGGAATAAAAAGTGTTTTTCATTATCGACATTGTTTCCACATAAGGGGCAAGGATATACTGTGGACGTCCCAGGTTGAAACCAATTTTTATTTGCATTGAAACCAAGTGTTCTTAATCTAAATCTTGCGTAATTAGTTCTTTGCCATTTATCCGTAACAACACTGAGATATTTTTCGGTTTGAAAAACATCTTTAAATGAGAAGAACCAACTATATTTTTCTTTGTTTTCCATATCTGAGTGCCAATTTTGTTTAAACGAACAAATAAGCCTGTCTTTAAATTCATTAATAAACTGACACTCATTTCCTACTCCCTG
>JAPXFY010000020.1:24962794-24965294 GCA_030674185.1 Monoplex corrugatus | reverse complement strand
CTTTTTCTTCGCATTCTTCTTCTTCTTCTTCTTCGCATCTCTTTTTTCTTCTTCTTCTTTCCTGCTACCAATCTCATACACCCTCCCTTCTACATTGACTGATGTCGTCCTATTTACTTGCCAAAACTATCCCTGAAAATGATGAGTTTGGGAAACAAGAGAACACGTTTCTAGAGCTACGCTCGTTTGGATTTTTTTTTAATAAGAATCCACTCACACATTTGTTTTTAAAGGAAGGCATTCCCGAAGAAATGTCGTGATGAAAATGGTATGTAGATCTAGGGAAAAATGAATTATGTAGAACGAGTCGTGAAAATAATGGATGAAATGAGAGGGTGTGTAGCAAGAGTCTAAGACGAGGGGCGGGAAGGTGGGGGGGGGGGTAAAATAAATAAGCGGACGCCAGAGGTTGGGTACAGTTCTGCTCAATCCCTCATGGTGGCATTACACGTTCGCTGGAAGCAACAAAGTCCATTTTGCGTTGCGGTCCCCACTTAAAGAAATGAGGGATCCAATGTCTACTAAAAGGTTTTGCAAGAAAACTGACACGTAGAAATATTTGGACTTGGCGGTTTACTGTTCCAGAACATGTAGATACACACAAGCAGCAAGTAATGTTTGTTGTTGGAATACATGGTTAGAGCATTTAGAACTCCTTCAGGGTTTGGGGTGGTGATGGTGGTGAGAGAGAGACAGAGAAAGAGAGAGAGAGAGAGAGTGGTGTGTGTGTGTTTATATATATTATATTATATATATATATAAATATATATATATACGCACTTCACAGAGAGAGAGAGAGAGAGAGAGAGAGAGAGAGAGAGAGAGAGAGAGAGAGAGAGAGAGAGAGAGAATTAGAATCGGAATCAGAAATTTATTTATAAGTCTGAAGCCCCATTTGATGGGGGAGGAGAGAGAAGGGAGAGAAGAGAGAAGAGAGAGAGAGAGAGAGAGAGAGAGACAGACAGACAGACAGACAGACGACAGACAGACAGACAGACAGACAGAGACAGAGACACAGCCACAGAGACAGAGAGACAGACAGAGAGACAGGCAGACATACAGAGAGCCAGACAGAACAGACAGAGACAGACATACAGACAGACAGAAGACACAGAGACACAGACAGACAGAAACAGAGAGAAACAGAAAGACAGAAACAAACAAACAAAAAACAAAGAGAGAGATAGAGATAGAGGAAAAATGATACAGATAGAGAAACAGAAAGACAAAAGCAAAGATATAATATCTGAGCACAAGCTTTCCTTTGCTTCACTGTACGATTGTCTATGATGCTGTTATTGAATTCAGGGCATGATACGATACATTTGTTATCAGTAAAAAAAATTCGTGGTCCTATGACCCAGGGTACTGAACGAAAATATGAGTGACGAGCTTAGCAGCGATGATATTATCACAATGTTGATAAATCATTTGGCAGCCGTGCTTGTCAGTTATCTCCCCCCAACTTTCTCTCTCTCTCTCTCTCTCTCTCTCTCTCTCTCTCCCCTTCTCTCTCTCTTTTCTCTCTCTATTTCTCTCTCTCTCTTTTCTCTCTCTTTCTCTCTCTCTCTCTTTCTTTCTCTCTCTCCTCTTATTATTTTTTTCTATCTCTCAGTTAAACAAACATGCACCCAACACACACATGCACATGTCCACAGATGAGAGTGGCTCAGAGAGAGTGAAAGAAAAAGATAGAGGAAGATTAGGAAGAAAGGAAGAGAAAGAGACAGAGAAAGAGAGAGAGAGAGAGAGAGAGAGAGAGAGAAGAGAGAGAGAGAGAGAGAGAAAGAGAGAGAGAGAAAGAGAAGAAGAGAGAGAGAGAAAGAAGAGAGAGAGAGAGAGAGAGAGAGAGAGAGAGAGAGAGAGTTCAGAACATAATTCAGAACACATAATTACTCGAGGAATGTAGAAATAGAAGGGTCCCATTGGACCGTTGGAGAGAGATTTTGAGAGAGAGAGAGAGAGAGAGAGAGAGAGAGAGAGAGAGAGGAGAGAAGAGATAGAGAGAGAGAGAGAGAGAGAGAGAGAAGAGAGAAAGAGGAGAGAGAGAGAGAGAGAGAGAGAAGAGGAAGAGAGAGAGAGAGGAGAGAGAGAGAGAGAGAGAGAGAGAGAGAGAGAGAGAGAGAAAGTTCAGAACATAATTCAGAACACATACTTACTCAAGGAAAGTAGAAATAGAAGGGTCCCATTGGACCGTTGGAGAGAAAGAGACAGAGAGAGAGAGAGAGAGAGAGACGAGAGAGAGAGAGAGAGAGAGAGAGAGAGAGGAGCGAGAGAGGAGAGAGAGACAGAGAGACAGAAGAAAGAGAGGGACAAACAAACAGACAGACAGACATACATAGAAAGAGAGAGAGGCAGGCAGACAGAGGACAGAGACAGAGACAGAGAAAGACAGAGAGAGGGTGAGAGAATTAGAATGAAGGGGGAGGGAGGGTGAGCACAAATGCCTTGATTTTTGATTTATAATAGAACATGCGTATGTGACACAATTCAAATCATA
>JAPXFY010000020.1:24945294-24950294 GCA_030674185.1 Monoplex corrugatus | reverse complement strand
CGTTTCGTGTATGTTTTGGTGTCCTTAGTCATGTTTGAATTTGTATCCAGGTATGCTTTTTTTAATCCACTATGTGATAAATTGGACGGAGTGGTCCATGCCAAGGGCATTTCCTTGGATTGTGTACGTGAATGCATTGCTATGTGTACATGCATACATAGATACATAACATACATACATATATACATACATACATGCATGCATGCATGCATACATACATGAAGGAAGCTGGTGGGTAGGGTGAGGAAGTCAAAAGGTTCAGTTTTTAGCAATTGGTGGATAGGGTACGGTGGTCATAGAGTTAAGTGATAATGACTTTATAATTCATAGTGCAGAAGAAAATGGCCGCCAGACTGATGGTAAAAGTGAATGTAGGGTCTTGTCCATCACTGAAAAATCAAAGTGTTTCGGATATTTCGAGACGTTTAGAATGCCTTTATATATATATATATATATATATATATATATATATATATATATATATATATGTCAAGTTTAGAACGAGTGAGTGAGTGTGTGTGTGTGTGTGTGTGTGTGTGTGTGTGTGTGTGTGTGTGGTGTGTGTGTGTGTGTGTGTGTGTGTGTGTGTGTGTGTAACTGTGTGTATCTGTGTGTATCTGTATGATTGCAATAGTAAACAAATAGATGTATCAAGAGATATGGAAAGACTATGAATTCCCTGAACTGCAATTAAGAAGTCAATTATGAGGTACTAAGGCCAAGAGGAATAAACATGGTCACGACAACGATGAGGAGGAGGAAGAGGAGGATGGTGACAAAGTGGAGGTAGAATAATTACTCAGGCTAAAATAATGTTTTTGTCATGCCTAGAACTCATGGCATTATATGTAAGCAAGACAACCCTTGTGCTAATCATCGACATTCTACTGAAAAATATAAAAAGACACATTAACATGTGTGACAAAAGAACGTACTATATGCTATTGATGAGAGTACCATAATAAAATGAATGAAAATCAAAAGTACTGTTAACGATTAAAAAAACCAGAGAGGCAATACAATAGATATAAATAAAAAAAATCAAACAAAACTACAAAATAAATGGACAACGAACAAATGAACACACACACACACACACACACACACACACACACACACACACACACACACACACACACACACATGCGTGCTTGCGCGCGCACACACACATACACACACACACACACACACACACACACACACACACACACACACACACACACACACATACACACACACACTCACACACACTGAAAGCAAGCAAACATTCAAATAAAAACATATTACATAAAAGCGAACCAAACAATAACGGAAGACCAGACAAATAAAAGCTACGGAGACGCAAACAAACAATTGAAACTAGAATGGTAAACAAAAATAAAAAACAAACAACAAAACAGCACAACAACAGCAACAAACAACAACAACAACAACTTGACATTTCTTTCAAAACCTCAAGGCCTCTCGTTTATCTTATTTATTATTTATTATTTATTTTATTATTATTATTATATTATTATTATTATTATTATTATTATTATTATTATTATTATATTATTATTTTATTATTATTTATTATTATTATTATTATTATTATTATTATTATTATCATCATCTTTATTATTGTTATTATTATTATTATTATTATTATTATTTTTATCATTATTATCATATTATCATCCACTGTCATTTGTGATTTACGAAGCTTTCTCAAACCTCAGGGGAAAAAAGTCACAGCATAAAGTAGAAAAAAACGACAACAACAACACACAAACAAAAACATAAGCTGCAAAGAACACCCCATTGAGACTATCGAATAACTGCTTGACCTTTACTGAGTGCCAGACAAGACATACAATAAAACAAGAAGAACATACTTCTCGACCAGAAAAATATTTTAAAACCCGCTCTGGGAAGCTGGGTTGAGTGCGGACATTTCCAGGCGGCTTCAGAAGTATACGTTTGAACGGGCGTTGAGAATCTAAGTATACATAAAAAAAAATTGGAATAGCTCTTGAGGTTTGATACATTAATAATAGAAATTTGATAAATGGAAAGAGAGAAAAATATATTACATAGACTTTTATCAGACATTGGCAACACGGTTAAAATGCTGTTACTGTACAGTGATTTCAATACACTGCTGGTGTAGCGATGGAAACGAAAATCATCTCTCTGTCTGTCTGTCTCTCTTTCTCTCTTTCTCTGTCTCTTTCTCTGTCTGTCTCTGTTTCTCTGTCTCTGTCTCTGTCTCTTTGTCTCTCTTTCTCTGTCTCTTTTTTTTCCTCTCTGTCTGTCTGTCTCTGTCTGTCTCTGTCTGCCTTTGTCTTTCTCTATCTCTGTCTCTGTCTGTCTGTCTGTCTCTCTCTCTCTCTCTCTTTCTCTATCCGTCTGTGTCCTTCTCTCTTCTCTCTCTCTCTCTGTCTTTCACACACACACACGCACACACACACACACACACACACACACACACACACGCGCGCGCGCGCGCGCGCGCATATACCCAACTGTATGAGCAACCAAACAAAGCAACAAATCTGCCAAGTTATGACCTTGTTTTTGCTCAACTTTATTTTGTTATTTGTAGACTTTTTTTTTTTTTTACTGTTTTGTCAATAACACTCACAGTCACAAAATACTCAACACCTATATCAATGATAAGGAGTGACAACATGACATTTAGTGTTAAAATTGTTAATCGACTATACTGAATTCCAACATCAACAACAGCAACAACATCAACAACAACAACATGTGAAAAGCTGACAAGAATTGGGATCGGTATTTCGATGGACGTTTTGGTGCTCTTGCGATGACGGTGTGTCACCCATGAACTTAAGCCTACAAGATTAAGATATTTGTGGAGAACTTTCACACGTAGTTAATAGACATTTGTAATGGTCACCGTTATCTTGTGTGCAATTCAATAAACGGAAGTAAGGCTGACCTGTCTATCCACATAAATATGATGTTTAATATTAAGTCATAGATTTTCAAGGACACAGAATACGAGAATTTCGTTATCGCCGTTTGATGGTTTTTAAAAAAATTTGTATTCAAAATACTACCCATTTTTTCTACTCGTCTGAAAGTTTTACTCAATCTGCTTTAGGCTTACTCGCTATGATTAGTTGAAAAAGCAAACGGAAGCCATGGATGGGAGTTATTTTCAGACAAAGCAGAGAGATGGGAAGTCACAAATCATCGATGTTCTACTGCGTTACGTCTTTATACAAACCATCTTGGCATACATCCTGTTCACCACTTGTTTATTAACATAAGACTGAATGGTAGGGACATGACTTAACATTTATACATGTCTTAGAATACGTCCACTTGCATTATCAAATATTTCCGGACAGCAAATATGTATGCTCTGATAGACAGCGTGTACAAGTTCAATTGAGATCACAAGACAGCACTGGTTCGTTTTAACCTTTTGACTCCCACATCCTATGCACCAACTGCAAAAAATGTAACCCTTTGATTCCCTCACCCTATCCACCATCCTCCTGCAGGAAGCTGGTGAATGGGGTGAGGGAGTCAAAAGGTTAAGTGTTTGTTTTGCTAGCATGGTTGACAATGCAGAATGCTGGTGGACATGGTGCAGGAGTCAAAGAGTTAAGCAGTGTCCTACTAGCATGTTACTTACTTAGCGCAGTGTGCATTTAAAAGAAAAAAATATATCATGAGTATGAGTGCCAGTGATGTGGTGATGTATGTTGCACACTTTCAGAGCAAAGGATTTTGCACATGCATTTCATGCCTTTGACAAAAGCGCCTTGTCCCTGTATGATGACCATTTCTTTCAAAATGGAAGAGAGAAAGAAAAAGGCAGAAAGGCAGATAGGTAGACAGGTCAACAAACAGACAGGTAGACACAAACAGAAAATTGGAGACAGGTCTCTAAGAAGTGGAATGGGCAAGAAAAGTGGGTGGAGGGAGATAATGTAATGCGGGTAGAGAAGACAGGACAGACAGACAGATAGATATAGACAACGTCAAAAATAACACTAGCCAACAGACAGGCAGAAACAACGTCAATAATGACACAAGCCAACATACAGACAAACAGACAGACAGAGAGACAAAGAGACAGGGATACAGACAAACTGACAAACAGACAGACAGAGACAGAGACAACGTCAATGATAACACTTGCCAACAGACAGACAGACAGACAAAGACAACGTCAAAAATGACACTAGCCAACAAACAGACAGAGAGACAGACAGACGGAGATACAGACAGACAGATACAACATCAAAACTGACACTAGTTAACAGACAGACAGACAGAGAAACAAAGAGACAGGGATACAGACAAACAGACAGACAGACAGATAGAGAGACAGACAAAGACAACGTCAAAAATGACACTAGCCAACAGACAGACAGACAGACAGACAGAGACAACATCAACATTGACACTAGTTAACAGACAGACAGACAGACAAAGACAATATAAAAATGACACTATCCAACAGACAGAGAGACAAACAGACAGAGATAGAGACAGACAGACAGAGACAACGTCAAAATGACACTAGCCAACAGACAGAGAGACAAACAGACAGACAGACAGACAGACAGACAGACAGAGACAACGTCAAAAATAACACTAGCTAAAAAAGACAGAGAGACAGACAGACAGAGAGACAGACAGGCAGAGAGACAGACAGTGAGACAGATAGGCAGAGACAACGTCAAAAATAACACTAGCCAACAGACAGAGAGACAGACAGACAGACACACATATACCACATCAAAAATGACACTAGCCAACTGACAGAGAGACAACACACAGAGAGACAGAGAGACAGACAGACACAGACAACGTCAAAATGACATTAGCCAATAGGCAGACAGACAGACAGACAGACAGAGAGACAGACAGAGAAACAGAGACATCGTCAAAAATGACTCTAGCCAATAGAAAGAGTGTCATACAGACAGACAGATAGACAGACAGACAACATAGAAACAGAGGTACTGACAGAC
>JAPXFY010000020.1:24922794-24940294 GCA_030674185.1 Monoplex corrugatus | reverse complement strand
TACATGTACATACATACATACATACATACATACATACATGTATACATACATATATACACACATACATACATGCATACATGCATGCATGCATACATACATACACACATACATACATACATACATACATACATACATACATGCATACATACATACACACATACATACATACATACATATATTACATCCATACATCCATACATGCATAATACATGCATACATGCATACATACATACATACATACATACATACACAGAAGGAAGTATATGTATGCATTAGTGATTTCACGATACCACATGATCGGCAGCCAGAAGAAGATGTACACTTTGCTATGCTAGTAACCATGGTATTAACAACAGAAGACCTGGGTGAACAGGTACATCCTTATCTATGACTCGAAGTGCGAAAGGGTGAGCAAATTCCTCATAGATCAGCCGACAGCGAGTTCTAACTGGATGGCATGGTGGAAGCACACTCACAAGTCTATATCGTATTGCGTTTCGAATGTTTGAAAGGTTTTGTTTTAAGGATCGCAGGGAACGTGATGCTTGCTATTTGCAGAGGATATATGAAACGTCATCATCATCATCAGGTGCCTTGCCACATGGCGTTGGCGATCATGGACTTCCATCTGTCTCTATCTTTTGTTGCCCCAAGCATCCTTTTCCAGCCTCTTTGTCCCCAGCCACTCTGCAAGTCCGTCTAGTATCTTCTCCCTGGATCTTCCTGGTGCTGTCTTACCCTCCAGCTCTCCCGTTGCGACCAGGTGCTTCAATTCCCCTTTCTTCGTAAACTGGCCTTTAAATGTTGCCTGGCTTTTCTTAATCTTCCATATGAATGATCTTCTTGTGTCTGCCTCCATCAAGACTGTCTAGTTTGTTTTCCTTGCTGTCCATGGAAATCCCAACATTCCTCTTAGAAACCACATCTCGGTTGCCTCAATCCTGCTCCGGCTTTGCTTGCCGATATGACACGTACGCTTATAAAAACCCATTCAAATGACCACATACAAGGTTCACAATTGTATGCTGGCAGCGAAATGTGACAGGTAACCGGTGTTGTAAAGATAATCATGCCTTCTTTTCTTCATGATGATCAGACGTGGTGTTGTATTTTGAACTTTTTGCAACTTAGAAATGTGTTTTTGCCGGTAAGCCAGCTAGCACAGAATTAATGTTGTCTAACCAGGAGATTACTGCTCCAAGGAAAGTCTTGTACATTTTTCTTTGGTCAGATATTGTCTGATGGAGGCAATCCTTCTAACCTCTAGATACGAATTATAGCAACTGTTGCTGATGTGTGTTCTTGCATAGACACATTTTGGTCATTCTTAACTCCAAGGTATTTCAATATGCCTTGAAATGAATTGTCAGCAACATCTGTATTTTTGTATTCACTGTCAATGAAACCAAATTCAGAAGTAGTGCCCAAAGACAGCACTTCTATATGCCAATTTAGTTTATTACTGTTTAACCATGACTATACATCATCCGTACATTGACAGAAAAAAAAAGAAAACTAAAACGAGACAGTCTGGAAGTAGGAATATGCAAAAAGAACATGGATAGAGAAAGTTAGGAAAAGACATACAACATTTATAGGACATTTTATGAGGCAAGAGAAATCAGAGCACCTATTCACAACAGGAACGCTGGAGGGGAAAAGAGCACTAGGTAGACTCAGGGAGAAAATATTGGACAGACTTGCAGAGTGGCCTAAGACAGTGAGTGTGAGAGATGTGCTTGCAGCGACAAGGGACAGATTCGTATGGAGAGCCATTGTCGCCAACGCCATGCGACTGGGCACGTGATGTTGATGTTGTTAGAATGCTATTTTGACCAGAGGAGAAATTACTCAGTGAAAAGATTTTTGGGTGTTTTGTGTTACACACATACTTATGAAAATCACAGTCATGTAGAGCATTTTCATTTGAAGGAAGCTGTGAATGTATTGTAGGCAAAACACGTGCCAGGACAGAACCTTGTGGTACACCATACACGAGAAGGCAAGGGAGCAAACAGGCTACCATTAACAGTGATGGATTGGGAGCGTTCACTGAGATAAGAGACAGACAGACAGCTTAAGGTCGGTGTCCTGAATCGCAAATGAGCTTCCAGACCAAGCGAGTAATATACTACACTGAACAACAGGAAAGAATTGTTTCCCATGTACTTTTGTGAGCAAAACTATCCAAGAAACCAAAATCAGCAGTGTCTCAATTGTGGTCCTTTCTGTATTACTGAGTAATGCATCTCAAGTAAAACTTTGTCAGAGAGATGTTATATTAGTTGTACTGTGAAAATACAAATTTCTCAAGCATTTACGAAATGAACGGTTTATTAGAAACAGGTGGAACATTTTCTTTTCAAATTATTTGGATCAAGTCTATTTTCATGCTTGTATTTTTTTGTTTTGTTTGTTTTGTTTTGTTTTTCGAAAGAGTGAATCGTGACTGTGCCTGCATAGGAAGTAGCTGTTTGCATGTTTCTCTTCGTGTTTCTGTCTCAATAACGCGTCTGTGAAGTACACGAGACTCGACTGTGTGGTCCCAGTGTTCGCAGTGAATCAAGCCAGAGTAAGAACTGATCAGGGCTGGTGATGCGTTGTAGTGCTGGAATGAGAGTCGTTGGATCAACGCCTTGATACGGTTCAAAAGCTGGGTCAGGAACTAAGGGAGAATCTAAACAGAACCCCCCCCCCAAAAAAAAAAAAAAACCAACAAAAAAAAAAACCAACAACAACAAACCTATAGCTCCCTAGTGCCTGGCTTTTTGTCCGTCTGCTTGTTTTCTCTCAGTCTCTCTTTGTATTTCTCTGTCTGTCTGTCTGTCTGTCTGTCTCTCTTTCTCTCTCTCTCTCTGTGTCTTTCTCTCTCTCTGTCTCTTTGTCTCTGTCTCTCTCTGCCTTTCTCTCTCTGTCTCTGTCTCTCTCTGTCTCTGCCTGTTTCTCTGTCTCTGTCTCTGTCTGTCTCTCCCTCTCTCTGTCTCTGTCTCTGTCTGTCTCTGCCTGTTTCTCTGTCTCTGTCTCTCTGCTGTGTCTGTCTCTCACTCTCTTTGTCTCTGTCTCTGTCTATCTCTCTGTCTCTCTAACTCTCTGTCCCTCTGTCTCTGTCTCTGTGTGTGTGTGTCTCTCTCTCTCTCCCTCGCTTTCTTTCTTCATGCCTGTATGTCTGATTGTTTGCTTGTCTGTCTCTGTTTTGTTTTGTTTTTCGAAAGAGTGGATCGTGACTGTGCCTGCATAGGAAGTAGCTGTTTACATGTTTCTCTTCGTGTTTCAGTCTCACTAATGCGTCAGTAAAGTACAGGAGACTCGACATGTTTGGTCCCAGTGTTCGCAGTGAATCAAGCCAGAGTAAGAACTGATCAGGGCTGGTGATGCGTTGTAGTGCTGGAATGAAAGTCGTTGGATCAACGCCTTGATATGGTTCAGAAGCTGGGTCAGGAACTAAGGGAGAATTTAAACAGAAACCAAGAAAAAACAACAAACCTATAGCTCCCTAGTGCCTGGCTTTTTGTCCGTCTGCTTGTTTTCTCTCAGTCTCTCTTTGTATTTCTCTGTCTGTCTGTCTGTCTGTCTCTCTTTCTCTCTCTCTCTCTCTCTCTTTCTCTCTCTCTCTCTCTGTCTCTTTGTCTCTGTCTCTCTCTGCCTTTCTCTCTCTGTCTCTGTCTCTCTCTGTCTCTGCCTGTTTCTCTGTCTCTGTCTCTGTCTGTCTCTCCCTCTCTCTGTCTCTGTCTCTGTCTGTCTCTGCCTGTTTCTCTGTCTCTGTCTCTCTCTGTGTCTGTCTCTCACTCTCTTTGTCTCTGTCTCTGTCTCTCTCTATCTCTCTGTCTCTCTAACTCTCTGTCCCTCTGTCTCTGTCTCTGTCTCTGTCTCTCTCTCTCTCTCTCTCTCTCTTTCTCTCTCTCTCTCTCTCTCCCCCTCGCTTTCTTTCTTCATGCCTGTATGTCTGATTGTCTGTTTGTGACTCATCTGTACGTTTTTTTCTAAATTTATTTTTGTTTTTTGCTTTTTTTTCTCGGGAAATAGACAATTATAGAAACTGTGTGAGGTCATCCCCCTATCTCTCCCTTTTACTGCAGAATTGCGTCCATCCCTCCTTCATCCCTTTCAGTAATGCGCTTTGTATCTTTGTCAGAGTAGCGGAACCTTAATCATCATCAATGCTTTACACCCCGTCCTATCAGAGTCATTCGCCTTTATCACAAGGCAATGGGATGTTCCCTTCTCTTACTGCCAATTGCGCCGTCATCGCCATTCAGCACACAGCCTCTATAGAAAGGGAGAAGTACTTTAATCAAGGAGCTACTTGTCCCAAACACTTGGCATGCAGGAGTCTGCCATTCAGTCTTCGACGATAACGGGGCCTATAAGAGCGGTGTACTGCAAGAGTTGTTGGCCTGCTGGACCAAAAAAGATAAACGCCGTCTTTGTCCAAAGCCATCTTTTTGGAGACGACTAGGTCAGCTGGGTGGGAGACATAGGGGTGTTGGTTTTGTTGTTGTTGTTGTTGTTTTCTCATTTGTTTGGGTGTTTTCATCTTAAAAGTTAATTCCCCTGCTCGAAATGTAACTTGTCGAGGTTATTAAGGTCAATGTCGAGAGATTATTGAATACATTCGTAATCAAATGTTCTTTGTTTTATAGGTTTAAAGTCGTTTGCTTCTAATCAGCCCATTTTCAGTTCCTTCTTCCAACATGGTTTTTAATTATTGTTATTTTTATTCTGTAGTATAGGTTTAGAGAGAGCTGTGGATTAGCGAATAATGTTTAAGAATAAGAGCATGTCGGCTAGCAATGCTTACCTTGGTATTACAGAATCGTGCTCATATCATTCTTATTTATTATTGTCAATGTCTTTGTCTGTATACCATCAGTTTCTAGAATCTTCCTTTGTATCTCACCTGGCTTCTTTCACATCTCTGCGCCCCCCCCCCCCCCCACCCGACTCCTGTCAATTTCATCTGGATATATTTGCATTTGTGTTTCTAAAAGAATATAATTATACTTGTTCCTAAACAAACCAAAGATTGCTTCCTGTTAACCGTTGCTGGTAATCAATTTTAGGTGATTTGGGCATATTTTAATGTATGTATTTTTGCCCCTAGTTATGCTTCAATTGGTATTCAGCCACATTTTTTCTTTTAATCCCTGCATGATGAATTGGATAGAGTGGTGAACGCTAGGAGCATCTCTTGACATTTTACGCGCGAGTGGATTGATGTGTGCTCTTAATTTTCTTCTCCTTTTCTTTCCCTGTTGAAGTATTGCGTAAAGTTTTAGAATGCTTATAACCCCGATATGGCTTTACGCATTCGGCTGGACTTTAAACAAAAATAATAACAATAATACCGCTGCTGGTACAAATGAAACTGATTGTGCTTGGTCAGAAAACGACACATATATGGGCTCATCTTTTTGTTGTTTTTTCCTCCGCTGTCCCGAGATAGTGGCATTGTGATCTGTTGTCAGATATCAATTTATCACAGACTAGACTGGCCACTGGTGATTAGTTTCTCGCAGACGTGTATGACAGCTTCGTTTCGTGGCCAATTATGGCTGTGGATTAAGGTTCCTGTAGTATGAATGAGGAGAATGGAGATAGAGACGAGTGAGACGTGAGACTATAGTAAGGTTCCCGTAGGTATTGTATGGTTTGCATGCGTGTGTGTGTGTGTGTGTGTGTGTGTGTGTGTGTGTGTGTGTGTGTGTGTGTGTGTGTGTGTGTGTGTGTGTGCATGTGTGCGTGCGTGTGTGTGTGTGTGTGTGTGCATGTGTGCGTGTGTGTGTGTGTGTGTGTGTGTGTGTGCGTGTGTGTGTGCCTTCTCAATGTTTCTCTTCACCTCACCTATTTGTCTTTTTCTATCTGTCTCTCTCTGTCTGTCTGTCTGTCTGTCTGTCTGTCCGTGTATGGCCAAATGAACAGAAAATCGTTAACAGTGAATTCAGCTATTAGCTGTATCCATCACGGGTTAAAGTTCTGGCACAGAGAGATACTGAGAGATTGAAAAAAAAAAGAAACTGTTACATGTTTTGCTGTGTGGAATGGATGGTAGGAATGAAATAACATGGGTTATGAGTGAGTGCAAGCTTATACTTCTTGCAGGACAGATTTTGGTTTTGTGGAGATGAATCAAGCTGTTAAGTGGGTAGCTGATTTCTACGAGTATTCAAATTGCAATTGAATGTTTCTAGGTGGCAAATACTGGAACGCACACGCATCGAACGTTTGGTAATTTTTTTTTTTAGCAATTTATGAGTGTATCTGATTATATGTATACATAGATAGACACATGCAACTTGATATATTATATTTCGTTTTGAATTTAAGGATCTTGGTGTACATTTGTATGGGTACTGGCACCAGAATGACAGATATTAAAATGTCCACTGTGTTAAGAATTCACAGAAGTTGAAAGTCATTTTGACTTGCTGTACATTCTTGGGGAAAAAATAAAAACAGTGTTTTAAGAATTCACAGAAGTTGAAAGTCATTTTGATTTGCTGTACATTCTTGGGGAAAAATGAAAACAATGTTTTGCCCGCAACTACTTCAAAGCAAACGCATTCAAACTTACCTATTTATGTCTAAAAAATAACGGAACTATAAAAAGTATACGGATATTTTTCCTCTTTTTATATCAATTTTTCAAGAGTAGAGAAACGTCATTACCGTAGTTAGGTTATACTTCAAAAATGCTTTTGGCTTTCAACTTGATTAATTATGTCTTTATGTCCACTTAATTCCCTTCACAGAGAGCATTGACCTTTTCATGAAGTAAGCTCTCTCGCTCTCTCTCTCTCGTTCTTTCTCTCTCTCTCTCTTTCTTCCTCTCTCTCTCTGTCTCTGTCTCTCTCTCTTTCTTTCTTTCCCTCTCTGTCTCTGTCTCTCTCTCTTTCTTTCTTTCCCTCTCTCTCTCTCCTCTCTCTCTCTCTCTTTCTCTCTCTCTTTCTTTCTTTCTGTCTCTGTCACTGTCTCTTTCACTCTCTCTGTCTCTCTGTCTCTGTCTCTCCCACCTCTCTCTCTCTCTCCCTATCTATCTCGTCTCTCTCTCTCTCGTCTCTCCCTTTCTCTCTCTCTCTCTCTCTATCTCGTCTCTCTCTCTCTCTCTCGTCTCTCTCTCTTTCTCTTTCCTCTCTCTCTCTTTCTATCTCTTTTTGTCTTTTTCTTCCTCTTATACACGCATATACCCCCCACAGACACACAAAAACACACACACACACACACACACGCGCGCGCGCATACAAACAGACACACAGAAAGAGAGAGAGAGAGAGAGAGAGAGAGAGAGAGAGAGAGGAGAGAGAGAGAGAGAGAGAGAGAGAGAGAGAGAATAATAATTACAATATTTATATAGCGCAAAATCTTGATAAAATCAAATCTAAGCGCTGAAGCAGACACACACGCAGGCACGCACGCTCGCACACACACGCACGCACACACACAGACACACCACACACACACACACACACACACACACACACACACACGCATGGCTATAAATGGGGAGAAAGAATAAAAGCAATAAAAGCAAGAATAAAAGCAATGGAAAATTATAGAGAGCATAGCATACAATTATACATTATAACCATGTGATTCCCTCCGAGCGGAGACAGGCTGCAGAGGGGAGGGTTGAGTGAGGTTAGGATTTTATGCAGGAGAGAAAAGGTGAGTTTTGAGAGCGGACTTGAAGGAGACAAAAGTAGGTTGCTGACGGACTGAGAGAGGAAGTTTGTTCCAGGAGAGTGGACCAGAAACAGAGAAGGCTCGTGGACCATAGGTATTGAGCTTAGTGCGTGGAAAGCGAAGAGTCAGAGGATCAGAGGCAGAGCGGAGGGTACGTGAGGGAACATAGATCTCAAGTAGGCTTGACAGGTAATCGGGGGCTGCGTTATTGAGGCTTTTGTAGCACATGGTGTCTAGTTTGTACTGTATGCGCTTTGATACAGGGAGCCAGTGAAGTTGTGCCAGGAGAGGAGATATGTGGTCAGCTTTTTTCTTTTTGAGTACAAGGCGTGCAGCATTGTTTTGAATGCGCTGTAGGATGTGAATGGTGGAGGCAGGAAGACCAGACAGGAGTGAATTGCAATAGTCAATGCGAGACATTATGAAGGAGAGAACGAGTTTTGCAGTTGTTTCCACAGAGAGATACTTCCTGATCAGCTTTATACGATGGAGATGATAGTAGCAGGATCTGGCAGTTTGAGAAACAAAGTTGTTCATGGAGAGGGTAGAGTCAATGCAGACACCAAGGTTTTTAGCTGAATCAGAAATTGGGACTGATGTGTTACATAATGGGAGAGAAAGAGGAGGCAGCTGAGAAAGTTTCTGACGGGTGCCAATGAGGATAGCTTCTGTTTTGTCGTCATTAAGCTGAAGTCTATTGTGTGTCATCCAGTTCTTAATGTCCGAGTAACACTCAGTGGTGCGAGTCAACAGGCGCTGTATATTATCAGGTGAGTCACTGTCTTGAAGTTGGGTGTCATCAGCATAGAAGTGGTGTTTTATAGAATGGGAGTTGGTGATGGTGGACAGGGGGGAGGTGTAAAGAGTGAAAAGAACAGGGCCAAGGACAGATCCTTGTGGAACACCACAGGTCAGGTATGCAGGTTGAGAGTAAGTGCCATTGATGAGAACGGTTTGTTTTCTGTTTGATAGGTATGAAGTGAACCAAGACAGAGCAATGTCAGAGATGCCAAAAGTATGATGAAGTCTAGAAAGGAGAATACCATGATCAATGGTATCAAAGGCTGCAGACAGATCAAGGAGTGTGAGGAGAGAGACTTTGCCAGTATCAGTTGCAAGGAGGAGATTGTTGAGAATGTGTAGTAGGGCAGTTTCAGTGCTATGGCACTGGCGGTAGGCTGACTGGAAAGGATTGAGGAGATTGTTGGCAGACAGGTGAGAGTTCAGCTGGTTGAGGACGACTTTTTCAAGGAGTTTTGACAAGAAAGAGAGATTAGAGATAGGCCGGTAATTTTTCAGTTCATTTGGATCTAAATTGTGTTTCTTGAGGAGAGGGTGAACAATAGCAGACTTGAAAGAATCTGGGACAGTTCCAGTTTGAAGAGAAGTGTTGATGATGTCAGTGATGAATGGGAGGAGAGTAGGGAGACAGTCGGCGTAGACAGAACCTGGAAGAGGATCCAGTTCGCAGGTTTTGAACGACATGGATTTGATTGTGTTGAGAATTTCTTCTTGTGAGACTGGGGTAAAAGTAGTAAGAGGTGTGCCAGAGAAGGAAGGGTCAGGTGGGCATGGTTGACAGGGTGTCCTGTCAAGCCTGTCACGAAGAGTTTGTATTTTGGTGGTGAAATAGTTGGAGAATACAGATGGGAGTTCTTCATTTGTATGTTTTGTTGGGAGAGGTAAGTCTTTTCGTGTGCCAAGGAGATGATTCATGGTTGTAAAGAGTTCTTTTGAAGAAGAGGCATTCAGGATTTTGGTTTGGAAATAGCTTGTTTTTGCTGATGCAATGAGGTTGGATACTTTTGTTTTAGAGGCTTGGAAAAGTTGCCTGTGTACAGTGAGTTTGGATTTGCGCCAGCGGCGCTCTGCTCTGCGGCGGGCACGTTTTGCACAGGCGATCTCATGAGTGAGCCAGGGGGTAGGGGGGCGGTCAGGTAAAAGACGGGTTGTGGCTGGAGCATGAGTGTCCAGAAGATGGTGGAGAGTAGTATAGAATTCATCGGCAAGGTTATGTGACTTTTCAGAAAGGAGACGGGAGGCATCAGATGAAAATGTGGAGAGGTCGATAGATTTGAGATTGCGTCGAGTCACTGTGCGCGTGGTACGGGAAGGAGGAGAAATGTCGAGAGAACAGAGAATTGCAGAGTGGTCAGATGGAAGGGCTGAAGTAAGACGGGTAGAAAGAACTAAGCAGTTGTCAGTAGCGGAATTGTGATGATCACGAGAAATGATCCAGTCAAGAATGTGACCTTTTTGATGGGTTGGTTCAGAAATGTGTTGAGTCATATTGTGATTGGACAGAGAATCCAACCATCTCGTAAACCCCGTCGCTACTGTCTCGGAAAATGACAACATTACTCACCTCTATAGAAACACAAGGATCTGTTGTTGTAGGTTTTTTGTGTTTGCTTTTTACCACTTCCATATAAAATCTCGTCTCCCTAATATTTCTATTCAATGTTTTGCGTGGCGTGGCGGACACAATCGACATGAACGAAGAATTGAGAGCTCTTTCTATCATATTGCATCGGTGCTTAATGGACTTCATTCCATTTCCTCCCATTAATATCAACATTTTTAAGTTGTAATAGCAATGTTTTGTAGATTCCATAATCAACAAGAGAGAATTTTGAAACTTTCTGCCACTTTATCTTTCTGTGTCTCTGTCTCTGTCTGTCTCTCTGTTTGTCTCTCTGTCTGTCTCTGTGTCTGTTTCCTTCTCTCTGTCTCTGTCTGCGTGTCTGTCTGTCTCTCAGCCTGTCTCCATCTCTCTCTCTGCCTTTGTCTGTCTGTCTGTCTCTTATTCTCTATCTCTGCCTCTGCCCATCTGTCTATGTCTCTGTCTCTGTCTCTGTGTCTCTCTCTCTCTCTCTCTCTTCTCTCTCTCTCTCTCTCTCTCTCTCTCTCTCGATTTCTTTCTAGTGTGCATGCGACAGCGAACAATGATTCGTAACGTTTTCCTTTGAGAGCACGATGGAAGTCAATGAAGATTCCTTGTTCTTTGTGGACCGCTTTATCAGTGATGAATGGGCATAATTTCAATTGCCCCTATTTATATGTACATCAAAATCTTTAATATGCAACTGTCTAAGATCCGAAGGAGTAAACAAAGGTACTGTCAGAAGTTCACCTCTGTCTTGTTCTCCACGTGTGTTATTGCCTTGTATATGCGTGCATTTCAGATTGTAGTTTTTGTGGGATTTCAGATGACATATGAATATAATCTATTACATCTCGCACAGATAAAAGTGCATTTTACTTTAGTGGCGTGCTATTGCGCTATATATTTGCTTGTGTTGATTTAGAACATCAGTTTAATGTGATTTATGTTTATATATAAAAAAATTGGTCAATGAAAAATCAGATGGATAAAAGTATGGCTGTTAGTACAAATAGTAATACAAGACAGGGAGCAAGATTGAGAGAAATAGATAGATAGAGAGAGAGAGAGAGAGAGAGACAGAGAGACAGAGAGAGAGACAGAGAGACAGAGAGAGAGACAGAGAGAGAGAGACAAAGAGAAACAGAGACAGAGAGACAGAGAGAAAAAGGGAGAGAGAGAGACAGAGAGACACAGAGAGAGAGACACAGAGAGAGAAAGAGAGAGACAGTGAGAGAGACAGAGAGACAGTGAGACAGAGAGACAGACAGAGAATGAGAGAGAGACAGAGACAGAGAGACAGAGAGAGAAAGAGACAGCATTAGACAGACAGAGAGAAGGGGATGGGGTAGACAGGAGGAAAAGGGGGTACTTATTAATGGAAGCCAAACAGTTTCTTTTTCCATTTTCTTTTTTTGTTGTTGTTGTTGTTGTTGTTGTGTGTCTGTGCGAAATCAATGAATATGCGACTGCGAATATTGATGAGACATTCTCTCTGCCTCTTTCGTTGTCACTTTCTCCATCCCTCTTTATCTCCTTTACACATATACACGTTTATGTCACGCACGCACACACTCACAGACACATGCTGACGCACGCAACACATACACAACACTTACACACACACACACACACACACACACACACACACACACACACACACACACACACACACACACACACACACACAACCCCACACACAATCACACACACACACACACCACACACACACACACACACACACACACAACACACACACACACACACACACTGCCTTAGAAAATGGCATAATTATTCCCTTCAAGAAAAACACAAGCATCAGCTGTTGCCACTTCCACGTCAGACCTTGTCTCTCTCATGTCCCCTTGAAACGTTTTGCATGGAGGGCACACTGAACATGAATGAAAAATGAAAAAATTCGTGCGCTTAGCAGCATGTTCCGTCAATGATGAATGGGCATGATTCCATTTGCTTTCATTTACATCAATATTTGTCGCTCAGCGCTGTCAGTGATCTGAATGAGTAAATACACATAGTGTCTGAAGCTCACGTTTTGTTTGACTATGCTGTGCTTGTTTGGGTTGTTTTAGAATGTCGTTTTTTTTTGTTTGTTTTCGTCTGATAATGTTGCATATGATGTTGTTGACAGCTAATCTCAATCCCCCTTATGGGGATGCCAGTAGCTCTTTCAGTACAAATACTATCCCCAATTCTGTCCTAGATATTTCCTCTTTTCTGCCACTGTCTTTGTTTCTTTCTTCCTTCTCTGCTTTCTGTCGTTTATTGCTATAGTTTTTTGCCTTGCTGGTCCGTTCACCTGTATGTGTTCAATGAAGTCTTACATACTTTCTCCTTTACCTGAAAGCTGGAGGGAAAGACAACTCCAAGAAGACCCAAGGAGAAAGTATTGGACACTTGCAGGGTGGCTGAGAACAGAGAAGGTGGGAGATGTACTTGCAGCGACAAGGGGTAGATTCTTACGAAGGGCCAAGATCGCCAATGCCATGCAGCAGGGCGCACGATGACGATGATGACTTTCTCTATCGACTGATAACTGGGTTCACGTATTAAGTGCTCTAGGCAAATGAGATATGCAGAAGCAATTTTAGGTAATTTAGGCCCGTTTTTATATACCTTTGGGTGTCTGTTGTTATGTTTAAATTTGTATTCAGATTTGTTATTTTAATCCACAGTGTGACAAATAGGATGGAGTGATCACCGCCAGGGGAATCCCAGTAGATAATGTGCTCGAATGCATTGATATGTGTACCTAACATACTTTTGTTGAAGTATTGTGCATGTTTTCAATGTGTATAGCCCTGGTTTATAAATCTTTACAGTTGACTGGATTTTAAACAGAAATAACAGTAGCAGGTTTTCCTGAACAGCAAATATCACAAATGGTGATTTCGTGCTCTGTGGTCTTGGTGGGGTCCAGCTCAGGTATTGCTGTCTTGATGTGGGGATGGACATGGTACTGGTGAGTTTGCTCTTTTGTTTTGTTTTGTTTCAATAGGGCTGTTCAAATATTTCAGGAATGGAGAATGTTGCTGAATGGAAATGTCTGCTGTTAGGTTTCCAGATTTAATCTCTACTGCGTCGTTCATTTTCTGTGTAAATGTTGCCGTGGTAGGTGGATTTACTAACTTGCATACGTTTACTGCCACTTATGTTGATGCAAAGCTTGGGAAAAGTGCAAGATATTCTGCTGACTGTACTGAAAATAGAATTAGAAAACCATATAGAAAACAAAAGCTGTGTCCACAAATAATTTGCAATGAGAGGGAGAGGGGGGAGGGAGGGAGAGAGAGGCAGATAGAAAGAGAGGGGGGAGCACCATTGTCCAATCTCTCTGATTCACGTAAGTTCACTGTGCTGGCATGCGTTTCTCGTTAATGGAAGGACCTATAGCCAACATCTTTCATACCAATGCAATGTTTTCTGAAATAAATAAACATATGATTGCATATCTTGATAACACACATTCTGTCTTTCTTGATGTCTCTTTATCCATCCCTCTGTATTTTATTTACACACTTTTGAATACATGCACACACACACACACACACTCACGCACACACACACACACACTCACACACACACACACACACACACACACACACACACACACACACACACACACACACACATATATATATATATATATATATTATGTATATATATATATATATATATATATATACCTCTTCACACACACACACACGTACCCCTTCACACACACAAACACACACACATACATATATAACCCCCCCCCCCACACACACACACACACACCACAAATTGCCCATCATCTCTCTGAATCCCATCCCACGAGATACTCACACAACTATAGAAAATGGCATAGTTGTTCCCCTCAAGAGAAACACAAGCATCAGTTGTTGCCACTTCCACGTCAGACCTTGTCTCTCTCATGTCCCCTTGAAACGTTTTGCATGGAGGGCACACTGGGCATGAATGACAAAAGTTCGTGCTCTTTGCAGCATGTTGCGTCAATGATGAATGGAGATGATTCCATTTGCTTTCATTTACATCAATATTTGTCGCTCTGCGTTGTCAGCGATCTGAACGAGTAAATACAGATAGTGTCTGAAAATCACGTTTTGTTTGACTATGCTGTGCTTGTTTGGGTTGTTTTCGAGTATCATTTTTGTGTGATTAAAGACAATATTGGAATCATCATCTTCTATTTTCTTTTATCTATTTGCCAGTAACATTTTGGGTATTGGAGGGAGGAGAAGTAGTTAATGGAAGGCCATAAATGGACATGATGTGTGATGTCAATGTCTCTTTTAAAGTATCAAACCAGGATTTATGTCGATTGCCTCTCACAAGTAGTTGTGGGGATTGCAATTTGATCATCTTCAATGTACCTTTTAAACCATCAATCGAGGATTTCTGTCATCTGTCTCTCACAACTAGTTGTGGGGATTTTATTTTGGAATTTGATCAAACCATTTACTTTTCTTTTGATGAACATGATGATGGACTAATGTTGTCACCGCCATTTCTCTGAGATTGGTATTTATCTGATAATAGTTGCGTGTGGTCTTGTCAACAGCTACTCTCAAAAAATATAATTATTTCACATGTGGTGATCTTGTGCTCTGTGGTTTTGGTGAGGGTCCAGTCCAGGCGCTGCTGTGTTGGCATAGAGAAGAACATGGAACTGATGAGTTTACTTTTCCTTTCAACAGGGTTGTTAAAATGTCTTAGAAATTGACAATGGTGACATGTGAAAATGTTTTGCTGTTAGGTTTCTAGTTTTGATCTCTACTTCGTCGTTCATTTTCTGTGTAAATGTTGCTGTGGTAGGTGGGTTTACTAACTTCCGTGCGTTTTCTACCACTCGTATTTATACAAAGGTTGCCTAGGGTGCTAGGTGTTGTGCTGACCTTACTGAAAATAAAATCAGTAAACCCTCATAGAAAAACAGCTGTACCCACAAAAAAATTGCAATGAGGGAGAGAGAGACACAGAGAGAGAGAGAGAGACAGAGACAGACAGACAGACAGATAGCAGACAGACAAAGACAGAGAGACAAAGAAAGAGACAGAAAGAGAGACAGAGAGAGACAGAGTCAGAGAGTCAGAGAGACTGAGAGTATGACAGAGAGAGAGGGAGAGAGAGAGAGAGAGAGAGAGAGAGAGAGAGAGAGAGACAGAGACAGAGACAGAGAGAAAGAGAGAGAGACAGAGAGAAAGAAAGAGAGAGAGAGACAGAGACAGAGAGACAGAGAGAGAGAGAGAGACAAAGAGAGAGAGAGAGACAAAGAGAGAGAGAGAGAGTACTGTTGTCAAATATATATGATGTACACATGTTCACTGTTCTGGCATGCGTTTGTCATTATAGAGAGGATCTATAACCTAACTCATTTGTAGCATTGCAATAAACATGTGACTGCATATCTCGATGACACACATTCTGTCTTTTTTGCTACCCCTTTATCCATCCTTCTGTATCTCATTTACACACATATAAATACATGCACACGCATACACATACATAGACACACAAAACACACACACACACAGACAGACACAGACAGACAGACAGACAGACACAGACAGACAGACAGACAGACAGACAGACAGACACACACACACCACACACACACACACACATATATATATATATATATATATATATATATATACACACACACCCCCCCCCCCACACACACACACACACATTGCCCATCCTATCTCTGAATCCCATCCCGCCAAATACTCACACAACGATAGAACATGACATAATTGTTCCTCTCAAGAGAAACACAAGCATCACCTGTTGCCACTTCCACGTCAGACCTTGTCTCTATAATGTCCCTTGAAACGTTGTGCATGGAGGGCACACTGGGCATGAATGACAAAGTTCGTGCTCTTCGCAGCATGTTGCGTCAATGATGAATGGGCATGATTCCATTTGCGTTCATTTACATCAATATTTGTCGCTCGGCGCTGTCAGAGAGCTGAACGAGTAAATAGGACTGTATCAGAAGTTCACATATTTTGTCATACTATGCTGTGCTTGTTTGGGTTGTTGTAGATTGTCGTTTTAGTGTTATTAAAGACAACATTTGCATCGTCATCTTCTTCTTTCTTTTATCAGTATGTTAGTACTATTTCAGGTGGAGAAGGATTGCGGGAGGGGGGGGGGGGGTCGTTGATGGGTGGGTAGCATTAAACTGGAAGACCCAAAAAGGAGAAATGATGTGTGACGTCAAGGTCTGTTTTAAATCCTCAATCCAGGATTTTCTTAAGTTTGCTTTCGCAACCTATTATGGGATTACTTTTTGGTCATTTGAATGAACCAGTTAAGTCTCTTTCATGGTAACGGCTTTGTATAGTGGCCGAGTAGAACTGAGAATTAGGGTTCATATATATACATGTATATAATATACATACATACATTCATACATATATATATATATATATATATATATATATATATATATATATATATATATATATATATATATATATATAACATATATTATAATATATATATATATTATATATACATGTATATATATATATATATTATATTATACATACATACATATATACATGCACGTGCATGTGTGCAGAAACCCCTGATATATCCTGAAATTGCTGTACAGTTTCTGGATCAGTTTCAAACCTGGAAATTCCAGTATGTATAAGCATCTGTCTGGCAGACACAAGTAGATCACTCATAAGGAAGATTAGGAAAAGACAGGCAACATTTATAGGCCATTTTATGAGGATAGGGAATTGGAGCACCTGGTCACAACGGGAAAGCTGGAGGGGAAGAGAGCACCAGGTAGACCCAGGGAGAAGATACTGGATGGACTTGCAGAGTGGCTGAGGACAAAGGAGGATTGAAGAGATGCTTGAGGCAACAAGAGATAGAGACAGATGGAAATCCATGATCGCCAACGCCATGCGGCAAGGCACCTGATGATGATGATGATGATGATAAACATCCGTGGCAGTGCGCTTTGCTAAGACCCTTTGCACGTGTATGTCTCAATCTCTCTGTTTATTAAAAAAAGAAAAGAAACAAAGAAAGAAAAGCGCTCATAGGAAGATTGATGACCATGTTTCTAATTGTGGCGGAACACGCACAATGCATGTATGCATGAGAATTTTGACTTGCAGAAATTTGGATGCAGGCACCCACAGAATGGAGGGCCTATATAGCAGCACAAACAACATCAGCAACATCAGCAGCGGGAATTTGCAGAAGCAGCAGTGCAGGAATAACACGAAAAACAAATAAACAAACTAACAGAAACAAAAACCGAAAGCAACAACGAGATCAGCAAGGAGAAGAAATTTGGGGATGGAAATTGTTACCGGACTCTACCACAGCCCACACAACACACTTGGTGATCAAGAGGCTCCCGCGAGAAACACCTTTTATTATGTAAAATCA
>JAPXFY010000020.1:24910294-24915294 GCA_030674185.1 Monoplex corrugatus | reverse complement strand
TGCTGTTGCCACTGTTGTTTATGTTGATGATGATGACGCAACCGAAACAGCCTACGAGCAAAACTCCTAAGCTCTATTTCTGTCTCATCTTTTTCACAGAATCACTGTCACAATTCCACCTCCCAGATTTCTTCCTCAAGGTATCATCAGCATCATTACCAATCCTGCGTGTATCCTTTTCTTCGAAAAAGCACTGAACCAATTCCAGCTCAGAGAGGAAATGGAATGGCTGTTTTATGACACTAATAGGTCAACACGTCCATTTCACCACGTTGGCATCAATCTTTGCTCTCAGCTTTCATGCAGGAGATGGCTGGCACTTGGCTGACCTTGGCCTGAAATAGTTGTCTTTCTGGGCAATTGGCTGTGCTTGTGGTTTGAGCGAGTGTTGAATCAGACAACATGTTGAGGAGTCGCGCAGAAATTTGAGAAAATATGCAAAAAGAAAAAAAAATGATGAGTGGCAAAAGAAGCTTTCAATGTCAAATTTTGTTGAAAACTCTCTCTCTCTCTTTCTCTCTCTCTTTCTCTCTCTCTCTTTCTCTCTCACTATCTCTCACCCCTCTCTCTCTCTACATATATATATTTTATTTCCCGAGTATTAATGAACAAGACTGCAAAACACAAGAAGATATCAGCATCATTCACTTTTCTAGTGTCAGACATTTTGATTTTGAATTGTTGTTAGTTTTGTCTCTGCCTCTGTGTGTGTGTGTGTGTGTGTGTGTGTGTGTGTGTGTGTGTGTGTGTGTGTGTGTGTGTGTGTGTGTGTGTGTGTGTGTGTGTGTGTGAGTGTGTGTGTGCGTGTGTGTGTGTTTGTTTGTTTTCTTTTGAAACATGTTTATTTTCAATTGTTTATATCGAGGCTGATGAACTGACGTTCATTGCGTTTGTGCTGTTATATCTCAAACTGTTGGGGTTTGTTGTTGTTTTTGTTGTTTTTTAATTGTCTTAAATGCTAGAAACAATGGGATAAACAGTATTGAGGGTAAGGGGGCATAAGAGTATTAACAGTATATGAAAATCACACAAGTGCAGTTCACAATTGTGGAAGAGATGGTTGACTTTCTTGCATTGTCTATTTGTGGTGAGTGATCGTGATGATGTCAGTATAGCTCTGAGCATAGAGGATGACTGCTGTCCTGAAGTTGACAGATTTCTGTAAAAAGGCAATTACACTCCTGTTTAATATATTCCATTGACAAGTGGATTCAAGATGGATGAACATGTATAATACATACTGTAGACTGCTTGTAGTGTAGACAACAACAACAACAAAACAAATAAACATGAAAACACACACACATACACACACACACACACACTCACACACACACACACACACACACCACACAGCACACACCAGAACACACACACACACATAAAAACACAAACAAACAAACAAACAAACAAGCAAACAAGGAAACGCACAAACAAACAAAATCAAAAATAACTCTCCATCCCAACTGTCCACCAATGTAATATGGAATTACGAGACAATGACCGGTTAACATATTCAAAGAAAGAAAAGAAAAGAAAAACAAAACTCCAGACAAAAATGGCCGGGATGATTTTAGAAATGGACATACCTTCTATAAACATGAGTACTCAGATGAAATCGCTATTAACTTTCCACCTCTCTCTCCCTCTCTCCCTCCCTCCCTCTCTCACTCTCTCTCCCTCTCTTTCTCCCTCTCTCTCTTCTTGTCTTTCTTTTTCTCTGTCTGTGTGTGTGTGTGTCTCTCTCTTTCTCTTTCTTCGTCTATTTCTTTCTGTTTCTCTCACTCTGTGTGTGTTGTCTGACTGATTGTGTGTCTGTCTGTCTGTCTGTCTGTCTGTCTGTCTATCTGTCTTTCTGTCTCTCTGTCTCTCTGTCTCTGTCTGTCTGTCTCTCTCCCTCTCTCTGTCTCTCTCTGTGTTTCTTTCTCTCTCTGTCTCTCTCTGTCACTCTCTCTGTCACTCTCTCTCCTCTCTCTTCTCTTTCTCTCTCTCTCTCTCTCTCTCTCTCTCTCTCTCTCTCTCTCTCCACTATTCCCTATCCCCTGCATATGCATCATTTTTACGACATATCAAAAACATGATCATCTTAGTTGCAGTTTTTTCCCATTATCATTTTTCAATAAGCGTCTTCAAACTGTCTCACAAAGAAAGGATCGCCAGTGTATAAAAACCAATAATTAATTACCACGCCATTTCACCGTCATTGCATTAATTAGGCTCTCATCTCCCTTGGACCAGATGACAAGAGCTCCATTGACCCTTCTCGTTGAATAACTGTCTTTCAGGCCCGTTGGCAGTGTCTTTGACTTGTGGAGAATCTGAAAGACTGCTGAGTTGTGCTGATAATGGAGAAATCAGAGGCAAAAGGAGACAAGTTGAGAGGAGGCCTTCAATGTGAAGTATCATTGATCTAGCACTGAGTGTCAATGAAATAGATTAGTAAACACTTGAGGGAACAATCACCTTGCCATCAATGCCAAATATTGATGTTGACTTATATGGATTGAGAACTCTCTCTCTCTCTTTCTCACTGTCTCTCTCTGTCTGTCTGTCTGTTTGTCTGTCTGTCTGTCTCTCTCTCTTTCTCTCTGTCTCTATTTCTCTCTCTCCCTCCCTCCCTCTCTCTCTCTCCTCCTCTCTCTCTCTCTCTCTCTCTGCCTCTTTCCCCCTCTGTCTTTGTGTTTTCTGTCGTTGTCTTTGTGTTTTCTGTCGTTGTGTTTCTCATTGTCTCTGTGTTTCTGTCTGTCTGTCTGTCTCTCTCTCTCTATATCTCTCTCCCCTCTTCTTCTCTGTCTCTGTTTCTGTCTGTCTGTCAGTCTGTCTGTCTGTCTGTCTGTCTCTCTCTCTCTCTCTCTCCCTATTTCCTATCACCTGTGTACGCATATTTTACAACATATCAATAACGTCATTTCTCACTGAGTGTGTCCCACAAAGAAACGATCACCAATGTATAAAAACCAATAATTAGTCACCACGCCCATTTTACCATCATTGCATTAATCTAGGCTCTCATCTCCCTTGGATCAGATGACAAGAGCTCCATTGACCCGTCACGTTGAGTAACCGTCTTTCAGGCCCGTTGGCAGTGTCTTTGACTTGTGGAGAATCTGAAAGACTGCTGAGTTGTGCTGATAATGGAGAAATCAGAGGCAAAAGGAGACAAGTTGGAGAGGAGGCCTTCAATGTGAAGTATCATTGATCTAGCACTTGGTGTCAATGAAATAGATTAGTAAACACTTGAGAGAACAATCACCTTGCCATCAATGAACATAATGATGTTGACTTATAGGAATTGAGAATTCAAACTCTTTCTCTGTCTTTCTGTTTGTCTGTTTGTTTGTCTGTTTCTGTCAGTTTTCTCGTCTTCTGTCTCTGTCTCTCTGTCTCTGTTCGTCTGTCTGTCTCTCTGTTGTCTGTCTCTCTGTATATGTTTCTGTCTATGTCTGTCTCTGTCTGTCTCTATCACTAAGTCTGTGTCCTCTCTGTCTGTCTGTCTGTCTTGTCATCATATCTGCCTGTATGCCTCTCTCTCTTGTCTCTCTCTCTCTCTCTCCTCTCTCTCTCTCTCTCTCTCTCTCTCTCTCTCTTCTCTCTCCTCACTATCCCCTGCATATATGCATTATTTTTACGATATATCAAAAACAGTGATCATCATATTTGCAGGTTTTTTTTCCTATTATCATTTTTCAATGAGCGTCATCAAACCGGTCCCACAAAAAAAAAAGAAAAAAAGATTGTCAATGTATAAAAACCAATTAGTTACCACGCCATTTCACCGTCATTGCATTAATCTAGGCTCTCATCACCTACGGACCAGATGACAAGAGCTCCATTGACCCTTCACGTTGAATAACTGTCTTTCAGGCCCGTTGACAGTGTCTTTGACTTGTGGAGAATCTGAAAGACTGCTGAGGTGTGCTGATAATGGAGAAACTAGAGGCAAAAGGAGACAAGTTGGCTAGGAGGCTTTCGATGTGAAGTACCATTGATCTAGCACTGAGTGTCAATGAAATAGATTAGTAAACACTTAAGGGAACAACCACCTTGCCAGCAATGCCAAATATCGATGTTGACTTATAGGAAATGAACACTGAAACTCTGTCTCTGTCTCTCTGCGTCACTGTCTCTGTCTCTTTCTCTGTCTCTCTCTCTCTCTCTCTTTCTCTTCTCTCTCTTCTCTGTCTCTGTCTCTTTGTCTGTCTGTCTGTCTCTCTCTGTCTCTGTCCATCTCTCTTTCTCTGTTCCTGTCTGTCTGTCTGTATTTCTGTCTGTCTGTCTCTCTCTCTATCTCTCTCCCTCTCCCCCCTTTATTTTTCTCTCTCTATCTCTCTCCCTCTTCCCCCCCTCTATTTCTCTCTCTCTCTCTCTCTCTATCTCTTTCTCTTTCTCTCTCCTATTCCCTATCCCCTGTGTACACATATCTTTACAACATATCAAAAACTTCATCATCAGAGTTGTAGGTGTTTTTTTTTCATATCATTTCTCACCGAGAGATATAAATGTGTGTCCAACAAAGAAACGATCGCCAATGTATAAAATCCAATTAGTTTCCATGCCATTTCACTGTCATTGCATTAATCTAGGCTCTCGTCTACCAATGGACCAGATGACAAGAATCCCATTGACCCTTCACGTTGAATAACTATCTTTCAGGCACGTTGGCAGTGTCTTTGACTTGTGGAGAGTCTGAAAGCCTGCTGAGTTGTGCTGATAATGAAGGAACTAGAGGCAAAAGGAAACAAGTTGAAGAGGAGGCCTTCGATGTGAAGTATCGTTCATCTAGCACTGAGTGTCAATGAAATAGATTAGTAAACACTTGAGGGAACAAACACCATGCCATCAATGCCAAACACTGATGTTGACTTATAGGAATTGAGAATCAGATTCTCTGTCTCTGTCTCTGTCTCTCTCTCTTATTTGACTCTCTCTCTCTTTCTCTCTCTCTCTCTCTTGCCCTCTCTCTCTTTGTCTCTCTGTGTATAGAATAGCAACGGCAAGTT
>JAPXFY010000020.1:24902794-24905294 GCA_030674185.1 Monoplex corrugatus | reverse complement strand
TCTCTCTCTCTCTCTCTCTCTCTCTCTGTCTCTCTCTCTCTCTCTTTCTCTCTCTCTTTCTCTCTGTCTTTGTCTCTGTCTCTTTCTCTCTCTCTCTGTCTCTCTCTCTCTATCTATCTACCTATTTATTATCTCTCTATCTATCTATCCATCCATCTATCTATCTATCTATCTATCTATCTATCTATCTATCTATCTATCTAATCTAATCTAATGTAATCTTTCTTTCTTTCTATCTATCTATCTATCTATATCTAATCTATCTATCTATCTATATATTCTATCAATCTATTTATCAATCTATATATCTATCTATCTATCAATCTATCTATCAATCTATATATCACTCTATCTATCTATCAATCTATATATCAATCTATCTATCTATCTATCTGTCTGTCTGTCTGTCTGTCTGTCTGCTCGTCTGTCTGTCTCTGTCTTTGACTCTGTATTTGTCTGTCTGTCTGTCTGTCTGTCTGTTTGTCTGTCTGTCTGCCTCTCGCCCTCCTTCTCCCTCTCTCTGCCACTCTATGAAGTCTTCCTGGCAATGCCGAGGCTTAGAAATGTGTGTGACGTCATTAGCTCCTTCTTCTTTATTACAGCAGAATTGCCTCCCCCCCTCCCCCCCCCCCCCACTTTTTTTTTCTTTCTGTTACGTGGTTCAGACCTTGTCAGAACAGCGGAACCTCAATCATCGTCGTTGCTTTACAACCTGTCTTATCAAGGCCATTCGTCACTGCACGACAATAGCACGTTCCCTTCGATCGCTTCCCCATGCACAAAAGATTGTCATTCAGCACGCGGCTACTGTTGAAAAGGGAAAGTACTTTTAATCAAGGAACTGCTCTTCTGAAACCCTCGGCACGCAAGAGTCTGCCATTCACACTCTGACAACAACGAGACAAGCGAGCGCCAGTGTGTTCTAGAATTCAGCCTGTTGGAGCAAAGAGATAAATGTTGTCTATGCAGAGCCTACTTCGGAAAAGGAGAAGAGAAGAGTGGCAGAATGGTTCAGACGTTCGCCCACCAATAACTATACTCGAGGTTCCAGGGTTTGCTCCCCGTACAGGCCTCGACTTTTCTTCTCAGTTTGACCGGAAAATCGAACTGAACGTCTAGTCCTTCGGAATGGGACGAAAAACGAGTCGGACCCGTGTGCCTTCTGGCTGCGCTCGCTAAAGATCCCACGGCAATTGAAAATCCTGAAGAGCAGGGCATTGCCAGGCTGCCTTGGTGAAAAACATTTGAGAGATAGGTTGATTTCACAGGTCCCACCCCTTCAAGACCAGTTAGCCTTTTTGCCTTTCTGGAGCCTTGGTAAAAAAAAAAGCGTGAATATAAATGTGAATTTGAAGCAAGGAAGAGGGGGTGGGTGCCGTCCTCGTGGTGCTGGCCCGGGAAAACTTAAGGTCTCTACCACCTCACTCCCATACGGCACCAGAGTTATGGAACTATCCAGGTAGGACCTCAGGACCTGGCCAGCCCATGGGTTTATGTGCAGGCTCGAGGATTGTGCCGTGATCATTCTGGATCTTCTCAATCACATGGCACATGTGACGTTAGTGCATATGGAATTCATGTTGAACACGGAGATGTCATCTTGAGAAACTGAAACTGAAACTGAAACTGGAAAACGACCAGGTTTCTTGGGTAAAGGGCAAAGGGGTGATGTTCAAAGTTGCACATTTTCTCTTCACTCTATCCTGATTAGTTTGAATTTTGTGATTTTGAACAAAATCATTTCTTCATCAACTGATTCATCGCCATACTTTTTCTTCATTTTCAGTTTCATACAGATCAGTACGTTAGTAATACGTTTGAAACAACAGCAACAACAACAACAACAACAACAACACAACAGCACAACAACAACAACAACAGCAACAACAACAACAACAGCAACAACAACAACAACAACAACACACTAGAGATGTTTGGTCACGGCTGTTAACATTTTCAGTTTTAGACAAATTAGTACGTTACTAACCACGTTTGAAAAACAAAAAGCACACACACACTAGAGATGTTTGGTCATAGTTGTTAACACATAAGGTTTACAGACGAAACAATTCTCGAGAAAGAACAGGGAAGTCTTAAGAGTCAGATACATCGTCTGTATTCATAATATATTGAGTACAAACGTGTGTGTGTGTGTGTATGTGTGTGTGTGTGTGTGTGTGTGTGTGTGTGTGTGTGTGTGTGTGTGTGTGTGTGTGTGTGTGTGTGTGTGTCTGTGTGTGTGTGTGTGTGTATGTGTGTGTGTGTGACAATATTTTGACCCTGTCATGTCCAGGGTGCCATTATGGAGAGATTTCACCGCCACGATTCAGCGCCACCCACCGTTCTATAATTTTCTGCATGAACGTATATCTGTTTCTCCACGAAGGGTAAGTTGTTTTTTTTTCTTCAGAATTTTACCAGGGACATTTTGTTTGTTGCCATGCAATGTTTTAACGTGCAGTGAATGCATACACCACACTAGGCCTCAGGCCATGGACAC
>JAPXFY010000020.1:24892794-24897794 GCA_030674185.1 Monoplex corrugatus | reverse complement strand
GGCGTGCATACTGGGGGCTTTCATATTCATACATTAAAAGCGACGTTTTGCTCTCTCTCTCTCTCTCTCTCTCTCTCTCTTCTCTCTCTCTCTCTCTCTCTCTCTCTCTCTATCTCCTCTTCTATCTATCTTACATCTGTCTCTCGTCTATGTCTGCTGTATCTGTGTCTCTGTCTCTCTCTGTCAGTCTCTGTCCTCTATGTCTCTGTCTTTTTCTCTTTCTCTTCCCTTCCTCTATTCTCTGTCCTTCCTTCTCCTTGCTCCCTTCTCTCTCCCACTCTCTACTACCTTTCCCGTTCCACTCCTTATTCCAACGAGTCTAGCAATAGGTCAACATACAGACGATGTATGTCATCCAGGCTTTTCTCCATTTGCGGCCTAAATTGCATTCCCCCTTTTAAGGGATTTGCTTCATATCTTTGTCAGAGCAGCGAACCTCAATCATCATCACCACTTTACACCCCATGCTATCAGGGCCGTTCTCCACCACATGACAATGCCAGGTCCCCTTCCCTCGCTTCCCGTTGCGCTGGAATCGCCATTCTGTATCCAGCTACTACAGAAAAGGAGAGTACTTTTCATCAAGGAGCTGCTCGTCTGGAATTTTCCACAAGCGGGAGTCTGCCATTCAGTCTTTGACAATAACGGTGCCACTCAAGCTGGTGTACTGTAAGGAGTTGGCCTGTTAGACCCAAAGAGATAAATCATCTCTTTGTACAGAGTCCGGCTTGGGAAATGACTATAGTGATTGAACATGGTCTAAAGGGGCAATGTAAAAATTTGCTTGTTTTTTCCCCAGACGTGAAGAAACTTTTTGATTGCCTTTAAATTGAACTATGAAGATTGGTACATTTCTTGTCTCACTGCCTTGAGAATACCGCCAGTGCCATAGATTTCAAGTGGTCCCTGTCCTGCCATGTGCATGCACGTTGTTTTGCATAAGCTGTGCAGGCCATATGTTGATGCGTCATCTGCATACACTGGTGGGCGTGCAAACTGGGGGCTTTCATATTCATACATTAAAAGCGACGTTTTGCTCTCTCTCTCTGTCTCTGTCTGTCTGTCTGTCTGTCGTCTCTCTTCTCTCTCTCTCTCTCTCTCTATCTCCCTCTCTCTCTTTCTCTCTCTCTCTCTTGCAGTCTGTCTCTCTCTGTCTATGTCTGGCTGTATCTGTGTCTCTGTCTCTCTGTCTGTCAGTCTCTGTCTCTTTATGTCTCTGTCTGTTTCCTCTCTCTCTCACCCTCCCTCTCTCACCCTCATTCTACCTCTCTCTCCCTCTCTCTCTACCTTTCCCCATCTCACTCGTTATTCCAACGCGTCTAGAGATGAGCAAATATATAGACGATGTACAGTCACCAGCGCTTTTCTCACTTTGCTGTCAGATTGCAGCCACCCTTTTTAGGGATTTGCTTCATATCTTTGTCAGAGCACAGAACCTCAATCATCATCACCACATTTACACCCCATGCTATCGGGCCTTCTCCACCACACTGACAATGCCAGGTCCCCTTCCCTCGCTTCCCATTGCGCTGGAATCGCCATTCTGTATCCAGCTACTAAGAAAAGGAGAGTACTTTTCATCAAGGAGCTGCACATCCACAATTTTCCACGTGCAGGAGTCTGCCATTCAGTCTTTGACAATAACGGTGCCACTCAGCGATGGTGTACTGCAAGGAGTTGGCTAATGGACCCAAAGAGATAAATCTTCTCTTTGTACAGAGTCTAGTTTGAGAAATGACTATAGTGATTGAACATGGTCCAGAGGGACAATGCTAAAAGTTAACTTGTTTTTTTTTTCTCCGCACAGGAGTATAGTTTTTTGAATGCTTTTAAGTTGAACTATGAACATCGGTAAATTTCTTGTCTCACTGTCTTGAGAATACCGCCAATGCCATAGGTTTCAAGTGGTCCCTGTCCTGCCATGTGCATGCACGTTGTTTTGCAAATATTGTGCAGGCCGTATGTTGGTTCGTCATCTGCATACTCTGGTGGGCGTGCATATTGGGGGCTTTCATATTTCATAATTTAAAAGTGACGTTTTGCTCTCTCTTTCTTTCTCTCTCTCTCTCTCTCTCTTCTCTCTCTTTCTCTCTCTCTCTTTCTCTCTCTCTGTCTCTCTCTCTCTCTCTCTCTCTCTCTTCTCTCTCTCTCAGTCTCTTTCTCTCTCTTCTGTCTGTCTCTGTCTCTTATGTCTGTTCTGTATTGTCTCTGTCTCTCTATATCTCTGTTTGTCTTTTTCTCTTTCCCCTCCCTCTCCTTCTCTCTCCCTCTCTCTCTCTCTTTTCCTCTCCCTCTCTCTCCCACTCTCACTACCTTTCCCTGTCTCACTCCTTATTCCAACGAGTTTAGGGATAGACAACCATACAGACGATGTATGATCATCAGTGCTTTTCTCCCTTTGTGGCCAACATTGCATCCCCCTTTTTAGGGATTTGCTTCATATCTTTGTCAGAGCAGTGGAACCTTAATCATCATCACCACTTTACACCCCATGCTATCAGGGCCATTCTCCACCACACTGACAATGCCAGGTCCCCTTCCCTCGCTTCCCGTTGCGATGGAATCGCCATTCTGTATCCAGCTACTACAGAAAAGGAGAGTACTTTTCATCAAGGAGCTGCTCGTCCGGAATTTTCCACACGCGGGAGTCTGCCATTCAGTCTTTGACAATAACGGTGCCACCCAGCGCCAGTGTACTGTAAGGAGTTGGCCTGTTGGACCCAAAGAGATAAATCATCTTTTTGTCCAGAGGCTGGTTTGGGAAATGACTATACAGACTGAACATAGGCCAAAGAGGTAATGCTGAAAATTTGCTTGTATTTTTCCCCAGCACATGAGTACAGTTTTTCAATGCTTTTTAAGTTAAACAATGATCATTGGCAAGATTCTTCTCTTACTGTGTTAAGATTACAGCCAGTGCGGTAGGTTTCAAGTGGTCCCTGTCCTGCCACGTGTATGCACGTTGTTTTGCCTAAACTGTGCAGTCCATATGTTTGGTGATGCGTCATCTGTATACTCTGGTAAGCGTGCATGCTGGGGGCTTTCATCTCTCTCTCTCTCTCTCTCTCTCTCTCTCTCTCTCTCTCTCTCTCTCTCTTCTTTCTCTCTCTCTCTTTCGTTCTCTCTCTCTCTCTTTCTCTCTCTCTCTTTCATTCTCTCTCTCTCTCTCTCTCTCTCTCTCTCTCTCTAATATATATATATATTATATATATAACATGTTTACATATATATTTCCATGTGTATGTATATATGCAGGTATATATCTCTCTATATATATTATATACATACATCCATACATACATATATACATATTTATAGCTAGATAGATAGAGAGACAGACAGATATATAGATAGATAGATAGATAGATAGATAGATAGATAGATAGATAGATAGATAGATAGATAGATAGATAGATATAGATAGATAGATAGATAGGCAGATAGATAGATAGATAGGTACATAAATAGACAACAATTTGGAATGGTGTTAATTTTGTGTTTACAATACAGTTGCAGTTACGCCTTGCTCTTTTCTCCTTTATTTGAATTTGTTACGTGTTCAGAAAAAAAAATCGAAAATTTGGTTTGACAAAAAAAAAAAAAAAAAAAAAAAAAAAAAAAAAAAAAAAACCACCTCTGCAAATCAGTGCTCAAAGGCTGCCACTCTGTTTTTGATAGTCTTTGAGAGATGTTGGACTTCATCTCAGCTGGTGAAACATGCAGAATAAAAGAATCAAATCCAATCAAATCAAGGCGTGGAATTAATTCCTGGCAAACATGGCATGTTGACACTAACGTTATTTTTTTTTTTGTTATCTTGCAGGGCATTGTTGAGCTGACAAACTGGTGCTCAGGTGATTGTTCTGTTGACGTGGCTTTTAAAGTTCATAGCCATGAGATGCTGTGGACACTGGTGATGTTATTTTAAAAGCGACCTTTTGTTCTCTCTCTCTCTCTCTCTCTCTCTCTCTCTCTCTCTCTCTCTCTCACTCTCCCTCCCTTACAGTCTGTCTCTACCTATGTCTGTCTGTGTCTGTGTTTCTGCATCTTTGTCTGTCAGTCTCTGTCTCTCCATGTCCATGTCTGTCTGTCTCTGTCTCTCCCCTCCCTCTCCTTCTCTCTTCCTCTCTCTCTCTCTCCCTCCCTTACAGTCTGTCTCTACCTATGTCTGTCTGTGTCTGTGTTTCTGCATCTTTGTCTGTCAGTCTCTGTCTCTCCATGTCCATGTCTGTCTGTCTCTGTCTCTCCCCTCCCTCTCCTTCTCTCTTCCTCTCTCTCTCTCTCTACCTTTCCCCGTCTCACTCATTATCCCAACGAGACTAGCGATAGGCAATCATACAGACGATGTATGGTCATCACCGCTTTTCTCCCTTTGCAGCCAAAATTGCATTCCCCTTTTTTATGGATTTGCTTCATATCTTTGTCAGAGCAGCAGAACCTCAATCATCATCACCACTTTACACCCCATGCTATCAGGGCCATTCTCCACCACACTGACAATGCCAGGTCCCCTTCCCTCGCTTCCCATTGCGCTGGAATCAACATTCAGTACCGTGCTACTTCAGAAAAGGAGAGTACTTTTCATCAAGGAACTGCACGTCCAGGACTTCCACTCACAGGAGTTGACCATACAGTCTTTAACAATAATGGTGCCACTCAGCGCTGGTGTAATGTACGGAGTTGGCCTGTTGGACCCAAAGAGATAAATCATTTCTTTGTACACAGTCTGGATTGGGAAATGACTGTAGTGATAGAACACAGTCCAAAGGGGCAATGCTAAAAGTTTTCGGTTTTTTTTCCATGCAAATGAATACAGTTTTTCAATGCTTTTAAGTTCAAGTATGGACATTGGCAGAAAACCCTCTGTCTTGCTCTTATGAGAATAACATTAATGCCATATTTTTTAAGTGGTCCCTGTCCTGCCATCTATGGAACTATGTTTCTACCAGTAAAGGCATTTGGATGAAGAGATGCAAGTACTTTGCAAATAGAATCCGTAC
>JAPXFY010000020.1:24877794-24882794 GCA_030674185.1 Monoplex corrugatus | reverse complement strand
AGACAGGGACAGAGACAAAGACAGAGTCTCAGAGGGAGAGAAAGAGGGACAAAGACAGAGACAGAGAGAGACAGACAGATAGACAGACAACCAGACAGAAACAGAGAGACAGAGACAGACAGAGAGACAGAGAGACAGAGACATAGAGACAGAGACAAAAACCAAAGAGAGAGACAGAGGCAGAGACAGAGAGACGGAAAGCACTAACTGACAATCCCTACAACACTCAGACATTTGACACTAGGAGAAAATTATAAAAGATCAATACGGTGCTGAAATAACACATTCAAAGCACCTCTTGTTAAAAGCTGGAAAAGAACACATTTAGGAAAAAAACCCCACACATAAACACATGAGAACAATGTGCCTTAAAAACAAGCACTTCTGGCTGATTACAACCGACACAGTTTTTCATCATGAAATTGGAAAACGAACTCAGCGGAACGTAATAAACGAAAACATTGGCATCTGTAAACTGAGCCACGCTATTCATGAAAACGTAACACCAGTGTCAACATATCACGTTTGTGAAGATTTAATTCCACACCTTGGATCGATCCCTTTGTTCCCCCTAAATGTCCATCGACTGAGATCAATATTGAGCCTTGCACATGGGATGAGTGACAAAAGTGCCAGGGATTTTAGACTGACAAGTTTAACGCAACTGAAGCGTGCCCGCTTGTTTATTCAAGTTGCTAGTCATTTTTTTTTTCTTTCTCTAAGTTGAATGCACATGCATGAATTTGAACAACTAGAGGGATTCCTGCTTCTCAGAATCTGAATAACGAAAGGGAAGTTGTAATTTAGCACATTTGTTTTTTTCATCTTCATTTTCTTCGTTATCATCATCATCATCATCATCATCATCATCATCATCATTATTATCATCATATTTTTCTTGTTCTTCTTGTTCTTCTTGTTCTTCTTGTTCTTCTTCCTCGTGTTCTCTTCTTCTTGTTCTTCTTGTTCTTGTTCTTCTTGTTCTTGTTCTTGTTTTTGTTCTTGCTCTTGTTCTTGTTGTTGTTCCTCTTGTTGTTGTTGTTGTTGTTGTTGTTCTTCTTCTTCTTCTTCTTCTTCTTCTTCTTCTTCTTCTTCTTCTTCTTCTTCTTCTTCTTCTTCTTCTTCTTCTTCTTCATCTTCTTCTTCATCTTCTTCTTCGTCTTCTTCTTCTTCTTTTTCTCTTCTTGTTCTTCTTGTTCTTGTTCTTGTCCTTGTTCTTGTTCTTGTTCTTCTTCTTGTTCTTCTTCCTGCTCTTTTCCTCCTTCGTCTTCTTCCTTTTCATTTTCTTTTAACTGTCCGCCTCGTCCATTATGGGGGCTACGTAGATAAAGAGTTGAAGGTCAGCAGCAAACTGAAAAGCCTGAAGTGGAGAAATCCCGTGTGACAACATGGTTACTTTCACTCCATCAATCCAAGTCTGCTCTACCGCTTGCTTTAAGTCTGTGGATTGATGTTCTCATCGTTTCTCTGATTTTGGTGTTTTTGATCATTCCACGACTCTGATCTTGTTGATGGCTATTCTTAAATAAGGATTCGTACGGGTGACAATGTTGTTCTGGCTATTGACTAGGACAGGGTTCAAGAACTGACGAGTTTGGCTTTTTTTTTTTCAAACGAGGTGTTGGGGTGCTTAAATTAAAGGACAAGGTGATAGCTGGTATTGTTTTGCTTTCTTAATTCTTATTTCAATCTCTCGGTTGATTTTACGCAACACTAGCTTGAATTCAGTCAACCCCCCCCACCCCCACCCCCCCAAAAAAAAAGACCACACCAAATACAAAACAAAAATGGAAAAAAAAAAAGAAAGATCATTACTCAAACATTTACGCATTTGTTTAGCTTCTCTGACAGCGCTCTCTTTCCATATCTTCAGCTGACCTGAAAACGGTTTATGTATATCCATATAAGAACTTGTCTTTTGTACTTTTAAGCCGATCTAAACTAATCTCTCTGTCTTTGTGTCTCTCTCTGTCTCTGTCTCTCTCTGTCTCTCTCTGTCTCTCTATCGCTCTCTGTCTGTTTGTCTGTCTGTCTATGTCTCTCTATGTCTCTCTCTGTCTCCCTTTCTCTCTCTCTCTCCCTGTCTTTGTCTCTCTCTCTCTCTCTCTCATTCTGTCTGTCTCTGTCTCTATCTGTTTGTCTGTCTGTCTGTCTCTCTCTCTCTCTCTCTCTCTCTGTGTCTCTCTCGCTCTCTCACTCTCACCATACTCCAAAATTTATAGCTTCAAGGAAAAGAAAATAATGCAGCAAATTTCTTCAATAGTGTGAGAGGTCTGCTTTGTTCTCGCGGCAGAAAATTCCCGTTGCACTCCAGCTATCCTTTCCGGTTTGTGGTTCATCGACCTACTAGCATTTGCACTGCTGAGGGGGGGTATCAGGGGCAGACAAGCCTGATCCCTGTCGCCTCATAGAAGCATGCAAGTGCCAACGGTGATTATAATCGGCTGATTCCCTCCAGAGCTTGGTCTGAGAATTCCCCAACCCCTCCCCAAATACCCATTCATTTCTTTTTTTTTTTTTTTTTATAGATGTTTTGTTTTGTTCTTTCGCGTTTGTTTGTTTGTTTGTTTGTTTGTTTTACGTCTCGTTTCATTCATCCAGGTTTTTACCTTATGTCTTTCTCGCATGTCATGTCACAGTGAATGGAGAATCGAGCGGGTCTGAGGAAACGAGTAGAAGAAAAGTGACTGTGTAAAAAGAACAGAAGCGATGTAAACCCGATAACAAAAAAAGAAAGAAACAGACATGTACCACATAATATAAAACACCAAAATATTACCATATCGTGGTTGTGAAGACTACATTTGACACCTTGAACAATATTTTGCTTGTTCCTCAACCGCCACCGACTGATACCACTGTCAACAGCTCCCAGCTGACAAACAGTCCCCAGCTGAGACAAAAGTGACAACGAGCGCAGTCATATAAAGGGCAGAGTATCCTTTATTCCCCTAGCTGATACCAAAACTGACAACATGCACAGTCATGGGAATGGCAAAGTGTCATCAAACCTTGAGCGCCGGGATTGTCAGTTTGGTGAGTTTGTGCAGCTACCAACCTTGAGCTTGGTGACTTTGTATGTTTAATGTGACTTTTTTTTCTGTTGGATTTGCAGCTTGGTTTCTCCTTGGATGAATGCACATGTGTGTACAATCGGGGGGATCAGATAGTACCAGAATGGAGACATATCCATGGTGATATTGGCTATCTGCAATGACGTAATTTTGTATTAATTTTTTATATAGAACTAGGATTTGGAAGTTTTGCTTTTGTTTGTCTGGCCACTCTGTTTTATTGTGTTCGCAATTAACACATGCTTGCATGATGATGACAATCACTACCACATATGTGTATAATCTGTTCATGTGAATAAACTCCCTCTCTCTCTCTCTCTCTCTCTCTCTCTCTCTCTCTCTCTCTCTCTCTCTCTCTCTCTCTCTCTCTTTGTAAACGATTGATTTTAGTCCATGTTTTATCATTATTGAAAAAAAAAACTATTCTTAATTTATTTTCCTGCAAAATATAACCCATGCAGAAAAGCCCACAAGGTCTTCAGCTATTTGTCTTCCTCCTCTCTGTGTCTGTCTCTGTCTATGTCTGTCTTTTGGTCTGTCTTTTGGTCTGTCTGTCTGTCTGTCTCTCTCTCTCTCTATATATATATATATATATATATACACACATATATCTCCCTCACACACACACACACACACACACACACACACACACACACACACACACACACACACACACACACACACTCACGAACACACACACACACACACACATGTACACACAAACACACACACACACAGACACACACATATCCACACACACACACACAGACACACACACACACACACACACACACACACACACACACACACACACACACACACACACACACACCCTCTAGGTTGTTTCTTTTTTGTTGATAAATCGTATGTTATCAAAGTTTTATACTACAGCATTGATTTGAACTTTGGCTGAGGGATAAAGTGTTGGGACTTTTCTTTTCACTTTCATACAAACTATTGACAATATCAGATGGCAAACACTGGGAATACCCGGAAACATCACTGACAAATCAAAGACAAACACTTTCACCCACCCAGGTTTGTATCCACACACCCCTCCAGTCACCTCAGACCTTGTGTTGATGAAATAACGGTTTTGTCACATACTGAGTACCCACTTTTATTGAAAAGCTTTGACAAGTTAACAGTGTGATGCCTTATCAGTTGACCAGTCACTGACAACCCCTGACAAGATCGCGGTTTGGAAGCCTATCAAAACACCCACTTCTGATAACAAATGGCGGCAAGGGCCGTGGCAGGGTGCCACACTTCAGAAGGTCACTTCCGCCAACCGGGGGCAGGTGAAAAGGCCACGTCTTTCATCCTCTTTGTAACTCAAACCTCAGGTGTGCAATTAACGGTGAGTTGACACCTCCCATGCTCAGTGTCTACCCCGTCAACTCTGTCGTCTCCGAGGTACAGCAAAGCGTCGTATTCCACCCCATTACACACGTGTGGTCAGGCGTAAGTCTCTCTCTGTCAGTGACGTTTAGGGGAAAGAATCGGCAGCATTGGGGGAGGTACAGACAACAGGCGCGACTACCCGTGTGACGAGTTTTATTCCAGGGAACAGTACTCGTGTAGTGACCCTCTAACACTAGGTGTTCGACAGTGACTTCCCCTCGAGGACGGCCATTGTTGTCGACCTGTCTAGGCAATGAATTTCTTTTTCCTGCCTCGTTGGCTTCAAACTCCTCCTCCTTTTCATCCTTTCTACGTTCCCTCGTTACTTCCCCCCCCCTCCCACATCCCTACACCCGCTCTGTTCGAAAGGAAAAAAAGGGGGGATAAAAGAGGAAGGGGTGGGGTGGGGGTTGCAGGAAGATCAAGCAACATCTAATTGGAATCTCCCGTCGGGTTCTTCAGCTCCCCCCAGACAATCTTCCTTGACATCCTCCCAGTATGAATTATCAGAGATACGGCTCT
>JAPXFY010000020.1:24845294-24870294 GCA_030674185.1 Monoplex corrugatus | reverse complement strand
AGACAGACAAACAGACAGACAGGCAGACAAACAGACAGAAAAACAAAACGAAACAAACATCAACAACGAAATAAACAAACAAACAGAGAAACACTTTATTTTACAGACAGCGTTTTAACGTGTCAGTTAGTCAACAGACGGAATAGATATCATCATAACTTGTGTATTGACATAATAATACAAATTCTTAAAAAGTACCTTAACCCTTTTGACTCTCGCACCCTATCTGCCAACTACAAGAACATTCCTTTGACTCCTTCACCCTGTCCACCAGCTTCCTGCAGAAGCTGGTGGACAGGGTGAGGGAATCAAATGATTCAGTTTTTGCTTTGCTAGCATGATTGACTCGGAGGAGGTCTGGCCCCCCAGACGTGAGGCATGCAGGCCCACCGGCGTGTGGATACGCCCTGGTGCCCACGAACCAGATCCCCAAGCTATAGGTAAATAGCTCCACTGCCTTGTGGACATCTCGGGAGAGAGTAAGGCTAAGGGAGTTAACCCTGAAAAAAAACCGATGGAAGGCAAGGGGAAACCACCATCGTAGTTTTCCCCAGGAAAACCATGGACAAAGGAAAGAGGAAGAAGAAAGTTAACGACGTCAATAGTTGCTCCTGTGGAGCACCTTCGTACGGTAGGGACTGCCAGCTACTGCGACAAAAAATTAAACCCAAAGTCAAACTTAGAAACACCAAAATAGCAACATGAACATCAGAACAAAGTTGCAGAAAGGTAAATTAGACAACATCAAAATGGAGATGGAAAGGCTTAACATCAGTATTTTAGGACTAGGGGAAGTGAGATGGAAGGGGGCAGGCATGATAACATCAGGAGAATATACAGTGATATACTCTGGTGGTAACTCACATGAAAGAGGAGTAGGCATCATAATGGACAAAGACAAATCAAAAGCAGTTAAGGGATACTGGGCAGTGTCCGACAGAGTTTTGCTGGTCAAATTGAGAGGCAAACCATTTGATATCAACATCATACAGGTGTATGCACCAACATCTGCAAGTACTCAGGAAGACATCGACAACTTCTACGAAGTATTAGAGATGGCCAAAGTCCAATGTAAATCACAAGAAGTTACAGTCATAATGGGAAATTTTAATGCTAAAGTGGGACAGGATAGGGTGGAGGATATAAATGGACCTCATGGCATTGGTACACAAAATGAAAGGGGAGGGAAACTTGTAGAATGGGCACAGACGAATGAGTTCATAGTAGGAAACACCTAGTTTGAGCAGCCTAACAGAAGAAAATGGACTTGGATGAATCCAGGAGATAATACCAAAAATCAGATTTACTACATCCTGGTCAACAAAATATTTAGAAATTCTTTACTGTCAGCAAAAACACTACCAGGCGCAGACTGCAATAGTGACCACAATCCTGTAGTGGGAAGGTTTAGGCTGAAATTTAGGAAAAGGAAACAGACCAAAAGCAACATCAAAATAAACCTTGGACTCTTAAAGACAGATGAAATGATACGTCAAAAATTTAATGTAAGTGTTCAAAACAAATTCAGTGCTCTGGAAGACGTTGGTGACAGTGAGGAACAATGGACAAAGTTGAGAAGTTCGATAAATGAAGCTTGTGAAGAAATCCTTAAGGCAGATAGAAAAGCAAAAAAGAGCTGGATGACTAATGAAATTTTGGGCTTGATGGAGGAAAGGAGGAGGGCAAAGAGAAACGAGGAGATATACAGGAAGATAAACAAGGAGATCAGGTAGTGCAATGAAACTAAGGAAGCTTGGCTGAACACAAAATGCAAAGAGATAGAAGAACGACACAAAATGGATCCTCAGGGTATGTACAGACGAATTGAAGAAATTGTCCACAGGAAAAATACATGCATATCAACTGGCTGCTTAAAATCGAAAGATGGCACGATTATCATGGAAAAAGACAAAATATTAGACAGATGGGGAGAGTACATTAAAGACTTTTTTGAGGATGACAGAAACGAAGAAAACATTGTAAAAAAGAACTTTGAAGGACCACCCATAATGACAGATGAAAAAGATGAAACCAGGAAAAGCCCCAGGACCAGACAACATTACTACATATATGATTGAAGCCCTGGAGGAATTTGGCATAGAAAAAATAGCAGTCCTCCTAAAAGAAATTTATGACACTGGAAAAATCCCCAAAGATATGTCAAAATCAATTTTCATTGCACTTCCAAAGAAGACAAGGGCTATAGAATGCGAACTCCATCGCACAATCAGTTTGATGAGTCATATAACAAAAATCCTGTTAAGAATAATCATGATGAGGACAAGGAATAGAATCAAAAGAGAAATAGCAGAAGAACAGTGTGGATTTGTGGAAGGGAAAGGAACTATTAATGCCATATACATCCTAAGAACTATCATAGAGAGGTCAATTAAAATGAATAAAGATTTGTATTCATGCTTTGTTGACTATACCAAGGCTTTCGATCGGGTACGACATGAAGAATTGATCAACCAACTGGAAAGATTCACTGTTGATGGAATAATCAGGAATATGTACTGGGAACAAACAGCTGCAATGAGAATAGAAAACAATATAAGCTCTTTCGAAAACATCAAAAGAGGAGTCAGGCAGGGTTGTGTTTTGTCACCAGATCTGTTTTCACTATATAGCGAAAACATCATGAGAAACCTAGAAGACCCCGGATTAAAGGTTGGAGGGAAAATGATAAACAACATTCGGTACGCAGATGACACCGTGCTAATTGCAGAAAATGAAAGGGACCTACAAAACCTTGTGAATATACTAGAAATAGAAAGCAAAGGTAAGCGGTTGGAACTAAACAGCAGGAAAACTGAAGTCATGGTGATCAGTAAAAAAAACATGAAATCCCCTCATGCAAAATAACAACAAATGGCACAACCTTGACACAGGTTAATAAGTTCAAGTGCCTGGGAACGGTCATTTCATCAGACGGCAGATGCACATCGGAAATAGCTGGCAGAATCGGCCAAGTCAAAACAGCATTCAAGAAGATGACAAGCATTCTTACCAACAAATGCCTATCAATTAACATCAGAAAGAGAGTCCTTGAATGTTATATAGAACCGATACTGTTGTACGGATGCGAGGTGTGGACAGTCAGCAAGCAAAGCCAGAGCAATATTGAGGCAGTCGAGATGTGGTTTCTCAGAAGAATGTTGAGAGTTCCATGGATAGCAAAGAAAACAAACGAGACAGTCTTGATTGAGGCAGACACAATTAGATCACTCATAAGGAAGATTAGGAAAAGACAAGCAACAAATCACTCATAAGGAAGATTAGGAAACATTTATAGGCCATTTGATGAGGAAGGGGGATTTGGAGCACATGGTCACAACGCGAAAGCTGGAGGGAAAGAGAGCAACAGGTAGACCAGGCGAGAATGCTGGACGGACGTGCAGAGTGGCTGGGGATGAGGAGGGTGGGGAGATGCTGGGGGCAACGAGAGATAGAGATGGTTGGAAGTCTATGGTCGCCAACGCCATGCGGCAGGGCACCTGATGATGATGAGCATGATTGACAATGGAGATGCTGGTGGACAGGGCGAGGGAGCCAAAGGGTTAAAATGTTATTTTACGAATCAGTAAAGAGGCAGAAAAAGACGATTGTGGCTTCCTTCGGTGCTTGTTTATATAATTTCGTAAATGGATGTATTAGAAATGCAGCCACATAACCATATTGCTTTATTGCTTTGCGTGTTACTTCATTTTTTGGCTAGAAAGTCTGATACTGCGGAAGATTAAAGGGCACTCAAATGTCTCTCAAAACTGAAGTCCAGTCTTCAAAGCAGGAAAACTGTGGCCTTTAACAACGGATCCCTTTTGCCCATATAAATAGACAACATTTTGTTTGATGTCTAAATTACGTTTGCAACGATTTTCTAAAATACGGCTTTGTTCAAAACTCATATATGTAGGTCACATCAGCGTTGAAAAACAATCACGTTAAGTAACTAACTGAAAAGATTATGGTTGAAGTAGAGCCCTTAAAACACTAGTCCTACATCTTTGTCTTAAACGGTTTTCTTTAAAACTATATAATAAAGTCATTTGTAGACCAGTCGCCGTGGTGTAGTGGTCAACGCAACAGACTACCGACTGGAAGGTTGTGGGTTCGAATCCCCGTCAGTCCCTTCGAAACTATGTCATTGTGGGATTGTTCGGCTCTAACCGGCTCTTACTCAGAGTTGGGCGTGCTATGGGCTCAGTGGGAAGACTGGAACCACACAGTCGAGTCTTATCCATTTCACGGATGCGTCATTGAGGGTGTTGCTCAAATCTTCTGACTAGCACCACAGGTGTCTGTATCTCTCTAGCCTGGTTGATGCCAGGATATATTATGATAACAAGCGTAGAGTGCAGCACTGCCACGCAGTCTCAATCCCAGATGGAACTGCATAGCATGATGATTATCATCCTCATCGACATCATCATCATTGCATTATAAAAAATATTGTTCCAGCTTCTGTGGCCATTATGGTGCGTAGAAAAGAATGGGATGGAAAAAAAAAAGAATGGAGAACACAAAGGTAATCTTCCTGAGTGCGATGATCAAACAAAAAAAAAGTCATTGGTAGGCAGTGGACAGAAAACAAACCCCCCCCCCAAAAAAAAAAAAAAAAAAAAAAAACAAAAAACCACAAAAAAACCTCATGCACATTTGATTTTCTCGTTAACATAATGAACCCATTTTACTTGTTTCGAATTTCACTTCGTTATCTTTCTCTTACCTTTCCTAATTTTGCAGCCTTCTGTGAAAATAACCCAAGGACACTAAGACATGGGACGCTACACGGAGCAATTATTTCCCTTTGTTACAGTTCAGATTCTGGCTGTCTGCACTTGTTTCTGAGTGGCGATCATTGTTTAAAAAGGACATGTTTGCCTAATCAATGTGTTGAGAATTTTACGATGTAGTCAGCTATATGCTGATGAAGTGTACATGTCATAATTAAGTCCGGTGTGTTACTGGAAAATAGAGTCGTTGGGAGCTTTGGTGAATTTTTGTCTGTTGGTGTTGATGTACCAGCATGGAAAATGTTGAACAAGTATGCGATACAGGTACATGTGTCTGAAAAAAAACAAAGCTATCTGCTCTTACCATCATCAATGCGGACAGATCGTTATAGACATGCATCAAAACTAGCAACGTCTATGTCATTCTTTGTGTCAGAATATTAGCCTAGTTGCTACTGGGTGTCATGAGGACGTGTTGCATAACAACTGGACATACGTTTGTCTGATCATCTTCTTTTCTGTCCATAAAATTTAAACTTTGCATAGAACAAGTCAGACATGTTCATGCGTATATCTGGATGGACGTCTGTACCACTGTGATCTATCGAGGCATTTAGCTGTAGAAGATTAAAGTTATGTCTACATCAAAGGGCTTTGAAGTTCACAACCAGTCAATGGACCCTGCTTTCCGCTCGTGATTGATCGATTTTTAATTTTCTGAACTTGCTTCTATATGACATATACTGTACTCTAAAATGTGTCCATTCGAGTTTAGAGTTTGTTCAAAAGGGATCCATCGCACTCGGACAATTCCATATGTGCTCCACCCAAATCTGCCAAGAATTATCTGGCAGACTCTTTAAGCCTGCGCAAAACCATATGCGCTGGCAAGGTCTTGAAATTGGGGAGGAGGGGGGGGGGAGGGACTTTTGAAACACTAAGCTGACACCACCAGAATGATGGAAACAGTAAGATGGGCAGCGAACAGGTCAGTTTTAATGTTGGGGGCTGGGGTTGAACTTAGATATCAGATCTTGAGTCCACAGCTCTGTCAAAAGAACCAACCATCTGCTGCATGTCCATTGACAGAATGATTACACTATAAGCCGATACTAACTTTGACGCACAAACCATATTTATGCTTTGTACCGAGACATATAATCCGGAGCTGGAGTGTGGTTTGTTCTGTGTCTATTTTTAAACAAAAAAATGATGGTCACTTTGAAGATTTTTTGTTTGCTTGATTGCTTGTTTCTTAGTTTGGTTTGTTCGTTTGTTCTTTGTTTTTTGTTTTTGTTTGTTTTTCTATTTCTTTGAGAAGGGGTCTATTTTGTTCATCGTGATTTCTTTCAGCCTTGTTGAGTGCATGATGAAAACAAATACTTGGCACATTGTCCTTTTCCAATCTATTCGATTGACATTACAATGACTATGCATCATCATTTTAAGTCAGATTCACTGCACCTGAAAGATAGATTATCAACTGCTTTGAAAACTGCCCTGCATTTTGGATAATGGAACCCTCGGCGTTTTATGTCAATGCAGTTTAAGAAAAAAAATGAAGTTCGACTATATCTTCGCAAGGTATGGACACTCTGGTTAATTTGATATCCTCTGATGATGGTTTCCTTATGGATAAATTGCTGATGTTATTGCTGTTCTTGTTCATGGAGTCGTTGTTTTTAAGTTACAAATTGATAAAGATTTAATACATATAGTGTGTGTGTGTGTGTGTGTGTGTGTGTGTGTGTGTGTGTGTGTGTGTGTGTGTGTGTGTGTGTGTGCGGTGTGTGGCGTGTGTGTGTGCGTGTGTGTATATGTGTGTGTGTGTGTGTGTGTGAGTGTGTGATGTGTGTGTGCGTGTGTGTGGTGTGTGTGTTGTGTGTGTGTGTGTGTGTGTGTGTGTGTGTGTGTGTGTGTGTGTGTGTCTGTGTCTGTTGTGTTAGTATGTGTGTCATTGTGCATGAGGTGAGTGACAATGCCATTATTTTGTTGTTGTTCTTTTTTCTTTTTTTTTTTTTTTTACTTTTGGGAATGGATTTCTCTACAGTTTCATTTTGCCAGAACAACATGCTTTCTTGCCTTAGGTGAGTTTATTCACACTGAGTGCGTGCTCAACAGAAAACCAATAATTGTTTTATCCTATGAAGAAATAGTGTTTTGACTATCACACAAGATCTAGTCAAGCGGGTAAGAGAGAAGAAAAAAACATCATGACTACTTTGGAAACTGAGCCACCTGAATCATAAGAAGGTACATTAAGTCGGCCACCAACCCATTGTTAATTCCATACTTACTGGAGGCAATGAAACCAACAAGAAAAAAACAGAATGGTTGACATTTGTGCACTCCAGAACAGTCCAAAGGTAAATGCACTTTGTATTGCAAAATCATTCCTGGGGGCAGATTTGAAGTAGTACTTTTATCAGCGAGTCACAAGCACAACCAGGCGACATCATTGATTCCACTCAAACAGGCAGGGTAAGAGTGGAGACGGTTCATTGAGGGAGAAGAGAGAAAATAGGTTGAAGGGAAAAGTGTAGTGGGTTGGAGGTGGGTTGGGGGGGGGGGGGAGTGGGCACATGTTCTTGTGAATTAGCTCGCTTCGACCCGCTCTCACACAAAACGTGTCAAACGTTCAGACAGCCCATTAAACGTTTTGACCCTTCAGGTCCCCAGCGCCCACAGTGTGATACGACAGACAAGGGGAAGAGAAGTAGAAGAGTTTGATGACAGGCTTCAGACACTGTAACAGACATTTTGGGCAGAAGTGTATGAATGGAATGAAAAGTCAGTAACAAAGGAGAAACCAACAACAACAACAACAAAAAAAGCAAACAAAAAACAGGATTTTATGGAGATATAAGACTTCAGGAGTCAAGCACTCTGAATGCAAAATAATGAAATAAGATTAAAAAAAAATTAGAAAAAATCATTTACAACATCACACTATTCAAACACTTTTTTAAGACTGAACATGGTTAACAGTATTTGTCAAACCACTTCACTGACATAATGGCTATTTTATGAGAGTGTAGTTATGGTGGAAAGTGCGTGACCGAATCCTCTTGTAGAAATGTGCATTTTAACTATTGGATTGTCTTTTGCCTTTTGTTTTCTTTCTTTCTTTCTTTCTTTTTTTCTTTCTTTCTTTCTTTCTTTCTTTCCTTCTTTCTTTCTTTCTTTCTTTTCTTTCTTTCTTTCTGCATTTTTTTTTATTATTTGTTTATTTATTTGCTTGATTATTATTCGCACTCTTCATCTATTTATTTATTTATTTATTTTATTTATTTATTTATATATTCATCTATGTATTTATTCATTATTTATCTATCATTTATGTATTTATTGTTGTTTGTCATTTATTCTCTCAATCAGCGTCGTTAAACGTAGAGAGAGCACGTAAAGTTTTTCAATGGAAATGTGCAGCGGTTCATTCCATTCAGTTATTGAATTACTGCTGTTGAAGTGTTCCTCTTGTAAACATGGCAACAAGAGTAAGCCAATACTGTAATCATTTGTAACACAGATAATGTTGTGTTTAGATTTTAAATCAAATAACTTGACACAATGGACATACTCAAACACACACACACACACACACACACACACACACACACACACACACACACACACACACACACACACCACACCACACCACACACGCACACACACAGAAACACACTCTCTCTCTCTCTCTCCTCTCTCTCACACACACACACACACACACACACACACACACACACACACACACACAATGCTGCTGCCAACAAATGGTGACAAATGTCCAGCTGGGTATCACAATTCAAACACAACTTCTGCCATTAAAGCAAATGGAAGGATCAGGGATTTTATCCAGAATTGGCCAAACGAAACCCCAGGTGTACAATTAGCAGACAACTAACACCTGTCATGATCAATGTCCACTCGGCACCACTGTCCTCAGACAAAGCCACCAAATCCTCCTTTTCCACTCCAGCAAATAGATGTGGCCAGACTTGAAATTCGCCATTGCGGACGTTTGAAGGTAAAGGACCAATTAGACATGTACTGACAACAAACTCCAACGCCCACATGACCAATTTCATTCCGGAGACTGTGCTCATGTGGTGACTAAGTCATGTTTGGATTTGACAATGCCTTCCTTTGGGGACAGTCATGACTGGTGGGCTGCCTGTCTGTACTATGGGTTTATTTTTTTCTGCATCGTTGGCTACAACCCGTTTCCTTCTTAACACCCTTCCAACAAGCCCTCATTATCCCTCCCCTCCCCAATGGAGACGAGAAAGGAGGGGAAAGGACTGCAGGAAGATCAAGCAGCATCTAATTGGAATCTCCCCCCCGGCTTCTTTCACTTCCCCAGACAATCTACCCTGGCCTTGCATCTTCCCAGTATGTTTTATCGACGGAGGTCTCTTGAGGAGAAGGTGGGTGGGTGGGTGGCTAGTGAGTGTGAACAGTTCTGTCTCGTTGAGCCTTTGCTGTCTGTAGTAAGCCAATGCACAAAGTTACGGCTGAGTTACTGCATTTTCTGAGTGAGCAGGTTCCTATAGGATGAAGATGGGGGGGATTTGCCGCACACAAAGACACCATTATATCCTTCAGGTTTGGGGATCAGTGCAGACACGTAAAATGTTGAGGGCTCTTTTGTCTGTCTCTGGTTGTCTGTTTGTCTGTCTGTATGTCCTTGTGTATGTCTCTGTCTCTGTTTCTGTCTCTGTTTCTGTCTGCTGTCTGCCTGTCTGCTTGTCTGCCTGTCTGTCTGTCTGTCTCTGTCTCCTCTCTCTCTCTCTCTCTCTCTCGGTGCGTATCTATCTTGTTTCTTTGTCTCTCACTGTCTCTGCCTCTGCCTCTACTCTGCTCTCTCTCTCCTGTCTCTGCCCTCTCTCTCCGTCTCTCTCTCTCCCTCCCCTCCCTCTCTCTCCTCCCTCTGTCTTTCTCTCTCTCTTTCTCTGTCTCGTCTCTTTTGTCTCTCTGTCTTAGTCTCCTCTGTCTCTTTGTCCTCTGTCTCTCTTGTCTCTCTGTCTCTGTCCTGTCTGTCTGTCTGTCTGTCTCTTCTCTCTCGTCTCTCTCTCTCTCTCTCTCTCTCTCTCTCTCCTTAGATTATCGCAACATCATAATCAATTCTTTCTGCGCATATGTCTAGCTGTTCCATGTACACACACGTGATGATATATGCCTGGTGCATATCATGCTTCAGCTAATAATGTATAATTTCCGAACAAAACAAATTAATACATGTATCATCCGTGCATTGTGTTTTTGTTTGTCATATTAGAGATACAAAGGAGGAGAGAGAGAGAGACAAACAGACAGACAGACAGACAGATAGACAGACAGACAGACAGGCAGACAGACAGACAGAGAGAGTGTGTGTGCGTAGCAATAACAAAGACAGAAAGAGATTGTGAGAGAAAAAGAGGAAAATGTTCTTGGAATATTCCAAAATAATGCTTGTGCAAATTATTTAGACATCATCCTGCTCTGGCACACAGTGTAGAAGGATCCCAGTACACTCAAGCCTATGCACCACAAAACAATGCAGAAACAGTATATATATAATATTGCTATACCCCACGAAACAGCCGCGGGTCAGATTTGGCATAGGTACATTCTTTGACACAATATAGAATCTGAAGACACCACTGCTCCCACTACTAACGACAGGAAGGTGAGGGTGGGAGGGCCTGATGGGGGAGAAGAGAGGTGATGAGGCTGGATGAGGGGGTGGAAAAATGTAGTGTGGGCTTCATATCCACGTGAATAAGTTTACCTCGACCCGCTGTCACAGAACACGTGTCAAAAGTCCAGACAGCCCAATGAATATCTTGACCCTTCAACTACTCATTGCCAGGCACTTGAGAACGACAATGGGAAGGGACGAAGATATGCTGATAGCAAGGGGTTTCAGAAGCTACAAGAGACACTCGATGGAAGTGTATAAAAGAAATGGTTAAGCCAGTTGAATTAGGCAACATGGAAAGTTAGGCACATTAGACAACAAACAGAAACAAAAAAACAAAAAAAGGTGTGTGAAGAAGATATACAGACTCAGAAGAATGCGTCACTTTGAAAGAACGGACAGAAGAAAATGAATAGAAAATGACTCCGCAGCAACATCCAGATACTTTGAACATTTGGATGTGGTGTGTAAACGAAACTGAAAGCTGTCTTCTATTTTTGCTTTTTGCGTATTATTTTTATTATTGTTTGTCTCAGTCGTAGATGGAACTCCATAGCATCATGATTATTATCATCATCGAATTGTAAAAACTCTGCCAGCTTCTGTGGCGATTAAGGTGGTGTAGAAAATGGAAGGAAAGAAAAAAAAAAAAGAAAAAAAAGAAAACAAAGATGACAACTAGGCCTAGAGATACGGACACCTGCGTTATTGGTCAGAAGATGTGAGCAACACCCTCAATGTTGCATCCGTGAAGTGGACGAGAATCGACTGTGTGGTCCCAGTCCTTCCCAACGAGCCCTTAAGTACGTCCAACTCTGGGTAGAAGCCGGTTAGAGCCGAAAAACCCCACAACGATTTTTAAAGGGTTTGGCGGGGATTCGAACCCGCAATCTTCCAGTCAGTAGACTGTTCCGCTAACCACTACAGAACAGCGACTGGTTGTGCAAAGTAAAATTGAATCTGAAACTCATCAATCGTATTTCTCTTTTATGGATAGCGCTGTGTTAATAGACATCATCTTCTTTCCTGTTGTTTATGGCTAAAGCCCAAGAACTAGTTCATTCGACATTTTCTGTAAAAAGTCTATACGTGTGATGTGCGACAACAGTGATTTGAAAATATGTGATATGTGTGTGCGTGTGTGTGTGTGTGTGTTTGTGTGTGTCGTTCGTTCGTTTTTGATTTAACGTCTTTTCACTATAAGTGATATTAGACGGGTGTTGTGTGTGTTGTGTGTGTGTGTGTGTGTGTGGTGTGTGTGTGTGTGTGTGTGTGTGTGTGTGTTTGTGTGTGTGTGTTGTGTGTGTGTGTGTGTGTGTGTGTGTGTGTGTGTGTGTGTGTGGTGTGTGTGTGTGTGTGTGTGTGTGTGTGTGTGTTGAGTGTGTGTGTGCGTGTGTGCGTGTGTGTGTGGTTTTGTGCGTGTGTGTTGTGGTTGTGTGTTTTTCCTCCGCCACCCTCACCCCATCTGTGTCCGCTCCTTTCTATGTAAACTTTGTTTTCCGACTCTGAAGTGTAGACCATCTTTTAGTGCGTTCCTTTCTTTCCCTGACACATGAAACACTCTGGCTCACAGTCGTAGACTCCAAGACTGCTTTCGCCCTTCTCCTAAACAATTGACTATTGACATTATTCCTTGCGCGCGCTTGTGTGTGTTGTATGTAGATGTGTGTGTGTGTGGTGTGTGTGCGCGTATGCGTGTGTGTGTGTGTGTGGTGTGTGTGTGTGTGTCGTGTGTGTGTGTGTACCTTGTTATGATAACAATAACATTAGAAGACCTAGAGAGTGGAACACACCACATAAACACGCACGCATGCACGCGCGCACGCACATCACACACACACAAACACACACACACACACACACACACACACAGAGCACAACACACGCACAACACACACACACACACACACACACACACACACACACACACCTCTCTCTCTCTTTCTCTCTCTGTCTCTCTCTCTGTCTCTCTGTCTCTCTCTTCTCTTCTCTTTCTCTTTCTCTCTCTCTCCCATTTTCTCTCTCTTCCTTCCCTCCTCTCTCTCACTCTTTTGTCATCCTTAACAGGACATGTGAGAGGCAAATGTATACATACACATATATGTATATATATATATATATATATATATATATACATATATATATATATATATATACATATATACATATATATATATATATACATATATATATTATATATATATATATATATATATATATATATATATATATATATATATAAACAGCCAGGCTAGCGTGAGCAACAGGAAAGCGGACAAAACTTTCCCAACGACATGCCGTCACCCAGACCAGTCTCTGAATAGGGAAGAGCCGATTATAAACACTGATGACACTTAAATGCTCGTAATGCTTGTACAGGATGACAGGAATCAGATCTGTCTGCCCCTGGTGCCATTCTTCAGCAGAGGAAATAACGTCAGGTCGATGAACCATAAACAGGAAAGCAAAGCGAATGTATTTAAGAAGACTGTATTAAGGTCAAAGGAATCCTCTTGCTAAAGTCCAACTATTTGTCGCTTTACAGTTGCTTAGGAAAACCCCTAGGCTAGCATATATGGTTGCGAAGAACACTGGAGACAAGAGTTGTAAAGAAAAGAAAAAAAAAAAGAAATAAAAACGAGATAATTACATGTAGGTTATTATAAAAGTTGTACTGATATATTGAAGATACACATAACTCAGCTTGGACATACTTAAAACACCTTGACGCGACCGGCACTTAGTTACTTACGTAGTTACGTTTTGAGAGCAGTTATTAAATTGATCTCCCTTTTTCACTCCTTAGTTTAGAAGTCTATCCAAGTGGACCTGAATATAGTTGGTAATGGCTTTTTTTTTATATGAAACAATATTTTCAGCCGTGATTTTAAACAGAAATTAAAGTTTCAAGAAATTTAGCTGACTATTGGCATGAAGCATTAAGTCTTAAAGAAAAAAAAAGGTTAGCCAAGCAAATAGATGAAAATAAGATAAGATAAGAAATAGGTGGTAGTCACCATCATCATCATCATCATCATCATCATCATTCATCATCATCATCATCATCATCATCATCATCATCATCATCACGTGCCTTGCTGCGTGGCGTTTGTGGTCTTGGCCCTCCATATGTATCTATCCCTTGTCGCTGCAAGTACGTGTTCCACCCTGCAAGTCCGTCCAATATTTTCTCCCTGGTGTTCTCTTTCCCTCCATCTTTCCTGTGGTAGTGATACTAGAAATAAAAAAAAGATAATTTATGTAGTCTAACCACCACCCCGTTGTTCAAAACAAATTCACAATGCTTTTACATCACTTACCAACTTGTGTACACACTCTCATCAGTTAACATACGAGTATATAAATCTAACCATCCAGGAAACTATAGTTATTTAAGTGCCAACATCTTTTTTTTTATCGTGGCAGAGAACTGGCCCTCAAATCGAAAATGCTGTACATTAGAGCATATTGTATGAAGGAGAGTTTGCGAAATGTTGAGGATGAGGTAGAATCGTAATGGCGGACATGGGAGTAAATGGAAAATATGGTCATCCAGGTGCAATGTCTGTGCTGCAACTGATTTAGATAGTCTGGTGTTTGGTGTGCATACGCAGATGGAAAACTCACATTTTCATGTCCATACGCTCATCGGCGGGCAGAGTTTCTTTGTTTGTTTATTTTTCTGTCTAATTTCATAAAAGTCTAGAGTACCAAGCTGGACACTGCTTCAGTTTAGAATTATAGGCCTTGCTTTTACGTGTGACTGTACTACTACTACTACTACTACTACTACTACTACTACTACTACTACTACTACTCTACTACTTACTACTACTATAACTACTCTACTTCTACTACTACTACTTCTAATACTGCTGCTGCTGCTGCTGCTACTACTACTACTACTACCACTACTAGTGCTACTGCTACTACTGCTACTGCTACTACTGCTGCTGCTATTGCTACTGCAACTGCTACTACTTCACCAACTGCCACCACTACTGCTACTGGGATTTTTTTTTTAGAGATTTCACATGTATGATATTTGTTACCAACTTTTATCGTATTGTTCAAAAGTAAAGTTACAGTATGTGTGTGTGGTGAGTGACTGTGTGTGTGTGTGTGTGTGTGTGTGTGTGTGTGTGTGTGTGTGTGTGTGTGTGTGTGTGTGTGTGTGTGTGTGTGTGGTATGTGTGTGTGTGTGGTGTGTGTGTGTGCGTGCGCGTTCGTGCGTGCCTGCGTGTGTGCGTACGTGTATGTGTGTATGTGTGTGTGTGTGTGTGTGTGTGTGTGTGTGTGTGGTGTGTGTGTGTGTGCGCGTGTGTGAGTGTGTCGTTGTGACCTGGGATATTTAATTAAAAGCAGCATAGTTTGTAACCTTTGAGTTGGACTCTAAAAAGTCCATTTACAGCATCTTCTCTTTTTCTTTTTACAACTTTGCTTGTCCTTTGTGGCAACTTAAGAGAGCGTTGTATGTGGATGTATCTCAGGGATCAGCAGTGAGATTGCAGACATCACTGTAGTATTACTGTAAATATTTAAAGAACCACAGCTCCACGATGGCTTGGGTCTTTTAAATGAAAATCTGGATTAAAATTCCACCCAAATCTCCCATGGGATAAATGATTACAGTTGATCCTCTCAGGTTAATTACTTCTTCTCTTGTTTAGTTTACGTTTTTAAAAACATTTCTTTTCGGAATACGAAATGTTTTACTGTGTTAGGCTTTTAGCCCATTCACAAGAGTACTTGGGGATAGGGATGGGTACGATGGGGATAGGTCTTCGCGACATGGCAACCAGATCACGGCATTACGATATATACAATTCATGTACATTATTATCACTGTTGTTTTACAGTCCATCGGACATGAATGATAGAAATAATTCATGGCAGGGATAATGAATTTTCTCAACTGTCATACATCAAGTAATGTCACTGCCACTTTCATGATGGATCCGGACATTTCCATTTGTCGACAGGGTCTGTACCGAGGTTCACCTCTCTACCTTCATGACAAATCCATATACTCCAAAGATGTCCCCTTCACCAGGTGGCAAGACAGGACGTGTGGCCGACAGACACTCCGCTGACAACCAAACTCCATGGCTGCAGACAGGAGCTGGAAAAGACGGCTGCATTCATCACCCGGACTCAGCTAATTGTGTAGCAGCGTACGCCAAGAAGAAGAAGAAGATGACAAATCCAGGGGCGTCTTTCCTTCTTCCTTTCCATTTCTCTCAGGTATTCTAGTATTTGCTGTGCACTTATCTCATCTGAATTATCGTCGCCATGCACACGTTCGCTAACACCTTCTTAAAAACATATTAAGAACTTGATACAATGGTCCAGGTCTATTCATTTTGTTCGTGTCTGTATGTTTCTGTATGGATGAACGCATGCGTCCAAAACTGTGTTGACTCCTTGCTGATGGATCATTATATTTGTGACTATTGGATAATAATTTACTCCTAGCAATTTACTGTTGAGACTGATGTTTTAAAGTATTCATTTATGTGGTTTTGTTCGTTTGTTTGTTTTTAATGATTTAGTACTTAGAATCGCGCGGCTGAAGAAAAATACATCTATCTTTTAGAAAAAAAAAATTCATACATTCTCCTCGTTTCTGTTTTATGTTTTTCTCTTTTTTCCATGCAGGTCACTGAAGAAATATTCAGCTGTTTGTTGATGTTCTCAACGAGCTGATAAATCTAATTATCCGGTAACAAACTTGACAGGAAACTGTACATACATCAAACAACCGCGTACAGGAGTCTTTTTGTCTCTGCTCTTGTTTTGAAAGGAAGACAAGTAATTAGAGGCGAGTATTTTATAGATGCAGGATAAGAATAAATGGGTATGCTATATAGTATGATTATATTTTGTATATCCATGTTTTTGTAGAGGCATTTTCTTTTAGCTTTCCCCCATTAATTACTAATACATCTATTTTTTTTGTTCTATAGGCACAGTTCCTGGGCACTTTAAGGTAGCAGTATTGACTCCACGCATGAAAACACCTGGATTTAATCCAAACAGTCTGAAAATATCTTTCAGTATTTGATACAATCGATCATCCCATTTTGCTGAATAGACTAGAAGCTACATTTGGGATTCAGGACACCGCTTTTAGTGATTTGTCTCATGTTAGTGCGTGCTTCCAATCCGTCAACCTAAATCGTAGTCTGTCTTATCTGACTTACATAGAAACATATGCAGCCACATAAGCACACGAGTACACGTCCTCATTCTCTTGACCATACACACACAGAAATAAAAGAAAGACAGAAATAGAGACAAAGAAATAGAGGGCCATACACCGAAGCACACACACAACACACACACACTAAATATATAATATATATAATTATAATATATAATAATAATAATAATAATAATAATAATAATAATAATAATAATAAATATATATTATTCAACTTGTACTTTTGGTAGAAAGTGATGGTGATTAATCACAAAGACAATTAACCACTCAGATAGCTAGACGAACAAATGTAGCTATTTTGCATGTTATTTGACAATATCTTGAAACACACAGAGACAACATACAGACAGACAGCACACTCACATCAACATATCATAAAGGCAAATACAGAAAGACAAACACAATCGTTGCTTTCCTACAGGCTTGTATACAATACCAGTCTCTCTGAAGAGACGCAAACAGACAAACAGTCATGTATTGGAAACGTACACATTTGCTTTGCGTGATACTTTACATTTTCTCTTCAAAGCTGTGGTTTGAGATCAAAAGACTCCAGAGTCTCTGACAAGCCAATGCTTTCAATTCAAGAAAACGATGGCTTCCACTCGTTGTCCGCTATCGCCCACATAAAGATGACGTGCTGTTTGATGGCTAAGGCAGGCTTATTAAAATGACTCTGAAAATGAGCTTTTTTTTCAATTGCCCTGGATGATTTTTTTTTCGTCCCATTTTCTACGCCGCCTTTATGGACACAGAAGCTGGCACAGTTTTTACAATGCTATGATGATGATACCGATGAGGATGGTAACCATGGTGCTATGGAGTTCTGTTTAGGATTGAGACTGCGTGACAGGGCGGCTGTACTCTACGCTTACTATCATGAATATCCTGACGTCAACCAGGCCCGAAAAATACAAACACCTTCAGTGCTGGTCAGAAGAATTGAGCAACGCCCTCAGTGACGCATCCATGAAGTGAATGAGACTCGACTTTGTGATCCCAGTCTTCCCAGTGAGTCCATAGCACGCCCAACTCTGGGTAAGAGCCGGTTAGAGCTGAAAAATCCCACAATGCTTTTCTCAAGGGACTGATGGGGATTTGAACCCTCAACCTTCCAGTCGGTAGTCAATTGCCCTGGATGTAAGTCACCAGCAAAGGCCCTGGGTGTACGTCAACAGCAATCAAATAAGCCAAGACGATGAGAAAATTAATGTAAAAATAATATCATCTTATAAAACCATTGTTGTTCTTGTAAGTTCTAGATTAAGGGTAGTAGGCGTTCGTATCTGACTATGCTTAACACAAGCATTTGCGTGTGAAGAGACTATCGTAGAGATCAGACCCCAAACTCATTTTAGCTCTGCATGTATCTGGAAACCTACTTCTTCTTCATAATTCAATAGTCTTCCAGTATACATGTGGGCAGACTATTTTAAGATGAAGTAAACGAGGCTCAGCAGATTCTGTTTTCTACTTTAATGCAAAATGGTCCTGGCATGCGAGATATCGTTGTTTTTTTTTCTTCTTCCTTTATTTTAATGGGAAGCGTTTATCTACTTAATTATTATTGTTTTGATACCGTTTCTATCATGCATCTTTAAACCCAAGATCAAAACAAAACCGCATTCTATTAATTTTCTCCCGGTGACTGCAGCGTTAACAAGATATGATATGATTGTGACTTATCGATCCGTTTGTTTTTTGAGTGAAAGTTTTCTTCAATTGAAAATGTGTGAAGAAAACAGGCTATTTTGCTAACTAATGACGTCTATTTTTTTTTTTACAAAACATTATTATCATGGATGCACATAATTCTAATATAGGAATTAAACGATCACACCACACACGCACCAACATATAAGAGGTTAACGACCGTGTATTCGTTCGGGTTATTTTCAAAACAGGCCATACTTCATCACGTTGATATAATAACGGGGAGAATACAATTAACGTAATACGCATTTACACGATCTCAGTAAAAAAAAAGTGTGTTCTGTTTTCTTTTCCTGCATGCAAACGAACTAACATGCATCAGCGCATGCAACGATGCATACACACATTACACAAGCGCACACAGACATTTTCGTGCGTTAGCACTGCCATTCAGAGAGACAGAGAGAGAGAGAGAGAGAGAGAGAGAGAGAGAGAGAGAGAGAGAGAGAGAGAGACAGGCAGAGACAGAGACAGAGACAGAGACAGAGGCAGAGACAGAGAGAAAGAGACAGAGACAGAGACAGACAGAGACAGACAGACAGAAAGACAAACAGACAGGCAGACAGACAGACAGACAGACAGAAAGTCAGAGAGAGAGGGAGGGAGGGGGAGAGAGAGAAGGGCAGATAGAGAAACAGATAGAGAGAGACAGTGAGAGAGACAGAAAGAGACGGAGATAGGGAAACACACACACACACACACACACACACACACACACGCACGCACGCATGCACACACACCACACGCACGCACGCACGCACGCACACACCACACACACACACACACACACACACCACACACACACACACACACACACACACACACACACACACACACACACACACACACACACACCACACACACACACCTCAGTAATGATGATAAGACAAATATGTCAGAAACTGTACTCATAGATAGTGTTGGAATATGTCGTTTTACCCTAACGCAAGAAAGAATATGACTATGTGTTATCTTCTTTCCACACAGACACACTATGTTATTGGTATATTTTGTTTTGAATGCATCAAGTTTCCATCTGTACATAAGGGATTGTATAGATCTGCCGGCATGATGCTGCTTAAGTATTTTGCTAACTTCAAAGTTCATGTGACATTTATCATACTTTTTCTGTTTTAATTGGAACTGTTTCCAGACGTAGTTGTCCACTCACTCTCTCTCTCTCTCTCTCTCTCTCTCTCTCTCTCTCTCTCTCTCTCTCTCTCTCTCTCTGTCTGTCTGTCTGTCTGTCTCTCTGTATCTCTCTCTCTATCTATCTCTCTCTCCCTGGCTCTCTGCCTTACTGTCTCTCTCTGTCTTTGTGTGTGTGTCTCTCTCTATCTCCGTGTCTCTATCTGTCCTTCTACCCCACCCACCTATCTCTCTCTCTCTCTCTCTCTCTCTCTCTCTCTCTCTTTGTGTGTGTATGTGTGTGTGTGTGTGTGTGTGTGTATGTGTGTGTGTGTGTGTGTGTTTGTGTGTGTGTGCCTGTGTGTGTGTTTCTCTGTCTATCCCCGTCTCTCTCTGTCTCTCTCACTGTCTCTCTCTATCTCTGTTTTTCTATCTGCCCTTCTTTCTCCCTCTCTCCCTCTCTCTCTCTCTTTCTGTCTGTCTGTCTGCCTGCCTGTCTGTTTGTCTGTCTGTCTGTCTGTCTGTCTCTGTCTGTCTCTGTCTCTCTGTCTCTTTGTCTCCTGTCAAAAAGTCCTATAGTGAATTACCTTTAAAATGTTATTTCACTTGTTCACTGTTGTGGTTAGTCAGTTGTGTTTTATTAATTTCTTCCAGATATTTACTAATTTTGTTTGTTAGTTTGTTTGTTTAAATCGATAATTATGGTAACATTATTTGTTAGTTTTACCTTCCCCCTTTACAACAGTTGTTTTCTGGATCATCTTTTCTCAAATTCAAAATTGACAATGTTCAAATATCCTCTTCACTCCTCCTCTATCACCCCCCCCCCCCCTTTTTTTTTTTCTTTTTTCTTTTTTTTTTTTTGTGTGTGTCTAAAATCACTTTAGTGAATAGACATTAAATCAAAGACCACCACCACACACACACAAACACACACAAACAGAGAGAGAGAGAGAGAGAGAGAGAGAGAGAGAGAGGTGGGGTGGGGGAGAAGGACAGATAGAGATAGAGAGAGGCACACACACAAAGACAGAGAGAGACAGAGACGCAGAGAGCCAGGCAGAGATAGATAGATAGAGAGAGAGAGACAGCGAGACAGAGAGAGAGAGAGAGAAAGAGAGAGAGAGAAAGAGAGAGAGAGAAAGAGAGAGAGAGATGATGATGATGATGTTATCAGCAAACATGGAGGAGATGTGTATTTAAACGTGGACTTGTTCCCATGTAATATCGTGATAAACCACAAGTGCAGAGACATGTATCCCATTCACAGACAATCCCATAAAGAAAGGCTTGCTTTTGTGCCATCCAACAGCATCCTCAAATAGAAGAGGACACACAGAAGGGTACACGTTGACAGGCACAACAGTTCTGTATGATTCCCAACACTTCTATACACCAGGAAGCTGGTAGGCAAAGATAGAATAACCTCTCTGTAAGCACGTTTTTTTTTAATAATGTGTAAACAAATAAAAACTGTTTTGCAAACTTCCTGTCTTAGACTCCAACAAAGTACCAGAGGTCGAATCACTTTACCATGAACATCAAACTTTCAATGTCTCAACAACAACAAAAAAGCTTTTAACTTCAAGCACCTTTGATCTATATAAATATATATGTTTTAAAGTATAGTTTCAGACGCACTATACACGGCCGAGTATTTTAGAAGCTAAGTGAACACAAACAAGTCTAGACACTTCATAGTAAGTCTTCTGATATCAAGGCTTTGAATGTTTACACCATATCAGAAAAAAAAGAGTGGACAAAAAATTGGGACTTCAAGTGGTTACACTAAAAGTGATATACTTAGAATCCCGAGAAGCGGTTCAATAACAGCTTCCTTTTTGTTTTGTTTTTGTGACTACATTATCTTCAAAGTAGAGTATACTTACTACGAACTGATTTCTATTATTTTCCCCCCAGTAAATTTGAACATATCAATTTGCTATATGTGTTATTTCTGTATTTGTCGGTAGGTTTTGTGATTTCTTGTCATCGTTATGCTCAAAAGAGACTGAAAACAAAGAGCTGGCAAGAAAGCCCCATTTCCTCTAGGAACAGGTTGGATAGTGAATGTTTGGACACAGTTAGAGTGATGCTCATTGTTCTTTTATAAAAGGGTCGTTCAGTGAATCAGTGTAGAGTGCGAGCCCCAGTAGCTCAGTTGGTTAAGCGTCGGATTCACATGCGAATGGTTGTGGGTTCGAATCCACGGGTGCGCTACATTAAAACTGGCCTTCTCACTGTCCTATCTTAACATCATTGTTGTTCTGGTGGTGACAGTATTAAGGATTAGATAAGTCCCCCTTCCCCCACTTCCCTGGGATGGTTATCCCCGTCAGCCATATCACCTGAGGTGGGTGTCGACGTAAAAACTGAACCAAATCATCGATCATCGATCAATCAATCAATCAATCAATCAATCAATTATCAATCAATCATCAGTGTACATGTATTGAACCATAACTTTGACAATACAGAGAGTTGAAAATATTCAATTAAAGACGTCAGCAAGTCAGCAGTATGAGTGTGTGTGTATGTGTGTGTGTGTGCGTGTGTGTGCGTGTGTGTGTGTGTGTGTGTGTGTGTGTGTGTGCGTGCGTGTCGTGCGTGCGTGCGTGTGTGCGTGCGTGTGTGTGTGTGTGTGTTACAGATACTAAACAACCATCTTTTCTCAGTTGCTTGCTTACAATTTGGCGAACAAGGAAATTGCTGATCACTTTCCCACTGTTACTATATACTCTTTACCACTCATCTGAACTTTAACTCCCAATGACCATATATTCTTCCATCCCGAAGGACCAAAGAACCACGAACAAGCCAGTGCCAATGCATTTAACAAGACACCAAATCGCTCCTACGTACAGAGCAAAAAAAGTAACATACCAGGGGGACATTGTAACTGAATTTCGATGACCAGAACTTCACATCCATTTCCAGATGGCATGACAGCGAAGGAACTGCGAGCCATTACCGTTTTAGATAAATCTTCACATTCTCTGACATGAAATCAATGGGAAAAGCTATGTAGGTTATCTTCATATTCTCTGACCTGAAATAAATGGGAAAAGCTATGTAGATTATCTTCACATTCTTTGGCATGAAATCAATGGGAAAAGCTATGTAGGTTATTTCACATTCTCTGGCACGAAATCAATGGGAAAAGCCATGTAGGTTATCTTCGCATTCTCTGGCATAAAATCAATGGGAAGAAAACTATGTAGGTTATCTTCACATTCTCTGAAATGGAATCAATGGGAAAAGCTATGTAGGTTATTTTCACATTCTCTGACATAGAAATCAATGGGAAAAGCTATGTAGGTTATTTTCACATTCTCTGACATGAAATCAATGGGAAAAGCTATGTAGGTTATTTTCACATTCTCTGACATGAAATCAATGGGAAAAGCTATGTAGGTTATTTTCACATTCTCTGACATGAAATCAATGGGAAAAGCTATGTAGGATATTTTCACATTCTCTGACATGAAATCAATGGGAAAAGCTATGTAGGTTTTTTCACATTCTCTGACATGAAATCAATGGGAAAAGCTATGTAGGTTATCTTCACATTCTCTGACATGAAATCAATGGGAAAAGCTATGTAGGATATTTTCACATTCTCTGACATGAAATCAATGGGAAAAGCTATGTGGGGTATATGTCCAGTAATAACGTCTCCACTTGAGATCAGACCCTCAGGGCATTTCATTTATTGTTACCATTACAATTTCAGTCTAGGTGCTTATTGAGTGTAGCTTTCAATGCAATCATTTATGCGTACATGACCACCTTTCCTAAGCTGTATAAGTTATGTTTGTGGCATCAAATCCAATATCAACAAGACGACATTAGATGATTATCTAGTAATCGCTTGTTGATATTGATATTGTTGTTTATCATATTGTTCCTCGAAATCAAGGACATTTAGTCTGTTCTTAGTTCTTGTGGCTTAGGCCTTCAGATAATGAAGTAACAATCTGGGGAATTCTGCATCCAAAAGATATAGAGTATTACACAGAAATGCATGGAGTTGTAAAAAAAACTACATTCTGATAAATTGAAACAAAGAAGTAATGATACTTACTAATGCGTTTTATTAAGATATTATTAAGAAACCAAACTAGACTATAATCGTGTACACTTTGTTAACAATGGCAATTTCATCCAGTGTGACATTGTATTTGAATATGATACTTAAATGTTATGAAAGCATAATTGGATTTGAATATGATGTCGGGATGTTATGAAATCATACATGAACACGAAGAGTGTTTTAAAGAAAGAAGCTGTGCTTACTGTAGTCTTCTCCAACGATAGTGTATGTGTGTGTATTCACTGATTTCATTTTAAATACATTAAAGGCCCTGATGCTTATCTTTATGACCTCTTATTTGAGAATAGGTCTCTTTATAGTGAGTCTCTCAACCTCAAGGGCACACTTGTATCATCCACATACTGGCTGAATACTGAATCATCATGATGAAAAAAGAGACTCAATGTAAACTAAGATAAATGTACGTCCGAAAACAGAACGTGTTTGATATCGTTTCATTTGAAAGATAAGTACAACATAGAAAAAGGTAATACATATTTCGTGATATACAAGGCAAAACAATTAGGCAGAGGTTATGCAGAAACATGATATACATGATACCCTGGAAAATTGTCCTGGCACAGATTTGGAATAAGTATTTGCAGTGTCAAATTATACAGGAGACAGCATAGCACTTGACGTGTGGCTGAGGATGGGGAGAAACACATTGTGAGAGATGAGGGCAGATGGGGTGAGCAGAATGGAAGGGCCGGGGGGGGGGGTTGCCGCGGTTTGGCCATGGGGTCACATGTCCTTGTGAATTACCCTGCCCTGACCCGCTCTCACACAAGACGTGTCAAAAGGTTCAGACAGCCAGTTAAACGTTTTGACCCCTCAGTTGTTTTTTTTCAGTCCTGGGTGCTCGACAGCAACAATGGAAGGGAATATTGAATCTCCAAATGACAGGCTTCAGCCCCTGCAACAGACATGATGGTGGAAGTTTAAGAAAGAAACAGTCAACCTGTTATATTGGAAACAGTAAAGATGGCTGTTTCTAGAAGATCATGCAGTGTTGGGAAATGATATTTATTTCAAAACATGTTAGAAGGCAGGAAAAGAAAATGGATAAATAACAAAAGGCTGTCGTGTTGGACACCTCTGGATGGTGTATACACAAACACGAAAGCTGGCAATGGTTTCATTAAATCAAAGTACTCTGATAGGTTGATTCATCATCATCATCATCATCATCATCATCATCATCATCATCATCATCATCATCATCAGGTGCCTTGCCGCATGACGTTGGCGATCATGGATTTCCATCTGTCTCTATCACTTGTTGCCTCAAGCATCTCTTCCACCCTCTTTGTCCCCAGCCACTCTGCAAGTCCGTCTAGTATCTTCTCCCTCGGTCTACACGGTGCTCTCTTTCCCTCCAGATTTCCCATTGTGACCAGGTGCTCCAATTCCCCTTTCCTCAT
>JAPXFY010000020.1:24832794-24840294 GCA_030674185.1 Monoplex corrugatus | reverse complement strand
TCTCTCTCTCTCTCTCTCTCTTCTATCTATCTATCTATCTATCTATTTCTCTATCTCTTTCTTTTCCCCCCTCCCTCTCTCTCGTTCTTATATCAACTATTAGAGGATCTTCGAATAATTATACGAATTCTCTTGCCCAAGGCCACATCCAAACAGCAGCTACTTCGCCAATGCAATCAGCAGAGTGTGGACTCTCTCTTCGTTCCACTACGATAACAACAGATTTAGACATACTATCTAAAGAGAACAAGATAACATCACCACGCCTGCCCTTCATTGCATATCAATATAAAGACAAAAGAGATAAATACCAAAGAATGTCTGGTGAGGAATAGTAGAAGGAGAGCTCAAATATCATCTGAAACGCACCTGCTTGTACCATATGAAGGCTGGCCCTGAATAGACAGGAGTGAACAATCTGCGTCGCTGCCTTGCATGCCAAGGACAATGGGCAGAGATATGGTAAGTCAATTAGAATGACTACAAACAGCAAGACACATCAACACATTTAGTATAGCCAGATTTAGATTTAATAATAATAATAATAATAATAATAATAATAATAATAATGATAATTACAATATTTATATAGCGCAAAATCTTGATAAAATCAACTCTAAGCGCTGAAACAGACACACACGCACGCACGCACACACACGCACGCACGCACGTACACACACACACACACACACACACACACACACACAACACACACACACACGCACACGGCTATAAATGGGGAGAAAGAATAAAAGCAATGGAAAATTATAGAGAGCATATTAACCTTTTGACTCCCGCACCCTATCCACCAACTGCTATAACTTAACCCTTTGTCTCCCTCACTATATCCACCAACTGCTAAAACTTAACCCTTTGACTCCCGCACCCTATCCACCAAGTGCGAAAATTTAACCCTTTGTCTCCCTCACCATATCCACCAGCTTCCTCCCCTTTGATTCCCTCATTCTATCTACCAGCTTCCTCCGTGAAGCTGGTGGATAGAGTGAGGGAGTCAAAGGGTTAAGATTTTGCTTTGCCGGCATGGTTGACAATGCCGGATGCTGGTGGACATGGTGCGGGAATCAAAGGGTTAAAAACATGTGTTTACACTTGCAAAAACTGTAACATGAAACAAAACTTTGTATACTTGTGTTATGTGTTACTTAACAGTAAAGCTGGACCGATTCGTAATATACACAATTACCGTGGGGACTCTGAGAATCCTTGTTGCTTCAGTTTTAACAAAAAATGGTTCGTCGCTTATTCCATACATGTTAGGCCCACATAAAAACGGCTTGATTTTAACCCTTTGACTCCCGCATCCTATCCAACAGCTGCAAAAAAATAACCCTTTCACCCCCATCACCTTATCCAGCAGCTTCTTGCAGGAAGCTGGTGGATAGGATGAGGGAATCAAAGGGTTAATTTTTATGCTTTGCTAGCATGTTTGACGATGCAGGATCCTGGTGGACAGGGTGCGGGAGTCAAAGAGTTAAATGGTATTCTCAACGCAGTACATGTGTACATGCACACTGGTTCTGCAAAACAAGACAGTCTTGTAGGAAGCTGGCGAACGCCATTCAAAGTCAAGGTAATCAGTAGTAAACTTGTCCCAGGGGAAATCAAAGCTGCGTGTCTGCCCCTTTGTGTTAAGTCCATTGGTTGCAGATCCTAGATGGCAAGAAAGCATGTAACTCTGGTAGAGGGTGGGGTTGGTGGGGAGAACTAACAAGAAGTTAAAACAACAGGCCAGAACGGACGACGAAGTTTAACCAAAAAAAAAATCAGGATGCATGTTAAATATGTGTTTAGTTTACTTTCACTTATTGGAAATGGTTTGAGAGGAGATATACATTTGCTTTTAATATCTATCTATCTATCTATCTAATATCTATCTATCTATCTATCTATCTATCTATCTATCTATCTATCTATCTATCTATCTATCTATATATCTATCTGTCTGTCTGGGTATCTGTCTGGGTATCTATCTATCTATCTATCTATCTATCTGTCTATTATCTATCTATCTATCTATCTATCTATCTATCTGTCTGTCTGTCTATCTATCTATCTATCTATCTATTATTTATTTATCCATCTATCTGTCTGTCTGTCTGTCTATCTATCTATCTATCTGTCTGTCTATCTATATATCTATATATCTATCTATTTATCTATACTCTATCTATCTATCTATCTATCTATCTATCTATCTATCTATCTGTCTGTCTGTCTGTCATTTATCTACCTTTCTATCTATCTATCTATCTATCTATCTATCTATCTATCTTCTATCTATGTATCCATCTATATATCCATCTATCTTTCTATCTATCTTTCTATCTATCTTTCTATCTATCTACCCATCCATCTATGTATCTATGTATCTATCTATCTAGATCTGTTTATCTGTCCATCTTTCCATCTACCCATCTATCTATCCACATATATATCTATCTGTCTGCCTGTCTAGCATCTATGTATCTAACCATTATATCTGTCTATCTATCTATTATCTATCTATCTATCTATCTATCTATCTATCTATCTATCTATCTATCTATCTATCTACCTATCTATCCATCTATCTATGTTAGTATGTATGTGTGTATGCATGTATGTATGTATGTATGTATGTATGTATGTATGTATGTATGTATGTATGTATCTATGTATCTATGTATGTATCCATGTATGTATATACGTATGTATGTATGTATGAATCTACCTGCCTACCTACCTATTTATCTGTCTATCTGCCAATTCATCTATCTATCTATCTATCTATCTATCTATCTATCTATCTATATATCTATATATCTACCTACCTATCTATCCATCTATTATGTTAGTATGTATATGTATGTATGTATGTATGTATGCGTATATGTATGTATGTGTGTATGTATGTACATATGTATGTATCTATGTATCTATGTATGTATATACGTATGTATGTATGTATGTATGCATCAACCTGCCTACCTACCTATTTATCTGTCTATCTGTCAATTCATCTATCTATCTATCTATCTATCTATCTATCTATCTATCTATCTATCTATCTTTTATCTATCTATCTATCTTCTATACATCTATCTATCTATACATCTATCTATCTATTCATCTATCTACTTATACATCTATCTATCTATCTAACCATTATATCTCTCTATGTATCTATGTATCTATGTATCTATCTATCTATCTATCTATATGTCTATATATCTATCTATCTGTTTATCTCTCTGTCTGTATATCTATCTGTGTGTCTATCTCTCTGTCTCTATCTATCTATCTATCTATTTATGTATCTGTCTTTCTATCTATATTTCTATCTATTTGCCTATCTATGTATCTGAGTATGTATATATTTGTCCATCTTTCCATCTACCCATCTATCTATCAACATATCATATCTATCTATCTATCTATCTATCTCTCTATCTATCTATTTATCTAAATATATATCTGGCTATCTATCTATCTACATACTATTCGAATTTAATTCTCTTTTTCATCTAAATTCGAGAATTGCGCAGGTATTGTACCACACGCAGTTAGATAGACTCTGCGGATTGACAAGACAGTAATGGACAGCAAAGTAAACAAACGAGACAGTCTTGATGGAGGCAGACACAAGTAGATCACTCATATATAAGATTAGGAAAAGACAGGCAACATTTATAGGCCATTTTATGAGGAAGGGGGATTTGGAGCACCTGGTCACAACGGGAAAGCTGGAGGGAAAGAGAGCACCAGGTAGACCCAGGGAGAAAATGCTGAACGGACTTGCAGAGTGGCTGGGGACGGGGAGGGTGGGGGAGATGCTAGGGGCAGCGAGAGACAGAGACAGATGGAAGTCCATGATCGCCAACGCCATGCAGCAGGGCACCTGATGATGATGATGATGATGATGACAGTAGTGGAACTGTGGACTCAAGATCTGATATCATGAGATGAGTTCAGACCAGCACACAACATAAAAAACTGGCATGATCGCCACCCATCGTAATGCTCCAAATCATTTTGATGATGTTAGCTCAGTGTTCCAATGCCTTTTTTACGTTTCCTTATGAATTCCAAGACCTTGCCAGCAATTAGAGTTTTTTGTAGGCTCTAGGAGTCTGCCAAATAAGAGATAGCAGATTGGGTGGAGCGAATATGGAAGTACCCGAATACCATGAACCAGTCATGAATGAACTCCAGACTTCAAACTTCAGGTGATGAAGAGAAACAGGAAGAAAGTGAGACAGGCAGACAGGTTGATAGATGAGCCTAGCTAGTTTGCATCGTACTTTAACATCCCGCCGAACATACATCAACCATGCAAAAAGACAACTATAAACAGGGGATTACAAAAAATGAACTCGAAGCTGAAACATCAAAGACAAAAGAGTTAAACATTGTGCATTGCTGCTTTGAATGGCACATGCAATTTACTTTCACTGATTAGGTTCTTCTGCTATAACAAGCCACATTTCATCGTCGTCAAAAAAATGAAGAAGAGAAAAAATCGATCACTCACTCACTCACTCACTCACTCACTCACTCACTCACTCACTCACTCACTCACTCACTCACTCACTCACTCACTCACTCACTCAATCACTTACTCACTCACTCACTCACTCACTCACTCACTCACTCAGTCAACACTCAATCATTCAATCACTCACTCACTTAATCAATCAGTCAATAAAGCAAGCAAGCAAGCAACAAACACACAAGCAGACAAGCACATAAATAAATAATAAACGAATGAATGAATGAATGAATGAATGAATGAATGAATGAATGAAACGAATGAATGAATGAATGAAAAGAAATACAACTTAAAAAATTGCTTCCATGAAACAGAAACCCAGGAGTCTGACAGAATATGTCCCATCCATCCACATGAAATGTCCGGTCCAACTAATTGTGACCTCCCACCATGAAATCAGTCTTAACTTCCAGTCAGTCGAACAGCACTAGGAGCTGAAAAGGTGACTGAGGGTCTATCTGGGGTGATTTGACTTTTTCTCAAAATTGATTTGTGTAGACTATAACCTATCCCCCACAGAATTTCTTTTTCTTGAAAAAAATATTATTAATCAATTCAAAATGGTATTTAAATGCATTGATCGCAGCAGAAAGAACGTAATTTCCTACCAAAAGTACCTATTTTTGTCTCTTATTAAGAACCGTAACCTGTACAGTACCCGCTTATATAATGCACCTTTCAGATAATGACAGCTAAAATTAGAAACAAACTGGGTCAAAGCCACCAAATAAAGAAATTTAAGGAAAATAAGTAGGAGAGCACACAAAACTTTAGAGGCAATTTTTTTCAAAATGGCCGTCGTACATCTTAATGACTTTAAACATACATAACTTCTACAATTTTTTGAGTACAAGTTTTATTCAAGTATCAAAATAATCAGCAGAATGTACACTTTCCGGTGATATGTATATCTCAAAATGTCCAAAATGCTAGTTAAGATTGATTTCGTGCTGGCAGGTCACAAATGATGTTCTGTACACAGAATATATCTGTGGGGATACCGGGTGCTCTTTTAATATGAATAGCATCCTCAACTTCTGGAAATTCGGCACTATACATTTTTTCTTGTCCGTTATACTGTTTGTTTGTTTCTTCTTCCTTTGCTTTCTACCATTTCCTTCTATAATTTTCTGCCTTGCTGGTCCGTTCACCTGTGTGTGTTCGATAAAGTCTTACGTACTTTCTCTTAGGATTGACATTTGGGTACATGTATTCAGTGCATTTTTGGCTCTAAGGAAATGATGTATGCGGAAGCAATTTAAGGTACTTATTTCTTGCATATGTTTATGTGTCCTTAGTTACGTTTAACTTTGTATCAGCTATGCTTTTTAAATCCCCTGTGTGATAAACTGGACGGAGAGCTCAACGCCAGGGGCATCTTCTTAGATTATGAACACAAATGCATTGATATGTGTGTTTGATTTTCTGTTCCTTTTTTTTCCCTGTCGAAGAATTGTGTATGTTTTGAAGCGGCTATAGCACTGATGAGGCTCTACGCAGTTGGCTGAGCTTTAAAAAAAATAACAATAAGGAACCAGAAAAACACTTAAATAGAATCAGAACGCGTATTTAATACAACCAGACAAGACAGGCGCAAATTTTCGGGCAAACAGGCCTTTGTCAAAGGTGAATGCAAGATATCGAACAAACAAACACCAAATACAAAAAAGTAGGAGAAAAAGACTAAAACGTCCCTGCTGTTTCGTCCAGTGGGAGAAGAGGACTAAAATATCAATAACACGGTATGACTTCACTCTCTAAATGAGGAGTCTTGAAAAAAAGATGGTGATGGCTACTCAGAGGCAAGTCCAGACAATCATTAGCGGAACTACCCCCTGGGGAAATCAACGCTCCTTGTCTCACCCTCTGTCTCAAGGCTCCGTCTCTGACAAAGACCGCATGCGTCAGGAAAGTAAACAATGTGATGAGAGAAAATGGAGAGTGGAACTTGTGCAGCAAGCTAAAATGGTTTTACCCATTTACAACGGACATCACCATTCAAACTAATATCTCCTTCAGACAATTGTTGAGGATCTAACTGTCTCTCAAATGGGGGGTGGCGTGGTGCAGCTGACAGAAAACAGTTTTTTCTCTTTGGAAAATGCAGGTATGAGGGTTTTGATTTTATATTCAAAGTGTAATTCTTGTTTGCCAAACGTGAGATGGTTGATTTTATTTTCTAAACCAGTCGCCGTGGTGTAGTGGTTAACGCAACGGACTACCGACTGGAAGTTTGCGGGTTCGAATCCCCATCAGTACCTTCAAAAATCGTCGTGGGATTTTTCGGCTCTAACCGGCTCCTGCCCAGAGTTGGGTATGCTGTGGGCTCATTGGGAAGACTGGGACCACACAGTCGAGTCTCATCCACTTCACGGATGCGTCATTGGGGGTGTTGCTCAAATCTTCTGACCAGCACCGCAGGTGTCTGTATCTGTCGGGCCTGGTTGACGCCAGGATATATTATGATAGTAAGCGTAGAGTACAGTCCTGTCACGCAGTTCAATCCTAGATGGAACTCCATAGCATCATGATTATCATCCTCATCGACATCATCATGATCGCATTGTAAAAACTGTGCCAGCTTCTGTGGCCATTCAGGTGCCACAGAAAATGGGACGGAAATTTAAAAAAAAAAAAAAAAAGTGAGCGCAAAGGTAATCTCCCTGGGTGCGATGATCCTTTAAAAACTTCTTAGATGCGGGGATGTGGGATGGGAATGAGACATGCAAAAAAAAAAAAAAAAAAAAAAAAAAAGTACAATTTCGTTTAATGTCTATCCACATAATGTGATATTAGATAAAAAAATTAAAAAAAGAGTCTACTTTGCATCATATCCTCACATCACTCCGTACGTATCAATGAAGACATCAACGCAGGCAGACACAAACAAGAGACTCGGAAAAAGAAACATACGCAGACACATACGTTTTCCTGTATTGTGTGTGGCACCT
>JAPXFY010000020.1:24810294-24820294 GCA_030674185.1 Monoplex corrugatus | reverse complement strand
ATGGAGTGAAGCAGCCAAAGACAAAAACACCTCCCCAGAAATCCAGAAGACAGCAACAGATGGAGAGCATCCGGAGGGAGAAAAGGAAGCTTAAAAAGCGAATGAAAACTGACTCAGAATTCGAGAAGCAAGGGCTCCTGGAACTCTGGAAAGATCTGAAGGCCAAACACAATGCTCTCAGCAAAGTGGAATCAGCAAGGCGAAGAAAGAGCAAAAAGAAGAAGACTCAAGATCGTTTCTTCAAAGATCCCTTTGACTTTGCAAGAAAGCTGTTTGAACAACCCAAATCAGGGACTCTCACAGTGGGCAAGGAAACCCTAGAGCAGCATCTCAGGGAAACATATTCCGATTCTCAGCGCGAGGCACCACTTGAAATCCAGAATCTGGTTTGGCCTGCAGCGCCAGAAGGAAAATTCAATAACAAACCACCAACACTGGATGAAGTGAAGAACGTAGTAAAGAAAGCCAGAGCCAAGTCAGCACCTGGACCAAACGGAATACCATACCTGCTCTACAAGAAATGCCCAAAAGTGCTCGAGTGGCTCCACAAGATGATTCGATCAGCATGGAGGAACCAGAAGATCAGCGACCAATGGATGAGAGCTGAAGGAGTGTACATTCCGAAGGAGCAGAACTCCAGCAGCATCAATCAGTTCAGGCCAATATCACTTCTGAACGTCGAGGGGAAAATCTTCTTCTCTGTTATGGCAGCAAGATTGACAAAATACCTGACTGAAAACAAGTATCTGGATATGTCAGTCCAAAAGGGAGGCGTACCAGGAATGCCTGGATGCTTGGAACATGCCACGTTGATTTGGGATGCCATCCAAAAAGCAAGAACAGAGAAAAGAGACATTGACGTAGTTTGGCTTGATCTGGCGAATGCATATGGATCAGTTCCACACGATATGATCCAGCTGGCTCTTGAAATGTATCACATCCCAGAAAACATCCGAACAATGCTGAGGAAGTATTTCCAAGGGTTTTCAATGCGGTTCTCTACCAAAGAATACACCACGGACTGGATAGACCTAGAGGTGGGCATTGCAATGGGCTGTGCAATCTCTCCCATACTGTTCGTGTTGGCAATGGAAGTCATCTTGAAAGCTGCAATGAAGAATTCAGGTCCAGTGAATCTGGGAGATGGATACCAAATGCCTCCTCTGAAAGCTTTCAGGGATGACACAACAGTCTTGTCCACGGATGAGGAAGAGACACACCAAATCTTAAAGCAGCTGGATGAGCTGGTGGCCTCTTCAAGAATGAGGTTCAAACCTAAGAAATCCCGAAGTCTCTCACTGCGAAAAGGAAAAGTGGCAGATTCAGTCAAATTCATGGTAGCCAACCAAGCCATCCCCACTGTCACAGAAGAGCCAGTAAAAAGTCTCGGAAGATGGTATGATGACTCCCTGAAAGACACACAAAGGGGATGTGAAACCAAGCAAACAGCAGAAGAAGGCCTGAAGAAAATAGATAACTGCGGACTGCCAGGCAAATACAAAGTCTGGTGTCTACAGTTCATGCTGATACCAAAGCTGCTGTGGCCACTGCTAATCTATGACATTTGCACCAGCACAGTCGAAGCAATGGAAGCCAAAATCAACAAATACACAAGAAAATGGCTCGGTGTCCCACCTGGTCTCACTGATGTTGCATTCTACTGTCGTCAAGCAATGCTGAAGCTACCTCTGAAATCCATAGTGGAGGAATACAAAGTTGGAAAAGCAATACTGTTGAGCATGCTGGAGGAATCGGAAGACAATATCGTGAGATCAGTTCATCCAAAGCTGAGAACTGGCAGAAAGTGGAAAGTCCAAGAGGCTGTAAACAATGCCAAGAGAAACCTCAGCATCAAAGAAATAATTGGACACACGCAAACCAACAGACAGGGACTGGGAGCAACAAAAATGCAGTGGTGGTCCAAAGCCAAAGGGAAGGAAAAAAGAGACATGATCATACAGGAGTTGAAGGAAGAAGATGTCAAAAGAGTGCAGAAGGCAGTCCAGCAAGGTCAACAGGGGCAATGGACAACATGGGACAGTGCACTCCAAAGAAGTCTCAGCTGGAACGATATGTGGCACATGGCTCCTCTAAGGATAAGCTTCCTCCTCAGATCTGTATATGACCTGCTCCCCTCGAATGCAAACTTAGTGAAATGGGGGAAATCAGACGACCCAGCATGTCCGCTCTGTCAGAAGAAACAAACAGTGGAACATGTCCTAAGCCTTGCAAAGTAGCGCTAGCCCAAGGAAGGTATACATGGAGGCACAACCAAGTTCTGAAAGTGATCACAGACGTGGTTAGCGAAAAAACCATGACCCCAAACGCACCAATTGCTATGACAACGTTCTACAAAGCAGGAGGGAAACAGGTCTGGCCCGAAAGTGCTATGACAACCAGCACATTGCCAAAGGGTCTTCTGGATGGAGCAGTCGACTGGGAGTGTACAGCAGACCTCCCAGAGTGGAGAAATTACCCAGATGTCATCAGCAAGACAGGCATGAGACCAGACATCGCTCTCCACTCTGACTCCTCGAAACAAGTGATTCTGATAGAACTCACTGTGCCATACGAAAGCAGAATGGAAGAAGCACATATCTACAAGACCGAAAAATACGCCGGTCTTGCCAGCACCCTGAAGAAAGCAGGTCTGCGGGTCAAAATCTTCGCCATAGAGGTCGGGGCAAGAGGGTTTGTGGGCACCTCCGCTTAAGATCTCATGAAACAACTCGCCATTTCTGGGAAGAAGAGGACTAGAGCCCTTAAAGCGATGGCAGAGGCAGCAGAAAGGAGCTCAAGCTGGATCTGGGCAAGGAGGAACCAAAAGTGAACTTCATAAGGATTAAATTCCCTACAGATGATGTGTGCCCCGTTAGCACATTGGTAAAACCGCGTACCGCAGTTCTGAAGCGCAGAATCGCCCAGGTTCGCTCCCCGGCGTGGGAAAAATAAAAATAAAAATAGACAACAGCAGAAGGGCATCCAGGAGTCATGACCTGGATGTGGCCCGGCCCCCCGAGAGTGTAAGGAATTCAGGGCCGAAACACTTGTCTAAAGGGGGTTACTTCTCTGAAGACCTTCTGTTGTCTAGCTCTCCCTAGAGTTTCTTTCTACCATGTGCGGTTGCTGTACAGGTTACGGTTCATAATAAGAGACAAAAAGAGGTACTTTTGGTAAGAAATTGCGTTCTTTCTGCTGCAATCAGTGCATTAAAATACCATTTTGAATTGATTAATAATATTTTTACAAGAAAAAAATTCTGTGGGGGATAGATTATTGTCTACAGAAATCAATTTTGAGAAAAAGTCAAAACACCCCAGATAGACCATCAGACACCTTTTCAGCTCCTAGTGCCGTTTGACTGTTTGCGAGTTAAGACTGATTTGGTGGTGGGAGGTCACATGTATATATTATATATATTATATATATATATTATATTATATATATATTATTATATATATATGCATGTATGTATAGAGAGACCGACAAATAGAAATATAGAGACGGAGAAACAAAGACACAGAGAGAGAGAGAGAGAGAGAGAGAGAGAGAGAGAGAGAGAGAGAGAGAGAGAGAGAGAGAGAGAGAGAGAGTGAGTTTAGAACTCTGAACTCAAATGCGTCAAAGTACAACAGCCTCAAGTACTTACATAAAGAAACTGAGAGACAGAAAGGAGTGCTCCGTGTGTCTAACATTACAGTTTGTCTATAAATAAAGCAACAGGGAAAAAGAACAACAGCCAGATCATTGCATGTTGAAATGTATATACTTTTCCTGCCAGTTAATTTTTGAGGACATTCACCGTCAAACTGAGACAAATCCAGACAATCAGAATCGACCTGTCCTCAGAGAAATTGATGTCCTCTTTCCCAACCTTCTGCTTTAGTACACTCGAGTACCAAGGACTGAAAGAGAGAAACCAACCGTGTGCTGAGGAAAACGCGAGGTAGCACTTGTGCAGCAAATAAAAAAGGATTGACTCGCAAAGTAGGCACAGTGTCTTGTGTGTTAATTGCTTGTTTAGTCTGTGTGTTTCTTGGTGGAGATTTAAATTGACTGAAGAAGGAAGGTTATGCGAGACTACTAGCTTCTAATGATTTCTTTTTGCCCCATCTATTTCAATCCGTCAGTTGCCATCTAGTAAACCTGTTCTGCGTGTGTGTGAACAAAACATTTAAAGAATCAAATATTCATGATGAACTGAAGAAGGTCAATGTATTAACTGACGCACATGCCTTCAGTTCTAAGCACACGTGTACTAAGAGACAAAGATGAATATTGTATTATATTGCAGTTAGAATCTGAAACCTTAAGAAGTCAAATACCATGAATGGCGTGAATAGTCTTACAACAATGAACTGTATGGCGCCTAACAGTTTCACTGCAAAGATCCTATGGTACCTAAAAGTTTTACTACAAATATTCCAACACTGTCAAAGACCTAAATGCTGTGGAAGTGTCTTGCATAGACTGCCTATTTCAACAAAACCATCGTTTTTTACCACACGCCCATTATACCTATAAAGACAATTGTCATGTCAGTGGTACCTCACACACTGTACAATAGCTCTGCCAGTGAGCATTTTGTGAGAGGACATTCACCACCAATCACAGACAAATCTAGGCAATCTGATGTCGACCTGTCCTCAGAAGTAACGATGTCCTCTTTCCCAACCTTCTGCTTTAGTACACTCGAGTACCGAGGACTGAAGGAGAGAAACCAACCACGTGGTGAGGACAAAGCGAGGTAGCACTTGTGCAGCGAATAAAAAAAGATTGACTCACAAAGTAGGCACAGTGTTTTGTGTGTTAATTGCTTGTTTAGTCTGTGTGTTTCTTGGTGGAGGTTTGAATTGACTGGAGAAGGAAGGTTATGGGAGACTACTAGATTAACTTCTAATGATTTCCGTTTGCACCAGCTATTCTAATCTGTCAGTTGCCATCTATTATCTATTAAACCTGTTTTGCTTGTGTCGTCATCATCACCATGTGCCCTTTCACATGGCGTTGGTGATCATGGCCTTCCATATGCATATGTCCCTAGTTGCTGCAAGTACATATTCCACCTTCTCTGGCCTCAGCCACCCACAAGTCCTTCCATATTTTCTCCCTGGATCTACCTGGTGTTCTCTTTCCTCCAGCTTTCCTATTGTGACCAGGTGTTCTAATTCCCCTTTCCTCATAAAATGGCCTATAAATGTTGCCTGTCTTGTTCTCATCTTCTTTATCAATGATCATCTTGTGCCTGCCTCCATCTAGATTGTCTCATTTGTTTTCTTTGTGGTCCATGGAACTCTCAACATTCTTCTCAGAAACCACACTTTGGCTGCCTCAATCTTGTTCTGTCTTTTCATGCGGACTGTCCACACCTAACAACCGTACAACAGTATCGATTCTATATAACAGTCAAGAACTCTCTTCCTGATGTTAATTGATTGGCATCTATTGGTAAGAACGCTTTTCATCTTCCTGAATGCCGTTTTGGCTTGGCCGAATCTGCTGGCTATTTCTGATGTGCATTTGCCATCTGGTGAGACGACCATTCCCAGATATTTATCAACCTGTCTCAACGTTGTGCTTAATAGCCGTTATTTTGTGCTTTAACAAAACTTTTAAACAATCAAATATCCATGATGAACTGAAGAAAGTAAATATGTCAATTGACCTTAATGGCTTTGGTTCTAAGCACACATTCACTAGGAGACAAACATGGATCCTGTCTTATACTGCTATTTCCCACAAAGACCTTGCTTTCGTAAAACGTCCAACTACACTACAATGTTTAACAGATTGTGGTGATTCATATTCAAAGGACATATTACCACTAATTGCGCGCCTTTTCACCCACACGAAGATGGCGTTTCTGCCAAACTTGTGGCTTGGACACGCTGCATAGTGACTCTGCAAACAAGTACTTTGTAAGCAAGACGCACCAGCCCAGTCCAGACAATCTAGTAGCCGACCTGGCCCCCAGGGGAAATCAGAACCCCTCGCACATTTCTCTGTCTCAAGGCCCTCCAATGCAGACCACATGTGACAAGACAGTAAAAGGCCAATGCGGGAAAAAGAGATGAGAAGATTGTGTGCAGCAAGCCAGATGGGCCGGCGCTTCAAACAAGAACAGAATTTCTAAATGTTGACAGTTTGTTTAATCAATGTATTTCTTTATACTGAGTACGCCTATTGTCTTGAACTGACCTGATCTGGAGAAGAAATGAGTAAGAGATGGGAAAGTGTTAATTGCTTGTTAAGTCTAATTCATGGACTGATTGTGTTGTTTTGAATGGAACTGAAAAAAGCATTGTCTCCTTTACATTCATGCCCTCACACAAGTTCCTTCCATTTCAACTACCAAAACCATTTATCATTTTCTTCCGCCATGGCTCTGCCATAAAACAAACGTTTGGGTGAGTGTCCTCTGTATGTCCATCAGATGAAAGCGCATTTAATTAATACATTAGTATTGTTATTTTCATAATCCCTGGTAAAATTCTTAAATAATCTGTATAAAATAGACAAGATTTTACTTGTAAAAAATGTGCATATACCTAACAGAGCACACACGTTTCAATGAAGCATAGATGTGTGTGTGTGTGTGTGTGTTCGTTCGTTCTTTAATTTAACGTCTTTTCACTATAAGTGATATTAGACGGGGGAGGGGGGGGAGGGAAATTATTAAAAAAAAAAATAAAAAAAATAAAAATAAAAAAAAAGTGAACAAAATAAAATGTAGAACGATAGTTGGACGGGTTGGATTTGGGCAGAGGGAAGACAGAGGAAAAAGACATTAGCAGGTGGGGGAACAGTAAAATGGAACGAGAACTTAACACTAACAATTAACTTCAATAACGTGAAGGGAAATTGTAACACTAAAATACAAACCGAATAAAGTTAAAGTAATGCATTAACAGGACTGTGAACTAATGATTCTGAAATTCTAACTAACAACGTTTGATCTGATGTAATTTTCTGGAAATGATTTTCAGAATACTTTTCTTGAGTAAACATTTTCGGTAAAAAAGAACGTAGCATTTTGCAGTAGAATAAACAGTGAAACAGTGTGAACTGTTCGCCGCAAATACACTTGACATTTTTACAATATTTTGTTCTCAATGCGTTTAGCTGAATACGAAAACATATCCAATTATCAATCCTAAGAGAAAGTATTTAAGACTTCATCGAACACACACAGGTGAATGGACACACGTGCGTGTGTGTGTGTGTGTGTGTGTGTGTGTGTGTGTGTGTGTGGGTGGGTGTGTGTGCCCACGCGCGCACGTCTTTCTCTCTCTCCCTGCCTCTCTCTCTCTCTTCCTCCCTTCCTCCTGTTTCTGCCTTGCTCTTTTGCTTTCTATAATTTCTTCCTGTCAGTTTCTGCCATGCTGGTCCATTCAACTGTGTGTGTGTGTGAGTAAGGAAATTAAAATCAGGTCTGATGTTGACTTTCCAAAGCGAGCAAAAAGCATTTCATCACAAATGACTGTTTCAACTTACATATCTGACTTGGTCAAACAGTCTAACATAAATATGGATGAAATAGCTGAGACACCATCAACAACGCCTATCCCTACATGTGAAATGCAAAAAGCCTCTTTTGATATTGATTATACAGACGCTAAGAAATCTGAAAACGTCAACATTTCGATATCCACAGCAAGAGAACACATCGATGAAAAATACCGTACCCACCTTCACATTTTTACCGATGGATCAGTCTTAGAAAATAAATGTGCTGGAGCAGCTTTTTATGTTCCAAAATTTAAGATAAAAAAGTCATTTTTCGTTGGGGCAAACTTATCGATCTTTACAGCGGAATTAGTCGCTATTAATCAAGCATTGCATTATCTAGTAAATCTTAAAACCATGTCTTTCAAAGTAGTTCTCTTTGTTGACTCAAAATCTGTATTATATGCCTTACGGTCTTTTAATGCCGACACAAGACCTGATTTAATTACTGAGGCAAATCATCTTATACATCGTTTAAGGGTCAAAGGTACAGATATCAGTTTATGCTGGGTGCCTTCTCATGTTGGTCTTCACGGCAACGAAGTAGTTGACAGAGCAGCTAAGCAAGGCGCCCAGAATGCTGATAATGCTATAGAATTACATGTTCATACCTCCGTAAAAGAAGCTTGCAACTTGCTCGAATCAGCCTCATGGACTCGATTTCTTGAACATTCAGATGAACAGTTTGTGTCACAACAAATGATAAAACTTACCGTTCAAAATGTATGTAAAAAATTGCAGTATTCTTCTATGTGTGTGTGTGTGTGTGTGTGTGTGTGTGTGTGTGTGTGTGTGTGTGTGTGTGTGTGTGTGTGTGTGTGTGTGTGTGTGTGTGTGTGTGTGTGTGTATGTATCTGTCTGCCTGCCTGTCAGTATCTAAGTCTGTCATCTGAATTCGTACTTTATTTAGAGCACGCCTGCATGAGAAATAATAAATAAAATAAAAAACACATCAAACAGACAAACAATCCTTTATATAAAGTATGGTTAATGCATTCCTTTCCTCTTCCTTCTTTTCTATTTCCAAAACTTCTTAAGAGCTTAGAACCAGATCTCTTACATTTCATTCATGCCTTTAATAGCACTGAAATATCTATCCCCAAATATGCATTAAACATCTTTTGTTTACGCCATGTCAATGTTGTAGACAAAATAATATGTGACTCAAGTTTCACTGTACGTTTCGTTTTTAGATTTGACGTTAGTTGGAAAATTGCTACACCTTGAAAAGTAATTGTTGGAGAAATTGCAGTGTGCATCGCCATGTCCCTTATAAGCTTGTGCATACACTCAGCAGCGTTAGTGTCAGACTTGAGCAGGTTAATTTCCATATTGCCTGAAACTGATACTCTTAATATAAATGAACGTATCTCTCTCTCTTTCTCTCTCTCTCTCCCCCCCCCTCTCTCTCTCTCACACACACTCTCTCCCCCTCCCTTTCTCTCTCTCTCTCTCAGCAAACATAATATTATACTAGTGTACACTGTATTACACCGCATTCTGTCTATTATTATGTCTGTCAAAAATTACACAAAGTATAATGCCCATGCAGAGACAGAGAACATACTACCACTACTGTCTTTCATAAGGAACATATTTCATGCAAAGAATGTGGAACCATTAGAAGTCAAATACCATCAACAGTGTGAACAGTCTTATTCCCACAAAGTGTATGGCACCCACAATTTTTACTACAAAGATTCTATATGATACCTAAAAGTTTCACTACAAACATTCCAGCATGGTAAGAGACCAAAAAGCTGTGTAGTTTCTTGCAGAGCCTGACGTTCCTAATTCAGCTGAACAATCACTTCATGCCACATGTTCACTTTACCCACAAAGATAAATTATGTGTCAGTGGTATTTCACACTCTACTATACACTGACTCTGCTAGAGAACATTTTGTGAGAGAACATTCACCACAAATCAGAGACAAAACCAAACAATCGGGAGTTGATTTGTCCTCAGAGGTAATCGTGGCTCCTTTCCCAATCTTTTTCTTTAGCATATTTGAGTATCCATCACTGAAGAAGAAAATCCAACTGCGTGCTGAGGAAAAAGTGAGGTAGCACTTGTACAGCAAATAAAAAAGAGGTGTTAGTTGATTGTTTAGACTGTTTTCTTTATTTTCTTATTTTTATTTTATTTATTTTATTTTTTTGTGGACGTTTGAATTGACTGGAGAAAGAAAGGTTATGGGTGATTTCTAGCTTCTAATGATTCTTCTAACCCAGGTATTTTATTCTGTCAGTTGTCATCTAGTAAACTTGTTCTGCTTGTGTCTGAAACAAACTTAAAAATAAATAAAATATCCATGATGAACTGAAGAAGGTGAATACATTAATTTTACCCATATGACGTTGGTTCTAAGCACACATGTGCTATGAAACAAATACGGATACTGTCTTATATTGCTATTTCGCATGACACTTAACCATTTCCCACAAACACCTCGCTTTCGTAAAACGTCCAACTACACTACAATGTTAAAGA
>JAPXFY010000020.1:24792794-24807794 GCA_030674185.1 Monoplex corrugatus | reverse complement strand
AGAGAGAGAGAGAGAGAGAGAAGAGAGAGAGACGAGAAAGAGAGAGAGAGACAGACAGACAGAGAGTGAGAGAAGACAGAGAGAGAGACAGACAGAGTGAGAGAGAGACAGAGAATTATTACCTGTCTAAATAATAAATACATTTATCTACAGGCGCACGCGGACACACACAACACACACACACACACACACACACACACACACACACACACACACCACACACACACACACACAACACACAACACAAAGCACACACACACACACACACACACATACACACAACAGACAGACAGCAGACACAACAGACAGGCACACACCGCACTACAACATACAACCACAACAGACAACACACACAACACTATAAAACACACAGACACACAGGCACACAGCACCAACACAGACACAGGCACACAGACACACACAGACACACACCACACACACACACACACACACACACACACACACACACACCACGCACCACACGCACGCATACATAAAGAGTTTCTCTCTCTCTGTGCTCTCTCTCTCTGTCTCGTCTCTCTCTTTATCTGTCTCTGTCTCTCTCTTTATCTCTCTCTCTTTATCTGTCTCTGTTTCTGTCTGTCTGTTTCTCTCTCTTTCTCTCTCTCTCTCTCTCTCTCTCTCTCTCTCTCTCCTCTCTCTCTCCCATTCTCTCTCCCTCTTTTTCTCTCCCTCTCTCTCCTCTCTCTCTTTTCCTCCCTCCCTTCCCCTCTCTCTCTCTCTCCTCTCTCTCTCTCTCTCGTGTCCATATGAAGCACTGTGTCATTCATCCATCCGACTTTATTTTTGTGTGTGATGATGCCACAGTTACTAAGTTACTACAGTTCTTTTTTTTCGGAGACAGAGCTTCCGGCATTGAGTACAATGCACACTCCACCGATTTGATCTCTATACTAATCAGCTTACATCGTCTGGTTGAGAGGTACGAGGAGAGAGAGAGAGAGAGAGAGAGAGAGAGAGAGAGAGAGAGAGAGAGAGCAGAGAGAGACAGAGAGAGAGACAAGAGAGAGACAGAGAGAGACACAGAGAGAGAGACAGAGAGAGATATACACATATTACAGAGTAAATGAATGTAATAGTATGTACAAACCTTGTTATAAAAATGTATTGTCATAAGTAACAAAGACGATTTGTAACTATATAACATTAATTACAACAACAACAACAACAAAAATAAACAAGTTCATATATATGTAAGTGAAAAATGAATAAATAAATAAACAGATAAAATAAATATTTAAAGAAATAAATTAAAATGGATAGAATAAATATTTAAAAAATAAATGAAAATGTAAACACATAAATAAACAAATAAATAAATGTATAAATACACAAATAAACAATTTAATAAAGGAAGTGATGTTTTACACACACGTATAAACCAGCAAATGGACATTGGTGAAAATAAATAAAACACATAATGAAATAAGGCAATGAAAACAAACAGATCATAGATCATAACATTCCCGGGGCGCTGTTTCGTCGATTAGAATTGCAATTTTTTAATGGAAATGCTACAGAACCTAACTCTGTCTGTCTGTGTCTCTCCTTCTGTTTTCCTGTCTGTCTGTCTGTTTGTTTGTCTGTCTGTCTGTCTGTCTATCTGTCTGTTTCTCTCTCTCCCTCCTTTTTTCTATCACTTTCTCTCTGCCTCCCTTTCTCTCTCTCTCCCTCTCCTTTCCCCTCTCTCTCCTCTCTCTCTGTTTTTCTTTCTTTCTTTCTCTCTCTCTGTCTGTCTGTCTCTCTTTCTCTCTCTCTGTACCTCTCTCTCTCTCTCTCTTTCTCTCTCCATTTCATTCCCTCTCTCTCTCTTTCTCTCTCTCTCTCTTTATCTGTTTCTTTGTCTCTCCCTTTCTCTCTCTCTCTCTCTCTCTCTCTCTCTCTGTCCCTCCCTCTTTCTCTCCCTTTCGTTCCCTCTCTCTTTCTCTCTCTTGCTTTCTCTCTCTCTTGCTTCTCTCTCTCTTTTCTCTCTCTCTCTCTCTTTCTCTCTCTCTTCTCTCTCTCTCTCTTTCTCTCTCTCTCTTTCTCTTCTCTTTCACTCTTTCTCTTTCTCTCTCTTTCTCTCTCTCTTTCACTGTCTCTATCTCTCTTTCTCTCTCTCTCTCTTTCTCTCTCTCTCTTTCTCTTTTTCTCTCTTCTCCCTCTCTCTCTCTCTTTCTCTTTCTCTCTCTCTCTTTCTCTCTCTCTTTCTCTCTCTCTCTCTCCTCTCTCTCTCCTCTTCTCTTTCTTTCTCTCACTCTCTCTCCATCCCTCTCTCTGTCCCTTTCACTCTTCCCCTCCCTGTTTATCTAGACATGTCATGCCTCTTGTTCAATCTGTCAATTTGTTTGTCTTCTCCTTTCCTCCGCACACACCCACACCTTTCCACGTTTACTTTCTTTTTTTCCATTCCATCATCCTTGCTTCGCCAGTTTCCCTTTTTCTCTAGTTTATCAGTTTCTCTTTTAGAAAAAAAAAAGGGGGGGGGGATGTTTGGCACTAGGTTGGTGACAGGTCTGTGTATGTGTGTGTGTGAGTATGTGTGTGTGTGTGTGTGTGTGTGTGTGTGTGTGTGTGGTGGTCTTTGATTTAATGTCTATTCACTAAAGTGATTTTAGATACACACAAAAAACAAACAAACAAAAAACAAAAAAAGGGGGGGTGATAGAGGAGGAGTGAAGAGGATGTTTGAAAATTGTCAATTTTGGTTTTGAGAAAAGATGATCCAGAAAACAACTGTTTCGAGGAGGGGAAGGTAAAACTAACAAATAACGTTACCATAATTAACGATTAAAACAAACTTAACTAAGTAAAATCAAAATTGATAGATTCTAGAAGAAATGAATAAAAAATAAAACCAAGAATTGACTAACTATAACAGTGTACAAGTGAAATAACATTTTAAAGGTAATTCGCTATAGGACTTTTTGACAGGCTAACAAAAAATTCATATAGTAATGATGATGAGGCAAATATGTCAGAAACTGTACTCATAGATAGTGTAGGAATATGTCGTTTTACCCTAACGCAAGAAAGAATATGACTATGTGTTATCTTCTTTCCGCACAGACACACAATGTTCTTGGTGTGCGTGTGTGTGTGTGTGTGCGTGTGTGTGTGCGTGTGTGTGCGCGTACGTGTGATTGTGTGTGATCTAATTCGAAGAAGCGTCTGGTATCCTCCAGCCAATCAACGTGCAGCATTGAGCCTGACACAATTTTTTTTTTCTTTTTTGCAAATGGCGCCGCTTTCTAATAAAGCCACGAAACACGCCGATCCGAATACGAAGTATTTGACAAGAGCTGTATTATGTTTATGATGTTCTTAAAATAGCCAAAGCACCCTTCACACACACACATAAACACACACACAAACACACACACGCTCGCACGCACGCACACACACACACCACTACCACCACCACCACCACCACCACCACCACCACAACACAACAACAACAACAACAACAAAAGACACTATCAGGAGAAGGAAATTATGTGCTTTTTTTGCCTTTGACTCACACACGCTGCCCTCCATCATACTGCATTATAAAATATGCTGGCAAAGCAAAAACGTGACCCTTTGAATCCCTCACTCTATCCATCAGCTTCCTGCAGGAAGCTGGTGGATAGGGTGAGGGATTCAAAGGGTTAAGATTTTGCAGTTGGTGGATAGGGTGCGGGAGTCAAAGAGTTAAGCTTTTGCAGTTGGTGGATAGGGTGCGGGAGTCAAATGTATTCAGGGGGAAGGGGGATATAGGGCTTCGCAACAAAGGAAGTGATTGTCCATAAAAAAAATATCTTTTAATCAGGTGGCTTGACTGACTGTTTGCAAATTCTCTTGAACAAGTGGAGTTGCCAGTATGGCTAGACCATTATTCCATGTCTAACATCTGTTTTTGCTGGTGCAAGTTCTGCTTTGCCTTGATGTTTCAACACCTAGTTCCCACGCAGTCGCAGTGTTTTCTGAAGGCTCTCTCTCTTTCTGTCTCTATCTGTCTCTGTCACTCTGTCTCTCTCTCTGTCTCTCCCTGTCTCTATCTGTATCTGTCTCTGTCTCTCTCTCTCTCTCTCTCCTCTCTCTCTCTCTCGTGTGAATCTATCTATCTATCTATCTAGACTGTCTATCTGTCTATCTATCCATCTATCTATTAATCTCTCTCTCTCTATCTATATATCATGTCTATTATCTATATATTATCTGTCTGTCTATCTATCTATCTATCTATCTATCTATCTATCTATCTATCTATCTATCTATCTATCTATAAATCTATCTGGGTTCCTTCTGTGTCTCTTTCTCCTTGTCGTTGTCTATGTCTGTCTGTCGGTATCTCTGTCTCTGTCTATCTCTGTCTCTCTGTCTCTGTCTGTCTGTGTGTCTGTCTGTTTGTCTGTGTGTCTGTCTGCCTGTCTGTCTGTCTCTCTTTCTCTCTGTCTCTCTCTCTCTCTGTCTCTGTCTGTCTCTCACTGTCTTTCTCTGTCTCTGTCTGTCTCTCTCTTCTTGTCTCTCTCTCTGTGTATCTGTCTGTCTGTCTGTCTCTCTCTCTCTCTCTTTACGGTCTGTCTATCTATCTATCTACTATCTATCTATCTATCTATCTGGGTTCCTTCTCTGTCTGTCTCTTTCTCCTTGTCGTTGTTGTCTGTCTGTCTGTCTGTCGGTCTGTCTGTCGGTATCTCTGTCTGTCTCTGTCTGTCTCTGTCTCTGTGTTCTGTGTCTGTCTGTATGTTTGTCTGTCTGTGTGTCTGTGTGTCTGTCTCCTCTGTCTCTCTGTCTCTGTCTCGTCTGTCTCTGTCTATGTCTCTCTTTCTCTCTTTCTCTCTTCTCTCTCTCTCTCTCTCTCTCTCTCTCTCTCTTCTCTCTCTCTCTCATATACACTTTCTCCGCCCTTCGCTCTCCATCGGTTCCATCCATCAACGCAGCAGGCAAAGACGTGAGTGAGTATATACGTACCACTCCCGAGGGCTGCCTTTCAGCGCACGATTGAAACCCCGAGGGAGAAGTGGAAAACATAACAGAACATTATCATGTTTACATTTTCCACGACATTTATACACGGGGGTAAAACAAACAACAACAACAACAACAAAACCCCAAAACGATGGAACAGGATGGTTGTAGAGGATGATGGCGGAGAAGAGAGAGGGTGGGAGGGTGGGGAGGGAACTGAAAAAGGACGATATAAGAGGATATGGGGTGGGTGGGTAGGTGGGGGGGGGGTGATCGTTGCAAAACATGTGTTTGACAAATCACCACAGGGCTGTGAAGTTCGGGCCATGCGAATCGGGCAGATGGAGGGCTGACGAAATATGCTGTTCCAGCTTTCAACTGGCAGCTAAGTGAAAGTAGAAAGCAGGAAGGGAGAGAGAGAGAGTGAGAGGAAAGATGTTCAGAGAGAGTAAGAGAAGTAAAGAGAAAAGAGAGAGAGGAGAGAGAGAGAGAGAGAGAGAGAGAGAGAGAGAGAAGAGAGAGAGAGAGATAGAGAGAGAAGAGAGAGAGAAGAAGAGAGAAGAGGAGATGAGAGAGAGAGAGAAAGAGAGAGAGATAGAGGAGTGAGAGAGAGAGAGAGAGGAGAGAGAGAGAGAGAGAGAGAGGAGAGAGAGAGAGAGATGAGAGGAGAGAAAGAGAGAGAGAGAGAGAGAGAGAGGAGGAGAGAAGAGAGTGAGAGAGAGACAGACAGAGAGAGAGAGAGACAGACAGACAGACAAACAGACAGAGAGAAGAAGAGAGAGAAGAGAGAGAAAAGAGAGAGAGAGGGAGAGAAAGAAAAGAGAGGGGGGGGTTCTCTTTGTTTAATTTAGAGTAACAGACAAGTCTGTTAGATTCCTTCATCCATCTGGAACACATCCTCAGAGGAGCTATAGAGCAGAAATACAGAATGTGTATGCGTGTGTGTGTGTGTATGAGACAGACAGAAGAGAGAGAGAGAGAGAGAGAGAGAGAGAGAGAGAGAGAGAGAGACAGAGAGAGACAGAGAGAGACAGAGAGACAGAGAGACAGAGAGACAGACAGAGACAGACAGAGAGACAGAGACAGAGAGAGACAGACAGACAGACAGAAACAGAGAGAGGGGAAGAGAGAGAGAGAGAGACAAACAGACAGACACACACACAGACACACAGACACACAGACACACAGACACACAGAGACAGAGTGAGACAGAGACACAGAGAGAGACAGACAGACAGACAGAGACAGAGAGGAGAGAGAGAGAGAGAGAGAGAGAAAGAGATACAGACAGACAGCCAGACAGACAGACAGCAGGTAATCATTATTTAATTATGTCTCTAAACGCTCTGATGTTTAAATGACGAATGTTCTGTATAATATGATTTTGCACAAACTGGTATTTTTAGGCAGTACTAAATTTATATCTGTGTACATAAAAACGATTGACGTATGGACGACGAATGATGATTATTATGACGACATGATGTGATGAATCGCAGTGAGAAAAGATGACGACGAGACGACGACGACGATGATGATTGATTGAGACGACACGGACGCGATGATGACGGCAGATGATGATGATGATTGATGATGATGACTGATGACTGATCACATGATGATGAGATGACGACTACTGACTTGACGACGTGACTCTCGATATCTTTGGATCTGATCTCTGATATCTCTCTCTCTCTCAATCTCTCTCACTCATACTTTATCTCTCTTCTCTTTCTCTCTTCTCCCCCCTCTCTCTCTTTTCTCTCATCTCTTCTCCTCTCTCTCTCCTCTTCTTCTCTCTTCTCTTTTCTCTTCAATCTCTTTCTCCCCCTCACCCTCTCTCTCTTTCTCTCCTATCTTCCTCTGTCTCATCTCTCTTCTCCGTCTGTCTGTCTGCCTCTGTCTCTGTATCTGTCTGTCTGTCCTTCTGCCTGTCGTCTCTCTTCTTCTCTCTCTCTCTGTCTGCTCCTCTCTCTCTCTCCCTCTCTGTTTGTCTGCTCTCTTGTTTTCTACTCTCTCCTCGATTGTCTGTCTGTCTCTGTCTCGTCTTTCTGTCTGCCTCTCTCTCTCTCCCACTCCCTCTCTCTGAGTGTCTGTGTGTCTGTCTCTCTCTCCGTCTTCTGTCTGTCTGTCTGTCTCTCTGCCGATCTGTCTGTCACTCTGTCTCTATCGCTGTTTCCGTTTCTCTGTATCCTGTCTCTCTCTCTCTCTTTATCTCTCTCGCTCTCTCTCTCTCTCTCCTCTCTCGCTCTCTCTCTCTCTCTCTCTCTCTCTCTCTCTCTCTCACTCTCTGACTGTCCTTATCTCTGTCTCTGTTTTTGTTTCTGTTTCTGTCTGTCTATCTGTCTGTTTGTCTGTCTCTCAAATTGACTTTGTTTTTGTCTGTCTGTCTGTCTGTCTGCATGTTTGTCCGTCTGTCTGTCTCTCTGTCCGTCTATCTGTCTGTCTCTGTTTGTCTGTCTCTTTCTCTCTCTTTCTCTCTCTCTGTCTCTCTCTTTGTCTCTGACTCTGTCTCACTGTCTCTCTCTCTTTCTCTGTCTCTCTGTCTGTCTCTCTGTTTTGTCTCTCTCTCTCTCTCTCTTCTCTCCTAATATCATTTTATAGGGCTGTTTGCTGGCAATTCACTGAGCTGTATACACTCCATTGTATTTTCATGACGCCATTAGAGTTGTCTATAATATCTGGATGAAAAAGGAATAAAGAGGTTCTTCTAAAAAAAAAAACTAAAAAAAAACTGTATTAAACAGGGAGAGGGGGGTCTCTCTTTCTTTCTGTTTATCCGAGTGTGTGTGTGTGTGTGTGCGTGCGTGTGTGTGTGTGTGTGTGTGTGTGTGTGTGTGTGTGTGTGTGTGTGTGTGTGTGTGTGTGTGTGTGTGTGTTTTGTGTGTGTGTGTGTTTGTGTGTGTGTGAGTGTGTGTGTGTGAGTGCCTGTGTGTGTGTGTGTGTGTGTGTGTGCGTGTGTGTGTGTGTGTGTGTGTGTGTGTGTGTGTGTGTGTGTGTGTGTGTGTGTGGTCTGTGTATGTGTGCATGTGTGTGTGTGTGTGTGTGTGACAAAAACATTGTATCCCTCTTTTCATCAGAGGTGTCTATTTGCCGACTTGGATCGCAGTGCTGTCTATTGTGGAGTTGAAGTCTTTCTCAGCCTCTCTGTGTGTTTGTGCACTTGTCTGTGTGTGTGTGTGTGTGTGTGTGTGTGGTGTGTGTGTGTGTGTGTGTGTGTGTGTGTGTGTGTGTGTGTGTGTGTGTGTGTGGTGTGTTTGTGTCTGCCTTTCTCTGTCTCTCTCTCGGTCTCGCTGTCTCTGTCTCTGTTACTCTCTCTGTCTCTTCCTGTCTGTCTGTCTGTCTGTCTGTCTCTCTCTCTCGCACTCTTCTCTCTCTCTCTCTCGTCTTCATATCTATACTCTATATATCTATCATTCGATATATATATACTAGATCAGGGAGGGAAGAAGTCCAAGCAGGATTTCGATCTGGATACAGTACAATAGATCACATTTTCACACTGTACGCTTTAGTCCAAAAATACCTTCTTAATCACACTAAACTATACGTAGCATTTGATGATTTTCGCAAAGCATTTGACTCAGTTAATGAGAAATTTACTTTGGGGTATTCTGCGCAAGAATGGAGAAAATGGTAAATCATATGTCTCTTAAAAGTATATATAATTCTGTGTTAGCATGTGTTCGTAACAAAGATATGTACTCCAACTTTTTCAATGTCCACGAGGAGTGAAACAAGGATGTCTCCTCAGTCCCTTACTATTTTCATTTTTCATTAACGAGTTAGCGTTGGAAATAGCCAAAAAAAAAGGAGACTTGGTGTACAGTTATTGCTGGTGCTGTTGAAGTCTTTTTACTGCTATTTGCTGATGGTGTGGTGCTTTTGTCAGACATGTCATAGGGTTACAAAATCAACTGAATGCTTTAAAACATGAATCTGATAGGTTGTTATGTCTGTGAACCTAGAAGAGACGAATGTGATGATTTTCCGTAAGGGAGGACATCTTTCGGCTCGAGAAAAATGGTTTTATGGTGACTCTGAAGTTAAAGTAACAAACTCAATAAATATCTAGGTATTATTTTTACAACAAAACTGATCTCCAAAGCGCATGGGTGGAAAGCAGCAGAAAAAGGAAAAGAGGAGCGACGGAAATTTTATGATCTTTAAAAAAAATGGAACTACACTGACTTCTCGATTTTTTGGAAACTTTTGACTTGCAGACTGAACCAATCTTAATGTATGGCTCAGAAATATGGGGATTTTTGAGCAATCATAAAATGGAAAAGGTTGCCATCAAACGCTTCCTTTCGGTACCATTGCATTCATCTAATAAAATGTTATATGGAGAAACTGGCCTTTATCCTTTGTTTCTGAAAACTCAAATGAATTGAAATTAACCCAGCTCCCAAGGTCAAGATTGTGCAAGCAGGCATGTGAGATGTTACTGAATCAATTAGATTTAGGTAAACAAAACTGGGCATATTTCGTTAAGAAAATGTTAACCACACATGGATTTGGTATTGTGCGGATGTGCCGGGGAGTTGGTTATGAACAAGGATTTATTTCTGAATTTAGGGATAGACTAGTTGATTCGCACAAACAAAACTGGCACGCTCAAATGGAAGAATCTGAGAAATATGATTGGTTCCTTTCCTTTAAAAGTATATTTCACACCGAAAATATATAAAGGCCGTAACAAATAAATGGCACGGAAGCAATCTTGCTCGTTTTAGACTAAGAGCCCTGGGGCTAAATGCAACAACAAGATGGTTTTACTCAAATTCATCGGCACACTCTATTTGTCCCATGAAGATGAAATGCATTTTTTGATTGTTTGCAAGTTGTATGAAAGTATACGACAAAAATGCATAAGCTTTGATGAGGACATTTCAAGTCAAAGGGTCATTATCAGAATACTCATGACTGGATGAAAAATATAAAAAATCCCTCGCTAAATGTATTGCCCTTGCTTGGGAAAGTCGGAGAAAGAAAACAACACAGCAATAAATTAATGTAAGTTTATCTCCAGTGAAAATATCACTTTATACTGTTCTTATGTTTACATGTATTTGCTGGATTTTGGTCTTTCTCTTACTTATATTATGACTAATTACGTCGGGTGGTCAACTGTTTCTTCAACTTTTGATTCAAATTTTTGTTGAACTTTTTTCCTTCAATTTTTTCTTCATCATTAGGAAAATAATTTAAATGGATGTAATGTCAGCCATGACTATATTTATAAATCTTTATTTCGCGAAAACGTCGCCGTAAAATTTAATGACTTTGTTTTATGCTCCTTGCCACAAGGACAAAAATACCAATGGCAACAAACCAGTTTTAGTTTCAGTTTCAGTTTCAATTTCAGTTTCTCTCTCTCTCTCTCTCTCTCTCTCTCTCTCTCTCTCTCTCTCTCTCTCTCTCTCTCTCTCTCTCTCGCTCTCTCCCCTCTCTCTGTGTTCTCTTCTTCTTTGTCACTATCCGTTTGTCTGTCTGTCAGTCAGTCTGTCGGTCAAGTCTGTCAGTCAGTCTATCAGGCAGTCTGTCAGTATGTATGTATGTCTATTTGTCTGTCCATTTGTCTGTCTGTTGCCTGCCTGCCTGCCTGCCCATCTATCTGTCTGTCTGTCTCTGTCTCTGTCTGTCTCTGTCTGTCTGTCTCTCTGCTTCTCTCTGTGTCTCTCTGTTGCTGCATCTCTGTCTCTTTTTCTCTGTTTCTCTGTCTCTGTCTCTCTGTCTCACTCCCTTGGTGTTTATCTCTCTCTCTGTCTCCCTATCTGTCTCTGTCTGTTTGTCTGCCTGTCTGTCTGTTCTCTGTCTCTGTCTATCTCTGTCTTTCTCTCTCTCTCTCTCTCTCTCTGTCTCTCTGTCTCATTCTATCTCTGTCTCTGTCTGTCGCTGTCTGTCTGTCTGTTGTCTGTCTGTCTCTCTCTTTCTTTCTTTCTCTCTTCATATTTCTATCACTTTTCTCTCTTTATTTTCAACGACCCGTTGCCAACATTGTCTAAGTAACGTGATGCAGTACTCCCACATTTTACTAATCAATTAGTCCTCAGAGTTCAGTTTATTGCTTGACCTTTTCCATAACGACTTTGGAAAGGCCTGCTAACTGGCTGTTTGCTAAGAAAAGAAGCCCCATTCGTTCTTTATGGCGCCACTGAGTTTCTGTTTACTTCTTAGTTGTAAAAGGATATTTTTAGGGATTAGTCTGATAAAACCAGTGATTACGGTGCGCTCACATTTTTTTCTATGTCCGTGGGATTTTTAGTTAAAATTTGGAATACTTCTTGATGAAACACAGCTTTGGAAATAAGTTTTGAAAAAAACAAAAATGCCTGTTGAAATGTATTTGTGCATTTCTTTATTGTTTTGTTTTTGTTTTTGTTTTGATTTTCATTAAAAAAAAAGCAGTAACATAAGATATCACAGTCTTGTTTTTTGGGGGTCTTTTTCACGTAAGTGTTAGATTATTTATTTCACGTTGTTATACTTTTTTTTTTTATCTTCTATGTCTTCTTTTCCGATCGCCTTTGTTTCAAATACTTGTTTAATTAAATGATTGTCCAGAGCATGATCAAACAGCCTCTTCAAATATTCCAAATCAGAGAGAGAGAGAGAGTGTGTGAGAGAGAGACAGAGACAGAGACAGAGACAGAGAGACAAGAGAGACAGAAAGACAGAGAGAGATACAAAGAGATAGACAGAGAGACAGAGACACAGAGACACAGAGAGAGACAGACAGACACAGAGAGAGAAACAGAGACAGAGACAGAGAGACAGAGAAACAGATCGAAAGAAACAGAGACAGAGACAGAGACAGAGAGACAGAGAGACAGAGAGACAGAGATACAGAGAGACAGAGACAGAAAAGAGAGAGAGAGAGAGAGAGCGCCAAGTAAAAGAAAAAGAAAGAAAATAAAACAAAACAAAACAAAATCTTCTAGGACACAAAAGCAAAGACATAAGAAAAAAACAAAACAAAACAAAAGCAAATAGAACACAAAAACAAATTCATTCACAAAAAATAGACATTCATAGGTGAATACACAGATAAACAAACAAACAAACAAACACACACACACACACAATAAACAAACAACACACAAACAAATAAACATGAAACAAACAAACAAACAAACAAACATCATACATACAAACAAACAGTTGCATTCAGGACAGGTTTGACCAAGTGAAACCAGAAGCAGTACCATTACGGGTGGATTCCCATCCGTCATCATTTTCGTCCATCACTGCAGGGCAATCAGTAACTGTTCTGTCTCCCTTCACCCTCTCTGTACACATAGTTATTTTGCAGAGGTGTGGGTGATGAGTGAGAGATCTGTAATAAAAGGTTGTGCCAGGGTGTGTGTGCGATTAAAGAAATTCCTGAAAGACGGAAAATAGGGAAATGATGAAAGAAATAGAAAGAGAAAGAGAAAGAAAGAGAGAGAGAGAGAGAGAGAGAGAGAGAGAAAGAGAGAGAGAGAGAGAAAGAGAGACAGACAGACCGACAGACCGACAGACAGACAGACACAGAGACAGACAGAGACAGGCGGAACGAGAGGACGAGAGAGGAGAGGGGGGGGGGGGGGGAGAGGTATATGTGTAAATATGGGTAAAAACAAACAAAGAAAATAACAGCAAAATGAAGCAGAAGGAGCGAAGCACAGAGAAAGAGAGCAACGAAAACAGACAGAATGAAAAAAACAAAACAAAAAAAACAAATAAAGAGAGAGAGAAAGTGTGTGTGGTGTGTTGTGTTTGTGTGTGTGTGTGTGTGTGTGTGTGTGTGTGTTTTGTTTGTCTGAGAGAGAGAGAGAGTGTGTGTGAGAGAGAGAGAGAGACAAGTATGTGTGTGTGTGTGTGTGTGTGTGTGTGTGTGTGTGTGTGTGTGTGTGTGTGTGTGTGTGTGTGTGTGTGTGTTGTGTGTGTGAGATAGATACAGAGAGAGTCAGACACAGAGAGAAGAGAGACAGAAGAAGACAGACAGACAAGACAGAGACAGAGAAAAAGAGAGAGAGAGGGGAGAGAGAGACATACGGACAGACAGAGACAGAGCGAGACATAGACAGAGACAGAGAGAGCAAAACAAAAAAACAACAACAACAACACAAAAATGAATGGATTATGTCAACAAAAAAATGGAAATCTAAATGAAAAAAACAACTTACTAAATACAAAGATAAACACCAAGAAAGAACTGTAAGTCTAAAAGAAAAAAAAAAATATAGAAAAAGAGAAAAAGCATACACCGATAGTGTTTACATATCTTCTATTCTCACCGACGCCAACACAGTGTCAACATACTCTGTAGCTTTTATCTCCCATTAGGGAACCAAAGAATAAGTCTGAGTTAGGAGTTAGAAGTTCTTTCAGGAGGGATTAACCAAACTCAGACAATACAATGTGTGCTCCGTCCAAATCTGGCGGTAATTATCTGGCAGACTAAGCGAGCCTTTGCAAAAAGCTTATAGGCTGTTAAGGGTTTTAAATGAGAAGGACCGCGGGGGAAGAGTGCTGGAGGAGGAAAGAAAGAACCTATACAACGCTAAGCTCTCCACCAGATTGATGAAAACATTCTGATACACAGCAAATACTGGCCAATTGTTAATGATGTGTGTTGGGCTCACACTCGAGATATTTGATCTTGAGTTAAATGATCTGTATAAAAAAAGAATAAAGACACACGAAACAAGAGAGAGAGAGAGAGAGAGAGAGACAGACAGAGACAGAGATAAAGACAGAGACAGACAGAGACAGAGACGGAGAAAGAAAGAGAAAAAGGCACATAGACAGAGACATAGACAGACAGAGAGAGAGAGAAGAAGAAGAAGAAGGAGAAGGAGGAGAAGACGAAGAAGAAGAAGAAAAAGAAAAAAGAAGAAGAAGAATGCGAAGAATGCGAAGAAGAAGAAGAAGAATGCGAAGAAGAAGAATGCGAAGAATGCAAAGAAGAAGAATGCGAAGAATGCGAAGAAGAAGAATGCGAAGAAGAAGAATGCAAAGAAGAAGAAGAATGCGAAGAAGAATGCGAAGAAGAATGCGAAGAAGAATGCGAGAGAAGAAGAAGAAGAAGAAGAATGCGAAGAAGAATGCGAAGAAGAATGCGAAGAAGAATGCGAAGAAGAAGAAGAAGAAGAATGCGAAGAAGAAGAATGCGAAGAAGAATGCGAAGAGAAGAAAGAAGAAGAAGAAGAAGAAGAAGAAGAAGAGAAGAAGAAGAAAAGAAGAAGAAGAAGAAGAGAAGAAGAAGAAGAAGAAGAAGAAGAAGAGAAGAAAAGAGAAGAAGAAGAAGAAAGAAGAAGAAGAAGAAGAAGAGAAGAAGAAGAAAGAAGAAAAGAAGAAGAAGAAGAAGAAGAAGAGAAGAAGAAGAGAAGAAGAAGAAGAAGAGAAGAAGGAAGAAGAAGACGAAGAAGAAGACTGAGAAGAAGACTGCGAAGAAGAAGACTGCGAAGAAGAAGAAGACGCGAAGAGAAGAACGAAGAAGAAGACTGCGAAGAAGAGAAGAAGAAGAACTGCGAAGAAGAAGAAGAAGACTGCGAAGAAGACTGCGAAGAAGAAGACTGAGAAGAAGAAGAAGAAGAACTGCGAAGAAGAAGAAGAAGAAGAAGACTGCGAAGAAGAAGAAGAAGAAGAAGAATGCGAAGAAGAAGAAGAAGAAGACTGCGAAGAAGAAGAAGAAGAAAGAAGAAGAGAAGAAGAAGAAGAAGAAGAAGAAGAAGAGAAGAAGAAGAAGAAGAAGAAGAAGAAGAGAAGAAGACGAAGAAAGAAGAAGAAGAAGAAGAAGAAGAAGAAGAAGAAGAAGAAGAAGAAGAAGAAGAAGAAGAAGAAGAAGAAGAAGAAGAAGAAGAAGAAGAAGAAGAGAAAGAACGAAAAGAAGAAGAAGAAGAAGAAGAAGAACGAAGAAAACAACGAACAAGAAGCAAGAAGAAACAGAACGAAAAGAAGAAGAACGAAGAAGCAACGAAGAATGCGAACGAAGAATGCGAAAGAAGATGCGAAACGAAGATGCGAACACGAAGAATGCAAACGAAGAAGCGAAACAAG
>JAPXFY010000020.1:24760294-24780294 GCA_030674185.1 Monoplex corrugatus | reverse complement strand
CTTATAGGAAAAGACGTTAAATCAAAGAACGAACGAACACGCACACACACACTCACACACACACACACAAACACACACACACACACACACACACACACACACACATACACACACACACACACACACACACACACACACACACACACACAAAATGCACATACACACACGTGCACACAACACACAAGTTCGTGAAAGCCGATTTACCTGCACGGGGCGCACTTGTCTCTCGCCTGAGTTCAGGTCTCGCACGAGTCTGAATGTCTAAACAGTAGGACGTCTAGCTTCAGTCACACTTCTGGAGCAAACAGGCAAAGAAACCAACAATTTCTGTTATTCATTCGTTTGTTCATTTATTGCAGTTGTTTCTACTGGGCTGCCGAAAAAGGCCCAGTGTGAAAGCAAAGAACAGGAAATACAATAGTTGCTGTGAATTTTTGACAAGGTAAGCACCTTTCATTCTTTTGCACTTCATTATAACCCCAATAACCAGTAATGTCGTTAGTTTTGTAGCAGGCTGTTGCCGTCTCTGTTGATAAACTTGTGGACTCAAAATCTGATATCTGGAGTTCACTCCCACCTGACAGCACAAAAACTGACCTGTTTGCTGCTTACCTGTAATGTTTCAGTAAGTGCTTATGGTGTGAGTGTAGTGTTTTACAAGTAGGCTACTTCCCCACTTCAACACTTTGCCGTTGCATAGAGTTTTGTGCAAACTAAGACTGATTAGAAGTAATTGTTGGCAGATTCGAGTGGCGGGCATATGGAAAGTTCTAAATGTGATAATTTTTTTTAACAATCTGATCTCTGCTCTTCAAACTCTGTGCTATTGAGTGGAGCGTTTATGGAATTTTCTGAGTGGATGACTTCCTTTCTTTTCTTTCTCTCTCTCTCTCTCTCTCTCTCTCTCTCTCTCTCTCTCTCTCTCTCTCTCTCTCTCTATATATATATATATATATATATATATATATCTCATATAACAATTTTCAGACCATTGTAACTTATGTCTAAAAGCACCGGACGTGAATAGAAGTTAAAAGGAATCGGGGGAGTTGGGGGGAGTGGGGGACTGTATGACACTGATCTGTTTTGGAAACAAGAAACCATGGACTCCATTCCGTGATGAAGTTGTTTACCCCTTCATCCCACCCATCCCCCAGCTTTAGAGTATATCTTGATTGGTGGTCTGGGCGCTAGTCTTTCAGATAAGACGACAAACCGATGTCATTGTGTGCAGCATGCTTCTAGCACATGTTGAACCCACCGGGATACAAAATTCTTGGTCAAAATTCTGTTTCAAAAAAAGTAATTTTCATACGGGGGAAAAAACCCAAAAAAACATGGCGTGGCACTGCACCAAAGCGACATTCTTTTCCCCGGAATGAGTGACCCGTTGTCACGCGGGAAAAATTATATAGTGGTTGGATAACTACACGTGTCGAACAGCGCTTATGCCTAAGTAAATCTGTGAAACTGAGGAGGATTCCCCCCACAGTAAGTAGCCTACATACGCTGTTGTTGTGCCAGGACAATCAGCAATTTTGAGTTGCTTAAAGGTACTAGGGCACGTTTCATACGCGCTAGGCAGGCGAGGTTTTTCGCAAAGTACACAAGTAGAAGCGTTTCTTTGTTTCCCCCAAGTGGCAAGCGTGGCTAGCTATTCGCTAGGTAAGGCCAGGTAACATCCAGAAACTCGAGCCGGGAAGGTAATCGCGGTGGTCCTGCGAGTCGCCTTTGTGTTTGACGACGCCGTTTTTTCTTGTGAAATAAACGCCTTACATCGGCTAAAATCCACTTCCGCCTCAAGTCCCGTTTCACAGCACACTTTTTTCTGCCCTCGCCACTCGCTATTTCGCCACTTTGGGGACCGAGATGTTAGCGTGTAAGACATGGGCCCTGTTTCTTGCCTTGTCATGCATTGCAACATGACTTGTGCTTCTTGAAGACAGACCTTCACTTTCTGCTAATTGCAGCCACGATACTGAGTCTCATTGTGGGAAGAGTTATCATAAAAAAGGTGAAGGCTGTAAGTCATACTAAAATGTGTGTATGCCATAGTCCCTTTCTGTGTAAATGTATCTCCACTTTCAGACATTCTGTGCTAAAAATTTCTTCTCTCGTCACTTTGTTTCTCCCTTCCTCCAAGCTTTCTGGTATCTTTCATTTTCTGCATTTGTGGTCTATACACCGTGTCTGTTCTATAAAGTATTACATTCTCTTAGGATTGATAATTGGGTATCTGTGATAAGTGCCGTTTTGGCTCAAAAGAACTATGATGTGCAGAAGCAATTTTAGGTAATTTAGGCCAATTTTATATATGTTTTAATGTCCTTAGTTATTTTTACATTGCATTCAGGTTTGATTTTCTTATACCCATGGTGGTAAACTGGATGAACTGGTCAATGCCAGAAACATATCCTTAGATTATGTGTGCGAGTGGATTGATATGTGTACTTTTTCTTTTTTAGATTTTTTTTATTGGAATATTACATACGTTTTGAAATGTGTACGGTCCTGATATGGCTTGCAAAATCGGCTGGGCTAAAAACAAAGACTAATAATAATGAGGGAAAAAATACAAAACACGGAACCACAAGACCAGTTCAGGTAGGGCTGTGTTTGGATTAACGCTTAACGTGTAACTACGAAAGACGCTGTATATATGACACCACCATTACCAACAACAATAATGATAAAAAACTAGTCCGACTCAGTTCAGTTTGTCGGGTCTACAATATGCAAATAATCTTTTTAAATCTCAGGCACAACAAACTCATGACCAGAATATTCACTATAATTAGTATGTTGCACGTTCTAACGAAAGTTCTGTGTCCGCAGGAAGTGACAGCAACTGTGATCCTTAACGCACCGTACCTTCAGTGAACGAGAAGTCCTGCACATCCATGACCTGTGTCAACATCCCAAGACGCTACACGGTGTCGTTTACACATTCACCTACCCCGTCTGATCCATCTACCCGACCTTCACAGTGTCCTGGTAAGTAACCAGATCAACCCCACTCACCCAACCACCCGTGGGGATGCCAGGGGCTCTTTCAGTATAAAAAAGTATCCTCAAGGAAATAATGTGATAGAAGTTTCATCTTTTCTGTCACTTTTTGTTTTTTCCTTCCTTTGCTTTTTGTCATTTCTTCCTATCATTTTCTGCCTTGCTGGTCCATTCGCCTGTATGTGTTCTATAAAGTCTTATGTACGTTCTCTTAGGATTGATAATTGGGTTCATGTATTAAGTGCATTTTGGGCTCTAGGGAAATGAGATATGCCGAAGCAATTTTAGGTAATTCAGGCCCCTTTTTATATATGCTTTAGTGTCCACAGTATGTTTGAATTTGTATTCAGGTTTGTTTTTTAAATCCACTCTGTGATAAATTGCGGAGTGGTCAACGCCAGGAACATGTCCTTAGATTATGCGTGCGAATGCATTGATATTTGTGCTTAATTTCTTTTTCTTCTTTTGTCCTGTTGATGTATTGTATATTTTTGAAACACTTATAACCGTGATATGGCTCTATGCAGTCGGCTAGGCTTAAAGAAAACTAGATAAATACATAAATAATAAATAAATAATAAATAATAATAAATAAAATAATAATAGATAAATAAATAAATAGATAAATAAATAAATGAATAAATAATGGAGACCGCAATTTAAGTTAATTTCGATGAGTCTTTGTGTCTGTTTTATGTACGTAGGTATTTAATAGATTTGTGTTCAGATTTTTTTTCACCCCTGATGAAAATTGGACAGAATGATCAACACCAGTGGCATATCCTTAGTTTATGTGTGCAACTGATTGGTATGTGTACATAATTCTTTTCCATGTTTTTTTCAGTATCAACGAAGTGTGTGTTTATAGATGTTATAGCCTGGTAATTGTCCTGCACAGTCGGCTGGGCTTTATATAGATAATAATAATATATATAATAATAATATAAATAATAAAAATAAAAATATATAATAATAATATAATGATAATAATAATATATAATCAATAACTAATAATAATATAATAATAATACAAAATAATGTAATGATCTGATGAGATGATGAGAAACATGAGAATGATGATGATGATGATGAGGAGGAGGAGAGATGATGAGGATAAATGATATTTTACCATTTTTTCCATTGAGCCTCAGTTTCTACCATGAGGAGAAATTGCGTACATGTATTAATGCATTTTGGCATCTAAGATATAATTGCTTTGTGGCAGTTATAGATCATCTAGGTCAGTTTGTATAGAGGCCTATGTTTTTGTGTACTTAAGGTCTGTTTATGCATTTGTATTCAAGTTTCTTTGTCTGACCCCCTTGGTATTAACTTCGTCAGAATACAAAACGCCAGGGATAAATCCTTAGAATATTTAAGCTGATGCAGGAATAGTTGACTTGACTGGTCTGATGCAGGAATAGTTGTCTTGACTGGTCTGAAAGAGTCATGAGAATAGACGGGGAATACCTCAGTCACCTCAGGTTTGATGACGACTTTATTATCTTTACGTAAAGTCCCAAGCAACTGCAAAATATGCTGAATTAACTAAATGGATACGGCAAAAAGTAGGACAAACAGTAAACTTGAAGAAAACAAAAATTGTGGTCAGCAACTACACCGAAGACCCAGACGGAAAAGTAACGATCGAAAACGAAGAGCTAGATATGATCGACCACTATATATATATACTTAGGCCAACGCATTTCAGCAGAATTCTCAACAAAGAGGAACAAATCAAACGTAGGATAACCCTTGGCTGGCAAACGTTAGGAGGAGAAATTTCGGTTTTCAAGAATGACAAAATTGTGTGTGTATGGAAACGGTTCTAGTTTTGATATGGCTGAACGCAGTAGGCTGGGATTTAAACGAAAACGACAGTAACAATAACAATTCATTAAGACCTACTGATTTCTCTATGTATTCACTTTTAGTCTGTGCAAGTACAATTTGAATTCACTTTGTTTCAGTGTATCTGCTAAAGCATTACGCTACGTATTGCACCTGAAAAGAGGAGCAGCAGCAGCAGCAGCAGCAACAACAGCAACAACAGCAGCAACAGCAGCAGCAGCAGCAGCAGCAAAAATCAGAATAAGAAGAACAAGAACAAGTAAGTCTTCTTTGAAAGATGTTATAGACAACTACGGGAAAAAAAAAAAAAGAACACAAATAAAAATGGAATAAGTACAAATAAAAAAAACAAAAAAAAATAAAAAACATAGCAAAGACATTCACAATATGGAGAAGAACGATAAGAAGAGTAAACGAGAAAGAAAAGATAAGAGGAAACTGAGAAGGCAAGAAGAGGAAACGAAGAAAGACGAAAAGAGGAAAGGAAGAAGAAAGATCAGAAGAGGAAACAGAGAAAACGCAAGGCAACATGAACAAAACCAGCAAGAATGAGGACAACAAAAACTTAAAAGGAGACACAAAAAGCACTAAGAACAACAACAGGAACGACAAGAACAATCCCCCCTCCCCTCGAAAAAAAACACCAAAAAAACAAAAAAACAAAAAAACAAAAAACCACAAAAATCAAACATACAAAAAAGGAACCCCCCCCCCCCCCCCGAATATTCGTCACCAAAAAGTCAAGAAAAAAAAAAAAAAACAGCAACAAAGACACAAAACGGAAACCCAGAGCAGAGAAAGCATGACAAAACAGAAAATTGTAATAAAAAAGAATAGAAAACAGAACAATACACAATGTATGGCAAATTCAAAACTATGCTTGTTATGCAACATCAATAACAAGACCATCAACATTGATACACAGGAGAAATGAAGAGCAAAAGGTACAAGAAGCAAGGCGACAAGAAACAATACAAACAACAGAAAAGAATGTCTGTGATGACAACAACAGCAAAACCTTCAACAGCACAAAGAACAGTGACAGGGGAAACAATCAAGAACAATAAACACGTCGAAAAGAACGGCAACACAAACAGGATCAAGAGTGAAAAACAACGGAACAAGCATAACTAGGGGACAAAATCAAAAACAACGGAAAAAAAGAAAACACGGCTAAAACCACACGAAGAAGGTCAGCAGCAAAACAAAAAAGTGAAAAAAGTGGCACAACCAAAAACAAAACAAGAAAAGGAAAAGAGAAAAACAAATAAGCAATAATGACAAAAACGACCAAAACAACGAGTAAAAAATACAAGTATAACAAAGACAGCAACGAGTCAAAGAAACAAAAGAAAAACAACAAAGTTATCAAGAACAAGAAGAGGAACAAATAAGGAAGAACCAAGTGTAGAAAAGCAAAACGTACACCAGCAAGTATACAGTAACAATATCAACACATGGCAGAACCAGAACACCAAAGGTATCTTGGAACAGAAGAAACATAACTTTTCAGAAAGAACAAACATATGACAGAAAAACACGAGAAAAAAGAACAAGAGCAGCAAGCACTCAAACAAAGCAGCAGGAACGAGAAAACCAAAACCAAAACCAAATACATCAAAACTATTCTGAAGAGAAACAAGTACAAAAAGAGCAAGATAGAAACGGCAAAAGCGACAAAACTAAAATCAAAAATAATATCAACAAATAGCTGAAAAATAACACGAAAGTAACACAAATTACAAAATCTAAGCAAAGCAAAAGCAAGAAGACATTAACAAACGCAGAACAGGAGAATTAAAACACTACATTACAGCTACAGCAACACGGAAGAGAAACCTTCAAAACAAGACCAAAAAGCCAAAAAAAAAAAAAAAAAAAAAAAAACAATGCTAAAAAGTCACAAACGAAGAAAAAAAGACAAACAAAACAAGAATACACAATATATACCAAATCCTTTATTATTATCATTGCACAATCAATAACAGTATCAACATGAAAAAGGATACGAAATCATAACCAGTAACAGCAAGAAAATCAGGAGAAATAGAAGAGTAAAAGGGACAAGAAGCAGAACAACAAGAAGCAGAACAAGAACATCCATGTTAACAATAACGGCAAATATATCAAGAAGTCATCACTATAATCGCGAGGAAAAATGGAAGGGAAAACATCAAGAACGGAAAGTAAATCCAAAACAGAAGAGCAATAAAACCATGAATAAGAATTAAAAAAAAACAACAACAACAAGCAAAACCAGTGGATGGAATCAAAAGCGACAACAGAGAAGTATCCACCCTCATTGCATCTGCAAAAACAAGCTATTTCCAAACCAAAATCCTGAATGCCTCTTCTTCAAGAGAACTCTTTACAACCATGAATCATCTTCTTGGCACACGAAAAGATTTACCTCTCCCAACAAAACGCACAAATGAAGAACTCCCATCTGTATTCTCCAAGTATTTCACCACCAAAATACAAACTCTTCGTGACAGGCTTGACAGGACACCCTGTCAACCATGCCCACCTGACCCTTCCTTCTCTGGCACACCTCTTACTACTTTTACCCCAGTCTCACAAGAAGAAATTCTCAACACAATCAGATCCATGTCGTTCAAAACCTGCGAACTGGATCCTCTTCCAGGTTCTCTCTACTCTGACTGTCTCCCTACTCTCCTCCCATTCATCACTGACATCACACATTTCTCTTCAAACTGGAACTGTCCCAGATTCTTTCAAGTCTGCTATTGTTCACCCTCTCCTCAAGAAATACAATTTAGACCCAAATGAACTGAAAAATTACCGGCCTATCTCTAATCTCTCTTTCTTTGAAAAAGTTGTCCCCAACCAGCTGAAACTCTCACTGTCTGCCAACAATCTTCTCAATCCTTTCCAGTCAGCCTACCGCCAGTGCCATAGCACTGAAACTGCCCTGCTACACATTCTCAACAATCTCCTCCTTGCAACTGATACTGGCAAAGTCTCTCTCCTCACACTCCTTGATCTGTCTGCAGCCTTTGATACCATTGATCATGGTATTCTCCTTTCTAGACTTCATCATACTTTTGGCATCTCTGACATTGCTCTCTCCTGTTTCACTTCATATCTGTCAAACAGAAAACAAACTGTTCTCATTAATGGCACTTACTCTCAACCTGCATGCCTGACCTGTGGTGTTCCACAAGGATCTGTACTTGGCCCTGTTCTTTTCACTCTTTACACCTCCCCCCTGTCCACCATCATCAACTCCCACTCTATAAAACACCATTTCTATGCTGATGAACACCCAACTTCTAGACAGTGACACACCAGACAATATACAGCGCCTCGTTGACTCGCACCACTGAGTGTTACTCGGACATTAAGAACTGGATGACGTTCAACAAACTTCAGCTTAATGGACAAGACAGAAGCTATCCTCATTGGCACCCGTCAGAAACTTTCTCAGCTGCCTCCTCTTTCTCTCCCATTATGTAACACATCAGTCCCAATTTCTGATTCAGCTAAAAACCTTGGTGTCTGCATTGACTCTAGCCCTCTCCATGAACAACTTTGTTTCTCAAACTGCCAGATCTTGCTACTATCATCTCCATCGTATAAGGCTGATCAGGAAGTATCTCTCTGTCGAAACAACTGCAAAACTCGTTCTCTCCTTCATAATGTCTCGCATTGACTATTGCAATTCACTCCTGTCTGGTCTTCCTGCCTCCACCATTCACATCCTACAGCGCATTCAAAACAATGCTGCACGCCTTGTACTCAAAAAGAAAAAAAGCTGCCACATATCTCCTCTCCTGGCACAACTTCACTGGCTCCCTGTATCAAAGCGCATACAGTACAAACTAGACACCATGTGGTACAAAAGCCTCAATAACGCAGCCCCCCATTACCTGTCAAGCCTACTTGAGATCTATGTTCCCTCACGTACCCTCCGCTCTGCCTCCGATCCTCTGACTTTTCGCTTTCCACGCACCAAGCTCAATACCTATGGTCCACGAGCCTTCTCTGTTTCTGGTCCACTTTCCTGGAACAAACTTCCTCTCTCTGTCCGTCAGCAACCTACTTTTGTCTCCTTCAAGTCCGCTCTCAAAACTCACCTTTTCTCCTCTGCATAAAATCCTGACCTCACTCATCCCCCCTCTGTAGCCTGTGTCCACTCGGAGGGGAATCACATTGTAATATATATTTGTATATAATATGCTCTCTGTGGTTTTCCATTGCTTTTATTCTTTTTCCCATTTATGGCCATGTGTGTGTGTGTGTGTGCGTGTGTGTGCGCGCGTGCGTAAGTGTATGTTCAGCCTTAGATTTGATTTTTATCGAGATTTTGCGCTATATAAATATTGTAATTATTATTATTTATTATAGAAGACCTGAAACGTATGAAGAAAACGAGTAACAAAATAAAACAGAAGAAAACGGCAAACAACAGCAAGAAGAAGAAGAAGAGGAGGAAGAAGGCGGAAGAAAGAAGAAGAAGAAGAGCAACAATAACAACAAAAACAACAAAGCAAAACAAACTGGAAACAGAAAAAACAAACAAAAAATTAGAACATGCATGACAAGAACTACAGAAACAAGAGAAAAAAAACACGAACATAAAGAAATACCCCAAGAAGTCAAAGAAACAAAAGAACAATAAAGTCAACGGGAACAAGAGGAGGAACAAGAACAGGAAAACAGTGTAGAAGAGCAAAACACATCAGCAAGAATACGATCACATTGTCAACACATGACGGAACCGAACAACAAAGGCACTAAGGAACTGGAACAAACAAAAAATCTTCAGAGAGAACAAATAGTAAACGGGGAAAAAAAAAACACGAGAAAAAAGAACAAAACAAATAAGTACAAGAACACAAAAAACAAACCTAAAACAAAATTTCATTCGGAAGAGAAAATACGAAAAAAGCGACAACAGCACGAACGCAAGATAATATCAACAAATTGCCGAACCACAACACCAAGGTCACAAAATATAACGACTTGCAAAGTCTAGTAGACATAGCAAAAACAAGAAAACAAAAAAACGCACAACGACAGAACGAAATTACTACTACTGTAACAACAGCACGGAAGAGAAACGTATCCCCCCAAAAAAATCTAAAGCACAAATGACAAGAACAATGAAAACAAATGGATAAAACACACCATAACCAAAGACATCAAAAAGTGAAAGAAACAAAACATAAGATGAAAAGCCACCAACAGCAAGAGCAGTAAGAATAAAAGAAGCAAACACAAAAAGAGAAAAGATGTTAAACCAAAACATACAAGTCGAAAGGAACAAAACGAACAAGATAATAACAGAAAACAAGTAAAGAAACGGTCAGAGGAAAAAGATAACCCACAGCAAAGGGTATAAGAACAACAACAACAAATGGCAGAACCACAACATCAGAAGTAATATCAGGAACAAGAGACAAATTACAACGCAAACAAACCAACTAACAAAAACAAAAACAGACAAAAACCCTAAGGAAAAACAATAAAAACATCGGCAAGGCAATAGGAAAACAAAAAGAAAAACAAAAAAGAAAAAAAAAGAAAGAAAAAATATCGGGAACAGACAGAAAAACAACCACAACTCAAACCTAAGCACAGTTATGTCAAAAGCAACAAAACCAACTACGACAAATCAACAAAAATGAGAATACAAAATTACGAACGGAAACTAAAGTCAACTAGAAGTCAAAGATACAACCAAACAATGGCAACAAAGAAGTTAACGAGAACCAGAAGAGAAACAAAGACGGAAAGAACAAGATAAAGAGGAAAACCAACAACAAGAACATAAGAATATCAACAGATATACCCCAACCATCAAGAGCACCAACAAGAACACGAATAAACTACTGAGCAGAACAGAAACAACACGGCAAAAACAAAGAAATCAACGCAAAACAGGATATTAAAAAAAAAAACTATTGCAATTTCAATAACACGAACCAGAAACCCGAAATATAGCAAACAAAACGATACAGAAGCAAAAAACAAAAAAACAACAAACAAAAATCCACAAACTCAAAAACAAATACAAAATAAAGGAATACAAACAAAGAAAAAACAATAAGCAATATATGGCAAATCCGTAAATATTATCATTGCACAATCGAGAACGACAGCTTCAGCCTGGATAAAAGGATACGGAAACAAAACAAGAGCAATAATATTAACAAACAGCAAAATCAAAAACAAAGAGAAAAATCAGATCTAAATATACAAAAAGTCAAACACAAGACAAACGAACACAAATAACAAAATCAACAACATACACAGAAAAAGCAAGATAAACGATGTACAGAAAAGAACCAGACTAAAAAATGAAAACCCACAACAGCAAGAATATAAGAACAATGTCAAAAAATATCAGAACTACTTGTCGGGATCACCAGTAAGGTCGAGAATAGAGAAACCTTAGCAGTAAATAAAAAAAAGAAACCCAAAAGAACAAAGCAAAGGGGAAAATTACAACAAAAAAACATGAGCAAACGCAAAGAAAAAAAAAAACATCCAAAGAGAGCAAAATCAAGAACAAAAACGAAGACAACTGCAATTCAAAACAAGAGCATCAAGAGCACCACTACAACGAATCCACAAAAATGCAAATAACAAAACGAAAAACAAAACAAAGTCAATTGGAAATCAAAAAAGCACACAAGAATAGCAACAGCAAAGTCAACAAGAACCCGAAGAAACAAGGACAGAAAGAACAAGATAACAAGAGCAAAACCAACAGTGAAAACATAAGAATAGTGTCAACTGATAACAGAACACAACACCAACAGCGTAAAAGAACAAATCAGAAAAAAAAAACTACTGAGCAGAACAGAAACACGATAAAAACGACCACAAAACGGGAGAATAAAACGACAAAGACTACTTCTACAACTACAATTCAAAACAGAAATCCAAAGCAAAGCAAAAAAAAAAAATCAACTCATGAGAACAGAAATAAAGTATCAGCAGAGCACAACAAAACAAACAAAGAAAAAAACATCAACAAAAACACAGATCAAGATTAAAAATGGAGCGAATATCACTAGGAAACAAAATCAAAAACAACAGAGTGGACAAATACACAGCTTAAACAGTCTTAAGAAAACAACCAACAAAATAGAGAAAAAATGAACACAGAACAAAAACAAAACCAAAAAGAGATAAAAAAGAAATACTGATATTGAAAGACAATATGGCATCAATAAGAACGATAGAGTGAAAATACGAACATAAAAGCAGACAACAAAAACAAAAAACAAAACAAAAATCGAGCAAAAGCAAAGGAAGGAATAACATAAGAACAAGAGAAGGAAAAAACAGGACGAACAAGTATAGAAGAGCAAAAAGTACACCAGCAATAATACATTTTCAATATCAGCACATGACGAAAGCCAGGACATCAGCGCCATCAAGGAACAAGAACAAACACAATTCTGGAGATAAAAAAATAACAAGAAAAAGAGAACAAGAGCAGCAAGAACAAGCACAAACACAAAAACGAAAATAACAAAATCAAGAACACCAAAGTCAACAAGATGAAGAAAATGAACAATTACAATAACAATAGGAGTAGATACATAAATAAAGCAAGCTGAAGAACAAAGACCAAAGTTAACTTGAAGTCAAACAACTAAACGAGAACAGCAACAACAAAATCAACAAGAGCCCACAGAGAAAGAAATCCAGATAAGAGCAAGAACAAAAACAAAACAAAAAAACAAAAACCAAAAACCAAAAAAAAAAGGAGCAAAAACGACAACAGCAAGAACAGAAGAATAATGTTAAATACTGGAACCACATCACCGAGAGAACCAACAAGAATACACAGAAGATACTGATGAGCAGAACAAAAACAAGAGAAAAGAAAACACAACATGAGAGTAAATCAACGACACAACAAATGATACAACTACAACAACTAACAGGAACCAAAAACACAAGAAGTACAGGAACAAGAAATTTAAGATTAAAACATAATAAAATAACAAACACAATTAAGAAGAAAGCAAACGACAACCAGAAGTAAACATACATACAATCAAAATCACAATGTCAGTAAAGACGAAGAAGAGGAAAATGACAAGAAGTAAAATAATAAAAGAGCGAGCCTTCGAAGGCTTCGATCGTGCCTCCACGTATGCCCTCCTTGGGTTAGTGCTACTTTGCATCAGCTCGGGACATGTTCCATTGTTTGTTTGCCCTGGCAGAGCGAGCACGCAAGGTCTTCTGATTTCCCCCATTTCACCAGATTCTGGGGCAAGAGTTAACCAGAAGTGAAAATGAAACTGGTTCTGAGAGTGGCCACGATTCTAGCTGAGACATTTTTCATTGCACTTCACTTAATGTTCCTGTTCTATTTTATCTTTCTGGATTGCTTCCCAAATCGTTGTGGCATGCTCTCCACAGCCAGACACTTCCGGTAAGTCCAGACAAAGAGGCTTTCTCTTCTCTGGACTTACAAAACGAGGTATTCAACATCTGTAAGATATTTAATCAGCCTTGCAGCCTTGACAGATGATTTTCCATTTGAGTTCAGAAGTGATAATTGTCTGAACTAGTTGATGTCACTCGAATTCTGTTCTTTCGGAATGTAAACTCCACTTGCTACAATCCATTGGTTGCTACTCTTCAGGTTTCTGCATGCTGATCATAAGTTTCCGGAGCCACTTGCGGACACGTGGGCATGTCCTCATGCAGCAGGTGAGCTATTTCATTACGTCCAGATAACGATTTCAAGTCATGCTTTTTCCTTAGGATTGGAATGTTTTCTTCTCACACTGTTCCAGAGCTGTTTTATCCATTGTGAGTGTCCGAAACTGCCAAACTGGAAGGGTTGTCTGAAGAATTTTGGGTCGTCTTGTTGCTGCTCCTTCTCCTTGCGTATTCTGCTTTGCTGAGGGCACTGTTTCCCTTTCATTTTTAAAAAAAAAATTTTTCTTTCTCAAATTCTGAAGCAGATTTCATTTGTTTCTTGAAAATCCCTAGTTTCCTCTGGATATCCTCATGTAACGATGATGTGTGGATTTATCAGGAGAGGTTTTCACCTTTTGGCTGTTTTACTCCACAGGCGTCCCTACATGTTGCATATACAGAGTATTTGAACGTGGCTACTTTGAGTTTCAGTGTGCATCAGCGCATTTAGTTTGTGGATGATTTCTTTATCCAGCCTCTCCCATTCCTCTTTTGCACTTATGGACGGGTAGATTGAGTTTCTGGCGTAGTATCACCAGTACAGTTTAGTCTGAACAATCATCACAGTTTCGTCTGAACAATCATTGTGGATGTCCTGGGCACTGCGATTTGATTCTTGGTTCTGGTTCTCTGACATTGAAAGTGCTGGCGCAGAGCGCTGCTGTTCATTCATCTCAGCCCTTTTTTCGTCCTGTGGATCATCGTGCCGCGCTTGGTAGAGAATCTGCTTCCACAGCACACGGGAATTTCCTTTTTTTCATCTACGTCTGGCCCGTTGTGGAATTCCAGTCGGTACTAGGTTGGCGTCGATAGATTCACATTCTCTCCCCCTTTCGGTGAATCCTGAAAAGCCTCTTTCATTTTTTGGAAAATGAGGCAAATTGAAGAAAGGCAAGATAGGGAGTCAGCCCACAGCGTCCATAAATCTAGTCTTTCCCAGTGTCATCCTGTCTTTTGTGGACATCCTCTGAACTGTTCCTGAAAGTCAGTGGTCCAGTCATATGTCGGTATCAAGAAACTGTGGGGAGAGTCGGGCAGCAGTAGGTCCTCAAAGGAGAAACTCCCGTCAAGCAAATGTTTTGGCCTTGAACTTCTGACAGTCTAAGGGGACTGGACAGCATCCAGGTCCTGACTGTTGGATGCTCTTATGTTGTGACCAGAGTGTTTTTTTTAATAGAAATCGGTCCTCTGCCTGGATTTGAATTCCCGCCTCTAAAGTGGTCAGCAAGACTACTCCCATCATGAATAAAATAACAAAAGAACAATTTTTGAATTGATGAATCCACCTGATTAGACAATGGATGCACTCGGTTGAGGAGTTGGATGGTGAACAGCATCAGCTGTGGTTGAACAAGGCGATTCTTGAGTGGCAGTCCTCGGCACAGCTGACGCACATGAAGGTTGATAGGTGATCGCTGCTACAGCTTTGTTTCATCTCTTCAACAACAGTGGAGATCGTTTCTCCTCTGCGGTGACCATATCTGCACGTACAGCCTTCACCAGGCACAGTGATTTGTAGCTATCTCTTTCCAGGTGGACACACTGATATCAGCTGATTTTAGGTCTCATTTGCAAAGATTCCCTCTTTAGCAGCAGTGAACGCCCTGTGTGCCAGGATCATGCAGTGAGCTCTCTGTAGAGTGTACCTTCGGGAAATGAGCATCTTGCATGAGGCAACTATGACCAAGCCAGGTGAATACATTTCGTTCGAAAGGCTGCAACTTCGTGAAATCTTAAGGTAAGGATTGTATCAAGAGAAGGTATTCCAGGATTGGGAAGGGACAGATGTGAGAACTTTGAAGGAGGGATAACAAGGGGAGGGAACTTTGGTGGAGGAGGCCGAAAGGGGTGGAACATAAGAGGGGGAGGCAACTTTGGGAAACAGAACGAGGGTTTAGACCTTTGGGGAAGACTCCGATGGGAGGGAACTTAAGTGAACGGCGAAAAGACTAAGGGGAGGGAACTTGCAATTCAGAAGGGACTGATAGGAAGAAACTTAGGGACATTGGGGAGGGTCTGAGGGGAGCGAATTTGGGAGATAGGAAAGGGACTGAGATGAGAGAACTTGGGGATTGGGGGAAGATGGGGAACCCCAAAGGAAGGAAGGGAACTTTAGTGGTCAAAGAAGGGTTAATCCTGAGAAAGTCAGGGAACCAGTGGGAGGGAACTTGGGGGGGGGGGGGGGGGGGCGGGAGAACGATAATAGGGATTTTGGGCCGGGGTGGGAGAACCAATGGGAGGTTACATGGGGAGGGAACTAATGGGGGGGGGGGGACGGGAGAACAATGGGAGTTCACTCGGGGGTGGGGGTAATTGGAGCGGGAAGAACAACGGGAGGAAACTCGGGTGGGTGGCAGAAACAATGGGAGGGTACTTGGGGGGGGGGGAGGGGAGAGGAGGAACACAAATGGAGAAAGAAAACTTTGGGGTCAAAGAAGGGGGAACCCCAAGGCAGGGAGGAAAATAAACCTTTGGGGTGGAAGAAGGGGAAGTTGAAGAGGGGGAACCAATGGGAGGGTATTGGAGGAGGGTTAGAGAACAAATGGGAGGGAACTTAGGAAAACTTATGGGAGGGTCATTGGGGGGGGGGGGGGGGCAGGAAAATCGGTGGGGGTGGGAGTACTTGGGTTGGGAAGAACCAACGGGAAGGAACTCCGAGTGGGCGGGGAGAAACATTGGGAGGGTGCTTGGGGGAGGAGGGGGAACACAAATGGAGAGAGGGAACTTTGGGGGTCAAAGAACGGGGAACCCTTAAATCAGGGAGGGAGATAACGTTGGGGGTGGAAGAGGGGAAATTGGGGAGGACAGAACCAATGGGTGGGTACTTAGGAGGGAGGGTAGAGAACCAATGGGAGGGTAGTTGGGGGGGGGGGGGGAGGAGAATCAATGGGATGGAACTTGGGGGGATAACTAATTGGAAGGGACTTGGAGAGGGAAAAAGCAAATAGGAGTTTACATGGGGGGGTACTTGGGGTGGGAGAACCAATGGAACGGTACTTGGGGCGGGGAGAACCAATGGGAGGGTATTTGGGGTTGGAGAACCAACGGGAGTTTACTTGGGGCAGGGAGAACCAGTGGAAGGGAACGGGGGGGGGGGGGAGAAACAATGGGAGGATACTTGGGGAAGCACAAGTAAGGGGGGAACTGTGGGGGTCAAACAGGGGGGGAACTTGGGAGGGTACTTGTGGAAGGAGAATAAATGGGATGGTACTTAGGGAGGGAGTACCAATGGGAGGGTACTTGGGGAGGGAGAACCAGTGGAAAGGTATTTAGGGAGGGAGAACGAATCAGAGGGTAGTTTTTTTGGGGGGGGACCAATGGAAGGGTACTTGGGGAGGGGAGAACGAATTAAAGGGTACTTGTGGGGGGGGGGGGGGGACCAAGTGGTGGTACTTGGGGGGGAAAATCAATGGGAGAGTACTTGGGATGAAGGGGGGTAGAGAACCACATGGGAGGGTACTTGGGAAGGGATAACCAATGATTAAGTACTTGGGGAGGGAGAACCAATGGGAGGGAACTTGGGAAGGGAGAACCAGTGGGAGGGGTACTTAGGGGGAAGGGGGTAGAGAAATAATGGGAGGGAACTTGGGTAGGGAGAACAGTGGGAGGGTATTTGTTGGGGGAGAAAACGATGGGAAGGAACTTGGGGAGGGAACCAATGGGAGGGAACTTGTGTGTGTGTGGGAGGGATGGGAACCAATGGGAGGGAACTTAGGGTGGGAGAACGAAAGGGAGGGTACTTGGGGGATAACCAATAGGAGGGAACTTAAATGGGAGGGACCAACAGGAGGGAACTTAATGAGGGAACCAATGGAAGGGAGCTTATGGAGGGGGATAGGAACCAACAGGAGGGAACTCACAGTGGGAGGACCAAAATGGGGGTAATTTGGGGGAGAACCAATGGAGGGAACTTAAAGGGGGTTGGGGAGGGAGCAATTGGTAGAAACCTTCGGTATGGAGAACCAATGGGAGGATATGTATATTTTGGGGCAGGAGAACCATTGGGGAGGGAAAGCTAATGGGAGGAAACTTGGGGGAATAGAACCAAATGGGGGGTATTTCGGGAGGGAACATGAGGAGGGCATTTGGGGACCATCAGGAGCTAATTGTGTGTGTGTGTGGGGGGGGGGTGGATGGGAGAACAATAGAAGGGAACATGGGAACTTGGGGATGCAGAACAAGACAGTACTTGGTGGGAGAGGATGGGGGAGAACCACTAAGTGGGAAGTTTGGGAAGGGAGAACCAATGGAAGGAAACTTGGGATGGTACTTTGGGTAGTGGAAATACAATCAGTGGGTACTTGGTGGGGGGGGGGGGGGCAAGAACCAATGACAGGTAACTTGGGGAGGGGAGCCAATGGCAGGGAACTTCGGGAGGTATAACCATTCGAAGTTACTTTGGGGGGGGGGGGGGAGAACCAATGGGGGGGGTACTTGTGGAGGGGAGAACCAATGCTGTTTTTTCGGTGGGGGGAACCAATGGGAGGAAACTTCGGGGTGGGTGGGTGGAAGGGAACTTCAGGAGGTATAAACCAATTGGAGGTTACGTGGGGGATGGGAGAAACATTGGGAGGGAATCGGGGGGGGGGGGAGAGAAGCAATGGGTGAGTACTTGGAGGGGATAACCAATGTGAGGGTATTTGAGGGGGGGGGGGGGAAACAGAACAAATGGGTAGGGAGAACCAGTGGGAAGGTACTTGGGGGAGGGGAAGAACCAATCAGAGAGAATTTGGGGAGGGATAACGTATGGGAATGTACTCGGGGGGGGGGGGGGGAATCAATGGGACGGAACTTGTGGGGGAAGGTAAGCAATGGGATGGAACCTGGGGAGGGAGACCAGTGGGAGGGTACTTTGGAGCTAGAGAATCAAAGGGGGGGGGGGAACTTGGGGAGAGAACCAATTGGTGGGAACTTCTGGAGGGAGAACCCATGGGAGGAACTTGGGGAAGCGGGAGAACCAATGGGAAGTTACTTGGGGAGGGAACCAATTGGGGACATGAATTGGAGGGGGGGGGGGACGATGTGAGGGAACTCGGGGGAATCCAAATGGAGGGTACCTATAGGGAACCAATGGGAGGGGACTTGGGATCAATGATAGTGTACTTGAGGGGGGAGAACCAATGGGAGGTCACTTGGGGGGGGGGAGGGGGTAGAACCAATGGGTGGGACTTGAGAAGGCAGAATGGATGGGAGTGTACTTGGTGGAAAGAGAACCACTAAAAGGGAACTTGTGGAAGGAGAATCAAAGGGAGGGAACTTAGGGGAAACCAAAGGGAAATTACTTAAAGGGGGGTGAGAACCGATGGGAGAGAACTTGTGGGGAGGGATAACCAATAGGAGGGTACTTGGGGAGGGGAGATAAATGGGAGGGAATTGGGAGAGGGGGGAGAACAAATGGGAGGGAATTTGGTGAGGGAACCAATGCAGAACCAAAGGGAGGGAATTTGGGGATGGAACCAATGGGAGAAACTGGAGAAGGGGCGGGAGAATCAATGGGAGGGAAATTGGGGGTGGGTGGGAGAACAGATGGGAGGGTACATGAGAAGGGAGAAACAATCGGAGGGTGCTTGGAGGGGGTAGAACCAAGGGGGGATCTTGGTGGGGGAGAACCAAAGGGGGGGGGGGAACTTGGGGAGGGAACCAGTGGGAGGGTATTTGTGAAGGGAGAACCCATGGGAGGGAACTTGTGGTGGTGGTGGTCGTGGAAGAACCAATGTGAGGTTACTTAGGATTGGAGGAACCAATGGGAGGGAATTTGGGGACAGAACCAAAGGGACAGTATTTTTAATGGGGGGGGGGGGGTAACCAATGGGAAGGTACTTAGGGGTGGAAGAACCAATGGGAGTGAACTTGGAAGGGGGAGAACCAATAGGATGGAACTTGTCTGCGGGGGATGGGTGGACCAAAGGGATGGTACTTGGTGGGGGGAGGAAAAACCAAAGGTAGGGTACTTGGGGGAGAATCAATGGGAGGGCACTTGCGGACTAGTAGGAGGGTACTGGAGGGGACCAATTGGATGGTACTTGGGGGGGGGGGTTAGAACCAATGGGAGGGAACCAATGGGAGGGAATCAATGTGGTGGAAACTTGGGGAGGGAGAAGTAATGGGAGGGAACTTGCAGGGAGAACCAAACCAAAGGTGGGTAGTATTTGGGGGGGGGGGGGGATCAATGGGATGGAACCTGGGGGAACTTGGGGGGGGGGTGTGTCTGTGTGTGTCTGTGTGTGAAAGAGATACACAGAGAGGACAGAGACAGAACCACTGGGCCCCCACCCCCACACCATGTACCCCTCCATCAGAAAGACAGAATCAGTCAGGCAGATTATGTGAGGGAAGAAGAAGAGAGGGGAGAGAGAGAGGGAGAGAGAGAGAGAGAGAGAGAGAGACACAACAGAGAGAGAGAGAGAGACAAGAGAGAGAGAGACAGAAGAGAGACAGAGACAGAGAGACAG
>JAPXFY010000020.1:24712794-24715294 GCA_030674185.1 Monoplex corrugatus | reverse complement strand
GGAGTGCACTGTCCCATGTTGTCCATTGCCCCTGTTGACCTTGCTGGACTGCCTTCTGCACTCTTTTGACATCTTCTTCTTCCTTCAACTCCTGTATGATCATGTCTCTTTTTTCCTTCTCTTTGGCTTTGGACCACCACTGCATTTTTGTTGCTCCCAGTCCCTGTCTGTTGGTTTGCGTGTGTCCAATTATTTCTTTGATGCTGAGGTTTCTCTTGGCATTGTTTACAGCCTCTTGGACTTTCCACTTTCTGCCAGTTCTCAGCTTTGGATGAACTGATCTCACGATATTGTCTTCCGATTCCTCCAGCATGCTCAACAGTCTTGCTTTTCCAACTTTGTATTCCTCCACTATGGATTTGAGAGGTAGCTTCAGCATTGCTTGACGACAGTAGAATGCAACATCAGTGAGACCAGGTGGGACACCGAGCCATTTTCTTGTATATTTGTTGATTTTGGCTTCCATTGCTTCGACTGTGCTGGTGCAAATGTCATAGATTAGCAGTGGCCACAGCAGCTTTGGTATCAGCATGAACTGTAGACACCAGACTTTGTATTTGCCTGGCAGTCCGCAGTTATCTATTTTCTTCAGGCCTTCTTCTGCTGTTTGCTTGGTTTCACATCCCCTTTGTGTGTCTTTCAGGGAGTCATCATACCATCTTCCGAGACTTTTTACTGGCTCTTCTGTGACAGTGGGGATGGCTTGGTTGGCTACCATGAATTTGACTGAATCTGCCACTTTTCCTTTTCGCAGTGAGAGACTTCGGGATTTCTTAGGTTTGAACCTCATTCTTGAAGAGGACACCAGCTCATCCAGCTGCTTTAAGATTTGGTGTGTCTCTTCCTCATCCGTTGACAAGACTGTTGTGTCATCCATGAAAGCTTTCAGAGGAGGCATCTGGTATCCATCTCCCAGATTCACTGGACCTGAACTCTTCATTGCAGCTTTCAAGATGACTTCCATTGCCAACACGAACAGTATGGGAGAGATTGCACAGCCCATTGCAATGCCCACCTCTAGGTCTATCCAGTCCGTGGTGTATTCTTTGGTAGAGAACCGCATTGAGAACCCTTGGAAATACTTCCTCAGCATTGTTCGGATGTTTTCTGGGATGTGATACATTTCAAGAGCCAGCTGGATCATATCGTGTGGAACTGATCCATATGCATTCGCCAGATCAAGCCAAACTACGTCAATGTCTCTCTTCTCTGTTCTTGCTTTTTGGATGGCATCCCAAATCAACGTGGCATGTTCCAAGCATCCAGGCATTCCTGGTATGCCTCCCTTTTGGACTGACATATCCAGATACTTGTTTTCAGTCAGGTATTTTGTCAATCTTGCTGCCATAACAGAGAAGAAGATTTTCCCCTCGACGTTCAGAAGTGATATTGGCCTGAACTGATTGATGCTGCTGGAGTTCTGCTCCTTCGGAATGTACACTCCTTCAGCTCTCATCCATTGGTCGCTGATCTTCTGGTTCCTCCATGCTGATCGAATCATCTTGTGGAGCCACTCGAGCACTTTTGGGCATTTCTTGTAGACCAGGTATGGTATTCCGTTTGGTCCAGGTGCTGACTTGGCTCTGGCTTTCTTTACTACGTTCTTCACTTCATCCAGTGTTGGTGGTTTGTTATTGAATTTTCCTTCTGGCGCTGCAGGCCAAACCAGATTCTGGATTTCAAGTGGTGCCTCGCGCTGAGAATCGGAATATGTTTCCCTGAGATGCTGCTCTAGGGTTTCCTTGCCCACTGTGAGAGTCCCTGATTTGGGTTGTTCAAACAGCTTTCTTGAAAAGTCAAAGGGATCTTTGAAGAAACGATCTTGAGTCTTCTTCTTTTTGCTTTTTCTTCGCCTTGCTGATTCCACTTTGCTGAGAGCATTGTGTTTGGCCTTCAGATCTTTCCAGAGTTCCAGGAGCCCTTGCTTCTCGAATTCTGAGGCAGTTTTCATTCGCTTTTTAAGCTTCTTTTTCTCCCTCCGGATGCTCTCTATCTGTTGCTGTCTTCTGGATTTCTGGGGAGGCGTTTTTGTCTTTGGCTGCTTCACTCCATAAGTGTCCCTGCAGATAGAGTATATGATGTCTCCGTATGTGTCAAGTTTGTGTTCCAGCGTACTGTTCCCTATTAGCGCATTCAGCTTAAGGACAAGTTCCTCATCTAATTTCTCCCATTGTTCTTTTGCACCGGCAGGCGGCAAATTGAGTTTTCCACGTTTGGCGTTAAGAGCTTGTGCAAAATCCGCATCAGAACCGTCAGCGTGGATGTCCTTGGCACTATGGTTCAATTCCTGGCCTTGGTCATCCAACGTCTCACCTGCTATCGCAGTGCGCTGCTGCTGGTTCGTATGTGTCTTCAAACAGCCCATTTTTGTCCTGTGGATCTTCATGCCGCGTTTGGTGGTGAATCTCCTTCCACACGCACACGGAAATTCCAACTGGTCATTAATCATGGTCCGTTGTGCGTTTCCAGTCGTGATGGAGTCAGTGCCGATGGATTCATC
>JAPXFY010000020.1:24697794-24707794 GCA_030674185.1 Monoplex corrugatus | reverse complement strand
TCTCTCTGTATTTCTCTTTCTCCTTCTCTCTCTGTTTCTGTCTCCCTCAGTCTGTCTCTCTGTCTGTCTCTCTGTCTCTCTCTCTACGTCTCTCACGTAGTTTACATTCGGATTTGTTTGTTTGCAAGTCTAATGAAAGTATACGACAAAAATGCATAATCTTTGATGAGGACATTTCGAGTCAAAGAGTCAATACCAGAATACTCATGACTGAAGATGAAAAGTATCAAAAATCCCTCGCGAAATTTATCGCCCTTGCTTGGGAAAGTCGGAGAAAGAAAACAACACAGTAATAAATTAATGTAAGTTTATCTCCAGTGAATATATCACTTTACACTGTTCTTATGTTTATTTGCCGGATTTATGTCTTCCTCTTACTTATATGACTAATTACGTCGGGTGGTCAACTGTTTCTTCAACTTTTTAAATTAATGTACGTTTATCTCCAGTGAAGATGTTACGTTATATTGTTTTTTTGTTTGTTTTCTGGATTTGGGTCTTCCTCTTATATCACTAATTATGCCAGGTGGTTAACTATTTAACTTTTTGTTCAACTTTTTAAATTAATGTAAGTTTATATTCAGTGAAGATATCACTTTATACTGTTCTTATGTTTATTTGGCGGATTTGGGTCTTCCTCTTACCTATATGACTAATTACGTTGGGTGGTCAACTGTTTCTTCAACTTTTGTTCAACATTTTGTTCAACTTTTTCCGTTCAATTTTTTCTTCATCTTTAGGGAAAAAATTCAAATGGATGTATTGTCACCCATGACTATATTTATAAATCTTTGTTTCGAGAAAACGTCGCCGAAAAATTTAATGACTTTGTTTTATGCTCCTTGCCACAAGGACAAAAATGTCAATGGCAATAAACCATTTTCAGTTTCAGTTTCTCTATGTCTCTCTCTTTTTTGTCTCTCTCTATCTCTCTCTTCCCTTCTCTCTCTCTCTCTTTCTTTTTCTCTCCCTCTCTTTGTCTCTCTGTCTCTGTCTCTGTCTGTCTGTCTCTCTCTCTTCTCTCTCTCTCTCTCTCTCTCTCTCTCTCTCCACTTTTATCTCTTTCCCTCTCTTTGTGATCAGCATCACATATTTCCACACACAGTTTTTTTTGCTTTATTCTCCTTCTCTATTCTCTCTCACACATAAACAGAAATCAGTACAGAAACAAAAGTGGCCCAAGAATTTAGAGCTGTGCAATGTGAAGATACCCGCCAAACTCTCTTCCCACTTCCTTCTTCGCTGCTTCTTAGACAAGAGGTCACACACTCAAGGATGGAAGCGTCAAGGAAGAAGAAATGGGAGTTGAAAAATCCATAGCCATAGTGGAACGTGCTGCGTGTGGACCTTGTGGTGCCATCGATGCCACGTTCATAGGTTGCCTCTTCCCACTGCTAGAAGAGTAAGGGAGGTATTCTTTTTGGATCTACATGGACCTTGTCCAATGGTAACTATATGAGAAACGAGTTATGGGAATTGTTGGTGGGAAGCGTAGTTTCAAATTCTCTGTACTAATACTGACTCTCTCGCATTGTTGAAAGCATGTATGAAAATGTGTGTGTGTGTGTGTGTGTGTGTGTGTGTGTGTGTGTGTGTGTGTGTGTGTGTGTGTGTGGTGGGTGCGTGCGTGTGTGTGTGTGTGTGTGTGGTGTGTGTGTGTGTGTGTGTGTATTTGTGTGTATGGTGTGTGTGTGTGTGTGTGCGTGTGTGTGTGGTGTGTGTGTGTGTGTGTGTGTGTGTGTGTGTGTGTGTGTGAGTGCGTGCGCGCGCTTACGCGTGTGTGAACGAAGAAGCTAACGCATCAAAAAACGACCAGCTCATCAAAAAACAATACAACTAACCAATCAGTTAACAAGCAATCAGCTAACGAGTAAGTCAACGAACCAATTCTGTTTTCTTCAAATTCTCCACCATTTGAGTCACAGGGAGAGAGCTGAAACACAGCAGTGAGCGGGAAGACCTGAAGTGGACAAATACCACATAATGTCAAGGTTTCTTTCAATCTATCCATCCAGGCTTTCCTTGTCTCCTTCTAAATTTGAATCCATTTTTTGTTTTGTTGTAAGAGTGTTGTGTCAACTGGTGGGATAGCGTTCTGGTCAAATGGACAGACACGTACTGTTCTTTTGATGAATGTGAAGGTGGATGGCAGTCTTATTTTTTTTTTTTAATCTTTTGTTTCTGATTATGTCACATTTAACATTTTTCAAACAATGTGTTTCTGATGATATGTCCATCTGACATGGTGACATCACTTTTCAAACAATGTTTCATGATTATGTCGCAATCTGACCATGATGATATACTTTTCAAACAATGTGTTTATGGTTAGTCCCATCTGACTTTGGTGACATCTCTTTTTCAAACAAAGTGTTTATAATTATGTCACATCTGGCTTTGGTGACATCACTTTCCAAACGAATGTGTTTCTGATTGTGTCACATCTGACTTGGTGACATCACTTTTCATGTCAAGCACCAGTATGACGAGATGGGATGAAACAGAATAAATGTGATTGAGATTGACTTCAGATTGAAAATGGATGATAGGTGTTTCAAGAGCTGGTTAGTTAATACTAGCGACATTGCTGTTTGAATTCTGGCTTCGATCTCTCTGTGACAATCTGGCTGAGGTATCGGAATTCATCGTTAATTTGACCATGGTGGCAATTTAGTGCTCTGGTGTTGCTGCTAATAAAGTTGCCAGATGTTCTGCTGAACTTTATCGTCCAACCAGCCAGCCAATATCAAACCATTCAGAATCGCCTGAATCACAAAAGAAAAGAGCAGCGACCAAACTGAAAACAGCAGCTTTACACATGATGTCCAAGAATGTCTTCCCACCTGACAAAGAGTAAATAGGACGACACAATGTCGCTAACACTCTCCAGTGAACTGTCTTACGTGATTCTGCCTTTAAGTAGGTGTATGTCTTTATTTAATTTCCCTACACATATCAGTTTCAGTTTCTCAAGATGACGTCTCTGCGCTCGGAATGAATCCCATACAAACTAACGTCACAGGTGCCACGTGTGTGGTGATTATGGCTCAAGCCTTGAGCCTGCATATAAACCCATGAACTGGCCAGGTCCTGAGGCCCTAACTAGACTATGTCTTACCTAGTCTATATCTTATACTGGTATTTTAGAAGCCTACCACTGATATAATCTTGGTTACATGTAAATGACACGTGTATGTGTGTATCTTACCTTAAAAAAAAAATAAAAAGGAACATATATATCAAGTAAATAAATACATAATTAAAGTCTGACTCACAACACAATTAACTATTCTGTATCATCTGTGTATTTTCAAAAATCGAGTTTGACATTTATTTCATAGGGAGTCATCACAATCAGATACATCAGATGCTTCATTTTGTTGACTGAGTAGATCCCTCGGACCTGCGAAAAAGCATGTGAAAAGGTCTTGAAATGGACATGGGCGGATGTGTTAGGGGAGCAACAAGAACCACACGAAAACTAAGCTGACACCACGACAATGCTGTGCAAGTGAAGAGGCCTAAGCCAGTTTTTTCTTGTAAGCTGGGATTGCGGCAGCCGAGATGTGGTTTCTAAGAAGGATGTTGAGAGTTTCAATGGACAGCAAAGAAAAAACAAACGAGACAGTCTTGATGGAGGCAGACACAAGTAGATCATTCACTAAGGAAGATCAGGAAAAGGCTGGCAAACATTATAGGCCATTTAATGAGGAAAGGGCAACTGGAACACCTTGGTCACAATGGAAAGCTAGAGGGAAGGAGAGCACCGGGTAGGCCCAGGGAGAAGATACTAGACGGACTTGCAGAGTGGCTGAAGACAGAGAGGGTGGAGGAGATGCCTGAGGCAACAAGAGATAGAGACAGATGGAAGTCCATAATCGCCAAAGCCATGCGGCAAGGCACCTGATGATGATGAAGCTAGGATTGAACTCAAGATAACAGATCTTAAGTCAACGGTTGTATCACAACAACCAGCCAACCTGCTGAATTGTTGCCTGCCTTATAGCGGAATCCATGGCCTCTGTTATCAGCATGACACTTTAGCCATCTGGGACTATCCATGAGATTTGACAAAAAGGAAGATTGTTTCAGAAATAAAAAAAAAACAGTTTAGAACATAAATGTCACTGTTTCCGTTCCTTCTCTGTCTATGGCCCCCTCTCTGGAACTTCCCTCCCAAATATATCAGACATCCTACATCTGTTTCGTCTTTTTTTAATTTAAACCCACATCAAAACTTACCTCTTCAGATATTTCCATGCCTACAGTCTTCCAGTTTTTCACTTTTGTTTATGTGTCGATTGAATGATTGTAAATAAGTCTACGAATTAAAATTAATGTTCGAAAACTTGTTATAATTATAGTACCATTGTAAAGTACAAAAACGTTTTTTTTTTCGTGTTCAAAATCTCGGTAGTATAAGATAAAGCACAGCACGGAATGTTCTCGACATAACTATCGGAACTGTCGTCTATAAAAAAAATAATAAAAAACGTATAAATTCAGTGTCACTGTCAGTGGGCAAATGCACTGGTTTCTCTAAACAATTTGTACCCTCATCAAATTCAGCCTATCTCACATATCAAGAACGGGATCGGTCAAATTCCTGTTTCAGTTGTGCCTGTCTGTGTACGCTGTCTAGAAAGTACTTTTTACCATCACTGAGCAGATGACCAAAAATCATCGTTTCTTTTTTATTTACTGTCTTGCATGACCATCTTCAAATTAGGTGTTAATCTACGACTAATATCTCCCACACGGCTAGAGAAAACTTCCCTAGTGAATACATTTGATCCCCAATGTTTACATTTGACTTTAACAATGTCCACTTTCTGCTTGGAAAACACACATCAGGCAATCACTGGGGTGATGGCTTACCGTGGAGGCGATGGACAGAAAGTCCATATTGTCAGTCAGCTCCAGCTTGTTCGTAATTATATATCTCTCCCCCCCCCCTCTCTCTTTCTCTCTCTCCTCCCCCCCCTCTCTCTCTCTCTCTCTCTCTACGCCTGTGTGTGTATGTGGTCCTTGCATCCACATGCATGCATTTATGTGTACATGCTTACCTGCGTGTGTGCTTAGGAATGCATATGAATGTGTATCTGAATATATATTTTACTACATGTGTGTATATATGTGTTTTTGTGTGAGTGTGGGTGGGGTGGGGTGGGGGTGGGAGGGATATGCAAAGGCATAAATCACCTAAAAATATAATCAGATCTCTAAAAAAATATGAGTGAGATGTTGGTAGATTACAGAGATCTGTATAATCTGAAACATCAGAGAATAACAAAGAGAGACAGGACAGACAGACAGACAGACAGACAGAGACAGAACACAGAGAGAGACAGAGAGACAGAGAGAGCGTGTATTCTGGATGAAATAATCCAAGCACACCTTCCATTAGCTGTCAATCAAATTAGTATGGGTCTCAAGCCATTTTAACAGTTTAGCTTCCTTCGCTTTTCTGCGTTTCTCCATAATTGTGTTGAAGGTGTACACAAAGGGATTAAGAGCAGAGTTCAAGGGCAGCACGAAGATTGCTAAAGCTACATTCACCTCTCCAGGGATGGCAACACCAGCAGATGCCAACAGACCACAAAGTCCAATGGGAAACCAGCACATGAAATCTGTGATAGCCACACTCATCAACCGCCGAGCTATGGTTATATCCTTGGACAATTTTGTTGAACTTGTTCTCAAAGCATTCTTCTGTACTGACCAGCAGATGAAAGCTTGACTTGCTGAGATGAGCAAGAACATAATAAAACAAGGATGATCAAAATGCTGAAAGAATACACCTGTCCCTTAAACCTTCGTCTCGTTACTGTCAGTGGAATGCGTATACTTGTCTGGCTGTAAAACTCCCAGTGTGATGTCACTGGAAGTGAAGGCAACATGGCAGAAATAAACCAACCAACCAAGTCAGTAAACAAGTCACTGCTGCTGACGTTCTCTGAAATCGAATAGTGCTGAATGGAAAATGAAGAACAATGAAACGGTCTAGCGTGATGAGCCAGATGATAAGAGCTGATACTTCACTGGACAGTAGAGACAGAAATCCTGCCACCTTGCAGGCCACACTGTTCTTCCATATATAATCATAATGGAGATAATTTACACGAAATAGTTCATCAGCCACGCCAATGAATCCAATATAGATACCCATCAGAAAATCAGCCACGGTGAGGTTAGTGACAAACACGCTGAAGCCACCTGAAGATGCTGTCTTCTGCGCACAAAAACGTACGATAAAACAAGACACGTTCCCAGTCACTGATAGACAACAGATCAGCCACAGAAACCAAAGATATAATTCTGATTGTAGCAAATCTTCGCATGATGAAATTTCGTCCTTGGGGCGTGGCAAAACGTGTCATCAAAGTTATGTGGGAGTATTTCTTTACAACACAGTTTATAGTTTTGTGTTGATATAACACGTCAATAGGACAGACCTTGACATATATTACGTGGAAATGTTTTCACCGGACTGCCCTCCATATACAGCTGAGCTAAGTGTGATATATCATCATCATCATCACCATCAGGTGCCCTGCCGCATGGCGTTGGCGATCATGGACCTCCATCTGTCTCTATCCCTCGCTGCCCCCAGCATCTCCCCCACCGTCCTCGTCCCCAGCCACTCTGCAAGTCCGTCCAGCATTTTTTCCCTGGGTCTACCCGGTGCTCTCTTTCCCTCCAGTTTTCCCGTTGTGACCAGGTGCTCCAAATCCCCCTTCCTCATAAAATGGCCTATAAATGTTGCCTGCAAAGTGTGATAGCAACAGAAAACCCTCTGAAACGACAGTATGGACCAGAAGCAACACTCAGATTCATTTTCTGCAAGTACACAAATGGTGACAAGGCTTTAGTATCAAAAAAGTGTTAGTGCGGTGTGTGAAAGGTCTATGGTTGTTAAAACACTTTGCGTGGTAATAGAGGATGGATCTGTGTGAAGCACAGTGAGAGGATTCCTGGATAGAGACAGAGACTTCATATTCTGCAAATCAACAAATAGTGCCATGCTGACATTTTGTAGTTTGTTGTCAGTGAGATCAAGAAGCCTTAAATTCAACCATTTTATATTAGGCAAGGATTAGGTGAATAAGATAGGTATTGTGACTTAATGCAGATGGATTCAAACCTGAACCTGTGGCATCCAAGGAGCGCAGCTGAAGGAAGCGTTTGGGATGGAAAGGCTGAGGACAGAGAAACGAATGGCCTTGACATAGATATTCTGTAGGACAGGTCACGTCACAGAGCATTTCATTACCACGCAAAGGACAGTGAGGCCAGCCATCACACAGGTGGTTGCCATGAACACATATTCTGGAAGATCTGCACCTGAAGAATCCTGGAAAAACAATGCCCTCGCATCCCTTTTCGTCCTCGTGATAGACACAGTCATACATTCCATTACACCGTGTGTAGACAGGCAAGCAGTGATTGTATTCACCAGTACAACGATAGTGTGTCTCAGGACCAGACTGACTTTGGTTCATTTTGGTTGAAATGAATACGTGGATGCCGTCAAAGTTGATGAGGGCTGGTGATGGGTTTTCTATATTCGTTATTTTCTTAACACGTTTATGATAGGGGCAGTCCTTTTCACCAGAATGATCCAGACAGTGAGACTCTAGGCCACACACGTAATCGTAAGTCACACATTGACCTATTAGTGCAAGCAAACATGTAGACACAAGGAGGATGCTGACAGAAAGACTCATCGCTCTCATCCGGACAGTCAGGTCTGACGTCACAGACCAAACTTAACGGCAGTGCTACATCATTTTCACATGTAAATATGGGAACAGAAGTGACGTGTCGTTCTGTGGAATGATAGATGCCAGCTGTAGTCAGTGAGGAGTGATTAAAAAACGCACAAGGGAAAGTGTAGCCCTGACCACGCACATTATACTTATGGGAACCACACAGAAGAAACGTATGTGTCCTATGACCACCGGGACACGTGGTTAGAAACAGGTTCCCTGTATTGTCCATGGACTGGGTGCTTGTGAATTATGCTATTTTGGAGTGATGACTCTTTTCTAGAGTGTGGCGCTTCTTGAATTCACAGATTACCCCCGAACCCAGTAACATTTCTTTCTTGCTCTTGTGGGACTGCATCAGTGACACGTATTGTCTTAAACACGCTCCCTCTGAGAACACGTGCTTAACGTTGCTGACAGGACGAAATATAACAGTCTTGACAAGTCCCACAACAGAGTATCTGTACATGTTGGACACAGACCTATCACCAAAACGCGCACCGACCAAAATATTTTCAAATGCTATCCAGCTGAAATGTTTTCGTGGCATTGTACCAGTAGCGGATACACTTTGGCAATCCAAATGTGGCTCCCAGAGAAGCACACTATTCTAAGGCTCTCATCTCAGCTGTGTGTTCAGAGCGGTGACATGTATACAAATCGTATGGCGTCGCGTACCTGTAGCAGTGGTCACATAATGAGACATCTCCCTAACACTCAGGACTGCTAAAGGGACAGTGTTCTGTTTCATCCTGTCCATCCACACAGTCTGCTCTGATGTTACAGTCCAGGTGGTGCCGAAAACTGGAATAGTTGTCCACAGAACATTTGAACATACCGTACAGATGACTAACAGCTTTTGGGGCACTTTATCGTCTGGATAAAAGGAAAATAAAGTTTGGATATGCAAAGAAGGATTCCCCAAATTCCCACCAGATAAGGAAATGTTCCATTCTGTCGTCTTGAACGCATGGGCAAAATACAGAAATAATGGAAGTCTTTTGCTCCGGTACACGAGCATTCCAAGCCCGTTTCGATACTGAGTGTACAGTGCGATTTCTACTGTTCCAAACTTTCTCACACTGATCATGACGGTGGGACGGTCACACTGCAGTCGACAGATCTTGGTGTGTGTGGCCCAACTATAAGTGCTACGTAGCCAGAGTTGACGAGGTCATCACAGCAGTCATGTACGTAAACGACTTATTTCTGAAGTGATCTAAGACAATGATGCGGACATTGATGATATATATTTGAATTTTATCTATTGCAATGACACATAATTATTTTGACGATGTATTCTTAGATTTTAAGTTATCTTAAGCATTGACTCGGAGAGATTTTTGGATACTAAACACCAGTTTCGAAGTTGTAAAACTACTAGTCTTTCTTGGGGTGTAGTGGCAACCCATCTTGTGCTTGTCGTATTGACACTATATCACTGAGGTAGTTCTATGAATAAAGAAAAATCGATGTTATTGTAGCATCATCTACAGCAATAGCTAGACCAAAGGTTTCTTCTATAATCAAAGGACATAACTCTTGAGAATTATCTCCCATGTTGTATAGAACTTCTCAAATCTAACACAGTTTGCGCTACCCATTCAGCTAGCATAGAAGCAGATACAAAGTACAAAAACAGTAAGCTCAGAACACTCCTTTTTCTTGTATATTTTGAAAACTTTCACAGAATTTGTCAGCAGCTGCGATTGCCCCATGTACTCTTTCCTGTTCTAAAGCCTTTTAGATTTGGTTGGGATATTTTAGGTCTCTAGTTTGTTTCTTTGCCGTTCTGTTTTCCCTCAGTTTTCCAAATTTCATTTTGCATAGACATGATGCAATATCCACTCAGTCTGTGATGATCTTTTTCTTGGCATGTATAAAGCTTTTAGGAGATGTGTCCGGTCCTCACGGGTTTTATCACACTAAGTAATTGTTTACCAAGCAAGGAAACGGGCAGGCTCTTTTTCTTTATTTCTTGTTGTTCGCCAGATTTCCACAGCTTACATTAGTATTGCTTTAATTTATACATTAAAGAGTTCAAAAACAATGCTAGTGTCCACAGTTTGAAGAGTCCACGCTGATTTTTTTCTTAATCTAGAATTTTAACCTTGCCTTTAATGGCATACTATTCATAGATTATGGCTTAGAGAAGTTTGTCGTAAATGTGTTCTCTGGATCTTTCTAACTGTTAACCATTTCTGTTTCTTTGTCTTTGTATCACTATTTTT
>JAPXFY010000020.1:24655294-24657794 GCA_030674185.1 Monoplex corrugatus | reverse complement strand
ATTCAGCCAGCCTATCACCGAAGAAAACAAGCAACGAACCAAGCAAGCATGCAAGCAAGCAACCACTAAGCAAGCAAGTAAGCAAGCAAGCAAGCAACCAACCATCCAATAAACAGGCCAGCCAACCAATCAATCAACCAACCAGCCAACCAATCAATCAACAAACATACCAGCCAACCAACCGACCAACCAAGCAAGGAAACAATCATCCAACCAACCAACCTACCGACCGACTGACCTACCAACCAACCGAGCAACCGAGCAACCGACCAACCAACAAACCAACCGATCAACCAACCGACCGATCAACCAACCAATCAACCGACCAATCAACCGACCAAACTATCCAACCAACCAACCAACCAATCACCAACCAAGCAAGCAACCAACCAGCCAACCAAACCAATCAACCAACCAACCAACCAACCAACCAACCAACCAACCAACCAACCAACCAGCCAACCACCAACCAACCAACCAGGCAACCAACCAACCAACCAACCAGCCAACCAACCAACAGGGCTGGAAGCAAAGTATTTGTCAGTCGCAGAAGCCAGAAAGCATACACACAGTCCTTTCCTGCGAGTGGGATAAGGGGCGGAAACAGTTTGTCGCAAAGTTCTCTATCGCAATTTATTGCAAATTCTGCCACACATGTTAGAAAACAAATCAAAGCAAAACAAAACAAAGCAAAACAAAAAACCAAAGCAAAGCAAATTAAAACAAAACAAAACAAAACAAAGCAAAACAAAGCAAAACAAAACAAAATAATACAAAACAAAACAAAACAAAACAAAACAAACAAAACGAAACAAAACAAAACAACGACAACGTTCCAGCCCTGATCTCTCAAGTTAGTCCATAATAGAAGAACTAAAATGATAGTTCAATCGATTGGTAACTGGCACTCTGAAAGCCAACCTTATCACCTGTGCTATCAACACTGTCCATAGAGAAGACGTTGCCCTCAACAGAATAAGCCGGCAACAGCAGTGCATACAAGGCACAGTCACATTAGAATAACGCAGGACAACTGCTACTTAACAGAACAGGGGGACCGGCGGAATCACGACTCGAGGCTCCAGAAATGTTGCCTATGCATCGCCAGCGGAAGGACATTGGCTTCCAGAATCGGTTTTGTATTCTACATGAAGACCCACACTAGGCGATAACGACCAGCATGCCTACTGTTCCGTCGAATGGGCTGGTGAATCTATAAGCATCATTTGCTGGATGAATACCATTAGATCCCATGCATTATCCCTTACCACCTCGTATCTTTCTACTATGGCTGTCTCGTCAGCCTGCCATCAGAACTGAACGGAAGGTTGCCTAGGAAGGGAAACGGCGGAGAAAGAGAGAGAATGTGGAGAGACGAAGCAGGGTATACAGTGGGGAGAATTTGTATGGAAGAAAGAATAGGGAAAGCCCCTGCCAATAATATTAGCTCATCATCATTATCAAGTGCCTTGCCACAAGGCGTTGGCGATCATGGCCCTCCGTATGTTTCTATCCCTTTTTGCCGCAAGCACATCATACACCTTCAGCCACTCTGCAAGTCTGTCCAATGTTTTTTTTTTTCCCTGGGTCTACATGATTCTCTCTTTCCCTCCAGCTTTCATATTGTGACCAGGTGCTCAAATTCCCCTTTCCTCATAAACTGGCCTGTAAATGTTAGCTACGATTAGTAATTCATCACAGCTTAAACTTAGTGTAAAAAAACACAAAAACAAACTCGATGTGATTGGTCCTAACAATTTTACACCGAAATGAATAATTCGACCCTGATATAACATTTGTAGTCTGCTACGGTATAAGTGACGTTACATCAGTTAAACTAAAACAGTTTAACTATAATGATGGCCAGTTTAAATATAAAAAAAATAAATAGATAAAAAAAAACAAACGAAACAGACATTCGAGTATTCACTGAGCAGGTCAGCCAAATAACCAACTTTCCACTCACCAAGTCACAAAAAACAAACTACAGTAAAAAAAAAAAAAAAAAAAAAAAGATATAACACATTATACAACAAAATGTTAAAGTGGTGACCACCATTGATCTGTTCATACTGAAATATATTTTTGTTTCTTCGTGAAACTCATCACCAGCCCATAAACATTCTCATCAGAAACATATAATCACCAAAGTGACGGAGGGTACATCAGTTGAAATCACCTCCCTCATCTTGGTAATAGGCAGCGAAGGCTTTGTGCCTAGACTGGGATGGGTTTCTGTGATGTGAGACAAGTTTATGCTCAGTTGCTAGTTGTGTTGTTATTCAAATCTGTAATAATGTATTCATTTTTTAAAATCTTTTTGTTATTTGAAGTTAAGATAAACAGATACGCACGCTATTTACTGTTATCTAGATTTTCCAATGAAGCAATATTAGTACAAAGAAATGTAGGCTGGGTATAACATAGACTGGGTGGGACCTCAGGACCTGACCAGCTCATGGGTTTAGGTGCGAGCTTAGGGTTTACATTGATCACCAAT
>JAPXFY010000020.1:24642794-24645294 GCA_030674185.1 Monoplex corrugatus | reverse complement strand
GCTGACTGTCAACGCCTCGCATCCGTAAAACAGTATTGGTCCTATATAACATTCAAGGACTCTTTTTCTGATGTTAATTGATAGGCATTTGTTGGTAAGAATGCTTGTCATCTTCTTGAATGCTGTTTTGGTTTGGCCGATTCTGCCAGCTATTTCCGATGTGCATCTGCCGTCTGATGAAATGACCGTTCCTAGGTATTTGAATTTATTAACAACCTGTGTCAAGGTTGTGCCATTTGCTGTTATTTTGCATGAGGGGATTTCATGCTTTTACTGATCACCATGACTTCAGTCTTCCTGCTGTTTAGTTCCAACCCCTTACCCTTGCTTTCTAAGAATACACATATGCTCGTTAAAGATCATTCAAACCATATCAGTGTCTAATGGCTTATGAAAAAAAAAACAACAACAACAACAACATCCAGCCAGCATGCCCACTGAAGATGAGGTATGCAGACTGTGCAACAATATACCGTCTGTGCATTTTAGACACGCAACAACGTCCATACACGGATCTGAGAAAATAAGAAAGCGGAAAATGAAAAAGTGCTAGAGGTCTTCATCAGCAACTCTCTGTCTCTGTCTTTGTCTCTCTCTGTCTCTCTATCTCTGTCTGTCTGTCTGTCTCTCTTCTCTGTCTCTGTCTCTCTCTGTCTCTCTCCCCCCCCTCTCTCTCTCTGTCTCCTTTTCTCTCTCTCTCTTTCTCTCTCTTTCTCTCTCTGCCTCCCTCTCTGTCTGTCTGTGCCTCTCTCTTTGTGCCTCTCTCTCTCTTCTCTCTCTGTCTCTGTCTCTCTTTCTCTGTCTGTCTGCCTGTCTGCATGTCTGCATGTCTCCCTCTCTCTGTGTCTCTATCTGTCTGCTGGTCTGTCTGTTTTGCTCTCTCTCTCTCTCTCTCTCTCTCTCTCTCTCTCTCTCTCTCTCTCTTTCACTCTCTGTGTATCTATCTTGTCTCTTTGTCTCTATTTGTCTCTGTCTCTGCCTCTGCCTCTGCCTCTGCCTCTGTCTCTGTCGCTGTCTCTCTCTGTGTCTCTCTGTCTCTCCGTCTCTCTGTCTCTCTCTGTCTCTCTCTGTCTCTCTGTCTCTCTCTGTCTCTCTGTCTCTCTGTATCTGTCTCTCTGTCTCTCTGTCTCTCTCTGTCTCTCTTCTCTCTCTCTCTCTTCTCTCTTTAAACATCAGCACATTGTTTTGAATCAAATGTATTTTTGTAACCGATGTAAAGAAGTTCAATCAATGTTTTACCGACTGAAATGTGGAGACTAATCTGACCCATAAATTCACTAAATTATTACCACGATCACAGAGTTGTCATTGCCAGTGGACCAAATGTATCTTCATCATGAATGTAATCCAATCCAACCTGTAATTCTGTATCAGACAGAGAGTGATCTATTTTTCAGTCAAACAGTATCATTTGGGATACGTGATATTATCCCCTTAAACCGATCGTGCGCTAATCCAGCATGACAGAACTTGGCTTTGGTGATTGTGACAAAATCATTGTTTTCAATCTGATTAGAGACCTCCTCACTTCTCAGCGATGGCGGCAGACATGCGCATAACAGACTCGCTAGTTTATTCTCGAAAAGAGGTGGTAAAAACAAAAAAAACAAACAAAACAAAACAAAACAAAAAAAAAAACAAACAAACAAAACAAAAACGAAACGAAGAAACGAAACGAAACAAACCAAAACGAAACGAAACGAAACGAAACAAAACGAAACAAACCAAAACGAAACTAACAAAACAGCTCGAACACTGTGTGTGAGTTTGTCAGCGCGCGCGTGTGCGTGTGCGTGTGTGTATGTCTGTGTGTGCCTGGGTACATTGGCATGAGTCTGTGACAGTGCCACCACAGTTTGTAGTAATCATCCGAGAGAGAGAGAAGAGAAGAGAGAGAAGAGAAGAGAGAGAGAGAGAGAAAGACAGAGACAGAAGAGAGAAGAAGACGAACGAGAGAGAGAACAGAGAGAGAGAAAGACAGAGAGACAGAGAGAGAGAAAGAAGAGAAGAGACATAGACAGAGAGAGACAGAGACAGAGACAGAGAGAGACTGAAGAGAAGAACTCACAAGTGAGGCAGGCTGTTTTTCCACATGTCCTCAGAGAAATTAAAACGATCATTAAGCTTGGTGCAAGATCTGCATGCTCTCAACCTTCATATTACCATCTTCTCTTTCTCCGGTCTGTGTACGGAACGAGACCATTCATATCGAAATTGTTCCCCTCTGTTCTTCTCTCTCCTCATACAAGCAGCATCCATCCTTCCAGTCCAGAACCCATCCGTCCAATCCATTTCCTAATGTAATCCCATTGCCATCAGTTTTAAACTTTTTCCTTTATTCTCTCCCTTGGTTTCTCAGCATGTTTGTCTGTCTGTCTGTCTCTCTCAGATCTATGTCTGTCTGTCTGTTTCTGTATGTTTGCATGCCTGTTTCTGTTTGTTGTGTCTGTCTGCCTGTCTGCCTGTCTGTCTGTTTGTCTGTCTGTCTGTCAGTCTCTCT
>JAPXFY010000020.1:24637794-24640294 GCA_030674185.1 Monoplex corrugatus | reverse complement strand
TACGTGTGTGTGTGTGTGTGTGTGTGTGTGTGTGTGTGTGTGTTGTATGTATGCGTGTGTGTGTACATGTATGTGTGTATGTGTGTGTGTGTGTGCTTGTGCGTGTATCTGTATAAACTGTTGTTGTCTGTCATTGCTGCTGCTGCTGCTGCTGCCGCTGCTGTTGTTGATTGTTGTTGCTTTTTTTTAAACCTTCCTCCCTTTATTTTCATGTTTTTTTTAATCAAGGAAGTTCGCTTCAATTTCACTGGAAAGAGGTGTACGTATGTCTCTCTTCGTCTGTGAAAAAAATATGACACCAAGGTTTTCTCACCTTCCTCTGGATGGATCTCAAACCACATTCGGACCAAAGGCATGCATCACTGAACAGTAACGAATGCATAAAGTGTGGATGCTTATTACGCCAAGTCAAATGTTCACGAAAGGTAGGATAACCATAGGCTGGCAAATGTTTGGAAAAGCAAGTTTGGTTTTTCAATAATGACAGCTGTCCTGAAACGAAAAGTATACGACCAATGCATTTTGCCCACAGTCGCCCACGGTGCAAAAACGTGGAATCTAACGGGGGGGGGGGGGAAAAAAATCGCTTTGCAACTAATAAATATGCAGCTAGCGCATGAAAGAATCATGCTTGGTGTCACCTGTAAAGATCGCAAAACAGCTCAGTGGATCAGAGAAAGGACAAAAATGCGAGACATCCTGGAAACCATCAACAAACTGAAATGGGACTGGGCAGGACATCTCTCCCGGAGAATGGACAATCGTTGGACAACAAAAAACATTTTCTGGATACCAAGAGACGGCACTCACAATAGAGGAAGACAGAAAACTAAATGGAAAGACGACCTAGATGGATTTGGCAAGATCTGGTGAGGAAAATCCCTGGAACGAAGTGAATGGAAGCAGCTGGGAAATGCCCATGTCCAACAACGGACTTTCGATGGCTGAAAGAGAGAATGTTCACAAATATCAGCAAAGATTTTCACTCGACTATCAGCGAACGTTGATCAAATCTACACCACCTAATGGGTTGTAATTATACGTACGGTCAAACATACTGTTCGTATCTGAATTGCTATAGTTAGGAATGTATAATTGATATGTGATCCGATTTCAAATGAATGTTCAACACAATGATACGTCTAATGCGACTGAAGAATTAATGAGTGAAAAAATGTCACCCCTATAGTTGCAGTCTTCAGTATACATCGCACAAATTCGTTTTCAAAACAAAGCACAAAAAAATGTTTTGAAAGTGTGGTTTGAATATCGGTATTTATATGTTTGCTTGTTTGCTTGCTTTTCATGCTTGCCCTTATTTGTCATCTACAATTTTCATCTTTTTATTCCACTTATCTATCTAGCTCAGTTCCATTTATCTATCTAGCTCAGTTAAACCGTGTCTCCTTCCATTCTTCTTCTTCTTCTTCTTCTTTTTCTCTTCTTCTTCTTCTTCTTCGCATTCTCTTCTTCTTCTTCTTCTCTTCTTCTTCGCATTCTTCTTCGCAGTCTTCTTCGCATTCTCTTCTTCTTCTTCTTCTTCTTCTTCTTCTTCTTCTTCTTCTTTCATTCTTCTTCTTCGCATTCTTCTTCTTCTTCCATTCTTCTTGCTTCTTCTTCATTCTTCTTCGCATTCTTCTTGCATTCTTCTTCCATTCTCCTTCTTCTTCTTCTTGCATTCTCTCTTCTTCTCTCGCATTCTTCTCTGCATCTCTTCTTCTTACGCATTCTTCTCGCATTCTTCGCATTCTCTTCTTGCATTCTTCTTCTTCGCATTCTTCTCGCATTCTTCTTCTTATTCTTCTTTTGCATTTTTTCATTTTCTTCTTGATTTCTTCTGATTCCTACAACCTACCTTTCGATTATCTCATTCTTCTTACTTGATTACTGACTGCTACTACAAATGCCTGTGCTGTGCTAAATACTAGTACTACTACATATACACAAACTACTACACATTATTACTTTTGTTATTAATTTTATATTAATATTATTTCATATCATGTTACTATATAACTCATTGTTATTACTTTTATTGTTAGAGTGAGCAAAATGCCAATGAATTGATTACAAAGAGAGAAAGAGAGAGAGAGAGAGAGAGAGAGAGAGGAGAGAGAGAGAGAGAGGAGGGGCAGGAAGGTGGAGACAGCAACATGTGACAGGTTGCTTTAAGTGTACACATTTTACGATGCCAAAACGGTGACTTTCAGAATGGCATGACAATTTTCAGGTCTGACGATATGGGACCCTTGGCGCCTGTTCTAAACCAGGTGACACAACGAGTAACGGAAATGGCGTCACAGATACAGGCTATCCAGAACGTGAACGCGCAACAGGAGAAGGCTAGGGGTAGGTCAAGGTCGTTGAGAACGAATATTTAAAATAACGAAATGAGTGTGCGTTTTGGCATGCTAATGGTTGTGGATTCGAATCCCGGGGTGCACTACATTAAAACTGGCGTCTTACTGTCTGTCCCATCCTAACATCATTGTTGTTCTGG
>JAPXFY010000020.1:24617794-24625294 GCA_030674185.1 Monoplex corrugatus | reverse complement strand
AAGTTTGCACGCGCACAAACACACACACGCACACCTACACACACACACACACAACACACACACACACACACACCACACACACACACACACACCCCACACACACACACACATACACCCTTACTTACATACTTACTGACTTACACACATGCACGCATACACAGTAATTTAGACAGACAGAGAGAGAGAGAGAGAGAGAGAGAGAGAGAGAGAGAGAGAGAGAGATGCAGACAGACAGACAGAGAAAATTAGAGAGTGAGACTGAGAGAGAGACACAGAGAGAGAGACACAGAGAGAGACACAGAGAGAGAGAGACACACACACACACATACACACACCGAGAAATATTTAGCTTTTGATTTTCCTTGACTAGATCCTGATCGAACATTTTTTTTTTCTACTTCTGTCATTGCCTTTAGGAATCAGGTCTTTTCCTTCCCAAAAATCGAAAGAATTTTCTTGAGGTCATGGCAGATGTATCCACCAACTTCCTTTCCTCCAACTTCTATTTCGAAGACTTTGGCTTGAAAGCCAGGACTCAAGTTTCTGTCTAGTCTTGCATACTTTTCAGCCTTGTATATATTGGCTTCATCCATTCTGTTTTCATACGGGTTGGTCAGTTCGATCAGAATAATTTGTTTTGGTGAATGGAAGCGGAAGTACTGTATCTGGTCTCATGCCACACTTTCGGGGATTTTTTTTCCCATTTTGGAAGATCTGCTTTGCACTCTCGTCATCTGCTCCATCCAATAGGTTTGTGCTTCCATGTTCTGAAAATCACTGCTATTTTTTTTTTTATCAAACTACAGTTTCCAGCATCCTGTCGTGTGGAGTGTTGCCAGAGTTTCTGGTGGTATTTTCCTCCCTGGCGTTCCAATCGTTTGTGCGATCTGTTTAAGCGCTTGATTGTTCCTCTGTGTTGTTTACCTTTCTTGTATGAGCGCAATTTTGCATGAACCCATGACATATTCCATTATTTGTTTGCTCTGGCAGAGAGGGCATTCAGGGTCATCTGATCTTCTCATTCTGCGAGATTTCCATTCGAGGGCAGGAGCTAATATTCCAATCTGAGAATGAAACTGATCCTAATAGGGGCCGTATGCAAATGTCATTCCAGCTGTAAGTTTGGGTTTTTTTTGGTTTTTTTTTTTTTAATGCACTTTCCCACATTGTCCGTAGCCCCTGTTGGGCCTAACTGGACTGCCTTCTAAATTCCTTTAGCATCGTCTTCTTTCTTAATTTCTATTATTACCGTCTCTGTCCTTATTTTTTTTTACTTGACCTTTGACCACAATTCCATTTGTTGATCCCAGTCTCTTCTATCAGTTTGCGTGTGTCCTATTATTTCTCTGACCTTCAGGCTTTCCTTCGCCACGTCCGCTGACCTCTGTGTCTTCCGTTATCTGTCATTCGTCAACTACGGCTGGACTGATCTCACAGTCATATCTCCATAGTTGTCAAGTATGACTAGACATCTGTCCTGTCCCACTTTGCACTCTTCCACTTGAGACGCATGTTTGTGGAATTTTATTTGGATAACATTCATGTCATTACTGCATCTGACAAACAATACGATGACCAAACATCAGTGAGACACTCAACTTAAAATATCATATTCTTATTCTAAAAATGACCATATTCTGTTGAATTTCAATGCCTCCATCGATTACCAATTAATTATATATATAAAACAATGTATAGTATAATTGTGCCCCTGTGCGTGTGATGTGTGTGTGTGTGTGTGTGTGTGTGTGTGTGTGTGTGTGGTGTGAGGTAGGTAGGTAGATAGATAGATAGAAATAGATAGAAGATAGATGGATAGATAGATAGATAGATAGATAGATAGATAGACACATAGAAAAATAATAGATAGATAATAAAATAGATAGATTAGATAGATAGATAAGATAGATAGATAGATAGATAGAGACGTGAAATTAGTTTCATTATTATCAAGTATCAGTAGTAGTAGTAGTAGTAGTAGCAGCAGCAGCAGCAGCTAGCACAGTAGTAGTGTAGTAGTAGTATAATGTATTATCATTAGTAGTAGTAGTATTTGTATATAGTATTATTAGTGGTATATGAGTATATCTTATTACATCATTATAAGTATTGAGCTAAGTATTATAGCAGCAGCAGCAGCATCAGCAGCACATACATCATCATCATCATCATCGTCATCATCATCATCGTCAACACTCCATTGTACGTGTGTCAGGGGAACTTTGGAATCAGCGTGAATCGCAGCGATCAGACTTTGTATTTGCCGAGGTTGCTACAGTGGTGGTTTACTTTCAAGGCTTTTCTCTGTCAGTTGTTTGGATTTGTATACCATTTTGTATCTTTCTGGGGGTCACCATGCCATTCGCCAGAACTCTCGATTGATTCTTCTGTCACTGCCGGAATCGCTTGGGTGCTACAACAAACCTTACTGTTTCGACCAGTTTTCAATGAGAGGGTTTGTGATTTTTTCTTCTTGTCAAATCAACAAATGCCTATCAATTTACAATCAGGAAGAGAGTTCTTGAATGTTATATAGAACCAATACTGTTGTACGGATGTGAGGCGTGGACAGTCAACAAACAAAGTCCCGAACAAGATTGAGGCAGCCGAGATGTGGTTTCTAAGAAGAATGTTGAGAGTTCCATGGACAGCAAAGAAAACAAACGAGACAGTCTTGATGGATGCAGACACAAGTAGATCACTCATAAGGAAGATTAGGAAAAGACAGGCAACATTTATAGGCCATTTTAAGAGGAAGGGGAATTGGATGCACCTGGTCACAACGGGAAAGCTGGAGGGAAAGAGAGCACCGGGTAGACCCAGGGAGAAAATGCTGGACGGACTTGCAGAGTGGCTGGGGACGAGGGGGGTGGGGAGAGATGCTAGGGGCGACGAGAGATACAGACAGATAGAAGTCCATGATCGCAATGCCATGCGGCAGGGCACCTGATGATGATGATGATGTCAAATCAAATCTATGTGTCGACTAAAATGTCTAATTGCTTCAGTATTTTGTGTGTCCCATCGTCCTTTATGGACAGGACTTATCGTATGATATTGCATACTATGATAAACTGTATAGTGATCAATAATAAATAGACTACGTTCAACAGACAACATTCGACCCCATTCCATCACCTTGAAATTGCAACACCAATGTTTCTAACCTTTGTGTGAGGATGAGTGTGAGAGTGGTTTTGAGTGTGAGTGTCAGTGTGAGGTCGAGTCTCTCTCTCTCTCTCTCCTCTCTCTCCTCTCTCTCTCTCTCTCTCTCTCTCTCTCTCTCTCTCCTCTCTCTCTCTCTCTCGTCTGTCCCCTTCTTCTGTCTGTCTCTCTGTCTGTCTCTCTGTCTGTCTGTCTTCTCTCTCTCTCTCTTTATCTTTTTCCGTGTGTGTGTGTATGTGTGTGCGTGCGAGTATATATACATACACACACACACACACACACACACACAATATATATATATATATATATATATATATATATATATATTATATCATCATCATCATCAGGTGCCCTGCCGCATGGCGTTGGCGACCATGGACTTCCAACCATCTCTATCTCTCGTTGCCCCCAGCATCTTCCCCACCCTCTTCATCCTCAGCCACCTTGCAAGTCCGTCCAGCATTCTCTCCCTGGGTCTACCCGGTGCTCTCTTTCCCTCCAGCTTTCCCGTTGTGACCAGGTGATCCAAATCCCCCTTCCTCATAAAATGGCCTATAAATGTTGCTTGTCTTTTCCTAATCTTCCTTATCAGTGATCGACTTGTGTCTGCCTCCATCAAGACTGTCTCGTTTGTTTTCTTTGCTGTCCATGGTACTCTCAACATTCTTCTGAGAAACCACATCTCGGCTGCCTCAATCCTGCTCTGGCTTTGCTTGCTGACTGTCCACGCCTCGCATCCGTACAACAGTATTGGTTCTATATAACATTCAAGGACTCTCTTTCTGATGTAAATTGATAGGCATTTGTTGGTGAGAATGCTTGTCATCTTCTTGAATGCTGTTTTGGCTTGGCCGATTCTGCCAGCTATTTCCGATGTGCATCTGCCGTCTGATGAAATGACCGTTCCCAGGTATTTGAACTTATTAACCTGTGTCAAAGTTGTGCCATTTGCTGTTATTTTGCAGGAGGGGATTTCATGTTTTTTACTGATCACCATGACTTCAGTCTTCCTGTTGTTTAGTTCCAACCCCTTACCTTTGCTTTCTGTTTCTAGTATATTCATAAGGTTTTGTAGGTCCCTTTCATTTTCTGCAATTAGCACGGTGTCATCTGCGTACCGAATGTTGTTTATCATTTTCCCTCCAACCTTTAATCCAGGGTCTTCTCCTAGGTTTCTCATGATGTTTTCGCTATATAGTGAAAACAGATCTGGTGACAAAACACAACCCTGTCTGACTCCTCTTTTGGTGTTTTGAAAAGAGCTTATATTGTTTTCTATTCTCATTGCAGCTGTTTGTTCCCAGTACATATTCCTGATTATTCGTAGATCTTTTCCATCGACATTGAGTCTCTCCAGTTGGTTGATCAATTCTTCATGTCGTACCCGATCGAAAGCCTTGGTATAGTCAACAAAGCATAAATACAAATCCTTATTCATCTCAACTGACCTCTCTATGATAGTTCTTAGTATGTATATGGCATTAATAGTTACTTGTCTAAAGGGGGTTACTTCTCTGAAGACCTTCTGTTGTCTAGCTCTCCCTTGAGTTTCTTTCTACCTGCACATGATCAATCCATTGACTTCCGGGAATAGTTCGGAGGACATTCGGGAAAGACTGAAGGACACTGGGAAAGACTAGATCTGCGGGCTTTGTGGGTTGGTTTCCCACCTTGCCTTTGATAACATGCCACGAGTTCTAAAAATGAAAGATGCTCCCAGGATTCACCGAAAGGGGGAGAGAATGATGAATCCATCGGCACTGACTCCATCACGACTGGAAACGCACAACGGATCATGATTAATGACCAGATGGAATTTCCGTGTGCGTGTGGAAGGAGATTCACCACCAAACGCGGCATGAAGATCCACAGGACAAAAATGGGTTGTTTGAAGATTCATACGAACCAGCAGCAGCGCACTGCGATAGCAGGTGAGACGTTGGATGACCAAGGCCAGGATTTAAACCATAGTGCCAAGGACATCCACGCTGATGGTTCTGGTGCGGATTTTGCACAAGCTCTTAACGCCAAACGTGAAAAACTCAATTTGCCGCCTGCCGGTGCAAAAGAACAATGGGAGAAATTAGATGAGGAACTTGTCCTTAAGCTGAATGCGCTAATAGGGAACAGTACGCTGGAACACAAACTTGACACATACGGAGACATCATATACTCTATCTGCAGGGACACTTATGGAGTGAAGCAGCCAAAGACAAAAACGCCTTCCCAGAAATCCAGAAGACAGCAACAGATGGAGAGCATCCGGAGGGAGAAAAGGAAGCTTAAAAAGCGAATGAAAACTGCCTCAGAATTCGAGAAGCAAGGGCTCCTGGAACTCTGGAAAGATCTGAAAGCCAAACACAATGCTCTCAGCAAAGTGGAATCAGCAAGGCGAAGAAAGAGCAAAAAGAAGAAGACTCAAGATCGTTTCTTCAAAGATCCCTTTGACTTTGCAAGAAAGCTGTTTGAACAACCCAAATCAGGGACTCTCACAGTGGGCAAGGAAACTCTAGAGCAGCATCTCAGGGAAACATATTCCGATTCTCAGCGCGAGGCACCACTTGAAATCCAGAATTTGGTTTGGCCTGCAGCGCCAGAAGGAAAATTCAATAACAAACCACCAACACTGGATGAAGTGAAGAACGTAGTAAAGAAAGCCAGAGCCAAGTCAGCACCTGGACCAAACGGAATACCATACCTGGTCTACAAGAAATGCCCAAAAGTGCTCGAATGGCTCCACAAGATGATTCGATCAGCATGGAGGAACCAGAAGATCAGCGACCAATGGATGAGAGCTGAAGGAGTGTACATTCCGAAGGAGCAGAACTCCAGCAGCATCAATCAGTTCAGGCCAATATCACTTCTGAACGTCGAGGGGAAAATCTTCTTCTCTGTTATGGCAGCAAGATTGACAAAATACCTGACTGAAAACAAGTATGTGGATATGTCAGTCCAAAAGGGAGGCATACCAGGAATGCCTGGATGCTTGGAACATGCCACGTTGATTTGGGATGCCATCCAAAAAGCAAGAACAGAGAAGAGAGACATTGACGTAGTTTGGCTTGATCTGGCGAATGCATATGGATCAGTTCCACACGATATGATCCAGATGGCTCTTGAAATGTATCACATCCCAGAAAACATCCGAACAATGCTGAGGAAGTATTTCCAAGGGTTCTCAATGCGGTTCTCTACCAAAGAATACACCACGGACTGGATAGACCTAGAGGTGGGCATTGCAATGGGCTGTGCAATCTCTCCCATAATGTTCGTGTTGGCAATGGAAGTCATCTTGAAAGCTGCAATGAAGAGTTCAGGTCCAGTGAATCTGGGAGATGGATACCAGATGCCTCCTCTGAAAGCTTTCATGGATGACACAACAGTCTTGTCCACGGATGAGGAAGAGACACACCAAATCTTAAAGCAGCTGGATGAGCTGGTGGCCTCTTCAAGAATGAGGTTCAAACCAAAGAAATCCCGAAGTCTCTCACCGCGAAAAGGAAAAGTGGCAGATTCAGTCAAATTCATGGTAGCCAACCAAGCCATCCCCACTGTCACAGAAGAGCCAGTAAAAAGTCTCGGAAGATGGTATGATGACTCCCTGAAAGACACACAAAGGGGATGTGAAACCAAGCAAACAGCAGAAGAAGGCCTGAAGAAAATAGATAACTGCGGACTGCCAGGCAAATACAAAGTCTGGTGTCTACAGTTCATGCTGATACCAAAGCTGCTGTGGCCACTGCTAATCTATGACATTTGCATCAGCACAGTGGAAACAATGGAAGCCAAAATCAACAAATACACAAGAAAATGGCTCGGTGTCCCACCTGGTCTCACTGATGTTGCATTCTACTGTCGTCAAGCAATGCTGAAGCTACCTCTCAAATCCATAGTGGAGGAATACAAAGTTGGAAAAGCAAGACTGTTGAGCATGCTGGAGGAATCGGAAGACAATATCGTGAGATCAGTTCAGCCAAAGCTGAGAACTGGCAAAAAATGGAAAGTCCAAGAGGCTGTAAACAATGCCAAGAGAAACCTCAGCATCAAAGAAATAATTGGACACACGCAAACCAACAGACAGGGACTGGGAGCAACAAAAATGCAGTGGTGGTCCAAAGCCAAAGGGAAGGAAAAAAGAGACATGATCATACAGGAGTTGAAGAAAGAAGAAGATGTCAAAAGAGTGCAGAAGGCAGTCCAGCAAGGTCAACAGGGGCAATGGACAACACGGGACAGTGCACTCCAAAGAAGTCTCAGCTGGAACAATATGTGGCACATGGCTCCTCTAAGGATAAGCTTCCTCCTCAGATCTGTATATGACCTGCTCCCCTCGAA
>JAPXFY010000020.1:24597794-24600294 GCA_030674185.1 Monoplex corrugatus | reverse complement strand
GAGAGAGAGAGAGAGAGACAGACAGACAGACACAGAGAGAGACAGGGACAGAGCAGGGAGGGAGACACACAACACACACACCACAACACACACACAACACACACACACACACACACACACATACACACACAGACAACAGAGAGAGAGAGTGAGACAGAGAGACAGAGAGAGAAGAGACAGACAGACAGAGAGACAAAGAGAGAGACAAAGAGACAGAAAGAGACGTGGCTGAAATCGTCACTAATAACCTTAAGTGTTTTATCCTTATAAGACCAAACATTATTCAGCAGCATATCATTTTCAAAACAGGACAGACTTTTACCTTAAACATTTATAGAATAAATCTGCGAAAGTCGATCATTTCTTTGTTTGTGTATGTTTTGTCTATCGACTTTTGTTCGTTTGTTCTCCGTTCCTTTGTTTGATTGTCTGTTTTTATGTGTTTGTGAGTGAGTAAGCTTGTATATACGAGTATTTCCTTTTGTCTTTTCCTTTTTTTATCCCCCCTGTCTTGACATTTATTTTTGTTTTGGTTTATTACACAGGCGAAGACAACCCGTGCTAGCTAACTTCGTCAGTGTGTGTTCTGTTTGTGTGAGTGAGAACAAATGACGTCACAGCTCATGACAAGAGACGAAGTGCACAGCAGGGAATTATAATGCATGTTGGGAGATGTAAATGAGAGAATACGAGAAGGTTATTTCTGGTTCAGTGGTGGGGGGAACGACATTGCCAGGCTTTCAGCGATCTTAATGTGAAAACCATTCACATCAACACAATATGTGATGGTTGGGAATGGGCGCAGTCAAAACTGGATTGCAGAAGGGAGCTTTGGCCTCTATGCCACACAGTCTTCTGGCGACTGGAGTTCACTTCACTTCACTTCAGCTTGTTTTGGGTCCGTTGTTGGACATAAGCCTTCCTCATCGCACGCCACTGTTGCCATGTTACCGGTTAACTTGCTGTTCTGGTCCATTCTTTTGTCGAACATTTTCTAGATCGTCTCGCCATCTGGTTCTCTGGCGACTTCTGTTCCTTTTTTTAAAATTAAAAAAATGTTTTGCTTCGAGGAATCCAGTGCGTCACTTTGGTGTTCCATCTGTTGTCAGATATCCTAATGATGATATGACCAGCCCAGTTCCAACTTGACTGTAAATTGTTTTGTTATGAAAGCTATGCAGATATGGGGGGGGGGGGGGGGGGATGCGAAGAACATATCTATACCTTCACACATAAACACATACGCGCATGTGGGCACACACTTTGTCTAAAAGCGCATAAGTAAATAGATGTCAAAAGGAAAACTTGTAATAAACACGGTGCACACACGCCTATGCTTATTTGCAAACAAACAACAAAACAAAAAGAGATTGTTCAACACTTTTCCTACAAAGTGCTGGTTTGGGGCATTTATTCAGTTCGTGTGAATTTAACCTTGGAACTTTACTGTCCAAACGTACATTTTTTTTGTGATTCCTTAACAGTCCACATGTTTTATCAAAATATGTTCAAGATCTACTCATAAAGAGCTGAGAAAATATTACAATATGTTGTCACAAACACACAAACACAAGTGCATACATGCAGACACACACACACAGATAGACAGACACACACACACACACACACACACACACACACACACACACACACACGTGTGTGTGTGTGTGTGTGTGCGCGCGGGTGCACGAACACACATACACACAACACACACACACACACACACACACACACACACACACACACACACACACACACGTACACACACACACATACACACATACACACAAGCACACACCCACGCATGCACACATACGCACACACATACACACAAATGCACACCCACACGCACACGCGCACATACACACACACGCACACACACACTAACACACACACACACACACACACACACCCACACACACACACACACACGCACGCACGCGCGCGCGCGCGCGCTTCTCCCATTGACACGAAAGAATCTCCCTTTGGAAGAAAAGTGAAGATTGTATATTTCCAAAGACCTATACATAAAACAGACACACACCCTCTTCGAATCAATTCAAATGCAATAGATGTGTTCTGATCTGAATGACTTAGAGACAAGCAAACAGACTATTCAGTGGAAATTTCACATCGACAAGCTCAATAACGATAGAACTTTAGAGCCTGTGGTTTATGGGCATTCACCAAAATAGTTTTAGACTATCAGGAAATTTATGAGGCAGCAACATGAGACGAACAGTACGCTAGCACCCGATTCCTGTTTTAGATTAGCCGGATGGGACTCATTGGTTAAATATATTGTATCTAATGTCAGCTACTGGACTTGTTCAGTCCTTGTCGGTCTGTTTGTTTGTTTGTTTGTTTGTTTGTTGTTTGTTTGTTGTTTGTCTGTTTGTTTGGTTGTTTGAGTGTTTGTTTGTTTGCTGTTTGTCTCTGTTTGTTTGTTTGTTTGATTGTTTGTTTGTCTGTCTATTTGTTTGTTTGTTTGTCTGTCTGT
>JAPXFY010000020.1:24585294-24592794 GCA_030674185.1 Monoplex corrugatus | reverse complement strand
CATTCGCATCTTATAAAAAAGATGAAAAGCACTATAGTTTACATGTATACTATCTGACGAGCCACTGACCATCAAACACCTTATTGAATATCGTACAAGGTCCTGTACATAATACTTTAAGATTGCAATACATGTCATTATAGGTTTCTTTTTTTATGAATTCCGAAAGATCAGTTTCGATGTGATATGGTGTCATTATGGCTTTTAGACATGAAAGCACATATAGAATTACGCCACTTCGTTTGCACAAGGCATTCAAAATTAGAACTATTGTTGTATATTTAAATACAACATGTGTTTATGATGATGTGTTTGTCATGATGCCAAATGATCCTGTTGATTATGTATAACGATGTGATTGTCATGATGCAAATGATCCTGTTGATTATGTATAACGATGTGATTGTCATGATTGTAATAAATCCTGTTGATTATGTATACGATGTGATTGTCATGATGTCAAATGATCTGTTAGATTTATGTAACGATGTGATTGTCATGATGTCAAATGATCCTGTTGATTATTGTATAACGATGTGATATTGCATGATGTCAAATGACATTATTGCTTATGCATTTGTGCCCTACATTGAGGGGCAATGGATTACAGAGAAATAACCCATATAAAGCCTGAAGTCTGAATCTTCTGGATGTAGATTTCAAGGTTTTACATGAGAGAAATATAATTTCATTGATATGATTATACGTGTGGGAATGATCTTTAAATTACATTTTAGACATGAAAGTATAATCGTGATCTTGTTTTTGACTGTTGTGTTTTTGATTAAACTTTGTGGATTGTTTCTAAACGTGGTGTTAGCCTGGTATGGCTCTAGTGGTAGGCTGGGCTTGATGAGCAGTACGAACTGATAGTGATACTGAGTCAGTAGCAGTGATATAGTCATCATCAGGTGCCTTGCTGCATGCGTTGGCCATTATGGACTTCCATCTGTCTCTATCACTTGTTGCCTCAAGCAATCTCTTCCACCCTCCTGTCCCCAGCCACTCTGCCAGTCCGTCTAGTATCTTCTCCCTGGGTCTACCCGGTGCTCTTTTTCCTCCAGCTTTCCCGTTGTGACCAGGTGCTCCAATTCCCTTTCCTCATAAAATGGCCTATAATTGTTGCCTGTCTTTCCTAATCTTCCTTATGGATGATCTACTTGAGTCTGCACTCCATCAAGACTGTCTCGTTTGTTTTCTTTGTTGTCCATGGAACTCTCAGCATTCTTTTTAAAACCACATCTCGGCTGCCTCAATCTTGTTCTGGCTTTGCTTGTAGTAGCTTATCTATTCAAGTAAATTACAATCATGTTGGTGTTTAACCCTTCGATTCTCGCACCCTATCCACCAACAGCAAAAACTTAATCTTCTGACTCTCTCACCCTACCACCAGCTTCCTACTGGAGGCTGGTGATAGGGTGAAGGAGTCAAAGAGTTACGTTTTTACTTTCCTTGCATGGCTGACAAGACAGGATGTTAGTGGACAGGGTGAGAGAGTCAAAGGATTAAATGTGTTGTACGGTACAGCAATTACACTGCAAAAAGTTTTGTCAGTAATCATAAGAATCATTCAAATAAGAGCTGATATCCGTGGAAAGTCAGCGTAGCCTAAACTTAGACAGACAGTTCATCATACACCACTAGGAGTTTACAGTTCACAACACACTAGGAGTTTACAGTTCATCATATACAACTAGAGGTTTACAGTTCATATATACAACTAGGAGGTTACAGTTCATCATATACAACTAGGAGGTTTACAGTTCACATACCCCATGGGAGGTTTACGTTCATCATACACATAGAGTTACAGTTCATATACCACTAGGAGGTTTACAGTTATCATACACCAATAGAGTTTACAGTTCATCATACACCACTAGGAGGTTACAGTTCATCATAACACTAGGAGTTTACAGTTCTCATACACAACTGGGAGTTTACAGTTCATCATACACACTAGAGGTTTACAGTTCATCGTACCCACTAGGAGGTTTACAGTATCATACACCACTAGAGGTTACAGTTCATCATAACACTAGAGTTTACAGTTCATCATATACAACTAGGAGGTTTACAGTTCATCATACACACTAGAGTTTACAGTTATCATATACAACTAGGAGTTTACAGTCATCATATACAATAGGAGTTTACAGTTCATCAGAACAAAGGAGGTTACAGTCCATCATATACACTAGGAGGTTACGTTCATCAACACCCTAGGAGGTTTACAGTTCATTCATCACCACTAGAGGTTTAAGTTCTCATACACACTAGGAGTTAAGCATAACCGTTTTCAATTTTTTTTTTTTTAATTTTAAAAAGCTACATTTGTAATACAACTACGAACTAAAGTTGTTCATAAAACAGTTAGCAAACAAACGTATGCATCAAGCAGATTTTTGACATAATGACATCTTGTAATACAAGATACAAATTAACGTTGTTCATAAAAAAAAAAGTTAGCAAACAGACGTGTGCATCAAGTGGATTTTGACACAAAAATAAAAGCTTATCAAAAACACAAAGAAATATTTAAATTGTGGTGGAAGGCCTACCTACCTACTTTCTCTTCCACATGCACAAGAGAGTTTAGGACACAACATCTATGACATGAATGTGCAAAAAAAAAAATATCAGAAATACAATATGTTCAATCCAGGAAGATGGGTAGGTTGATGGAGGGAGGTGGGGGGGGGGGGGGGGGGGCGAGGAAGGTCTACAGGCTTCAGGAGGTCAGTGAGCAAACGGACAATTTATGAAATGTTTTCTTTCCCAAACAATCCTGACGATGGGCTAACCCTCAGGGAAAGACACTATGTGCCAAGATTTGATGAGGAAGATGTAGAGAGAGAGAGAGAGAGAGAGAGAGGAGAGAGAGGAGAGAGAGAGAGAGAGAGAGAGAGAGAGAGAGAGAGAGTGTGTGAACTAAGGGATATGCACAGAATGCTGTCTGACTGTTGGGAGAACTCCATACACTCGTACATGTAATGTGCAGATTTTGATTTGAAATACAGCTGACGGGCAACTCCCCGTAGGATTTGGAGAATGAGAAGGTAAAAGCTTCGACTCCGAAAGTGCAAAACATGAGTGACATGGCGTTTTAGGTGAGCGTGGAAAGAAAGAGAGATAGGGAGAGAAAGTGTGTGAGAGAGAGAGAGAGAGAGAAGCAAACAGACAGACAGAGACAGAGAGAGACAGAGAGAGAGAGGCAGAGAGAGAGACAGACAGAGACAGAGAGAGACAGAGAGAGAGGCAGAGAGAGAGAGAGACAGACAGGACAGAGAGACAGAGAGAAGAGCAGAGAGAGAGGCAGAGAGAGAGACAGACAGAGACAGAGAAGAGAGAGAGAGGCAGAGAGAGAGGCAGGAAGAGAGGCAGAAGAGAGGCAGAGAGAGACAACAGAGACAGAGAGAGGCAGAGAAGAGGCAGAGAGAGAGGCAGAGAGAGAGACAGAAGAGACATACAGAAAAGAAAAAAGAGAGACAGACAGACAGACAGAGACAGAGAGGAGAGAGAGATAAGAAAGAGAGAGAGAGAGGGAAGCGATAAGAGATACAGAGACTCTGAGAGAGAGAGAGAGAAAGAGAGTGAGAGAACAACAGAGATAAAGAGAGAACGAGAGAAGAGAGAGAGAGAGGAGAAAGAGAGAGAGAGAGCTAGAGAGTACGAGAGAGAGAAACAGAGCAAAGAGAGAGCTACAGAGACAGAGGGGAGACAGAGAGAGGGAGACAGAAAGAGAGAGAGAGAGAAGAGACAGACAGAAACAGACAGAGACAGAACAGAAGAGAGAGAACGAGAGACAGAGATAGAGACAGAGACAGAGACGAGACAGACAGACAGAGACAGACAGACAGAGACAGACAGACAGAGACAGACAGAGACAGAGGTCAAAGACAGAAACAGAAGCAGAAGGAGAGAGAGAAATGAATCACAGGCTGGCACCTCAAGCACAGGAACAAAAACAAAAGTAAGTGAAAACCGGCTTTCCTCTTGTCCCAAGGGAGAGAAACCGGATACACCCTAGACACCCAATTGTCCGGGTCACTGTACTGATGGAAGAGAGACAGAAGGAGAAGAAAGAGAGACAGGGGGAAAGAAAGAGAAACAGAGAGAAGGAAGAGATAGTGAGAGAGGAGAAAGAGAGACAGTGAGTTAATAGAGAGAGAGGGAGAGAGAGAGAGAGAGGGACAAAGACATAGACAGAGACAGAAACAGAGAGACAGAGAATGAAAGAGAATGAAGTAAGGGAGAGAGAAGAAAAAGAGAGAGAGAGAGAGAGATGAGAGAGAGAGAGAGAGAGAGGAGAGAAGAGAGAAGAAGAAGAAAAGAAGAAAAAGAAAGAAGATCATGAGATCATGATGATCAAATGTGAAGAAGAAGAAGAAGAAGAAAAGATGATGATCATGATGATGATGGTGATGGTGATGAAGAGAGGAAGAAGAAGAAGAATGCGAAGAAGAATGCGAAGAAGAAGGAAGAAGAAGAAGAAGAAGAAGAATGCGAAGAAAGAAGAAGAAGAAGAATGCGAAGAAGAAGAAGAATGCGAAGAAGAAGAATGCGAAGAAGAATGCGAAGAAGAAGAATGCGAAGAAGAATGCGAAGAAGAATCGAAGAAGAATGCGAAGAAGAATGCGAAGAAGAATGCGAAGAAGAATGCGAAGAAGAACGAAGAAGAAGAAGAAGAAGAAGAAGAAGAAGAAGAAGAAGAAGAAGAAGAAGAAGAAGAAGAAGAAGAAGAAGAGAAGAAGAAGAAGAAATGAAAAAGAATGCGAAGAAGAATGCGAAGAAGAATGCGAAGAAGAATGCGAAGAGAATGCGAAGAAGAATGCGAGAAGAATGCGAAGAAGAATGCGAAGAAGAATGCGAAGAATGCGAAGAGAATGCGAAGAGAATGCGAAATGAAGAAGAATGCGAAGAAGAAGAAGAAGAAGAGAGACGGAATGCGAACAAGAGAGACAAAGGGACAAAAGAGAGACAGCGACGGAAGAATGAGAGTCACAGAGAGAAAGAAAAAGACAGAAAGAGGAAGAATGAGGGGAAACGAATGACAAAAGGAATGGGGAACAATACAAAGACAGGAAGAGAGATGGAACTCTGATGAAACAAATTCCATGACTGTGTTTGTATAGGCATCCTCCATATTGTTCCCACTTTGATGGTTATGGTGCTGGCGATGTGTGGTGGTGTTGTGGTGATATGATGATTGATGATGAGATGATGATATGAGATGATGATGATGATGATTGATGATGATGATGTGATGATGTGTGGGGGTGGATGATGATGATGATGATGATGATGATATGATGATGATGATGATGATGATGATGATGATGATGATGATGATGATGATGATGGTGATGATGTGATGATGATGATGATGATCGTTACGATGATGATGATGGTCATCATCATCATGACGTATTTCCTTTTTCTGATTTAAAAAAAAAAATTATTAAATGAACTGTGTTTGTTTAGTATTCACAAGCACGACATTATGAGCGCACACTACACTCAACATAGAATAGTGAACAAATTGGACAAAGATTGCCATGGGAACAACGATCATTGACCGCCTTTTGAAATGCCACCATCCAACACAGTCGAAAACCACTATGATGACTTAAATACGGAAATAATGCATCAATTTACAGATTAAATAATTATGATAGACTTGTGGCTTAAAGATTTCGAGATTAAATGCGTATATGACATAAGATGCCATTGTTGACCGATCTCAAGACTTTAAACTTCAGAACACTTTTTTTTTTTTTACTCAAGGATAGTAGCTTTAGGTCTAAATGGATCTGTCTTACAGCTAAATTTTGCTATTACTTTGTAAGGGATGCCCTGAAATGTTTTTGTGTGTTTGCTTGTTTGTATGTTTGTTTTGTTTTATTGCGTGTTCTGTTTTATTGAAAACCTTTGCAAAGGCTTCTCACAACTTCCCCAGTGGGTATTATGTTTTGTGTGAAACAGAAACAAACAAGGTCGCAGCTCGTAATAACAGACAAAACGCACAACAGGGAATCGGCATGCGTGTTGGGAGATGTAAATTAGAGAACACGAGAAGGCGATTTCTAGGTGAGGGGCTGAGGAATGACGCTGCGAGACTTCGAGCGAACATAACGCGAAAATCCATATATATACTAAACATAGTCTACTAGGGCACGGAATGGAAATTAAAAAAAGAAAAAAAAAAAAGGGGGGGGGGGGGTAGGAGGAGTAAAACCTGACGTTTTGGGAATAAAAATTAAAGATACATTAACGTTTCTTAGAGACCAGTGCTACTATGACGGAGTTCATCTTCTCTTTTACTGTGTTCTGTTTGTTTGTTTGTTTGTTGTTTGTTTGTTTGTTTGTTTGTTTGTTTGTTTGTTTGTTTGTTTGTTTGTTTGTTTGTTTGTCGTTGTTGTTGTTTTTTTATGATCATCGCACTCATGGAGATTACTTTTGTGCTCATCTTTTCCCCCCGTTCCATTTTCTACGCCACCTTAATGGCCGTAGACGCTAGGGACAATTTTTACAATGCGATGATGATGATGATGATGATGAGTCGATGAGGATGATAATCATAATGCTATGCAGTTTCCATCTAGGACTGAGACTGCGTGGCAGGGCTGTACTCTACGCTTAGTATCATAATATATCCTGGCGTCAACCAGGCCCGAGAGATACATACACCCGCGGTGCTGGTCAGAGATTTGAGCAACACCCTCAATAATGCATCCGTGAAGTGGATGAGACTTGACTGTGTGGTCCCAGTCTTCCCAATGAGCCCATAGCACGCCCAGCTCTGGGTAGGAACCGGTTAAGCCAAAGAATCCACCATGATTTTTGAAGGGCCTGTGGGAATTCGAACCCACAACCTTCCAATCGGCAGTTCGTTGCACTAACCACTACATCCCCGGCGACTGTTTTTCATTTACTGTTTTACTTTCCACAGATTTAATCGGACCAGGTACTGATTCACAGCTGGGTGCCCCCCGTGGGGATACCGGGAGCTCTTTCAGTATAAATAGTATCCCCACCTTCTGGGAATTATTTGCTGGAAATTCTGTCTTTGTTTCTGCCTTGTTCATTTGCTTTCTACCATTTCTACCTATCATTTCTGCCTTAATGGTCCATTCACCTGTATATGTTCGATGAAGTCTTGCGTACCTACTTGTTCTTAGGATTGATAATTGGTACATCTATTAAGGGCATTTTTCGCTGTAGGGAGGTGAGATATACGGAAGCAATTTTAGGTCATTTGTGCCTGTATTTATATGGTTTTGGTGTCCTTAGGTATGCTTATATTTGTATTCAGGTGTTTTTTTGGTTTTTTTTAATCCCTGTGTGATAAATTGGACGGAGTGGTCAACGCCAGGGGCACGTCCTTAGATTGTGTGCGCGAAATGCATTGATATGAGTACTTATGTTAATTTTCTTTCTTTTTTTCCCTGTTGAAGTGCTGTACGTTTTGAAGCGGTTATAGCCGTGATATGGCTCTGC
>JAPXFY010000020.1:24572794-24580294 GCA_030674185.1 Monoplex corrugatus | reverse complement strand
TCAGAGGATCGGAGGCAGAGCGGAGGGTACGTGAGGGAAGATAGATCTCAAGTAGGCTTGACAGGTAATCGGGGGCTGCGTTATTGAGGCTTTTGTAGCACATGGTGTCTAGTTTGTACTGTATGCGCTTTGATACAGGGAGCCAGTGAAGTTGTGCCAGGAGAGGAGATATGTGGTCAGCTTTTTTTCTTTTTGAGTACAAGGCGTGCAGCATTGTTTTGAATGCGCTGTAGGATGTGAATGGTGGAGGCAGGAAGACCAGACAGGAGTGAATTGCAATAGTCAATGCGAGACATTATGAAGGAGAGAACGAGTTTTGCAGTTGTTTCGACAGAGAGATACTTCCTGATCAGCCTTATACGATGGAGATGATAGTAGCAGGATCTGGCAGTTTGAGAAACAAAGTTGTTCATGGAGAGGGTAGAGTCAATGCAGACACCAAGGTTTTTAGCTGAATCAGAAATTGGGACTGATGTGTTACATAATGGGAGAGAAAGAGGAGGCAGCTGAGAAAGTTTCTGACGGGTGCCAATGAGGATAGCTTCTGTTTTGTCGTCATTAAGCTGATGTCTATTGTGTGTCATCCAGTTCTTAATGTCCGAGTAACACTCAGTGGTGCGAGTCAACAGGCGCTGTATATTATCAGGTGAGTCACTGTCTTGAAGTTGGGTGTCATCAGCATAGAAGTGGTGTTTTATAGAATGGGAGTTGATGATGGTGGACAGGGGGGAGGTGTAAAGTGTGAAAAGAACAGGGCCAAGGACAGATCCTTGTGGAACACCACAGGTCAGGTATGCAGGTTGAGAGTAAGTGCCATTGATGAGAACGGTTTGTTTTCTGTTGGATAGGTATGAAGTGAACCAAGACAGAGCAATGTCAGAGATGCCAAAAGTATGATGAAGTCTAGAAAGGAGAATACCATGATCAATGGTATCAAAGGCTGCAGACAGATCAAGGAGTGTGAGGAGAGAGACTTTGCCAGTATCAGTTGCAAGGAGGAGATTGTTGAGAATGTGTAGTAGGGCAGTTTCAGTGCTATGGCACTGGCGGTAGGCTGACTGGAAAGGATTGAGGAGATTGTTGGCAGACAGGTGAGAGTTCAGCTGGTTGAGGACGACTTTTTCAAGGAGTTTTGACAAGAAAGAGAGATTAGAGATAGGCCGGTAATTTTTCAGTTCATTTGGATCTAAATTGTGTTTCTTGAGGAGAGGGTGAACAATAGCAGACTTGAAAGAATCAGGGACAGTTCCATTTGAAGAGAAGTGTTGATGATGTCAGTGATGAATGGGAGGAGAGTAGGGAGACAGTCGGCGTAGAGAGAACCTGGAAGAGGATCCAGCTCGCAGGTTTTGAACGACATGGATCTGATTGTGTTGAGAATTTCTTCTTGTGAGACTGGGTTAAAAGTAGTAAGAGGTGTGCCAGAGAAGGAAGGGTCAGGTGGGCATGGTTAACAGGGTGTCCTGTCAAGCCTGATGAGATGAGATTCTTCAGGCCGCGTGGTGAGATGCTTCAGGCTGTATGATGGGATGTGAGATGTTTCAGACTGTGTGAGATGTTTCAGGATGTGTGATTAGATTCGATGCTTCAAGATGTGTGATGAGATGCTTCAAACTGTGTGATGATATGTTTAAGGCTGTGTGATGAGATGCTTCAGAGTCTATGACGAGATGTTTCAGACTGTGTGACGAGATGATTCAGACTGTATGGTGAGATGTTTCAGGCTGTGTGATGAGATGTTTCAGAGTCTATGACGAGATGATTCAGGCCGTGCGACGAGATGCTTCAGACTGTATGGTGAGATGTTTCAGGCTGTGTGATGAGATGTTTCAAGCTGTGTGATGAGATGTTTCAGGCTGTGTGATGAGATGTTTCAGGTTGTGTGATGAGATGCTTCAGACTGTATGGTGAGATGTTTCAGGCTGTGTGATGAGATGTTTCAGGCTGTGTGATGAGATGTTTCAGGCTGTGTGATGAGATGTTTCAGGTTGTGTGATGAGATGCTTCAGACTGTATGGTGAGATGTTTCAGGCTGTGTGATGAGATGTTTCAGGCTGTGTGATGAGATGTTTCAGGCTGTGTGATGAAATGCTTCAGGATGTGTGACGAGATGCTTCAGACTGTATGGTGAGATGTTTCAGGCTGTGTGATGAGATGTTTCAGGCTGTGTGATGAGATGTTTCAGGTTGTGTGATGAAATGCTTCAGGATGTGTGATGAGATGCTTCAGAATGTGTGGTGAGATGTCTCAGGCTGTGTGATGAGATGCTTCAGGCTGTGAGATGAGATGCTTCAAACTGTGTGATGAGATGCTTCAGACTGTGTGATGAGATGCTTCAGGCTGTGTGATGTAGATGTTTCAGACTGTGTGATAAGATGTTTCAGGCTGTGTGATAAGATGTTTCAGGATGTGTGATAAGATGTCTCAGGATGTGTGATAAGATGTCTCAGGATGTGTGATAAGATGTCTCAGGATGTGTGATAAGATGTCTCAGGATGTGTGATAAGATGTCTCAGGATGTGTGATAAGATGTCTCAGGATGTGTGATAAGATGTCTCAGGATGTGTGATAAGATGTCTCAGGATGTGTGATAAGATGTCTCAGGCTGTATGATGAGATGTTCCAGGCTGAGTGATGAGATGTTTCAGGCTGTGTGATGAGATGCTTAAGGCTGTGTGATGAGATGTTTCAGGCTGTGTGACGAGATGCTTAAGGCTGTGTGATGAGATGGTTCAGGCTGTGTGATGAGATGGTTCAGGCTGTGAGATGATATGTTTCAGACTGTGAGATGAGATGGTTCAGGCTGTGAGATGAGATGTTTCAGAGTGTGTGACGAGATGCTTAAGGCTGTGTGATGATATGTTTCAGGCTGTGTGATGAGATGCTTAAGGCTGTGTGACGAGATGTTTCAGGCTGTGTGACGAGATGGTTCAGGCTGTGTGATGAGATGTTTCAGGCTATGAGATGAGATGTTTCAGGCTGTGTGATGGGATTTTCAGGCTGTGTAATGAGATGGTTCAGGCTGTGTGATGAGATGGTTCAGGCTGTGAGATGAGATGGTTCAGGCTGTGAGATGAGGTGGTTCAGGCTGTGTGAGGAGATGTTTCAGGCTGTGTGATGAGATGTTTCAGGCTGTGTGATGGGATGTTTCAGGCTGTGAGATGAGATGTTTCAGGCTGTGTGATGAGATGTTTCAGGCTGTATGATGAGATGTTTCAGGCTGTGAGATGAAATGCTTCAGGCTGTGTGATGAGATGTTTCAGGCTGTATGATGAGATGTTTCAGGCTGTGTGATGAGATGCTTCAAGCTGTGTGAAGAGATGCGTCAGAAAAATGCTGACTGTCTCTAGTACCGACTTCATTACAGAGGGAGAAATTTAAAGAAAAGCAGTCGCCCAGTACGTGAGACATTGTAAAGACTTCTTGTCCACGATAAAATAAGAGAAAGCTGGAATGGTACGGCCATGTAACAAGATCAAAGGAATTCTCAAAGGACACAATGTGGGTTAAAAAGAAAAGGGAGAAGGGGCAGACAGAGAATAGAAATGGACAGACGGCACAACCAGAGTGGTAATAAGGTAACGGCAAAGATGAAGACATGATTATACTGACAGCATCAACAATATATATTGTACAGTGACCCAGTGATTCAGCAAAGGCACAAGTAATGAAACCTATCATCATAGCACTGAGAACAACTGGTCCATATTCTGTGACACTGCAAGCCCGGTTTTCGTGGTGACTTCAGTATTGGTGGATTCCGGAGAGACAAATTGAGCTGGGTGGAGGAGGAGGGGGGTTACGCTGCAGCGGTGAAGAAAATGAGACAACAACAACAACAATAACAACAACAACAATAACAACGAAAGCAAACTGTACGGCTGATTCAGGAATAGTTTCTACACATTAATAGAATGTTGCCAGGAAAATCCAGTGAGTTCGGAGGGAGAAGAAAATAGAATAAAGCAGAAAATAAGGCATACGCAACAGACAGAGAAGTTTTCTTTCCCAAACAACAACCACACCTCATCAAATCCTTAGGGAAAAATAAAACATCGTTGAAGACGATTTGATGGAGGAAAGAGAAAAAGAAGGGGAAGAGTTTCGAGAGAGGAGAAATGTAAAAAATGTCCAGGAATCTGTCAAACATGGGATGACTCCATATATTGTGTAGACGTTTGAATGTGAAACACAGATGATGGGCAGGCCCCTTGGGGATTTAAAGAAGAAGCAGGTGAAGACAAGGAGATGATGACTGCATAACGAAAGTGACAATTCATTTTGGGTGATGGGCGTGATACTCAAGTGGGCAAACGTCGAACTTTTAATCCGAAGTTCCTGAGTTTAATCCCACTAGACACCTACAAAACCTTGTGAATATACTAGAAATAGAAAGCAAAGGTATGGGGTTGGAACTAAACAGCAGGAAGACTGAAGTCATGGTGATCAGTAAAAAACATGAAATCCCCTCATTCATGCAAAATAACAGTAAACGGCTCAACCTTGAGACAGGTTGATAAGTTTAAATACCTGGGAACGATCATTTCACCAGATGGCAGATGCACATCAGAAATAACCAGCAGAATCGGCCAAGCCAAAACAGCATTCAAGAAGATGAAAAGCATTCTTACCAACAAATGCCTATCAATTGACATCAGGAAAAGAGTTCTTGAATGTTATATAGGACCAATACTTTTGTACGGTTGCGAGGCGTGGACAGTCAACAAACAAAGCCAGAACAAGATTGAGGCAGCCGATATGTGTTTTGTTAAGAAGAATGTTGAGAGTTCCATGGACAGCAAAGAAAACATACGAGACAGTCTTGATGGAGGCAGACACAAGTAGATCATTCATAAGGAAGATTAGCAAAAAACAGGCAACATTCATTGGTAATTTTATGAGAAAAGGGGAATTGAAGCACCTGGTCACAACGGGAAAACTGGAGGGAAAGAGAGCACCGGGTAGACCCAGGGAGAAGATACTGGACGGACTTGCAGAGTGGCTGGTGACAAAGAGGGTGGAAGAGATGCTTGAGGCAACAAGTGATAGAGACAGATGGAAGTCCATAATCGCCAACGCCATGCGCAAAGGCACCTGATGATGATGATGATGATGATGATGATGATGACACACCTTTAGCTGGTAGGTAAGGGGAGTGGAGATTTTTGTGCTGTCCCGGATCAACACGTGTGCAGACCTGCCAGTATGCCTAAACCCCCCTTCTTGTGTATGCGCATTATGAAATATGCCATTAATATAAGGATCCAGTACATCATGCTGATGGCTGACTTACAGAAACATGAAATCACTCAGCATGCCCAACTACCGAAACGGAATGCCCAGACTGTGAAGAAACATACTGCTTGCACAGTGTGGGCAAAACAAGGTGCATAAACATGTCCGAGAAAACTCAGTACGCTTGAAAAAAAATCCATATTAGAAAAAGTGTGAGAGTACAAAAACTGGAATGAAGGAGAGAGAGAGAGAGAGAGAGAGAGAGAGAGAGAGAGAGAGAGAGAGAGAGAGAGAAAGAGAGAGAGAGAGAGGGGAGAGGAGAGAGAAGGAGGGAGGGAGAGAGAGAGATAGAAAGAGAGGGAGAGAGAAAGAGAGAGAGAGAGAGAGGAGAGAGAAGAGAGAAGGAGGGAGGAGAGAGACAGAGACAGAGACAGACAGAGAGAGAGATGTGAGTGAGTGAGAGAGAGAGAGAGGGAGAGAGACAGAGAGAGAGAGAGAGACAGTGAGAGAGAGAGAGAGAGAGAGAGAGAGAGAGAGAGAGAGAGAGAGAATGAGAGAGAAACATGAGAGCAAAACAGGAAAAGTGGAGAGGTGGCTAAGGAGAATGAAGGAAGACAGAAAAATGAGAGAATCGATCAAACAAACTCTTTAAGACTCCAGACCCCAAGATTTCTGTTTGTCCTTTTCCAGCGCAGCAAAGAAATTTGGTCTGCAGGAAAGTCAATGTTGTATAATGTTACACACACACACACCACACACACACACACACACACACACACACACACACGCACACACACACACGCACAACACAACACCACACACAAACACACACACACAACAAAACACACACACACAAAACACACACAAACACACACACAACACACACACACACACACACACACACAACACAACACACACACACACACGCATACGCGCACGCACGCACTCACTGCCACACGCAGAAACATTACACACACACAGTACACTTATTGCATCCGCATCCACGCGCACACACTTGCTGAAAGTCTTTCTGGATAGTTTGTTATCATTGGTCCTGAGCCATTTGCAAATCTCATTGGAAACTATAGACTGCCTGCCTTGATAACGTCTTATGTTATGAAGATATTACATTTAATGCCTGAACAATTCTCTGTCGAAGGCACCAAGCTTCTTCTCCTCACTGGAGTTCAAGTGTCAAATGGGGCACCATAAAACATAGCACACGCACACACACACACACAACACACACACACACACACACACACACACACACACACACACACATCTTACATACACACACGCGCACAGCAACGCACACGCACGCACACACACACACACACACACACGTACGCAAGCACACACACCCAGCAATATATAAACACAGTATGCCTCTTTATTCATATGAAAAATCTGTTAATCTTTCTTCATTACATAAGTCAGTGGTTAAATTTTAATATTCTGTGTTTTTTTTATGTGTCTTCTTACTTGTATAACTTTAATGTTTGTTATCTTATTGTGTATGTAATTGTGAACATTTTTTATCACCTTTTGCGAGATGTAAAGCGCTGGTGAGCATGTATATATATGGAATATGCTCTATACAAATAAACATTATTATTATTATTAAATGAAACTAGGAGGACAATACGTTGGAATTGCAGAACAAGAATCTTATTTCTTACAAAGAACTTCTTGCTCGTCCAATATTTGGTCAGCTGCTTGAAGGATAATGATGCTTAAACGGATTCTGGCATCCTAGTTGTAGACTGCCCTATCAAGGTATTCATAGTCATATCCATTTCTATCACAATACATTTTCCATGTGAAACTCGGACTGCTCTCCCTTTCAGAGCGCGTCGCTGCAGTGCTGTGCCGCCCAATCTTTTTTTTTTCTTTTTTTTTTTATTAGCAAGACTTCAGAAAAGCAAGAAGGCTAATTGGCTTTCAAGGAGAGGGACTTGGGAAATCAACCTCTCTCTCTAATGTTTTAAAAACAGGGCAACCGGGCGAATGCTCTCTCTTGACGATTTTCAACTGCCGTGGGGTCTTATGCTTGCATGAAACAGAAAGCGTGTGGGTCCATTTCCGTTTTTCAACCCCTTTCCGAAGGACTAGATGTTTTGTTCAATTTTCCGGCCAAATTGAAGAGAAAAGTCGAGGTCTGAACGGGAAACAAACCTGGGAACCTCGAGTCTAGTTACTGGCAGGTGAACATCTGAACCATTCTGTCGCTCAACGATTTCGACTTTGTTTTGATCTGCGAAA
>JAPXFY010000020.1:24567794-24570294 GCA_030674185.1 Monoplex corrugatus | reverse complement strand
TCTCTCTCTCTCTTCTCTCTCTCTCTCTCTTTCTCTCTCTTTCTCTCTCTCGAACTCATCTCTCTTTCTTTGTCAAACGAACGGCAATGATTCACACAAATCAAAACAGAAAAACGAACAAGTATTAAATCACACACTCATATCCATACACACACACACACACACAACACACACACACACACACACACACACACACACACACACACACACACACACACACAACACACACACACACAACACTAAACACACATACGCACACACACACGCACACACACACAACACGCGCACACACACATGCATGCACACACGCACGCGCGCAGCCACCCACCCCCCTCACAAAAAACGCTTATATCACTCTCACCCTACCCCACCCCCACCTCCCAGCAACACCTAATCATTTATCACAACACAATATTATTTACATTACAAACATTCTAAACAAACTTCACAGCACTTTCATTTCAAGTGCATTCAATGGCTTTGAAAAATTGCCTTCAAGCCACAGAGAGACGACACAGCCAATTATTACAACGCCGCCAGCGTGAACAAACAGAGGGGAAACCGCTTTGTCAGGAATCCTATTAGTTTAAGTTTAAGAGAAGTCCATCTTTGGAGATCATGACCTGTAGACATTTGTCAAAAGAAAATGCTCAAAATGGGTAGATCGTGTGGAGCAGCGGCTAAAATGCATGCCTAGCACGCGAGGAATGAACTAAATTAATGCAGTAAAATAATAGGACTCACAGTTTCAGTTTCTCAAGATGACGTCTCCGCGCTCGGAACGAATTTCATATGCACTAACGTCACAGTTGCCATGTGTCTCACAGTAAACTTAGATAAAACAAAACTTATCGTCAACAACCACATCGAAGACCTAGAAGGAGAAGCAAAGATCGAAAATGAAGAGCTAGATAGTATTGACCACTACATCTACTCAGGCGAATGCATCTCAGCGGAATCCTCCTCCAAAGAGTAAGAAATCAAACGTGGGATAACCCTTGGGTGGTAAGCGTTTGGAGAGCAAGTTCGGTTTTCAAGAATGACAAAATTCCAGCTGTCTTGATATTAATCTCTACGACCAATGCATTCTTCCCACAGTCGCCTACGTTACAGAATCATGCAATCTAACAACAACAACAAACAAACAAAAAACAACAACAACAAAACTCGCTTTGAAACTAAGAACCATGCAGCGAGCACATGAAAGAATCCTGTTTTGTATGACCTGGAAAGATCGCAGAACGGTTTAGAAAGAATAAAAGTGCGAGCCATCCTGGAAACCATCAACAATCTGAAATGGAACTGGGCAAGACATCTCACCCGGAGAATGGACAATCTTTGGACAACAAAAACCACGTTCTGGACACCAAAACAACTGCACTCGCAATAGAGGAAGACAGAAAACTAGATGGAGAGACGACCTAGATGGATTTGACAAGAACTGGAGAGGAGAGGAAAGAGCTGGAACGACGTGAATGGAAGCAGCTGGGAAAGGCCTACGTCCAACAACGGACTTTCGATGGCTGAAAGATAGATAGCACGCGAGAAGCCGGGGTTCCCATCACGAATCAAACCCCATCAATGATGAATTAGTGAAACTGATGGAATTCCACTGTGTGGTACCATTTTTCACAACGAGCCAACAGTATGTGTATAACTCTGGATAGCATTTGGTTGTATGTGTGTTGTGTGTGTGTGTGGGTGTGTGTGTTGTGTGTGGTGTGTGTGTGGGTGTGTGTGTGTGTGTGTGGTGTGTGTGTGTGTGTCGTGTGTGTTTTGTGGATGTGTGGCGCAGCGTGTGCGTGTGTGTGTTGTTGTGGTGTGTGTGGTGTGATGTGTGTGTTGTGTGTGTGTCTGTGTGTCGTGTGTTTTGGAGCGTGTGTGTATGCAAACATCACCCTGTTCATATCTAACGATTTTTGCTAAATTTGGTATTTATAGTACAATATGACTTGACCATTACAAAATTGATATCGCCAAAACTGACACGCGTGACTTTATGAGGGTGAAAATACTAAATGGAATAATATTTGCGAATCAGACTCAGACTAAAACCCTTTTTTACGGAAGCAGGGATTTGAAAGTGAGAAGAAAACGAATGAAGACCCGAATTGAAGATACAAAGTCTGCACGTTGTCAGGATCCTTAAGACCTAGCCAACTCACAGGAATATATTCAAGAGAGGATTCTATCGCACTCTGACATTTCCATATGGCTCCAACCAATTTGCTATCTGTTATCGGAAAGACTCCTTGAGCCTGTGCATAACCATATGCAATGGCAAGGTTTGAAAATGAGGGAAGGGAACACAATCTTTGAACCCGTAAACTAACACCAGCAGAAGGATTGGAGGATTCATCAGGAGGGGCAGTGAAACGGCCAGTTTTGTTGGTGTGTGTGTGTGTGTGTGTGTGTGTGTGTGTGTGTGTGTGTGTGTTTTGTGTGTGTGCGTGTGTTGTGTGTTTTGTGTGTGTGCGTGTGTGTTTGTGTGTGTATGTGT
>JAPXFY010000020.1:24555294-24557794 GCA_030674185.1 Monoplex corrugatus | reverse complement strand
CTCTGAAGATACATACGTACATACATACATAATTACATACATACATAATACATACATACATACATACATACATACATACATACATACATACACACATTTATTCATACATACATATATTCATGCATACATTTATCATACATAAGTACATACATACATACATACATACATGCATACATACATACATACATACATACATACATACATACATACATTCATACATACATACATTTACATACATAAATACATACATACTTACATGCATACATACGTACAACATACATACATATACACGTACACACATGCATACATACATTAATATAACATACTACATACATCAATGCATGCATGTATTGCCAAGATAGACTATTGCTAGGCACACACACACCAACACACACACAACAACACACAACCACACACACGCATATTATATATATAAAATTATATATATATATAAGCACAAACACACACACACACACACATTTATATAATTATATATATATTATATAATATATGCGTGTGTGTGTGTGTGTGTGTTGTGTGTGTGTGTGTGTGTGTGTGTGTGTGTGTGTTGTGTGTGTGTGTGTGGTGTGTGTGCATGCATACATAGAAAGAGAGACAAAGACAGACAGGCAGATGGACACAGAGACAGCGACACAGAGACAGGGAGACAGAGAGAGCCAGGCCAGACACAACAAATCATAGCCATGAAAACCAATCTTAAAATCCATAACGCTGCCTACTACATCATAGCAGTTACGTTAACTACTGACCTGTAAAGGGACTTTTTGAAGAAAAAAAATCCCTATGATTGATCACCACCCCAACGTCACGCAAATGTAGGTAATCGCCTTTTCACTGAAGTACAACATCAAATCTCATCATAGAACTCCATTAGTCCAAGTCCCATAATCTGAAACATTTCACCTTCGCTGATTTCAGCGTCGTTAGAACCATACCACTTCCATCCCCGGAAAAGTACAGGGGCTAAACAGGTCCAATATCTTGACATGAGACAACGTAAATTACACCACAAGCGTTCCTAAGCCAGTCACTTGAAAATAGGAAAGGGGTGATAATTTATTAGTCGTGGTTGGCTGTTCATCAATGAATTGCCTGCCCTTCTCTCAGAAAAGTACTTTTTGGGAAAGTGTCGTAAATCAGGGGCTGTTAAGATTTTGACAGGGATAGGGGTGGGGGCAGCAACAGGATTTTTATATGGAGTGGTCTTCCTTCTTTTCCTCTACCGGAAGTCAAGACAGACGATATTCTCAGCAGTAGGCAGACGACGACATTCTCAGCAGTAAAAGGAAAACGTGCGTAGTTTGTTAACTTCTTGTACTGAATGCACAAAGCCATTTTCGTTGACCTCTTTTTATTTGTTTGCCTTTTTCCGTGTTTTTCTGTTTGTGTGTGGTTTTGTCGTGTGTGTGTGTGTGTATGTGTTGTGGTGTGTGTGTGTGTGTGTGTGTGTGTGTGTGTGTGTGTGTGTGTGTGTGTGTGTGTGTGTGTGTGTGTGTGAGTAGTGTATGTGTGTGTGTGTGTGTGTGTGTGTGTGTGTGTGTGTGTGTGTGTGTGTGTGTGTGTATGTGTGTGTAATAGTGTGTGTGTGTGTATGTTTGTGTGTGTGTGTGTGTGTGTGTGTAAGCGTGCGTGTGTGTGTGTTTGTGTGTGTGTTGTATGTTATATGGATGTGTGTGTGTGTGTGTGTGTGTGTGTGTGTGTGTGTGTGGTGTGTGTGTGTGTGTGTGTGTGTGTGTGTGTGTGTGTGTGTGTTTTAATATAGTTTTGCATCATTTTGCAAAGGGGCGCTTTCTTAAAACTGCCTGTTAAAATTGCTGTTTTTGTGGCACCAAATTTCGATAATTCAAATCGAATTGAAGTCACGCGCTAGACATACGCATGCGATCAACGCAGATTACATACAATATACAAAACATGATAAATAAATAGATGTATATATATATATATACATATTTGTATATACATATATGTATGTGTATATATATATATATATATATATAATTATATATACATATACATATATATAAACAGAATTGTTGTTTGTTTGTTTGTTTGTTTGTTTGTTGTTGTTTTTTTTGTTTGTTTGTTTGTCAATATCAAATTCATCTTGAGATTAAATCATTTCTATAGTAATATTGTCTGGTCCGGGGGCTTATCACCGTTTCATCCTTTTTATTGCTACGTTTATTTTTCCTTTTAGTGGCTCTTCGAATTGTTTTTTTTTTTTCTTTCTTTCTAATGATATGTTCCTCTCTTCTGTTGTCGTCAAAGAGGTATTCAATGTACTCTCTCATTCTATCTACTCGTTTGTCTTTTGTTTCATAAAAAGCGTACCATCTGTTGATTTTAAGCAACCAGCTGATATGCATGTCCTTTTCCTATGAGCAATTTCTTCTTCTTTTTTTTATACATAAACTTTGTTTTGAGTCGATCTTGTTTCTTTGCATTTTGTTTGTAGCCACGCTTGCTTAGCTTCATT
>JAPXFY010000020.1:24545294-24547794 GCA_030674185.1 Monoplex corrugatus | reverse complement strand
ACTGCTGTGCGAAAAGAAGAGCAATGTGTAAGTCTCTTCCTGTCAGTACATAGCCTCTCCATCAGCAAGCCCTACGCTGTGCCTCCTCGTGGCGACAGGCGGTAACTGAGCACCTCACGGACTCAAGCTGAATCTCGTAGGATTCGGAAGAGGTCTGGCCCCCAGACGTGAGGCATGCAGGCCCACCGGCGTGTGGACACGCCCTGGTGTCCACGAACCAGATCCTCAAGCTATGGGTAAATAGCTCCACTGCCTTGTGGACATCTCGGGAGAGAGTAAGGCTAAGGGAGTTAACCCTAAAAAAAAACGATGGAAGGCAAGGGGAAACCACCATCATAGTTTTTCCCCAGGAAAACCATGGACAGGAGAAAGAAAAAGAAGAAAGTTAACGACGTCAAAAGGTGCTCCTGCGGAGCACTTCGTCCGGTAGGGACTGTCATGCAGCGCAGGTGACACCAGACCGTCAGCCAGCTACTGCGACCAAAATCAAAATTAAATTCAAAATAGCAACATGGAATATAAGAACAATGCTACAGAAAGGTAAATTAGACAACATCAAAATGGAGATGGAAAGGCTTAACATTATTATTTTAGGACTGGGGGAAGTGTGATGGAAGGGGGCAGGCATGATAACATCAGGGGAATATACAGTGATATACTCTGGTGGTAATTCACATGAAAGAGGAGTAGGCATCATAATGGACAAAGACAAATCAAAAGAAGTTAAGGGATACTGGGCAGTGTCCGACAGAGTTTTACTGGTCAAATTCGGAGGCAAACCTTTCGATATCAACATCATACAGGTGTATGCACCAACATCTACAAGTACTCAGGAAGACATCGACAACTTCTACGAAGTTTTAGAGATGGCCAAGGTCCAATGTAAATCACAAGAAGTTTCAGTCATAATGGGAGATTTTAATGCAAAAGTGGGACAGGATAGGGTAGAGGATGTAGTTGGACCTCATGGCCTTGGTGCACAAAATGAAAGAGGGAGGAAACTTGTAGAATGGGAATAGATGAATGAGTTCATAGTAGGAAACACCTGGTTTGAGCAGCCTAACAGAAGAAAATGGACTTGGATGAGTCCAGGAGATAATACCAAAAATCAAATTGACTACATCCTGATCAACAAAAGATTTAGAAATTCTTTATTGTCAGCAAAAACACTACCAGGCGCAGACTGCAACAGTGACCACAATCCGGTAGTGGGAAGGTATAGGCTGTAATTGAGGAAAAGGAAACAGACCAAAAGCAACATCAAACTAAATCTTGGACTCTTAAAGTCAGATGAAATGATACATCAAAAATTTAATGTACATGTTCAAAATAAATTCAGTGCTCTGGAAGACGTTGGTGACAGTGAGGAACAATGGACAAAGTTGAGAAGTTCTATAAATGAAGCTTGTGAAGAAATCCCTAAGGCAAATAGAAAAGCAAAAAAAAAAGAGTTGGATGACTAATGAAATTTTGGGCCTGAAGAAGGAAAGCAGGAAGGCAAAGAGAAACGAGGAGATATACAGGAATATAAACAAAGAAATCAGGTATAGGTGCAACGAAGCTAAGGAAGCTTGGCTGAACACAAAATGCAAAGAGATAGAAGAACGACACAAAATGGATCCTCAGGGTATGTACAGACAAATTGAAGAAATTGTCCACAGGAAAAATACATGCACATCAACTGGTTGCTTAAAATCGAAAGATGGCACGCTTATCATGGAAAAAGACAAAATATTAGACAGATGGGGAGAGTACATTAAAGACCTTTTTGAAGATGACAGAAACGAAGAACACATTATAAAAAAAGAACTTTGAAGGACCACCCATAATGAAAGATGAAGTTAGAGCAGCATTGAAAAAGATGAAACCAAGAAAAGCCCCAGGACCAGACAACATTACTACAGAGATGATTGAAGCCCTGGAGGAATTTGGCATAGAAAAAATAACAGTCCTCCTAAATGAAATTTATGACACTGGAAAAATCCCCAAAGATATGTTAAAATCAATTTTCATTGCACTTCCAAAGAAGACAGGGGCTATAGAATGCGAACTCCATCGCACAATCAGTTTGATGAGTCAGGTAACAAAAATCCTGTTAAGAATAATCATGATGAGGACAAGGAATAGAATCAAAAGAGAAATAGCAGAAGAACAGTGTGGATATGTGGAGGGGAAAGGAACTATTAATGCCATATACATCCTAAGAACTATCATAGAGAGGTCAATTGAGATGAATAAGGATTTGTATTTATGCTTTGTTGACTATACCAAGGCTTTCGATCGGGTACGACATGATGAATTGATCAACCAACTGGAGAGACTCAATGTTGATGGAAAAATCTACGAATAATCAGGAATATGTACTGGGAACAAACAGCTGCAATGAGAATAGAAAACAATATAAGCTCTTTTCAAAACATCAAAAGAGGAGTCAGACAGGGGTGTGTTTCGTCACCAGATCTGTTTTCACTATATAACGAAAACATCATGAGAAACCTAG
>JAPXFY010000020.1:24512794-24520294 GCA_030674185.1 Monoplex corrugatus | reverse complement strand
ATATTATTATTATTATTATTACTTGCAGAGTGGCTGAGGACAGAGAGGGTGGAAGAGATGCTTGAGGCAACAAGATATAGAAACAGATGGAAGGCCATGATCGCCAACGCCATGTGACAAGGCACCTGATGATGATGATGATACGAAAAGAATGTGTTGACAAGAAACGGATGAAACAGAGGCACTAAAAAAAATGACTACAACATTAAAAGAAGACAAATAATTGGTAGAGGACTATTAGGAAAGGCAATCGTGAATTTGATATCTTTGCCACAATGGAAAATGAAGATAAGGTGCAGATTTGTTTTAATTAAGCATCGTTTTCGCACCAGATAGATTTTCAACATGTGCTCAAGGACCTCACGATATATAGCTGGCGCTTTCCATTATGTTACTGATTGCTATCACCTTGCTGGCTGCTCCGTTACAGATATTTTGAAAGTGTTTATTTTGTTGTTGTTGTTGTTTTTGTTTTGTTTTTGTTTTTTGTTTTTTCTCTGGATGAGAGGCATCTTTTTCTCGCAACCACTTTTTTTTCTCTCAAAATCACAAAAAATCGTTTTGAACATCGTTGCTTGATTTAACCGTAGGTATGGATGCAAGAAGTCTCAGTCATACCTGCAAATAAACATCTATACTTACTCACACACATACACAGAAACACACACATAAACAGACACACACACACACACACACACACACACACACACACATACATACACACACATACTCTCTTTCTCTTTTTTCTCTCTCTCACTCTCTCTGTCTCTCTCTTCCATTATCTCTGTCTCTTTCTCTCCGTCTCTTTCTCTCTATCTCCCTCTCTCTCTGTCTCTGTCTCTCTCTCTCTCTGTCTCTCTCTCTCTCTATCTCTCTCAATATCTCTCTCTTTCTCTCTTTCTCTCTCTCTCCTCTCTTACTCTTCTCTCTCTCTCTCTCTTACTCTCTCTCTCTCTCTCTCTCTCTCTCTCTCCTCTCTCTCTCTCTATTTCTCTCTCTTAAATGTTTATATTCGCGCATTTTTTTCAAGCCTGTTGTACCTATCTTATTTAGCGAAAAAAAAAGTGGCAAACATTATTAGCAAAGCATAGATACTACTGCACCTCAAAAGCTAAGCGTCAACATCCAAAAACATAGGAGGTTTTCATTTATATATGTCTGTATGCATAACAATTATACTCGTGCATATTCAAACGTGTATGCATACACACGCGCGCACGCACATGCACACGCACATGCACACACTCACACACACACACACACACACACACACACACACTCATACAGGCACACACACACACTCATACAGGCATACACACACACACAACCACACACAAACAAACAAACAAACACACACACACACAAACAAACAAACACACACACACACACACACACTCCCAAACTATATTTGCAATGTTTGTTTGTTTAAAGATAACAGTAATTCCCTGATTTTTTCTTTCTATTCTTTTCTTTTCTTTTCTTTTCCTTCATCTCTCTCTCTCGCTCTGTCTCTCTGTGACTGTCTCTCTCCCCTCTCACTCTGTCTCTCTCCCCTCACTCTCTCTCACTCTCTCTCTCTCTCTCGCTCTCTGTTTCTCTCTCTCTGTCACACACACGCACGTACACACATACATACATACATACACAAACTTGTACACGCACACACACATATGCACGTGCGCACACACATACACGCACACACATACACACACACACACACACACACACACACACCACACACACAACACATACACACACATACACACATACACACAGTGTTAGTGTTCGCTTGGCCTGATTGAAAATAAAAACAAAACAGAAACAAAAATACAAACCCAAATCAAAACCTTGACCATAGCCACGAAGACTCACAGTTAGACGTGTCAGAGAACATTGTGTAAATCACACACAGGTTGGCATCAACTCTCTGCCTATCACAACTTGAGTTCCTGACAACGTGAGCTAACGTCATGCATATTTCATTCTGTTGGAGACAATCGGAGAAAGAGTCGAAGAATCAAAGATGGAAGGAAGGGGCCAGAGAGATGAGAGGGTGGGTGGGTGGGTGGGTGGGTGCGAGAAGAGATGTGATTTGTGCCGGACCGTGATGTGTATTTCTCTTTAAAGGAGACGTCACTTCACAGATGCGTCTCTGAATGGGTTGTTGATGTGGTCTGACCAACACCGCAGGTGTCTGTATCGCTGGGGTCCTGATGACGCAATGACATACCATGAAGGTGAACGTAGAATATAGATAGCACTGCCGTGCAGTTTCAATCCAGAGAATTCATGGCATCATGATTATATCATCCCCTCTTCGTCGGCATCATAGTATTGTAAGTTTTTTTTCCTTGTTTTGTTTTGTTTTGTGTTTTAGGACATCGTGAGTGAGTTTGAGGAGTGGTTTAGAGGGGTGAAGGGATCGAGAGACAGAGAGACAGAGACACACACACACTCATATAGGCACACACACTCATACATGCACACACACACACACACACACACACACACACACACACACACACACACACACACACAAACACACACACACGGAGAGACAGAGACAAAGACAGAGAGACAGAGACAGAAAAACAACGAAAGGAGCACGGAGGAAGAAACTTACATTTGCCAAGATAAGAAACAGAGACAGAGAGAGAAAGAGGAAGAGAACAACGGACAGCCAGATTCGACAAGTAAGTATATACAGATACGTATAGACAATGACCTGTAGTGAGAAAAAGAGGCACTGAAAAAAGAGCAGATTATAAATAGCTCCTTGATCCTGTGCAAATCTTCACGCCAATGCCAAAGTCTCGAAAAGAAGTATGGAGAAGAGTACTGAGATGACAGAAGCAGAATGATTGGAGCTTCCAGATGGGGAGTGAGCAGAGCAGTTTTCATTCTGTTGGTTTTGTTTGAACTTAGGATATCAGATACTGTATCTACATGGCTGTACAACTGCACCAGTCAGCCCTCTTAAATAACAGATGAAGATTAGAAGGGGGATTTAGACAAGATGAAAATGAACGCATAATGCTGATGCATCTCTTAAACAAATTACGCTCTACAAAATAAACAAACACGAGTCGCAAAAACCGATAGAAATTAAAACCACAAATTTGGTAACGTTGCAAGATTGATAATGAAGATTGCTTTCAGTTTTGCTGTAATTAATTAAGCGACACCATTGCTGGAGCCATATCGCCAGAGCGTGTTCAAGCATCTTGTGATTTATGGCAGCCACGTTGCTATTCACGTTCTCCTTTTAATCTTATTATTGATGATTTCCATGCGCTCGTTTTCTAGGTGGCAATGGGCCCACTTCTCCAGCTTGGTGACAGATTTGATAAAAAGTAGTGACAACAAAATAGGCAAAAAGTAGTGAAGAAAATGGGACGCATAAAACTTTGGTCAATAACACTGAAGAACATTGAGTTAAATTGGTTCTCAGAGTTATGTTATGACCGAAGCTGACAGAGGAAAGGAAACACTGCTGTGATTACTGCTGACCCAAAAGTTGGGCATGCAGTAAGGAAAAAAAAATAAGGAAAAGACACCGAGGAAGAGTGGGCTTAAGTTAGTCCTTTTAACTTGTGCTATGAGCGAAATTCTGGAAGACAGAGGAGATACTGCTACAACTACCGATAAGCCAAAAGCTACATTTACAAAATTGTTAGTCTGTGTTTAAAATCTGACCTTAAGCTTTTAGTAACTAGATCCATTATAAAGCCAAAAGATAGGTCCATCGAACCATAAACGACAATGACATTCCCATATATTGTAACTTGTTTCGTCTTGTCAGATGGATTATACAACAATGTACGTAATACGTTGACCAACCAAACAATGTATTATTTGTTTTATAATAAATTTATCTGTATACATACTACCCATTAATGCTCAAAATACTTTCTGTCTCGGTCTCTGTCTCTCTGTCTCTGTCTGTCTCGGTCTCTGTCTCTGTCTGTCTGTCTGTCTCTCTCTCTCTCCCTCTCTCTCTCCCTCTCTTCTTCTCTCTCTCTCTCTCTCTCTCTCTCTCTCTCTCTTCTTTACATCGAAAATTTAAACAAAGTGGTAGTTAAGGCAAATTCTGCTCTGTCTATTGCAAGTTCTGTTCTTGTCCATTTCTTTTTTTTTTTTTTTTTCACACTTGTAACAAAACGTCTGTTATTCACAACCAGTGTTAACACAAAATATCGATTCTTCGCCTCAGCTCGACAGAGAGAGAGAGAGAGGAGAGAGGGGGGGGAGAGAGAGAGAGAGAGAGAGAGAGGAGAGAGAGAGAGAGAGAGAGAGAAATGTAATCACTCTTCATGCATTACTGATGTTGAACAGATTTCAAGGAAAAGAAGAACCGGGGCTGCCAGGGCTCTTTTCTGCATCATTAACTGTCCAAGAAAGAAATGCGATTGTGTGTATTGAATTATTGTGCTTCGTTGCTCATTGCCATCGCCTAACGTCTTCTCATCATCACTTCCTTCATCGTCATCATCTCACATCATCATCATCACTACTCATCGTCATTGTTAACGATCGTCATTGTCATAGTCGTCATCTCGTCGTTAACGTTGTGATGGTTGTCATGATACTTTCTAGTAAGTTGTGATAGTAAGTAGCCGTAGTGGAAGTAATCATATTGGTAATAGTAATGCAAGTTGTGCATAATTATTATCACCTTGAGGTAGTGGTAATAGCAATATTAGTAGTAGTAGTAATTGATGCAGTCGTAATATTTCTGTAAAAGTAGTAGTAGTCGTCGACGTCGTCGTCGTTGTAGCAGAAGTAGTAAGAGCAGTAGTAGTAGTGGTGGTGGTGGTGGTGGCAGTAGTAGTAACAGCAGCTTCAGTAGCAGCAGCAGCAGCAGTAGTAATAGTAATAGTAGCAGGAGCAGCAACAGCAGCAGCAGCAGCAGTAAGAGTAATTGAAGTAGTAGTAGTAGTCGTCGTGATGTTGTGGTGGTGGTAGTATTGGTAGTATAGAAGCAATCGTTTTCTTGCCATTACAGCAGAAAAAAGGTAGGGGTTGTGGTGGTTTTAAAAGCAGCAGCAGCAGCAGCAGCAGTAGCAGTAGCAGTAGCAGTAGAGTAGTAGTACAGCAGTAGCAGAAGCAGCAGCAATAGCTGCAACATTAATAGTAGTAGTACTACTAGTAATAGAACTAGTAGTAGTAGAAACTAGTAGTAGCAGTAGTGGCCAGCAGCATATTGTTGTACCAGAGTTAGAAATTGCACAGTTAGTTAAAATATCAGTGATGTCAGCAATGGTTGTTGCAATTTTATTTATTGATGTACATAAATCTAGTGGTCTATTTTTATACTGGAATTTGGTTTCAAATCAAACATCGCAAGACTAAAAGTAAGCAATGGTATCTCTGTACGTTTCGAGGTTCAGTTTCACTTTCTCAAGACCAAGCCTCCGAGCTCGGATTAAATTCCACATGCACTGATGTCGCTGATACCATGTGATGGAAAAGATCCAATATAAGGATGGTATAACGCCTGTACCTGTTAACACAATCTGATCAGTTTTAATGATAACCTATTCAATGTTTAAATTACACAAGACCCGCATGCTGTCGAAACTTATCAATTTCATAGTGTCGGAAGAGACAAGGTACTGACAAGAAGCGAATTAAACAAAGCCATTGGAAAACAAATTTCACAGAAACATACAAAGGAACACAAGACTAAAACTTATTGGGAATGAAAGCTCTGAATGTAATAATTTTGCACCAAAAAGAAAGAAGATTGAATACAGATTCGTTTTAATAGGCAGGAACTTTCAGAAATGGAGAAAACAAGAAAAGGACCTTCAAAGATTCAAGCAAATTTTCTGACCCAACACCACGTCCAAACCAACAACTTCTGGTTCGTGTAAGTGAAGAGAGTATAAACACTCATCATCATCAGGTGCCCTGCCGCATGGCGTTGGCGATTATGGACTTCCATTTGTCCCTATCTCTCGTTGCCCCTAGTATCTCCCCCACCCTCCTCGTCCCCAGCCACTCTGCAAGTCCGTCCAGCATTTTCTCCCTGGGTCTACCTGGTGCTCTCTTTCCCTCCAGCTTTCCCGTTGTCACCAGTGCTCCAAATCCCCCTTCCTCATAAAATGGCTTATAAATGTTGCCTGTCTTTTCCTAATCTTCCTTATGAGTGATCTACTTGTGTCTGCCTCCATCAAGACTGTCTCGTTTGTTTTCCTAGCTGTCCATGGAACTCTCAACATTCTTCTGCCTCAATCTTGTTCTGGCTTTGCTTGTTGACTGCGCACGCCTCACATCCGTACAACAGTATTGGTTCTATATAACATTCTCTTTCTGATGTTAATATATAGGCATCTGTTGGTAAGAATGCTGTATATACACTATCATCATGAAAAGACAGTGGAGATGAAGTGGGGTCATTATCGAAGAAAGCAGGACAGCATCACCCTTCATTTGGGTACCAGAAGGAAGATCTAACAAGAAAGCCGACGAACAACCTTGCGCGAATAATAGAAAGAGACCTCAAAGCCTTGAAACATACCTGGGGCGTATATTACATGTAGAACCTGACCCAGAACATTTAAAAGTGGTGAAGTTTTATTTTTAATCTCCATGCCAAAGGTTTAAATGACAACAAATAAATTAGTTTCAGAAACAGAGGTCATCTATGTTTTTTTATCTAAAATCTCACGATCTATAGCCAGCACTTTCCACTTCGTTGTTTCTTGTTGTCACGATGATGGCCTCCTGAAAATACAGACATTTTTCATGGGCCCATTTTTCCGAGTGGTAATGAATCTTTCTCACACACATCTGCGTCTCTCTTTAATTGTTTGCTTCTGATATTTTATTTGCATGGAAATAACTGTGTATGCGTGTGCATAATTACTCACGCTCTCTCTCTCTCTCTCCTCTCTCTCTCTCTCTCTCTCTCTCTCTCTCTCTCTCTCTCTCTCTCTCTCTCTCTCTCTCTCTCTCCTCCTCTCTCTCTCTCTCCAACGCCCCCCCTACACACTTACTACAACACGCACACACAACAAACACGCACAACACACACACAATACAAACAAACAGCACGACCCACCACACAACACACACACACACAACACACACACACAAATACACACAACACAACAACACACCACCAGCAAACAAACAAAACAAACAAAACTAGCACGCCACCGCAAACACCACACACACACAGACCCCCCCACACCCCCCCCACACCCACACACCCACCACAACACACACACACACACACTCACACACTCACACACACACACACACACACACACACTCACACACTCACACACACCCCCCACACACACACACACACACAGCACACACACACACAGCACACATAAGTTCAGATGGATAAGTTATTTCATAAATGATCATGTTCATGTCACATGTGTTTGTGTCTATATAATTATCAATATATCAAAATCAAGTATTTTGTTTCCTGTACAATGATTAGCAAAGGGTTTAAGCGCCATGCACTTTAATTGATAACAATTA
>JAPXFY010000020.1:24502794-24505294 GCA_030674185.1 Monoplex corrugatus | reverse complement strand
TCTCTCCCTCTCTCTCTCTCCCTAACTCTCGCTGTATCTCTGTCTCCCTATGTCTATGTTTTTTGTCTCTTGTCTCATTTTCTCTGTTTCTCTCTCTCTCTCTCTCCTCTCTCTCTCTCTTCTCTCTCTCTCTCTCTCTGTGTGTGTCTCTGTCTCTGTCTCTGTCTCTCTTTCTCTCTCTCTCTTTCTCTCTCTCTGCCCCTCTCTGTCTCTGTCTCTTTCCCCTCTCTGTTTCTCTTTTTCTCCTACCTTGTATACTTTCCTATAGTGGAAATAAGCATATCACACACATACACACATACATATGCGCGCACGCTCGCACGCACGCTCGTACGCGCGCGCCACACACACACACACACAACAACACACAACCGCGCTCGAGCGCGCGCGCGCACAGACAGACACACACACACACACACACACACACACACACACACACACACACAACAAACAAACACACAACACACAGAAGGAGACAAAACAGGGAGAGAGAGAGAGACAGACAGACAGACAGACAGACAGACAGACAGAGAAAATATGTGTGCGCGGGTGCGCCCGTGTGTGTGCGCCCGTGTGTGTGTGTGTGTGTGTGTGTGTGTGTGGGTGTGTGTGTGTGTTGTGTGTGTGTGTGTGTGTGTGTGTGTGTGTGTGTGTTGTGTGTGTGTGTGTGTGTGCGTGCGCATGCGTGGGCGCGCGTAGCGTATTTGTGTATCTATGTGTTCGTTGCTTGATTTAACGTCTTTTCACTATAAGTGATATTAGACGGGAAAAATGGCATGGAGGATGAAATAAGGGGGGGGGGTGGAGGGGAGAGGGAACAGAGTAAGGGACGTAAAAAAAATTAAAAGGAAGCGGCAAGGTATCTATGTGTGCCAATATATACACTATTAAAAGCAACACAACTAAACACACACACACAACACACACACACACACACACAACACACACACACACACAACACACACACACACACACACACACACACACACACACACACACACACAACACACACACACACACACACACACACAACACACACACACACACACACACACACAACAACACACACACAAAAAACACACACAAACACACACACACACACACACACACACACACACACACACACACACACACACACACACACACACACACACACACACACACACCTGCAATAAACAGTCAGCAACGTAACAGAAAGAAACAGAAAGATGAACATTGACAGTCATAAATCGTAGGGTTTTGGGGCACATGTTGGCAATCCTTCGCAACAAATCTACTTTAAATCCTCATTTTCATTGTCAAAAAGCTTTTAAAATTCGTGGTTCCATTCCCGACACTTTGGCTTTTTTTAGTTTCCTTGCTTTTATTTCTATCGATTTATTTTCAAATGGCTTTGTTTTTATGTGTTTCCTTTCAGCATATTAGCATCACTTGAATGGATTAATTCCGGGTTGTCTGCTTTTAGCATCAGGACGAATGTAATTTGAAAAAACAAAATAACTTAGAATGATAACTATCAAGGTGTGTGGATTATGTTTGTGACTCGTCCAATAGAGAAAAGAAAAACAATCACTGACTTTATAACGACACAATGAAATAGCAAAACACAACAATTCAAGGGAAACATGCTTTGCCTGAATTTAATTTTTTATAGTGGAATTGTCATAGATTGATAATTTCCTCAGATCGTAGAAGCCACGATAGCGACGACGACAACAATAACTACAGCAATTCTTATCATTTCGATACAGACTATCGTTTAAAGGAGACAGAAATGTTCTGACATGAACAGACGTATTTCTTTGTCTGTTAGGTATTTCTCTCAGGAAGGTTATCTTTACTATTGCAGTTTCACTTTTATTTGATGTCTGTCTTAGATAAGCAGACATTCTGCTGCGTAGACACAGACAGACAGACAGACACAGAGAGACAGTCACAGATGAAGAGAGAGACAGACAGAGACAGATGAGAGAGAGAGAACAGAGAGAGACAGACAGACAATTAGAGAGAGAGGGACAGAGAGAGAGCAGACAGACGAACAGACAGACAGTAAGAGAACAGACAGACAGGTAGAGAGAAAGGGAGAGACAGACAGACAGAGAGTTAGAGACATGAGAGAGAGAGAGAGAGAGGGAGAGAGAGAGAGAGAAGCAGAGACAGAGAAAGAGAGAGAGAGGACGAGAGAGAGGGAAAGAGAGGGAAAGAGAGAGAGAAAGAAGGAGAGAGACAGAGAGAGAGACAGAGAGACAGAGAAAAAGAAAGAAAGAGAGAGAGAAAGAAAGAGAGACAGAGAGAGAGAGAGAGAGAGATTACCTACAACACAACACAACTTGAAAACGTTAATCTCTGCAGTTTTATCGATAAATCTGAAAGAGATTTTTTTTTATGTATTTAGATTTGACATAAAACTGAAACTGGTTCCAGAAGGGTTCATTATACTCGAACACTTTCAATATCTGCCAGTATTGTTCTGGCAGATTCTTTGAGCCTGAAGAGATTC
>JAPXFY010000020.1:24490294-24495294 GCA_030674185.1 Monoplex corrugatus | reverse complement strand
CCCTCTCTCCCTGTCTTTGTCTCTCTCTGTCTGTCTCTATGTGTGTGTGTCTGTCTGTCTGTCCTGTCTGTCTCTGTCTCTCTCTCTCTCTCTGTGTCAATCTCTGTCCCCTTCTCTGTCTGTCTCTGTCTGTCTCTGTCTGTCTCTGTCTGTCTGTCTCTGTCTATCTCTGTCTCTGTCTCTTTCTCTCTCTCTTTCTCTCTCTCTCTCTCTCTCTCTCTCTCTCTCTCTCTCTCTCTCTTCCCTGTATCCATCTCTTTCTCTGTCTATTTATTTCTGTCTCTCTCCATGTGTCTGTGTGTGTGTCTGTCTGGCTGTCTCTCTCTCTCTCTGTCTCTCTGTCTCTCTCTCTCTCTCTCTCTCTCTCTCTCCTCTCTCTCTCTCTGTCTCTCTCTCTTGCTGACATGTCTAAAACCCTGGACAACTTAACAGAAAGAATCACACCAGGATGATTCTTTCTGGACACTGGCTAACACCTCACGTCAGTCACAGGCACTACCGACAAATTCAATCTTCTTTCTAACTCGCAAAAGAGAAAGTTGACGATTCTGCACGACTTGTTTTCTACAGATATCAAGGCAACAGGAAGTCAGACCACTGGAGTGTCTTTCGGCCTCGTTAACTGTGGAAGCAACATGATTCTTTCTGTATGTGTGCTTCATCAGTTACTCCCATTGTTGTTCTTATCGCTGGCATCATTAACATCATCATCTTTCTTTACATCCTGATCGTTATCGTGGCCTATGTCTGTTTGCCTGTCTGTGTATCTAAGGCCCCCTAACTGTATCTCTCGTTCTCTATGCTTCTCTCTTTCTCTCTGTCTGTTTGTCTCTCTCTCTGTCTCTCTCTCTGTCTCTCTCTCTCCCTCTCTCTCTGTCTGTCTGTCCATATCTCTGTCTTTCTGTCTGTCTCTCTGTCTCTGTGTCTGTCTCTCTCCCTCTCTCTCTCTCTGCCCCCTCCTCTCTATCTCTCATTCTCAGTCTTTCTCTCTCCATCACTTCATCTTTCTCTTTCAGTCTCTCTATGTCTCTGGCTCTTTATGTTTCTCTGTATCTCTCGATGTCTGTCTCTGTTTCTGTTTCTCTCTTTCTGTCACTCTATCTTTCTCTCTCATTTTTCTGCCTCCCTGCCTCTCTCTTTTTTCTATCTGTCTTTGTCTGTCTGTCTGTATGTCTGTCTGTCTCTCTGTCTCTCTCTCTCACTTGCTTTATCTCTCTCTCTTTCTCTCTCTGTCTCAGTCTCTCTGTCTCTGTCTATATCTGTCTGTCTGTCTGTCCCTCTCTCTCTTCTCTCTCTCTCTCCTCTCTCTCTCTCTCTCTCTCTCTCTCTGTCTGTCTAGCTGACATGTCTAAAACCCTGGACAACTTAACAGAAAGAATCACACCAGGATGATTCTTTCTGCAGACTGGCTAAAACCTCATGTCAGTCACAGGCACTACCGACAAATTCAATCTTCTTTCTAACTCGCCAAAGAAAAAGTTAACGATTCTGCACGACTGGTTTTCTACAGATATCAAGGCAACAGGAAGTCAGACCACTAGGGTGTCTTTCGGCCTCGTTAACTGTGGAATCAACATGATTCTTTCTGTATGTGTGCTTCATCAGTTACTGCCAGTGTTTGTCTCCTGTTGTCGTCTGTTGTTTCTCTTCTTTTCTGTGTCTGTGTGTCTGTGGTGCCTCTCTTGTTCTTCTGTTTCTCTCTCTCTTCTTCTTCTGTCCTTCTCCTTTTCCTCTTCTCTTCTCGTTCTCTCCTCCTCTCTCTCTCTTCCCTCTTCTTCTTCTCTTCCCATCCTCCTCTCTTTCCCTCTTCTTTTCTCTTTCTCTACTTCTCTTCTTCTGCAGTTGTTCTTATCGTTGGAATCATTAACCATCATTTCTTTCTTCTGATCAGTCCTGATCGTTGTCTGTGTGCTAGGTCTGTTTGTCTTTGTCTGTCTGCTGGCTTCTCTTCTCTGTCTGTCTTCTTGTCTCTTCTTCTGTCTGTTGTTGACTGTCTGCTGCTTTTCTCCGTCCTTGTCTCTGCTGTGTCTTCTGTCCTCTGTTCTGTCGTTGCCTCTCTCTCTGTCTCTGTCCTGTTCTTCTCTGTCTGTCTCTCTCTCTGCTCTGTCTATGTCGTCTCGTGCTGACTGTCTGTCTGTCTTCTTTCTCTCTATCTCTCTCTCTCCTTTTCTCTCTGTCTCTGTCTCTCTGTCTCTCTGTCTCTCTTTCTCTCTTCTCCTCTCTCTCTGCCTCTGTCTTCTCTCTCTTGCCTCTGTCTGTCTTCTGTCTCTGTCTCTCTATCTCTCTGACTCTGTTTCTCTGCACTCTGTCTGTCTTCTTCTTGTCTCTCTATCTCCTGACTCTGTCTGTCTGTCTCTGTCTGTTCTGTCTGTCTTTCTCTTTCTTTCTCTCTCTCTCCTCTCTCTCTCTCTTCTCTACTCTCGTCCTCTCTCTCACTCTACTTCATGTCTCACTTCTCTTATCTGTGCCATATTTATCTCTGTCTCTCTTCATGATTCTGTCCATACGTTGATGAATCTGCCATCTGTCTGTGTCTTTCTGTCTCTTCTAGCATCTCTCTTTGTCTCTGTCTCCCTGTCTCTCTTCTCTCTCCTCTCTCTCTCTTCTCTCTTCTCTCTCTGCACTCTCTGACTACAGGTCAACTACCGACATATGCTCGACAATTCTCTCTTTCTAACTCGCAAAGGAAAGTTACGATTCTGCATGACTGTTTCTACAGATATCAGCACAGGAAGTCAGACACTGTTCTTTTGCTCGTTCGTCAATGTCTTCTGATGTAGCTTCATCATACTCCTGTTGTCTTATCATGTCTTACATCATCTTCTTCTTTCCTCTGTCGTTCGTGGCTCTGTCTGTTTGCCTGTCTGTCTGTCTGTCTGGGCTCTCTGTCTTGTCTCTGTTTCTCAGTCTCTCTGCTCTCTCGTCTGTCCTCCTCTCTCTCCTTTCCTCTCATCGCTGTCCGTCCCCTCTCTCTGTCGTCTGTCTACTCTGCCTCTGCTCTTTCTCTCTCTGTTCCCTCTCTCTGTCTTGTCTCTGTTGCCTATGTGTGTTGTCTGTCTGTCTGTCTCTGTCTCTGTCTGTCTCTGTCTCTCTCTCTGTCTCTCTCTCTCTCAATCTTTGTCCCCTTCTCTTTAGTCTCTGTCTGTCTCTGTCTGTCTCTGTCTGTCTTTGTCTGTCTGTCTCTCTGTCTGTCTCTCTGTCTCTGTCTCTCTCTGTCTCTCTGTCTCTGTCTCTCTCTCTCTCTCTCTCTCTCTCTTTCCTTGTATCCATCTCTTTCTCTGTCTATTTATTTCTGTCTCTCTCCATGTGCCTGTGTGTGTGTCTGTCTGGCTGTCTCTGTCTGTCTGTCTGTCTATCTCTCTCTCTCTCTCACTCTCTCTCTCTCTCTCTCTCTCTCTCTCTCTCTCTCTCTAGCTGACATGTCTAAAACCCTGGACAACTTAACAGAAAGAATCACCCCAGGATGATTCTTTCTGCAGACTGGCTAAAACCTCACGTCAGTCACAGGCACTACCGACAAATTCAATTTTCTTTCTAACTCGCAAAAGAAACACGTTAACGATTCTGCACGACTGGTTTTCTACAGATATCAAGGCAACAGGAAGTCAGACCACTGTTTGCCTGTCTGTCTGTCTGTCTGTCTAAGGCCAACTCTCTGTTTGTCTCTGTTTCTCAAGTCTCTGTCTGTCTGTCTTTCTCTGTCTGTCTGTCTGTCTCTCTCTCTTTCACTCTCTCTCACTCTCTCTCTCTCTGTGTCTCTCTCTGTCCCCCCTCTCTCTGTCTGTCTGTCTATCTCTCTCTCTTTCTCTCTCTGTGTCCCCCTCTCTCTCTGTCTTTGTCTCTCTCTGTCTGTCTCTATGTGTGTGTGTGTCTGTCTGTCTGTCCTGCTGTCTGTCTCTGTCTCTCTCTCTCTCTCTCTCTCTCTCTCTCTCTCTCTGTCAATCTCTGTCCCCTTCTCTGTCTGTCTCTGTCTGTCTCTGTCTGTCTCTGTCTGTCTGTCTCTGTCTCGTCTATCTCTGTCTCTCTCTTCTTTCTCTCTCTCTTCTCTCTCTCTCTCTCTCTCTCTCTCTCTCTCTTCCCTGTATCCATCTCTTTCTCTGTCTATTTATTTCTGTCTCTCTCCATGTGTCTGTGTGTGTGTCTGTCTGGCTGTCTCTCTCTCTCTCTCTCTCTCTCTCTCTGTCTCTCTGTCTCTCTCTCTCTCTCTCTCTCTCTCTCTTCTCTCTGTCTCTCTCTCTTGCTGACATGTCTAAAACCCTCGACAACTGAACAGAAAGAATCACACCAGGATGATTCTTTCTGGACACTGGCTAACACCTCACGTCAGTCACAGGCACTACCGACAAATTCAATCTTCTTTCTAACTCGCAAAAGAGAAAGTTGACGATTCTGCACGACTGATTTTCTACAGATATCAAGGCAACAGGAAGTCAGACCACTGGGGTGTCTTTCGGCCTCGTTAACTGTGGAAGCAACATGATTTTTCTGAATGTGTGCTTCATCAGTTACTCCCATTGTTGTTCTTATCGCAGGAATCATTAACATCATCATATTTCTTTCTGTCCTGATCGTTATCATGGCCTATGTCTGCCTGCTTGCCTGTCTGTCTGTCTAAGGCCTCGTCTCTGTCTGTCTCTATCATTGTCTGTCTGTCTGTCTGTCTCTGTCTTAGTCTCTCTCTTTCTGCCTGTCTGCCTGTGTGTCTGTGTGTCTGTCTGTCTCTCTCTTTCTCTCTCTCTCTCTCCCTCTATTTCTCTGTTTGTCTGTCTGTCTGTATCTCTCTCTCTCTCTCTCTCCCTCTCTTTCTCTGTCTGTCTGTCTGTATCTCTCTCTCTCTCTTTCTCCCTCTCTCTGTCTTTCTCTCTCCCTCTCTCTTTCTCTCTCTCTCTTTCTCGCTCTCTCTCACTCTCTCTCTCTTTCTCTTTCTCTTTCATCTTGATTTACAAAGTTATCAAGCTGTTTATGCCACTAACCTTGGAAATGTTCTAGTTCTTGTTCAT
>JAPXFY010000020.1:24480294-24485294 GCA_030674185.1 Monoplex corrugatus | reverse complement strand
AAACTGAATCTGAATTGGACTGAGGTAGGTTCGAATCTATGACCTTGCAGTCAATTGTGTGTTACGTTGACCATTTCGTCACACTGATTGTTATACAATTAACATGTGAGATAACGTAAGACATGATAAAGTAAGACATACAGGGTATATGAAATACTAAGCTGACATGATTAGAACTTTAAGATGGACAGCGACCAGGGCAGGATGTTAATGCTCCGAACTGGGATTGAACCTGAAACATCAGATTCTAATCCAGGGATCTCTTACAACAGCCAGCCGGCACTCTTAAAAAGAAACAAACAAACCACAAAAAAACAAACAATTTGTGGTCCGCTTGGGATTCGACCTCTGATCCCCGTGTTTTTAGCATTGTGCTCTAACCACTCCGCTGACAGAACCACTAACACGCTGTCTCGGTTTATTTGTTCCCTATACACATACATCAAGCCTTTACCAGACCGTGAAATCGAACTCGAAGAAGTGCTAAGGGGTGGTGACAACGGTAGATGTGACGATTCCATGAAATCTTCTTGATGATAGAAATTTAAAATTTATGATAAAACTTATTGTGGCAGAAAAATACAACGAGGACAGTGGTGGTTTTGTTGTTGTTGTTGTTTTACAATGTTGCATTTGTGTTTGTTTATTTGTTTGTTTGTTTGTTTGTGTGCGCGCGCGTGTGTGTGTGTGTGTGTGTGTGTGTGTGTGTGTGTGTGTGTGTGTTTGTGTGTGTGTGTGTGTGTTGTGTGTGTGTGTGTGTGTGTGTGTGTGTGTGTGTGTGTGTTTGATTTACGGTACAATGGAAGAGATATTTAGCTTTTGCTTTTACTGTAACTTAAATGGTAGCTGTATTATACTTTTTTTTTTTTTGTATTCTCTCACTCTCTCATTTCTTCTTCTTTCTTTCTCTCTCTCTCTCTCTCTCTCTCCTCTCTCTTCTCTCTCTCTCTCTCTCTCTCTCTTTCTCTCTCTCTCTCTCTCTCTCTCTCTCTCTTTTCTCTCTGTCTTTCTCTCTCTCTCTCTCACATTCTCTCTCTCTTATTCTCTCTCTCCACACACACACACACACACACACAACATCTTCTCTCTCTCTCTCTCTCTCTCTCTCTCTTTTGTTTGTTGTGTTGTGTGTCTGTCTATATCGTCTTTGGGGCTGCATTACGCAGGACTCTTCCCCTTGTTTCCTTTTTCCTTTTTATTCTTGTTCTGTGATAGGCTGCTCTTGGCATCAGATTCTGGGCCTTTCCTTGCTCCTGTGATGGCTATGTCGTTCCTTTCTCTGTCCTCGTTCCAAGTATCGTGACATTCCTGATTCATATTTAGAAAACATTAATCCGACAGCACCAGAATGATCGGGGCATTAACCTTTGACTCCCTATCCTGTCCATCAGCATCTTGCATTGTCAACAATGCTATCAAAGCAAAGACTTAATCCATTGATTCCCTCACTCTATCACCAGCTTCCTACAGACAGCGGGTTGATAGGGTGAGGTAGTCAAAGGGTTAAGTTTTTGCAGTTAGTGAATAGTGTGCGGGAGTCAAAGAATTAAGATGGGTAGCGAACAGGTCAGTATGTAATTTTCTATGTTGTGGGCTGAGATTGAACTGAGATATCAGATCTTGAGTCAATAGCTGTATAACATATGACAGTTAAAACCGCTACATCATCATCATCAGGTGCCCTGCTGCATGGCGTCGGCGATCATGGACTTCCATCTGTCTCTATCTCTTGTTGCTTCAAGCATCTCTTCCACCCTCCTTGTTTTCAGCCACTCTGCAAGTCCGTCTAGTATTTTCTTCCTGGGTCTACCTGGTGCGCTCTTTCCCTCCAACTTTCCCGTTGTGACCAGGTGCTCCAAATCCCCTTTCCTCATAAAATGGCCTATAAATGTTGCCTGTCTTTTTCTATTCTTCCTTATGAATGATCTACCTGTGTCTTCCTCCATCAAGACTGTCTCGTTTGTTTTCTTTGCTGTCCATGACACTCTCAACATTCTTCTTAGAAACCACATCTCGGCTGCCCCAATCTTGCTCTGGCTTTGCTTGTTGACTGTCCATGCCTCACAAACGTACAACAGTATTGGTTCTATATAACATTCCAGAACTCTCTTCCTGATGTTAATGGAAGGCATTTGTTAGTAAGAATGCTTTTCATCTTCTTCAATGCTGTTCTGGCTCGGCCGACTCTGCTGGCTATTTCTGGTGTGCATCTGCCGTCTGGTGAAATGATCGTTCCCAGGTATTTAAAATTATCAACCGGTCCAAGATTGTGCCGTTTGCTGTTATTTTGCATGAGGGGATTTCATGTTTTTTACTGATCACCATGACTTCAGTCTTCCTGCTGTTTAGTTCAACCCCTTACCTTTGCTTTCTATTTCAATATATTCACAATGTTTTGTGGGTCCTTCATTTTCTGCAATTAGCACGGTGTTATCTGCGTATCGAATGTGTTTATCATTTTTCCTCCAACCTTTAATCCAGGATCTTCTTCTAGGTTTTTTCATGATGTTTTCGCTGTAAAGTGAAAACAGATCTGGTGACAAAACACAACCCTGTCTGAGTCCTCTTTTGATGTTTTGGAAAGAGCTTATAATTTATTGTTTTCTATTATCATTGCAGCTGTTTGTTCCCAATACATATTTCTGATTATTCGTAGATTTCCATCAATATTGAGTCTTTCTATTTGTTAATCAATTCTTCATGTCTTACCCAATCGAAAGCCTTGGTATAGTCAACAAAGCATAAATATAAATCCTTGTTCACCTCGATTGACCTCTCTATGATAATTCTTAGGATGTATATGGCATTAATAGTTCTTTTCCCTTCCACAAATCCACACTGTTCATCTGCTATTTCTCTTTTGATTCTATTCCTTGCCCTCATCATGATTATTCTTAATAGGATCTTGGTTACATGATTCATCAAACGGATTGTGCGATGGAGCTGGCATTCTATAGCCCCTGTCTTCTTTGGAAGTGCAATGAAAATTGATTTTGACATATCTTTGGGGATTTTTCCAGTGTCATAAATTTCATTTAGGAGGACTGTTATTTTGTCAATACCGAATTCATCCAGGGCTTCAATCATCTCTGTGGTAATGTTGTCTGGTCCTGGGGCTTTTCCTGGTTTCATCTTTTCAATGCTTCTCTAACTTCATCTTTCATTATGGGTGGTCCTTCAAAGTTCTTTCTTGTAATGTGTTCTGCGTTTCTGTCGTCTTCAAAAAGGTTTTAATGTACACTCCCCATCTGTCTAATATTTTGTCTTTTTCCATGAGAATCGTACCATCTTTCGATTTTAAGCAACCAGTTGATGTGCATGTATTTTTCCTGTGGACAATTTCTTCAATTCGTCCGTACATACCCTGAGGATCTTTTTGTGTTGGTCTTCTATTTCTTTGCATTTTGTTTTCAGCCAAGCTTCCTTAGCTTCATTGCACCTATTCCTGATTTCTTTGTTTATCTTCCTGTATATTTCCTCGTTTCTCTTTGCCTTCCCCGTTCCTCCATCAAGCCTAAGATTTCTTTTGTCATCCAGTTCTTTTTTGCTTTTCTATCTACTACAGGGATTTCTTCACAAGCTTCATTTATCGAATTTCTCAACTTTGTCCATTGTTCTTCGCTGTCACCAACGTCTTCCAGAGCACTGAATTTGTTTTGAACATGTACATTAAATTTTTGACGTATCACTTCATCTGTCTTTAAGAGTCCAAGATCTAGTTTGATGTTGCTTTTGGTCTGTTTCCTTTTCCGTAATTTCAACCTAAACCCCTAAATCTTTCCACTACAGGATTGTGGTCACTGTTGCAGTCTGCGCCTAGTAGTGTTTTGCTGACAGTAAAGAATTTCTAAATTGTGTATTAATCAGGATGTAGTCAATCTGATTTTTGTTATTATCTCCTGTACTCATCCAAGTCCATTCTCTTCTATTAGGCTGCTCAAACCAGGTGTTTCCTATTATAAACTCATTCATCTGTTTCCATTCTACAAGTTTCTCTCCCCTTTCATTTTGTGTATCAAGGCCATGAGGTCCAACTCTATCCGCTACCCTATCCTTTCCCACTTTAGCATTAAAATATCCCATTATTATGGTAACTTCTTGTGATTTCCATTTGGCCTTGGCCATCTCTAATACTTTGTAGAAGTTGTCGATGTCTTCCTGAGTACTTGTGGATGTTGGTGCATACACCTGAATGATGTTGATATCAAATGGTCTGCCTCCCAATTTGACCAGCAAGACTCTGTCGGACACAGCCCAGTGTCCCTTAACTGCTTTTGATTTGTCCCTGTCCATTACAATGCCTACTCCTCTTTCCACCAGAGTATATCACTGTATACTCTCCGGATGTTATCATGCCTGCCCCCTTTCCATTTCACTTCCCCTAGTCTTAAATACTAATGTTAAGCCTTTCCATCTCCATTTTGACATTCTCCAATTTTCCATTTTGCAGCAATGTCCTCACATTCCATGTTGAGATCTTGGTGTTTTTGAGTTTGACTTTGGTCTCAGTATCTGGCTGACGGTCTGGTGCCACCTGCGCCGCATGACGGTCCCTACCGGACGAAGGTGCTCCATCGGAGAACCTATTCACGTCGTTATCTTCATCTTCCTTCTTTTTTTGGTCCATAATGTTCTTGGGAGAATACAATGGTGGTTTCCCGTTGCCTTCCATTTTTTTTTTCGGTCTCTCCGCTAGCCTTATTCTCTGCCGAGATGTCCACAAGGCAATGGAGCTATTTACCCATAGCTGGGGGTCTGGTTCGTGGGCACCAGGGCATATCCACACTCCGGCGGGCCTGTGTGCAGCACGTCTGGGGGCCAGACCTCCTCCGAGTCCCTCGAGATTTAGCCTGAGTCCGTGAGGTGCTCAGTTACCGCATGTCGCCACGAGGAGGCATAACGTAGGCTTCCTGATGGACAGGCTATGTACTGACAGGAAGAGACTTACGCATTTTGCATAATGCATTTTGCATTACGCAAACAGCTGCAATGAGAATAGA
>JAPXFY010000020.1:24470294-24475294 GCA_030674185.1 Monoplex corrugatus | reverse complement strand
TCTGCCAAATAAAATGCAGGCTAGGTAAAACATAGGCTAGGTAGGACTTCAGGACCTAGTCAGCTCATGGCCTTATGTGCAGGCTTAAGGCTCGTGCTACAATAATTCTTTGATTTTCTCCAGCATATGGCACCCGTGATGTTAACCCATAAGGAATTCATTCTGAGTGCAGAGACGTAATCTTGAGAAACTGAAGCTGAAACTGAAACGGGTTTTGATGTCGTATATTTGGCTAGTACGTCTGTATATATTTTCCATGCTGATGGTATCTGTTAGCGGTCAGTTACTAGTTCTGCGTACGACTGGAATGTAAGAGTTAGTGTAAACACGGCGGCTTAGAGCGAGCCAACCTGGGCAGAGCGCAGTAGTAAGATGGCGTCCGGCTGGAAAGCCTTAAAAGGCCGCCATTGCCCCTCCTCTTCTGTCTACGCTCTGTACCACAGATAGCCTTGTGCATGTATACATGTGTAAGGGTATATGTGCTCTGCACTGTTCCCCCTTCCCTCTCTTCTTATGGCATTTTAAGACCTTGCCAGTGTATTTGGTTTTTGCGCACGATCAAGGAGTTTGCCAGATAATTGTTGGCAGGTTCAGATAGAACGCACGTAGAATTGTTCTTTTGAGATGAATCCCTATTGAAGACATTCTGAACACCCCAACTGGATTGAAGAGGGGAGTATTACGAAGTGCACAAGTGGAAACAAGGTAGTCCCTTTTAACATTGTGTGTATTTTTCACTTTCGCTAATTTCAGTTCATCATGATGGTTATGGTGATGATTACGGCAACGAATATAATGATGAGCGTGAGGATGGGCGGGGGGGGGGGGAGGAGGAGGAGGTAAAGGAGAATGATGATGATGATGATGATGATGATTGATGATGATGATGATGATGATGATGATGATGATGGATTCTCCCTTCGATCAAATGGATAAGTAGGCCAACTGAGAAAAAGAGAGAAAGCAAGAGAGAGAGGGAGGGAGAGAGAGAGAGCGAGAGAGAGAGACAGAGAGAAAGAGAGAGAGAAAGAGAGAGAGAGGGAGGGAGAGAGAAAGAAAGAGGAAGAGAGAAAGAAAGAGAGAGAGAGAGAGAAAGGGAGAGAGAAAGAGAGCGAGAGAGAAAGAGAGACAGACAGACAGAGACAGAAAGAGAAATCGTGTCATGCAATCTAAATCAAATTGTTGGTGGATTACTGACTAATGTTCTGTCGAGAAATAACAAGATTTTCTTTTGGGATGAAACGAGAGCTCTATCCCCCCGAACGAAACGATTTCAAGTTTCAATTTGATTCACAAGCTCTCTCATTCTGTCATATCCAGTTTCGCCATTTCTCTCTTATAATTGAAACGCTAAAAGATCATCGCCCTACCAGTGCTGAAGTTGCACTGTCTATTACCATTGGAGAAATTTTGCGGTTTCTCTCTCTCTGTCTCTCTCTCTCTCTCTCTCCTCTCTCTGTCTCTCTCTCTCTCTCTCTGTGTCTCTGTCTCTCTCTGTCTCTCTCTCTCATTCTCTCTCTCTTTCTCTCTCTCTGTCTCTGTCGCTGTCTCTCTCTCTCGTTCTCTGAGTGTGTGTCTCTCTCTCTTTCTCTCTGTGTCTCTCTCTGTCTCTCGCTCTCTTTGTCTGCCTCTCTCTGTCTCTCTCTCTCACTCTCTCTCTCTTCTTCTTCTCTGTCCTCTCTCTTCTCTCTCTCTCTCTCTCTCTCTCTCTCTTCTCTCTCTCTCTCTCTCTCTCTCTCTCTCTCTCTGCCTGTCTGCCTGTCTGCCTGTCTGGCTGTTTCTCTCTCTCTCTGTCTCTGTCTGTCTTTCTGTCTGTCTATCTGTCTCTCTCTCTCTCTCTCTCTCTCTCTCTCTCTCTCTAAATCCGTAATAGAAACAGAGCGAAACATTTGACATATTTCTTGTTTTATGTTGTTGTTGTTGTTTCTGTTTGTTCTTGCTGTTGGCGGTGGTATTTTCACATTTGTTTGTTTGTTTGCTTGTTTGTTTATTTGTTTGCTTGCTTGCTTGCTTTCTTGCTTGTTTGTTTGTTTGTTTGTTTGTTTATTTCCTTCTTTCTTTCTTTCTTTCTTTAATTCTTTGTTTGTTTGTTTGTCCATCTGTTTGTTTGTTTGCTTGTTTGTTTGTCCATCTGTTTGTTTGTTTGTTTGTTTGTTTGTTTGTTTGTTTTCCCTGTCCAATTTTCTACGTCCTGACAGAGCCCGCGGCAATTGTTCACAATGCTTTGATGATGATGATGATGTTGCGGATGATAATCATAATGCAATGTAATTCCATCTAGGACTCTGGCTGTGTGAATGGAAAGTGATTTATTTAAGCTTATAATCCAGCCAGGCTTCAACAAGGCGTCAAAGACACAGAGACCTGCGGTAGTGGTCAGGAGATTTGAGCAGCACCTTCAATGATGCATCAACAAGGCGGATGAGCATCCACTGTGTGATGTCAGTCTTTTTTTCAATAAGCCTATAGCACACGTATGTCTGGGTTAGAGCCAGTAGAGGCCGAAAAATTCCACTATGATTTTGACAGGGATTCGAATCAACTACCTTCCGTTCTGTAGTCGATTGAGTTAACTTACTGTACCACGGTGTCTGGTTAGACATTCCTATTTTTTTGCTGTATGTTGGGTGTGTGTGTGTGTGTGTGTGTGTGTGTGTGTGTGTGTGTGTGTGTGTGTGTGTGTGTGTGTATGTGTCTGTCTGTCTGTGTGTGTGTGTCTGTGTGTATGTGTGTGTGTGTGTGTGTGTGTGTGTGTGTGTGTGTGTGTGTGTGTGTGTGTGTGTGTATGCGTGAGCGTGTATGTGTGTGTGCCCGCGCGCGCGTGTGTGTTTGTCGGTCTGTCTCTCAGTCTGTCTGAATGCCTGCATGTGATTCGAGAGCATTTCTCCTAAAGTTTAACATATATGTGAGTGCGTGTCTGTGCGTGCGCGCGTGTGCGAGTCGGTCTGTCTGTCTGTCAGTGTGTCTGTATGCCTGTGTGTGAATAGAGAACATTTCTCCTAAAGTTTAACAGCAAAGCTAATGTTTGGAAGTATACTTAACTGCAGAGTGAAAACGCTAAATCCAATTTTGGTCGATCATCGTTGACTTCGTTTTATGGGGAAAAGAAGAAAAATATGCAGGAGGGAGCAGGTGGGGAGAGAGAGAGGGGGGAGGGAGGGTCCTTGCAGAAGCAAAACTTTTTGAGTCAATAACTTTTGAAGATTGAGAGTCCTTGCTTCGCTACCGCATAAAGGGAATGTGAGTGCGAATCCTCAAGTTCACGTTGTCTTTTATTTCCGTTTGGAATGAAGTATGAAAACACACAGTGTATCTTAAACACTGGCAATATGATAATAGTTCATTTTAACAGTGGAGACTTTGCATATCCGAAATCTGAAATTTAACGAATCAAGCCATAATTCCCGGTAAATTAAAACAAATGATAACATAGATAGCATACAGCAGTTCTGTACTTTTGTACACAACCGCACACACGCACGCACACACACACACACACACACACACACACACACACACACACACACACACACACACACACACACACACACATCTATCTATCTATCTATCTATCTATCTATCTATTTATCTATCTATCTATCCATCTATCTATCTATCTATCCATATATCCATCTATCTATCCATCCATCCATTATCCGTCCATCCATCTATCTATCTATCTATCTGTCTATTCTATCTATCTATCTATCTATCTATCTATCTATCTCAGTCTCCACTGTGCAACTGAAGAAATGACTGGTCGAAATATAACAACATTTCGTTCAGAACGAAACTGAATTCCATCGCTGGTAGTCATATAAACCTTAATTGGGTATCATGGGTAGTGAGGTGATAGAAACCTTACCATTCGGCTTTTATTTCTTTTGGCCGATCCGATTCCTGTCCCTCGGTACTTATCTTCCCTAACGCTTTAGAGAATTTGGTCCCCATTTACAGGTGGGTGGGCATGAGGCCACACACGCAGCATTTTGTTTGAGCAAGATTTGCACCCGTGCAAACTCTTGTAATCAGATTGGCAAGCGAGTGCACTGTCCCTGTGCCAGCTAGACCAATAGGTCCCCTTCCTAAGAAGACGCAACTTTAAATTTAATATAGACGTCTTTTTTTCTGGTCCGGCTACTTCTCTTCTCTTCACGTTTCATAGGGATTTGTGAAACCAAAAGAACACAAGTTAGAAAACTAGCCAGCAGCGCTAACTTCATTACATATTTGTGTCTGGTTGCTTGTTAGGTCTGCTCTAACTTCCAAAACGTAGCGCCAGATGTCTCCCCTTTTTCATAGTTTTTTGTTTTGTTTTTGTTTTTGATGGGTGTAAAGCACTTTGTTTTGCCCAGGCTGTGCATCGGCTTATTGCCTGCACACACTGTTTTCGGTGGGTGTGCATACATGTACTACGTGTTTTCATGTTTCCATGAACTGGTCACTGACGTGACTTGCATCACCATTTAATGCTCATATGAACACGTCGTTTTGCATGCGTCTACGCACTAAGGGGGTATAGGTACAGGCAAGTATGCATACATCTTGACTTACTAAAGGGGAATCGGTACTGGCAAACGTGCATACATCTTGACTTACAAGGGGGTATAGGTACTGGCAAGTATGCGTACATCTTGACTTACTAAAGGGGTAATTATAGGGGCAAGTCTGCGTACATCTTGACTTACTAAGGGAGTATAGGTACTGGCAAATGTGCATACATCTTGGCTTACTGAGGGGGTATCGGTACTGGCAAATGCGCATACATCTTGACTTACTAAGGGGGTATCGGTACTGGCAAATGTGCATACATCTTGACTTACTGAGGGGGTATCGGTACTGGCAAATCTGCATACATCTTGACTTACTAAGGGGGTATCGGTACTGGCAAATGTGCATACATCTTGACTTACTAAGGGGGTATCGGTACTGGCAAATGTGCATACATCTTGACTTACTAAGGGGGTATCGGTACTGGCAAATGTGCATACATCTTGACT
>JAPXFY010000020.1:24450294-24455294 GCA_030674185.1 Monoplex corrugatus | reverse complement strand
TTTGATCATCCTGGTGGCGTCAGTGTAGTATTTCTTCGATCCGTTTCATTTTACCACCACCTCCCACCCCAACCCCCAACCCCGCCCCCATTTCAAGACCTTACCAGCACATAGGATTTAGAGGTGGATAAGGCAACAACTACATTCACTATTTTCGACTATTCATCATCATCATCATCAGGTGCCCTGCCGCATGGTGTTGGCGATCATGGACTTCCATCTGTCTCTATCTTGGTTGCCCCAAGCATCTCTTCCACCCTCCTTGTCCCCAGCCACTCTGCAAGTCCGTCTAGTATCTTCTCCCTGGGTCTACCTGGTGCTGTCTTTCCCTCCAGCTTTCCTGTTATGACCAGGTGATCCAAATCTCCCTTCCTCATAAAATGGCCTATAAATGTTGCCTTTCTTTTCCTAATCTTCCTTGTGAGTGATCTGCTTGTGTCTGCCTCCATCAAGACTGTCTCGTTTGTTTTCTTTGCTGTCCACGGAACTCTCAACATTCTTCTTAGAAACCACATCTCGGCTGCCTCAATCTTGTTCTGACTTTGTTTGTTGACTGTCCACGCCTCACAACCATACAGCAGTATTGGTTCTATATAGCATTCAAGAACTCTCTTCCTGATGTCAATTGATAGGCATTTGTTGGTAAGAATGCTTTTCATCTTCTTGAATGTTGTTTTCGCTTGGCCTATTCTGCTGACTACGTCTGATGTGGATCTGCCGTCAGGTGAAATGATCGTTCCCAGGTATTTAAACTTATCAAGCTGTCTCGAGGTTGTGCCGTTTTCTGTTATTTTGCATGAGGGGATTTCATGTTTTTTCGACCATTACGAACTATTTTCTTGTAATTTTTGACATAAGTCAACCGAAATCGGTGTTATTTTGAAACAGTGGAAAGAGAGAGAAGTGTACAGAACAAGCCCTGGAACGCACAACAAAAGCACAGGAACCAGAGCAACGGATGGAAGCTAACAGGACAAAAAGGGAACGCTTCATCACCTGTACTCCCATAGCAACTTCTCTTCCGCAGCTCTGGTCTAAAAACTTGTTCCCACGCACGGCGTGCATGAAACCGATCTCCTTCCATCCGGTAGTCATCCGTCACCCAGACGTTTTTATAGGCAGCAATTTAGACAGATGAACGGGTGCTAGTTCCACGTTACCAAGAACGTTACACGTTACGTACTGAATGAACAAACCACTGTCAGAGAGATAGCAACGAAGAATTGTACTGGCGAAAGAATAATAAATAATAATTATGACGTATATTTTAGAACCTGTTTCAGTAAGTTCCTGAGTGCAGACGCTCCATTGGTTAGTTTCAATAACTTCTTTTTCTTTTTCTTTTTTTTTAAGATAACGTTTATTGCTAGAAACCTATCGATGATTCGAATCTGGAACAGTTTGTGATTTGTGTTTTTGATTCTATGTATTTTCTAAAAGACTGTATTCTATGTAATATTCATATTCAGTTTCTCTCCCACTCTGAGTAACAGCAACAGCAGCAGCAGCAGACAAACAAAATGATGATACTGATGGTGATGAAGATGATGATGATGAGGATGATGATGATGAAACAGGAGGAAGAGGAGAGGAAGAAGAAGAAGATCAAGACAAAAGAAGAATAAGAAAGGGAAGGTGAAGAAGAAAGAAAGAAAGACAAAAAGAAAGAAAGAAACCTCCATCTCTCTCTTATTCTTTTCTCCCACCCATCACCACCTATCTCTCTCTCTTTTCTGTCAGTGGTCGTGTTTTTCTTTGTTTGTTTTTGGGTTGTTGTTATATATGTATGTATATAAATATATATATATATATATTATATATTATGTGTGTGTGTGTGTGTGTGTGTGTGTGTGTGTGTGTGTGTGTGTGTGTGTGTGTGTGTATGTGTGTGTGTGTGTGTGTATATATATTTACATATATATATATATATATATATATATATATATATATATATATATATATATATATATATATGCATGCTTTCTTTTTCTTATGCGTTTTTTAAATAGTCGTTTAATATTTTTAATAATTTTGTTTTATTTCCGTGTCTCTTGTATGTGTGTGGAGAGAGAGTGTGTGTGTGTGCGCGCGCGCGTGTGTGTATGTATGTGTGTATGTGTGTATTGTGTATGTATGTGTAACGTGTGTGTGTGTGTGTGTGTGTGTGTGTGTGTGTGTGTGTGTGTGTGTGTGTGTGTGTGGTGTGTGTGTGTGTTGTGTGTGTGTGTGTGTGTGTGTGTGTGTGTGTGTGTAAGTGTTATAGGTAGAGTTTGTATGTGTGTGTGTGGGGTGGGGTTAGGTGAGAGTGTGGGAAGACGTTGGTTGGTTGAATGGGTATGCTTAGTTTATGTCTGTGTGGAACACCAAGGATTAACCATAGAACAGATGCTGTGGGATCTTATGCTACTATCTTCGAGTAATGACCTATTTTCAGTTTTCAATTTTTCAATTTTTCGCTCTCTCTCTCTCTCTCTTCTCTCTCTCTCCTCTCTCTTCTCTCTCTCTCTCTCTCTCTCTCTCTCTTCTCTCTCTCTCTCTCTTTCTCTATCTCTCTCACTCTCTTTCTCTCTCTCTCTCTCTTCTCTCATCTCTCACTCTCTCTCTTCTCTACTCTACTCTCTCTCTCTCTCTCTCTCTCTCTCTCTCTCTCTCTCTCTCTCTCTCTCTCTCTCTCTCTCTCAAACAAACAAATGGGAATATTCTGGATGGATGTGGAATATGACAAGCAATAATTTACCCTCCAGTGAAAACTGAAACCTTTAAATCTTATTATATGGAGCGAAATGAACAGAAATGGTTTCCTGAGAGAATGGAGGTTTCGTCAATATCCAAGAAATCGATACTAGGTGTCTGCAGATGAAAAAAATAGTTCAAAACGCCAGATCTCAGAAATCAGATTTGGTTCGACTAATTGGTGTGTGTGTGTGTGTGTGTGTGGTGGTGTGTGTGTGTGTGTGTGTGTGTGTGTGTTGTGTGTGTGTGTGTGTGCGTTTTGTGTGTGGTGTGTGTGTATATGTGTGTGTTTGTGTGTGTGTGTGCGCGCGCGCAAGTGTGTGTGTGCAAGTGTGTGTGTGAGTGTGCTTATACACATACACACACACTGCAAACTCACATACGCAGTCTCGCACACATGCGCGCAAGCACACAACACAACAACACACACACACACACACACACATACAATTACACACACATACACACACACACACACATACACACACACATAACACACACCCCCACACACACACATGCATACAGACACCGTGAAAGGCCAAAATGTTTGGTCACAGGATGACACAAGTTCTGTTAGGATAAAAATCAAATTACTCTGCACTGCAGCCGACGTTCCCTAAACGACTGGAACTGTAGATTTAATTTACAGACACTGTCACACTCTTATTTTTTCCCCCAGAAAGTAGTGCACCAGAGCACCAAACTAGACACCACGCAGTAGCACTAAGTCATCATGCTTACTTCGCCAGGGGCAGTTTTCCATTCCACTACAGCAATACATCGAGAAATATAACAACGTTCCATTTTTTTTTCTTTGTGGGGGAAGTGGGATTCATTTCCAGGAATGGACTTTTTTCGCTTAATTAATGTTGTTCATAAATATGAAAAACATGTGAACTTCAGTGGCAAAGCTAATAATGTTTGCCTAGGTATTCCGTTGCCAGAAATTCAGACTAAATGGAATTGCGGTCGATCTAGGATTGTTGCTTTTACGTACGTCATAGTCGTTGCGTTTTTAGTCTGAATTCAACCACAAGTTCAATAGATATCGTGCAACACCTTCTGCCCTCAAAGTAGTGAAATGCAGACTGATAGGACGGTGTGGTGCCCGTTAACATTTTTGTTCTTCGTGGTCTTGGTTATCTGAAAGATCACCACGCGATGGACAAGTGATATAAAGCCTGGATAATTGAGGAGGAGGAGGAGGAAAGATGACGACGACGACGACGACGATGATGATGACGATGATGATGATGATGATGATGATTTGGTGATGATGATGATGACAACGAGAGAGAGACAGAGACATATCGACACAGGGGCAGACACAGAGAGAGAGACTGACAGGCAGACCGACAGACAGACAGACAGATAGACAGAGAGGAAGAACAAGAGAGAAAGAAAAACAAAGAGAGAGAGAAGACAGACAGACAGAGACAAGAGACAACGGGGAGAGAGAGAGAGACAACGAGAGAGAGAGAGAGGAAACAACGAGAGAAGCAGAGAGAAAAAGAGAAAGAAAGAGAGAGGGAGGGGAGAGAGAGAGAGAGAGGGAGAGAAGAGAGAGAGAGAGAGAGAGACAACGAGAGCGAGAGAGAGACAACGAAAGAGAGAAGAGAAACAACGAGAGAAACAGAAGAGAAAGAGAGAGGGAGGAGAGAGACAGACAGAGAGAAAGAGAGAGAGAGAAGCAAAGCAAGAGAGACAGAGAAAGAAACTAAAAAAGAGGAGAGAGAGAGAGAGAGAGAGAGAAACAACTGGAGAGAGAGATAAGCAACGAGAAAAGAGAGAGAAAGAAACTAAGAAAGAGAGAGAGACATACACCCAGAGTGAGACAAAGACAGAGAGGATGAACGAGGCAGACAAACAGCCAAGCACGCAGGTAGACAGACATATAAACAGAGACAGGTGGAAAACACGATCAGTTCAGACACCGTTATCTATCAAGGGGAAGCTTATTTGGTCCGCTTCTCTCTCAAAAAGGAAGTCTGGCTTTAAGTTTCAAGTCTTCTGAGTCGTTCAATTTTTCAGTAGAAGAGGCAAGAAGACAGTCGAGAGAGACAAACAGTCGAGAGAGACAAACACAAAGAGACAAAAATTATAAAAAGAAATAACAAAATACAAAGAGATATTGACACACTGGGTTGCTTCCAAGGAGTGTTCTGAGGAGTGCTCTGAGCTTACTGTTTTTTGTACTTTGTATCTGCTTCTATGCTAGCTGAATGGGTAGCGCAAACTGTGTTAGATTTGAGAAGTTCTGTACAACA
>JAPXFY010000020.1:24420294-24422794 GCA_030674185.1 Monoplex corrugatus | reverse complement strand
AGAAACGTATGATTTCACAGAGAGGGAGACAGAGAGAGAGAGACAGACAGACAGACAGACAGAGACAGAGACAGAGACACAGAGAGACAGAGACAGACAGAGAGAGAGAGACAGACAGACAGACAGACAGAGACAGAGAGAGAGAGTCAATGAGTAAGTGAATGTGTGTTTATGTCTGTGTGTTTCTGTGTGCGTGTGCGTATGTGTGTGTGCGTGTATGTATGCGTGTGTGTGTATGTGTATGACTGAATTGTGTTGTTTCTTTGTTGTGTGTGGGGGGTGTGGGGTGTGTGGGGTGTGTGGGGGTGTGTCTCATATTACTTTAGTATGGACCTTTACCAGTTCGTAGTCGTTTTTGTAACCAATTGTCAAAACTCCTTGAAAAAGTCGTCCTCAACCAGCTGAACTCTCACCTGTCTGCCAACAATCTCCTCAATCCTTTCCAGTCAGCCTACCGCCAGTGCCATAGCACTGAAACTGCCCTACTACACATTCTCAACAATCTCCTCCTTGCAACTGATACTGGCAAAGTCTCTCTCCTCACACTCCTTGATCTGTCTGCAGCCTTTGATACCATTGATCATGGTATTCTCCTTTCTAGACTTCATCATACTTTTGGCATCTCTGACATTGCTCTGTCTTGGTTCACTTCATACCTATCAAACAGAAAACAAACCGTTCTCATCAATGGCACTTACTCTCAACCTGCATACCTGACCTGTGGTATTCCACAAGGATCTGTCCTTGGCCCTGTTCTTTTCACTCTTTACACCTCCCCCCTGTCCACCATCATCAACTCCCATTCTATAAAACACCACTTCTATGCTGATGACACCCAACTTCAAGACAGTGACTCACCTGATAATATACAGCGCCTGTTGACTCGCACCACTGAGTGTTACTCGGACATTAAGAACTGGATGACACACAATAGACTTCAGCTTAATGACGACAAAACAGAAGCTATCCTCATTGGCACCCGTCAGAAACTTTCTCAGCTGCCTCCTCTTTCTCTCCCATTATGTAACACATCAGTCCCAATTTCTGATTCAGCTAAAAACCTTGGTGTCTGCATTGACTCTACCCTCTCCATGAACAACTTTGTTTCTCAAACTGCCAGATCCTGCTACTATCATCTCCATCGTATAAGGCTGATCAGGAAGTATCTCTCTGTCGAAACAACTGCAAAACTCGTTCTCTCCTTCATAATGTCTCGCATTGACTATTGCAATTCACTCCTGTCTGGTCTTCCTGCCTCCACCATTCACATCCTACAGCGCATTCAAAACAATGCTGCACGCCTTGTACTCAAAAAGAAAAAAGCTGACCACATATCTCCTCTCCTGGCACAACTTCACTGGCTCCATGTATCAAAGCGCATACAGTACAAACTAGACACCATGTGCTACAAAAGCCTCAATAACGCAGCCCCTGATTACCTGTCAAGCCTACTTGAGATCTATGTTCCCTCAGGTACCCTCCGCTCTGCCTCTGATCCTCTGACTTTTCGCTTTCCACGCACTAAGCTCAATACCTATGGTCCACGAGCCTTCTCTGTTTCTGGTCCACTCTCCTGGAACAAACTTCCTCTCTCAGTCCGTCAGCAACCTACTTTTGTCTCCTTCAAGTCCGCTCTCAAAACTCACCTTTTCTCCTCCGCATAAAATCCTAACCTCACTCAACCCCCCCCCCCCCCCCCCCCTCTGCAGCCTGTCTCCGCTCGGAGGGAATCACATGGTTATAATATATAATTGTATATGCTATGCTCTCTATAATTTTCCATTGCTTTTATTCTTGCTTTTATTGCTTTTATTCTTTCTCCCCATTTATAGCCATGCGTGTTGTGTGTGTGTGTGTGTGTGTGTGTGTGTGTGTGTGTGTGGCGTGCGTGTGTGTGCGTGCGTGCGTGCGTGCGTGCTTGCGTGTGTGTCTGCTTCAGCGCTTAGATTTGATTTTATCAAGATTTTGCGCTATATAAATATTGTAATTATTATTATTATTAACATATACAATGGAAAACTTCACACCCATCATTGCATCAATATGATCTTTTCAAAACGGTAATGTTTTTGGCTGTAAAAACCCAAGCTCTGAATGCTGGTTTCCTGGGATAAAGTGACAGTATTATAAATTGTTTCAAAGAGAACCGGTACATGTTCACATGTCAATGTGGAAAGACTATCATTTGTTATGCATTGAATGTAGATTTAAATGTGAGTGGTCATAATCGCGCAAGAAATCTATAATCACAGATGTGTTCACATCCCTCAGGTTAGAATGTCACAGTTCTTATGGAAATGGGCCATGAACATTTATGGGTTCGTTCACTATTTATAGAAACTTCCAGAATCTGAAAAAGAGCACCGGTTCATGAAATTGGTGTTACAACGAAGTGGATAGATTGTATTACTTTCTGTGAGAAAGTGTTAGCATAAGAGTAGAAGAGCGAGCAAATCAAATTGTATGTTTCAATCTGTTTAGGGAAGTGTGATTTCTTGAG
>JAPXFY010000020.1:24405294-24410294 GCA_030674185.1 Monoplex corrugatus | reverse complement strand
TTTCTCATGTTTTCGCTATATAGTGAAAACAGATCTGGTGACAAAACACAACCCTGTCTGACTCCTCTTTTGATGTTTTGAAAAGAGCTTATATTGTTTTCTATTCTCATTGCACTGTTTGTTCCCAGTACATATTCCTGATTATTCGTAGATCTTTTCCATCAACATTGAGTCTCTTAGTTGGTTGATCAATTCTTCATGTCTTACCCGATTGAAAGCCTTGGTATAGTCACAGTATGCACGTTAAAGATCCTGTAAGTCAAGTCAGTGTACAGAGGCTTATGGTCACGGTATCATAGTGGTCAGGACGGGGGTGGGCTTTTTGTACTGACAGATTATGTGGGTACATTCTCAAATCATCACTCCACACGTAGACTTTTTTGCCAACGGCCATAACCACGTTGAAAACACCGGTTCTCGTCCGATCACCGAAGTTAGCCAACGTCGGGCCCGGTTAGTACTTGGATTGGTGACCGCCTGGGAACATCAGGTGCTGTTGGCAAACTTATAATTAAGACATTTAATTATTAAATGTTATTTATTTACTGGATATGTATGTTCCTTTCTTTGAAGGTAAGATACACACATACACATGTCATTTACATGCAACCAGGATTATTCCAGTGGTAGGCTGATAAAATACCAGTATAAAGTATAGACTAGAATAAACATAGTCTAGGTAGGGCCTCAGGACCTGGCCAGCTCATGGGTATATGTGCAGGCTTCGGGCTTGTGCCATGATCACCATACACATGGCACCTGTGGCGTTAGTGTACATATGGAATTCGTTCTGGGCGCGGAGACGTCATCTTGAGAAACTGAAACTTGAAACGTGAAAGCACCCTGCATGTATGCTCGCCAAATGCGGAGTATACTGCTTGTACAGTGTGGGCATCTGCCGTCTGACGGCAGATGTACATCAGAAACAGCCGGCAGAATCGGCCAAGCCAAAACAACATTTAAGAAGAGACAAGCATTCTTACAACAAATGCCTACAATTAACATCAGGAAGAGAGTTCTTGAATGTTATATAAAACCAATACTGTTGTACGGATGTGAGGCGTGGACAGTCAACAAGCAAAGCCAGAACAAGCTTGAGGCAGCCGAGATGTGGTTTCTAAGAAGAATGTTGAGAGTTCCATGAACAGCAAAGAAAACAAACGAGACAGTCTTGATGGAGGCAGACACAAGTAGATCATTCATAAGGAAGATTAGGAAAAAAAAACAGGCAACATTTAGAGGCCATTTTAAGAGGAAGGGGGATTTGGAGCACCTGGTCACGACGGGAAAGCTGGAGGGAAAGAGAGCACAAGGTAGACCCAGGTAGAAAATGCTGGACGGACTTGCAGAGTGGCTGGGGACGAGGAGGGTGGGGGATATGCTGGGGGCAACGAGAGATAGAGACAGATGGAAGTCCATGGTCGCCAACGCCATGCGGCAGGGCACCTGATGATGATGACAGTGTGGGCAAAACAAAAGCATAGTGCATGTACGCATCCTTTAAAACTCGGACCGCTGAACCCTTTGACTCCCGCACCCTGTCCACTAGCATCCTGCATTGCCAACCATGCTAGCAAAGCAAAACCTTAACCCTTTGACTCCCGCACCCTGTCCACCAGCATCCTGCATTGCCAACCATGCTAGCAAAGCAAAAACTTAACCCTTTGACTCCCGCACCCTGTCCACTAGCATCCTGCATTCCCAAACATGCTAGCAATTCAAAATCTTAACCCTATGACACCCGCACCCTGTCCACTAGCATCCTGCATTGCCAACCATGCTAGCAAAACAAAACCTTAACCCTTTGACTCCCGCACCCTATCCACTAGCATCCTGCATTGCCAACCATGCCAGCAAAGCAAAACCTTAACCCTTTGACTCCCTCACCCTGTCCACTAGCGTCCTGCATTGCCAACCATGCTAGCAAAGCAAAACCTTAACCCTTTGACTCCCTCACCCTGTCCACTAGCATCCTGCATTGCCAATCATACTAGCAAAGCAAAACCTTACCCGCACCCTGTCCACCAGCATTCTGCATTGCCAACCATGCTAGCAAAGAGAAACCTTAACCCTTTGATTACCTCACCCTGTCCATTAGTATCCTGCATTGCCAACCATGCTAGCAAAGCAAAAACTTAACCCTTTGACTCCCTCACCCTGTCCACTAGCATTCTGCATTGCCAACCATGCTAGCAAAGCAAAATCTTAACCCTTTGACTTCCGGGTCCTGTCCACTAGCATTCTGCATTGCCAACCACGCTAGCAAAGCAAAGCCTTAACCTTTTGATTTCTTCACCCTAACCACTAGCATCCTGCATTGCCAACCATGCTAGCAAAGCAAAACCTTAACCCTTTGACTCCCTGACCCTGTCCTCTACCTTCTTGTAGGAAGCTGGAAGATCGGGTGAAGAAGTGAAAGGGTTAAAAGTTTTCGTTGTGGGTGGATAGGGTGCGGGAGGCAAAGTGTTAAACATACACTCAGCTGTATTTCACGATTTCTAGCACCCATTTGGAAATAACCGGGATGTCCCTAAACTCAGCCAAATGAACACATTAATTGTATGCGCGCGTGTCGAGGGCTGCACTACTCACAAGCCATATACATAATCCTCATATTAATCAATATATGAGGAACAAAACCTGACCATGGTCAATCGACAAGACCTATTGATTAACTCTTGTGACTATTCCTGAAGCTGTCTACTCACAGCGAACACAAGTATGACTGATGGCAGTGGTGGAGTTGTTTGCGTGACACAGAAACTGATGGCAGTGGTGGTGTTGTGTGCGTGACACATAAACTGATGGCAGTGGTGGTGTTGTGTGCGTGACACAGAAACTGATGGCAGTGGTGGTGTTGTGTGCGTGACACAGAAACTGATGGCAGTGGTGGTGTTGTGTGCGTGACACAGAAACTGATGGCAGTGGTGGATGTTGTTTGCGTGACACAGAAACTGATGGCAGTGGTGGTGTGTGTGCGTGACACAGAAACTGATGGCAGTGGTGGTGTTGTGTGCGTGACACAGAAACTGATGGCAGTGGTGGTGTTGTGTGCGTGACACAGAAACTGATGGCAGTGGTGGTGTTGTGTGCGTGACACAGAAACTGATGGCAGTGGTGGTGTTGTGTGCGTGACACAGAAACTGATGGCAGTGGTGGTGTTGTGTGCGTGACACAGAAACTGATGGCAGTGGTGGTGTTGTGTGCGTGACACAGAAACTGATGGCATGGTGGTGTTGTGTGCGTGACACATAAACTGATGGCAGTGGTGGTGTTGTGTGCGTGACACAGAAACTGATGGCAGTGGTGGTGTTGTGTGCGTGACACAGAAACTGATGGCAGTGGTGGTGTTGTGTGCGTGTACGCGGAAACTGTCTTTGAACCAAGTGAATGAGTGTGAACTTAAAGGCCTAACATCCGATCCAATGGATCGGGACGCATGCGCATTGAGTGTAGGAGTGGCTTTTCTAAATAAGGCAGTGCACGTGGTCGGCAGCTGTAAACAAAAGCTGTGTGCTAGAAGCAGCTTTTCTTCTGCCTCACCCCCACCCTGCACTCACCAGCCCAGTGCAGTTTCTCTGGTACTACCAACCCCTGACCCAAGGCACTGTCCCCGTACATTTTACAAGTTTTTAGCGGTCCTCACAACACGCACTACTATTACCCAAGTCCCACACAGCCATCTGGTTATGAGGTTGTGTGTTTCTACTGTAAACTGTCTGGCCATGACCCTCTCTCCAGCAGCTGCCCTTCTACTTTGCCCCCACACAGTCCTAATCTCCCCCCCCCCCTGTCTGTGTGTTGTGTGTGTGTGTGTGTGTGTGTGTGTGTGTGTGTGTGTGTGTGTGTGTGTGTGTTGAAGTAAAGCAATGAAAAAAATTAGTTGCTTCTAGTGTCCTCTCGTTTCTGCTACTATGCTTATGATGTTCATCGATTGATTAATTGTATTTTCCATTTCATATATACGTCGAAAAACTGGTGATGCTAACTCAAAGCGGCAAACTACTTGAAATTCTGATGATAAATTATCCTGCAAAATTCTAAGAGAGATGGGGGGAGACGGTACGCGCGGGAAGGCAGGGTTTCCCGGTCAAACAGACTCGGTTACCACGCGATATAGGAGGTCCCACAGGGGGCACATTCCACTGAGAAAGACTTGCAAAGAGGAAAATATTAGACTCATTTGACACTAAACGCATTGTTTATCCCCTGCACAGCCTCTCACGGCGGGAAAGAAAAACAACCCGCAGGAAGTGAAGCTGCAAGGTCGCCGTCTGTCTTCTGCCGCCAGTTAGGCCTATGTTACTGCGCTCAAACTTTCTTGCAGAGAATGTAGATGTGTGTTTATTTTGTGTTGTATTAAATGAAATAAATCGTTGTAGTTCTCACAGTGTTGGATATAAACATAGAAGAGAAAGAACTAGTTGGACAAATGTAATCGTGACTGGAATGGCAGCGTGCACGTGATATAGTACTATCTCATGTGACTGTGTGTTGTACTGACACCGTAGGTACTATACTCTTTGCAGACACTAGTGACTATGTGACTATGTTGATGACAGCAGGTCTGTGTCACTGACATATCTTGACACATCATCATAGTTACGCCCGATGCTTCTAGACCCACTTCATGTCGTCCTTTTATCCTGTTGGGCTTTTTCACATTTGGCAGGTGTAGGATTTCACAGGGCAGTATGTACATTAGGCCTGCAGACGTTCTCACATCTGGTACCAGTGAGTTTCAGTGTTGATATCAGTAGATATACAGAGAGATGGCAAGCCAGACAGAACAGCTGCCTTTTGTTTTGGAGCCCTGATGCTTTACAGTAGTCTAAATCCTCAGCATTGGACTGGCAGTGGATATGCTCATGTTTTAACAGTCAGGCTCTAGGCTATATCCAGTTTATTTATCAAAGAAATCAGTATATGGTGTTGTTTGACAAAAGTGTAGTAGTGGTAGTGCTGAGTTTGTGAAATCATGTCAGACTGTGTGTGCTGTT
>JAPXFY010000020.1:24367794-24387794 GCA_030674185.1 Monoplex corrugatus | reverse complement strand
CCATTGGAAAGTACGTTCTTAATGTCTTTATGATATCTTATCCATTGGAAAGTACGTTCTGCCTTTATGATATCTTATCCATTGGAAAGTACGTTCTTAATGTCTTTATGATATTTTATCCATTGGAAAGTACGTTCTTAATGTCTTTATGATATCTCGTCCATTGGAAAGCACGTTCTTAATGTCTTTACGATATCTTATCCATTGGAAAGTACGTTCTTAATGTCTTTATGATATTTTATCCATTGGAAAGTACGTTCTTAATGTCTTTATGATATCTCGTCCATTGGAAAGCACGTTCTTAATGTCTTTACGATATCTCGTCCATTGGAAAGCACGTTCTTAATGTCTTTATGATATCTCGTCCATTGGAAAGTACGTTCTAAATGTCTACGATATCTTATCCATTGGAAAGTACGTTCTGTCTTTACGATATCTCGTCCATTGGAAAATACCTTCGAATGTCTTTACGATTAGAGAGTTGCTATGAATGATGATTCTTGATCCAGGATCTTGCGTCAGAGTCCGCTTGAGAGTAGTACTCAAGTGGGTAATCGTCTAACTTCTAATTGGAAGGTCGTGGGTTCGATACGTTTAAACACTTCAGCCTGGTTGATATACAAGGTGCGGATTTTATCCCATTCTCCCTTGTCAACATATTTGCAGTCCTGAAGGTGTCTAAACCCTTCTTCGTGTGTGCATGCATGCGGAATATTAAACATGTACGTTAAAGATCCTCTAATTCATGTCAGTCACTGGCTTACTGAAACATTAAAAAAAAAAAAGAAAAGCATCCAGCATGTATGCTCACCAAAGACGCAGACTATGCTACAGCATCGTAAAAGGTGGTCAGTTTATTTGACTTGAGTTGTCCATGCTCCATTGAATTAAAAAAGTGCCATATGAAGTGGATCCAAATGACGTTGAATAAAAACACTAGACAAGGACGAGTTATCATTTATAATACTGATCGGATCCGATGCACAAAGATAACTACATTCTTGGAACGTTGCTGTTGGGAATGGCTGTTACTCCAAGACCATTCTTCAGAATCTTTTAGATTCTGCTTAGGAATCCACCCATCAATATAGACCTACGAAGGACTTACAGTACAACCACTTGACAATCGCTTTTCTTAACACCCCTGTTTCTTAAAATCGTGTAATCAAGAGTCACGAAAGGACAGGAGGGGTGACACTGCATCTGTGGGCGATATATCAAACGTATCAATATAGATCCACGAAGGACTTACAGTACAACCACTTGACAATCGCTTTTCTTAACACCCCTGTTTCTTAAAATCGTGTAATCCTCAAGAGTCACGAAAGGACAGGAGGGGTGACACTGCATCTGTGGACGATATATCAAACGTGTATATCTGAAGTGAGGATACATCAAATGCTCTATTCCCCGAAGGCTGTGGGCATGTGCCTTCTCTGCAGCAAATTCACTCAGCTCTGCTTGTAGCAAAGCTCTTCCTAATGTATTAAGCTTTGCTTTTAGCTAGGCTATTCCTAATTTACTTTGCCTTGTCAGTCCTGCATGGTCATAGAGAAAGCCTGTTGCTCTTATGACATGCCCATTCCACGTTAAATACATTCTCTTCACCGTGATTCAGTAGACTTCAGTGGTGGTTTATATGTAACATGTTACTAAATTACAATTATTTGCCAGAATAACGGACGAAATAATACAGACACATTGTTCAGCTGTTGGAATGTACAGACAAAAATTTGGCATAGAAGTTGTGGTACACAGACACAAATTTGGCATAGAAGTTGTGGTACACAGACAAAAATTTGGCATAGAAGTTGTGGTACACAGACACAAATTTGGCATAGAAGTTGTGGTACACAGACACAAATTTGGCATAGAAGTTGTGGTACACAGACAAAAATCTGACATAGAAGATGTGATACAAAGACAAAAATTTGGCATAGAAGTTGTGGTACGCAGAGAAAAAATCTGGCATGGAAGTTGTGGTACACAGACAAAACATTGGCATAGAAACATTTGTGGTATGGTGCACAGACAAAAATCTGGCATAGAAGTTGTGGTACACATACAAAACTCTAGCATAGAAGATGTGATACACAGACAAAAATTGGCATTGAAGAAGTTGTGGTACACAGAGAAAAATCTGGCATAGAAGTTGTGATACACAGACAAAAATCTGGCATGGAAGTTGTTGTGGTACACAGACAAAAGTCTGGCATGGAAGTTGTTGTACACAGAAATTTGGCATGGAAGTTGTTGTGGTACACAGAAATCTGGCATAGAAGTTGTTGTGGTACACAGACAAACATTTGGCGTAGAAGTTGTTGTGGTACATAGACAAAAGTCTGGCATAGAAGTTGTTGTGGTACACAGACAAAACTCTAGCATAGAAGATGTGATACACAGACAAAACTTTGGCATAGAAGCTGTTGTGGTACACAGAAATCTGGCATAGAAGTTGTTGTGGTACACAAAGATTTGGCATAGAAGTTTTTGTGGTACACAGACAAAAATCTGATACACAGGGGCAGACCAACAGCCACCGTAATACATGCTTTTGAGGACTTGATAATATACAGTGAGTGTACAGACAACATGACAGTTACAATGATTAACTATTTCAAGAAAGAAAAATAAGTTTAAAAAGGGGAAACGAGGAATCTTCTGAGGTGATACGATAATCACTCCCATCTCACTTTCGACACTCACTCACATTCCTACACATGATGATGATGATCGTAACAATGATGATGATAATCATAGTACTGCGTCTAATCACATACAAACGTGAAATGTTTCAAGGTTCGTGTCAAAAAAATGACACGAAATATTCATTAACGGTGAATGTAAACTGTTGATGGTGTAACTGACTGACATTTTCATCCCACGCGAAAAAAAAGCAACAACACATCAACATAGTAATTGTGTCTTCGTGTCAAAAAAATGACACGAAATATTCATTAACGGTGAATGTAAACTGTTGATGGTGTAACTGACTGACATTTTCATCCCACGCGAAAAAAAAGCAACAACACATCAACATAGTAATTGTGTCTTCGTGTCAAAAAAATGACACGAAATATCATTAACGGTGAATGTAACTGTTATGGTGTACTGACTGACATTTTCATCCACGCGAAAAAAAAGCAACAACATCAACATAGTAATTGTGTCTTGATAAAAAAAAAATGGTTCTATAACCTAAAAGTTACCGCATAGATCGTCACACTGACTTTACACTTCGTGATCTTGATAATGATTTAGTCTCACCAAAAGTATTCATGAGCAAGTCAGATAACACTGATTATATACAAATCATAAATATCACAACCATATTAGGGTTGCTTACATATATGCCGTTTCTGTACAAATCAAACATAAAACAAGCATCAGTAGAAGATGAGATTTTTAACATTGGATATGTTTAGTACTGGATTTCTTCAAGAATACGAAAAAAAAAAGTACGATCACAATCTGTAGTACTTCGGGTCGAGCCTACAACACAAAACAAAACCATTGCAATAAATAAAGATTTTCTTTCTTAATTGGTGGAATATGTCAACAGAAAACAACTAACACACAACACACACACACACACACACACACACACACACACACACACACACACACACACACACACACCACATTTGCTGGGTTTTGTATAAAGTAGGAAATTAAACAAAATATGTTCTGAAAGACTTGTGGGTCTGAGAGAATAAATATTTGACATACTGTAGTCAGGCTATTCTGTTTAATTCCTTACTTTATACAAAACCCAGAAAATCTGGATATTTTGTATTTCTCAAGAGTAATGTGACCTTGGAGAAGCATCAAACAAAGTACACTTTGACGTGAAGCAAAAACAATGGTAGACTGTCACAACAGTATGTATAAAAAAAGAATGCAAATATTTGTTGTTCTTGTTGGATACATGTGACCTTGACATCCAAATTCATGTGTTCGTCACTCTTCAACAGGTTACACCTTTAAATCCCCTACCCCCACCCACCCCAAAAAAAAAGAATCAAACCTATAAAACAGCCGAGAACATCTACCATCTTGATAACACTTCGTTTGTAAAAGACACACAGACAGATATGCAAACATAGACACATTTTTCTCCGGTCGATAAGAAACTAAGCCCCACCCTCACCCACCTTTTTTTTTAAAGAAAAAACAGGAAGATTTTTTATTTTTAAAATTCAAAAGCACAGCTGACTCTGGTTTCTCTTTTCGTCTTGCTCTCTCAAGGCTGATGACGTAACTTTTAATCCATTTGGTTGGACACTCTCTTTGTCTCTGTCTCTGTCTCTCTCTGTGTCTCTCTGTCTCTCTTTGTCTCTCTTTGTCTGTCTGTCTGTCTCTCTCTCTCTCTCTCTCTCTCTTTCTCTTTTCTTTCTGTCTCTCTGTCTCTGTCTGTCTGTCTCTCTCTCTTTCTCTCTCTCTCTCCTTCCTGTCTCTCTCTCTGTCTGTCTGTCTGTCTGTCGATCTGTCTGTCTGTTCTCTCTCTCTCTCTCTCTCTCTCTCTCTCTCTCTCTCTCTCTCTCTCTCTCTCACGCACACTCACACACACCCGTCTGAAAGACCGATGGGTATGTTTTAAAATCATTTGGGGTATTCAAATCTCTGTGTTTTGTGATTTTCTATTCCTCCTCTTTGTTGCAAATGACCGAAAATTAAGAAGCAAAAAGAGACAAAAAACGTCTGCAATAGAACGTAAGATCAATAGCGTGCAAAAATGAGACACCGGTGGAAGACAGGTTACTAATCAAAGATTTAACGATCAAGTCAGAAGTGATTATTATACTGTTGTTGTTGTTTTGTTTTTTTTGTAGTTTTGTGTGTGTGTTTTGTTGTTGTTTTTTGTCGTTGTTGTTGAGAAAAAGGAATACAAAGAAGAAGAAAAAATATTACGAGAAAAAATATACTAAAACATCTTACATATAGATATATATATATATAACATCGATCTTAAATCTTAATAACCAAATGGATTTCAAAACAAACTCTTTCATTTCAGTCCGAATATTGGTTCACTTCATGGGCACAGTACTGTGCAATTTTAAACAACAATGTACAATCAACACGGATTGTGGTGTGTGTGTGTGTGTGTGTGTGTGTGTGTGTGTGTGTGTGTGTGTATGTGTGTGTGTGTGTGTGTGTGTGTGTGTGTGTGTGTGTGTGTGTGTGTGTGTGTGTGTGTTTGGCAATATCATCTGTATAACTGTGTAATTATGTACTTGAAAGAAAGGGATGCGGAGAATAGGTATCTCTTTCAAAAACTGACGGCCAAAATTGGGACTCTCTGTGTCTCTCTGTATTGGCTTTTGTTATCTCCTCTTTGCCGCGAGAAGCCGAAAACGAAATATCAGACAAAGAGGAAATCGTCAGTAAGATAAACACAACGTATAAATGACATACCGTTATTGTCATTACCGGTGTAACACATGTTACCAATGAATGGGGTAAGATGAGGAGTGCGTCTATGTCTCTTGCTCCTGCCTTTAATGAAATCATCCCGTAGTGTTTTCCCTTAAAGTATCTACGACCTCTCAGACGAAAAACACATATAGATATATATATATACACATATACATGTATATGTATATTTATCACTTTACTTTTGATGTTCTTGGTGTCAGGGGGAAAAAGCTACAAAAAATAAAACTAGTTTGTTACAACGTAAAAGATAATGCTGTAGTTAATGTAAACATCAGTATTAACATATATGCAATACAGTATTTCACAAGTAAATGATTTCGACAATGCTGATTACATATATATGCATTTATACATATAAATATGTATACACACACACACACACACACACACATATATATATATATATATATATATATATATATATACATGTATGATATATATATATATATATATATATATGATATATATATACAAACCACAGATATGTACACAACAGTGTTACAGTGATAACATTCATTTACATCCTCTAACTGTGAAACTTTGCCATTGATTATCTTATCCAAACAGACCAAAATTTCAATTCAAGCCATACAAAAACAGATCTGCATTTGACACAATATTGTGGCATTAGCATACCTGAACCACACGCGGTAGAGACGAAGCTATTACTGATTTTACGTGTAGTGACCTATGGCCTAAGCCAGAACAAGATTGAGGCAGCCGAGATGTGGTTTCTAAGAAGAATGTTGAGAGTTCCATGGACAGCAAAGAAAACAAACGAGACAGTCTTGATGGAGGCAGGCACAAGAAGATCATTCATAAGGAAGATTAGGAAAAGACAGGCAACATTTCTAGGCCATTTTATGAGGAAAGGGAAATTGGAGCACCTGGTCACAACGGGAAAGCTGGAGGGAAAGAGAGCACCAGGTAGACCCAGAGAGAGGATATAGGACGGACTAGCACAGTGGCTGAAGACAAAGAGGGTGGAAGAGATGCTTGAGGCAACAAGATATAGAAACAGATGGAAGGCCATGATCGCCAACGCCATGTGGCAAGGCACCTGATGATGATGATGATGATGACCTATGGCCTGTGGAACATATTTGAAATCAGGGGTAAATGGCAGTCAGAGCCAAGATGGCTTCATGTGTTAAGTGGTCACCATGCCAACCGTCATTAGCCAGGGTTAGCTTGTTTCATGACCAAAGCTAACAATCAAAATCTGGAGGTCGTTGTACGATTCATGGTCAAAACCGATGATGCAAAATCTGGTTAGTCCTCTGCCAACTGTTCTGTACAGCTGTGATACGTTGTACTTTAACCCTTTGTCTCCTTCAAACCTGTCCACCAACATAAAAAAAAACATATCTCTTTGACTCCCTCACGGAAAGCATGGAGGGAAAGAGAGCAAGGAACCAAGAGGGTAGTTGTGACGGTTAGCACAGTGCTGAGACAAGAGGGTGGAGAGATTGCCTTGATTGGCACAAGAATATTGACAAACAGATGGAAAGGTCCAGATCGCAACGGCATGTGGCAAGGCACCTGATGTTGACTGATGATGATGCTATGGCCTGTGGAACATATTTGAAATCAGGGGTAAATGGCAGTCAGAGCCAAGATGGCTTCATGTGTTAAGTGGTCACCATGCCAGAAGCTGGTGGATAGGGCGAGGGAATCAAAGGGTTAGTTTTTGCTTTGCTAGCATGGTTGGCAATGCAGGATGCTGGTGGACAGGGTGCGGGAGGGGGGGGGGGAACTTTGACCTAAACTTTCTACGCAAGATCTTGGGCATCTAATGGAAAAACGTTCTGACAAACGATGAAGTAAGGTCAAGAAGCAAACAGATGCTAGTTACCAACATCACCTGCAAGCTTCGACTGAGATAGCTTCGCCATGCCGTTAGATTGCCGTCTTCTAGACCTGCCTACCATGTCCAGAACTGAAACACAAGAGGACAGCGAAAGAGGAGAAGACCAAATTTAAAAAAATGGACTGGTGCCAAACGGTTGACCTTCACCTGGTAGATAGACGTTGGAGCGATGTTCTGAAACTCTCTTTGCCGACCGAGCACAAAAGAGCGAGCTTGCTGGTCGCACGTCGCAAGAGTGTCCGAGTCTGAGTCTCTGAGGAATTCATCAGCAAAGCCAATAGTCACCTCCCTCGTTCTTCTCTCTACGAGTTGGCTGTCGCCTAACTTTTTAAAGTCATTGCGTTTTGGGGTGTTTTTGTTTTTTCCCACCTTTTTTCGTTCATTTTTTAACAATAAATAGACATCAACAATGTAGTAACAAAAAATAATTTCAATTCATATACATAAGAGGAACTTTTTAGACATTTGACAATATACAACAAACAGAGGACTGGAAAAAAAAAGTATTTCATACATGAGAAATTTCAAAGTGAACATCAAGACTGCAAACATGTCATAAAGATGAATTTGTTCTCTATTAAGAAAGCAGTGGTTTATAGTTATGCCATTAAGCATTAGAAGACGGACAAATGAAAGTCCACTCTGGTATTACATTGTTCAATTCTGAATCTTAATTGATAGCGTTTGAAAAGTAGTATATTCAAAATACACTTGTCAATCTTACCAGTTTTGTTGTTGTTTTGTTTGTTTGTTTTGTTTGTTTGTTTGTTTTTGCTTGTTTTTGTTGTTGTTGTTGTTAATGTACAGAATGATGTTTGTCACATTGGAAGTTCAAAACTGAACGCTAAGATCTAATACATGTCGACATTTCCATTATGAATCAATTTCAAAGACTACATTAGTCATTGCGTTTGTAATGACAGGCCTTGTCAATGAAGGGGGCATCAGCCTGTGAGAAAGACTGGGATACATAAATGCTCTGTCAGCTGGTCTATAGAGTTCGCTAAAACACCCATTATATTCATTGTCATGGGGTTACATCACTTTGCCATGCATGGAATTATAACAACACTGTACCAATGATGAATTCAAAAATCTCTGTGTGATCTGTGGCAGGTTTTTCGAGTGGAGAAGGCCTCGCACTGTTAACATTACGTGAAGAATCACCACAGAGATATGTGTCTGTATGTCAGGCTCTGCCATGTTCTGTGTGTGGCACAGCAACCAGTCTCTCTCTCTCTCTCTCTCTCTCTCTCTCTCTCTCTCTCTCTCTCTCTCTCTCTCTCCTCTCTCTCTCTCTTCTCTCAGAAAAGACACACTCTTTGTCAGTACATGAAGGCAGTATCTTCTGGAAGGTCGTAATTGTCTTCGTCGATGTTCACATCAAACAGTGTCTGGTCAGTGTTTGGCATGCTTTGGTAGAAGTGTTCTGTTATTTCCTCCACTTGTGTTGAAGAGTCATCTGCTCTCTGCACAGTATCTGACACCTGATTTAATTCGCACGATCTCTCAGATGGCTCGGTTTCATGATTTGGCAGCGTACCAGAATCTGAGGTTTGATGATTTTTGTTCCAGGCGTTCCACTACTTTGATTGAAGGCAGTCCCTGCTTCATTAGCATACAGACACCTGTCATAACAATCTCCTTCTTCACGTTCGTCATACACGCCTTCGTTGTCAAATATTGGGGTTACAGTCGAGGCCATTACATCCCCTGGGTCTTTTGTGAGGCTGAAGTTCTTCCTTACAGTCTGCGTTGAGGAAGCTGTCTTCCTTGCGGCTTGAGTAGAATGGCTGGCATTTTCCGGAACCGTCTGTGAACGAACGAACCTTCCAGAATGACCTGCGAATCCTTGACACTTCTGTTCGTCGGCTTTCTGTTGGGACTGGTGTAAGGAAATTGTCTTTTTCGAAACGTATCTTGGCAGTGGTGCAATATCTGGATCTTGTTGATATTGGTTCGTCCTTCTTACATCTTGTTTTAAATACATTTCCCTTTTAGTAACATCTGTTTTGCGTGTTTGTATGGGCTGATCTTGTCTTGCAGGTAATGCTTCGTTGGGTGTTCGGTCAAACAAAAAGTCATGACGGAATTCGTTTTGGGGAATGTCATGCTGTTTGTCGTTTTCATGTCGTGGAATTTTTGAAGGAATTTGTTCCAAGCAGACATCTTCGTCTTGACAGTAGTCATAGTCTGTCTCTTCTTGAACATTTGATGCACTCAGATTATGAAACGTTTCCGACTTGCTGAATGCTTCTGAACTGGGATCGAAATCAATATTGTCGCTGTCAAAATACTCCTCATACACACCATCGTCATAAATGTCGCCATGCATACATCCCACTTGCCCTGTCGTTGCATCTGTTCTGGGATCTTTTGTTACATCAACTGACTTAACTTGTGTGTCTTCTCTCGATGAGATCGTCTTTCTTGTCGTGGTCCCTGAATGGGGTTTTGTCTTTGTTCGATGAACGACTGTTGACGTTGTGGTGCTCTGTAATCTTTCTACGGGCACGCTTTGAGGCTCATTAATTTTTGTCGAGGGATGCATCTTCCCGGGAGATTGTCGAAGGGTATTTCTCTTTGTATAGAATTTAGTTCCGGAAGTTGTCTTGGCAAACCGTTGCCACGAAGCCGCCTTTTGGGGATAGTTTTGGCCTGGTGGGTTTGCTTGACTTGTTGTGTCTTGATGTACGTAGACATTCGTTTCTGAGTCTTCGTTTGGGCACATTGACTCTGCCGGATTTTGTTCATTGAGCTCAGTATATATATCATACTCGTCTCCAGCAGAACAGGATGTACAATATGTTCCGTCACCGGTTGTGTCTTCGTGCTTTAGCTCATCGTCATCTGGGCAGCTGTATAACTCTTTACAGATCTCATCCACAGGGATATGGGGTTCTGAGCCATCGCCTGTAGGCCACTGGCTTTCCAAACGCTGTTTCTTTGGGTTCTTGGCAGGCTCAGGAATAGTGACATTCTGCTGCCAGAGGGGTCCTCGAGGTGTGTTTGGGAGGGGTCGGGCTCGCGGCGGTTCCGTTCTATTAGTGTGTCCTGGCAGTGGTCTAGAAGACAGGACTCGAGACAGCTTTTGACCTATAAAACAAATAGGAACCGAACTTTGAACAACCTGCTTGATGCTCGTCTCTGACGTGTCCAAGTCGCGCAATCCTGTCTCTACTTCACACGTGTTTTCTGAACAAGTGTTTAAATGGCAGCTTGAACCGTTACGTGAAGCCGTATCTTCGTCAGCCTCCGCAATGGCCTCCAAACGATGTGCATCTGACCTGTAGTTCGTGCCGGATTCAGTTGCAGACTTACACGAAGTCTGCTCTCTCTGTTCCTGGGACTGCATCTCTGACGGGAAGCGAGGTACCGGATCATGTGCCTGGGAGGAGGTGTTAGTCTCCGTGCCGACCGAGTGAGGTACGTTTCCGTCTGTGGTGGAACACTGTTCCCGATAATGGGATTTAAAGCGTCGCTTGTCTGAATCTGTGGTTGTACGATATGCGTGAGAACAGGATTCGAAGTGTTGATGGTATGACCTTGTGTAGAGCTCGCTTCGTTGTATATGTCACAGACATCAGTGGGCTCACGTTTTGCCCCATCTTGTATACTGTATGGTGGTGGGCTTGCATCGCTACAACCCGCCAACACCTTCACACTGGTTTCTTCATAATCCGGGAACACTGTGGGAGAGGGATTGATCACTGCAGTCATAGGCCGTCTTTGGGTGGGATTTTTTCTGCGGGTCGAACGTTTCCCGATGCTCATGAAGTTCTTCATGTCTTTAATTCTGCTGGACACTGCCGCAAATCTTGTCTTCCGTCTGAACCGAACTGATGAGGCCACCTCTTCTCGGGATGGTTGTGGTTCTACGGCTTGTAGGTCTGCCTCAGGGCTTGGGACTTTTCTGTTAAGAAAACGGTGTGTTTTATTTTAAATAAAATGTAGAAGGTAAGAGATACAAGAGAAGAATAAATAACAATTGAGAGAATACGAACGAGAGCAATGTTTCGTTCACAAAGGAAACTGAATAAGCAGACATATGTTGTTTTTTTTCATCCAGCCCTCGCCTCCCACCCACCCTCCCAAAAAAAAAGGGGGGGGGGGGGGGCTGGTCAACATCAGGGATAACCTAAACATCAGCAGGTTAACAAATATAACGCAAAAGTTGAAGCGAAGAAGACTTACAAGGAGAACACAATGAATTTGATTGTAAAGAATCAAACACACAGGGGTTCTTTTTTACTGTTATTATTTGTTTTTCTCTTTTTTTCCTTCTTTCTTTCTTTCCTTCTTTCTTTCTTTCCATTATTTTAAGGATCATTGCACTCAGGGAGATTATCTTTGTGCTTACCATATTTGTCGTCCCATTTTCTGCGCCATTTTTAAGGCCACAGAAGCTGAAACAATTTTTTTACAATGCACTGATGACGATGTCAATGAAAATGATAATCATCATGCTATGGCGTTCCATCTAGGATTGAGACTGCGTGACAGGGTTGTACTCTACCTTACTATCATAACATATCCTGGCGTCAACCAGAACCGAGAGATACAGACACCCCCGGTGCTGGTCAGAAGATTTAAGCAACAACCTCAATGATGCATCCATGAACCAGATGAGACTCAACTGTGTGGTCCCAGTCTTCCCAATGAGCCCATAGCACACCCAACTCTGGGTAAGAGCCGGTCAGAGCCGAAAAATCCCACAATAACTTTTGAAGATATTCATGGGAATTAGAACCCACAACCTTCCAGTCGGTAGTCTGTTGCGTTAACCACTACACCACGGCGACTGGTCATTTCTTTCGTTCCTTCTTTTTTTTCTTTCCTTCTTCCTTTCTCTCTTTCTTTCTTTTTTTTTTTTTTCTTTCTTCGTTTTAGCATTCCAATATTTTACAGCATGCATGTATGCAACTTCTTTCGCCTACAATGTCGACAGACAGGCATATACGTAGATAGATAGATAGATAGATAGATAGATAAATAGACAGATAGATAGATAGATAGATAGATAGATAGATAGACAGACAAACAGATAGATAGACAGATAGATAGACAGACAGATAGATAGATAGATAGACAGACAGACAGACAGATAGATAGATAGACAAACAGATAGATAGATAGATAGACAGACAGATAGACAGATAGATAGATAGATAGATAGACAAACAGATAGATAGATAGATAGACAGATAGATAGATAGACAGATAGATAAATAGATAGACAGACAGATAGATAGACAGACAAACAGATAGATAGATAGATAGATTGATAGATAGATAGATAAATAAATGAAGGGATGGATGAATAGATGGATGGATGGATGGTTGGATGGATGTGTAGATATTGCGATATATATATGTATATGTATATACATATATATATATATACATATATATATATATATATAATGTATATATGTAAAATGTATATATATAAAAGTATATATATGTTTTTATATATATATATATATAGAGATATACATGTATATGTATACATATACATTTACATATATACATATATATATATATACACATAGATATATACACACACACACATATATATATATATATATATATATATATATATACATTCTCTCCTCATAATGTCTCGCATTGACTATTGCAATTCACTCCTGTCTGGTCTTCCTGCCTCCACCATTCACATCCTACAGCGCATTCAAAACAATGCTGCACGCCTTGTACTCAAAAAGAAAAAGCTGACCACATATCTCCTCTCCTGGCACAACTTCACTGGCTCCCTGTATCAAAGCGCATACAGTACAAACTAGACACCATGTGCTACAAAAGCCTCAATAACGCAGCCCCGATTACCTGTCAAGCCTACTTGAGATCTATGTTCCCTCACGTACCTCCGCTCTGCCTCTGATCCTCTGACTCTTCGCTTTCCACGCACTAAGCTCAATACCTATGGTCCACGAGCCTTCTCTGTTTCTGGTCCACTCTCCTGGAACAAACTTCCTCTCTCAGTCCGTCAGCAACCTACTTTTGTCTCCTTCAAGTCCGCTCTCAAACTCACCTTTTCTCTCCTGCATAAAATCCTAACCTCACTCAACCCTCCCTCTGCAGCCTGTCTCCGCTCGGAGGGAATCACATGGTTATAATATATAATTGTATGCTATGCTCTCTATAATTTTCCATTGCTTTTATTCTTGCTTTTATTGCTTTTATTCTTTCTCCCCATTTATAGCCATGCGTGTGTGTGGGTGTGTGTGTGTGTGTGTGTGTGTGTGTGTGTGTGTGTGTGTCTGTATGTGTGCGTGCGTGTGTGTGCGGGCGTGCGTGCCTGCGTGTGTGTCTGCTTCAGCGCTTAGATTTGATTTTATCAAGATTTTGCGCTATATAAATATTGTAATTATTATTATTATTATTATTTACATACATAGATATGAGCAGAACAACATCGACTGGTTCAGATCTCTAAACACCTACATGAAGGGAGTCTGCAGGGGCCATGATTGTAGTGCTGCTGCAAAATGTCTAGAACCTCAATGGCATCAGGACGTTCTGCAGGATCAGGGTCTCTACACCGCAAGATCAGTTTATGCAGCCAGTCAGGACAAAGGACGGGCTGATCCTCTTCTAGGCTTCTATCTCGAACATAGATGAGAACCTGCAAAATAAATGAATTAATGAATTAATGAATAAATGAATGAATGAGTGAATGAATAAATGAATGAATGAATGAATGAATGAATGAATGAATAAAAGAATGAATGAATGAATGAGTGAATAAAAGAATGAATGAATGAATGAATGAATGAATGAATGAATGAATGAATGAATATACATAAATGAATAAATATACAAATGAATGCATAAATAAATAAACAAATAAATTGATAGATAAATAAACAAACAAATAAATAAATAATAGATGGATAAATATATAAATAAATAAATAAATGCATGAACAAATGAGTAAATAAGTAAATCGATCAATAAATAAATACACACACACACACACACACACACACACACACACACACACACACACACACACACACACACACACACACACACACACACACACACACACACACACACACGAAGAGAAAGATACAGACATACGCATAGAGAGAGAACTCAGAGCTCAGAACTCAGAGAGAGACAGACAGACAGACAGACAAACAGAGACAGGGATAGAAAGACAGAAAGACAGAGACAGACAAACAAAAAGACAGAGGAAGAGATAGAGAGACAGACAGACAGATACACAAAGAAAGAGAGAGACAGACAGAAGGACAGACAGACAAACAAGAGAGAGACAGAAACGGATAGAGAGACAAATGGAGAGAGAGACAGAGAGAGAGCAGGATCAAAACTCTTAATATACCTGCTCTCTCTTGATGTTAGAACATGGCGCAAAGTCTAGGCGAGTCGCCCTAGGGTTATTCTCCACAATCTGCCGGATTCTGAACACTTGTTGCATGACTGTTCCCATCATAAAGACATCACTCTTTCTCGAGTACACACCGCTCAGCATGACTTCAGGAGGCAACCTGAAGCACACAAGGTTATCATTGTGATCCGGTTATCTTCCTCTCTCTCTCTCTCTCTCTCTCTCTTCTCTCTCTCTCTCTCTCTCCTCTCTCTCTCTCTCTCTCTCTCTCTCTCTCTCTCTCTCTCTCTCTCTCTCTCTTTCCTCCCCCACCTCTCTCTCTCTCTGTCGGTCTGTATGCCTCTGTCTCTTTTTCTGTCTCCTTCTCTGTCTCTCTGTCTGTCTGTCTGTCTCTCTCTCTCTCCCTCTCTCTCTCTCTCTCTCTCTCTCCCTGTCTGTCTGTCTCTCTCACTCTGTCTCTATCTCTCTCTCTCTCTCTCTCTCTCTCTCTCTCTCTCTTTCCCTTTTTCTCTTTCTCTCTCTCTCTCTTGTGTTCATGTATTTTCATCATCATCGTCATTATTATTCTTGTCGTTGTTATTATTTTATTATTATCATTATCATCATTATTGTTATTATTATTGGTAGTAGTAGTAGTTGTTGTAGTAGTAGTAGTAATAGTAGTGGTAGTAGTAGTATTGTTATCATTATTATCATTATTATTATTATTATCAGCAGCAACAGCATTGTAACATTATCACTGTTATTAGCATCTCATCATTATTACATTTATCAATATCATGACTAATATCATCATTGCCGTTATAATACTCTCAACGATATTGATAATTGATGTTGCTAATCTTTCTAACTACATATCTATCTACCTACTTACGTACCTAATACCTACCTTCCTAGATAGATAGATAGCCAGTTAGCTATCTAGCTAGATAGATAGATCAATAGATAAAATATAGATAGATAGGTAATAGATAGATAGATATATAGACAGACAGATATATAGATAGATAGACATTATGTATGTGTGTGTGTGTTGTGTGTGTGTGGTGGTGTGTTTGTTTGTTTGACAGAGAAGACACATAAAGTCATCCTTGGGCTATTTATTGTACATGTAAATAAGTAAATAAGTTGAAATACCATAACGCCTGTTATTTACACATAAACATTTTTCAAAGTCAACTTTTTTAGTCTCGGAATGAGAGAGTTGAGGAACACATCTAAACTACGAATAAACATGAAAATGGATGAATAAAATGTATGTTAAAAAGTACCGTACCATCTGCGGCTGTCTTCAAAAACTTCATCCACAAATTCGGTGTCCGTTGATGGCAGTCGATGCATCCGCCCGATGCGTGGTAGCATAATCTGAAAACGAAGTGATCAGAAACGACTCCTTTACATAAGTAAACAACAACAACAACAACAACAATCGATTCTACAATCTGAAAATGCAGTGACAGCAAGCGATTATTTTATGTAAGTAAACAAAAACAACAACAAAAACAACAACGACGAAATGGGAGGGAGCAGGCATGATGAAATAGGGCAAGCATAAAATTACATATAACTTGGAGGGGACACATACGAAGAAAGAGGGATAGGAATCATGATGGACAATGATAAGTCAAAGTCTATCAAAGGATACTGGGCCACATCAGACCGCGTTTTACAAGTTAGACTGGAGGGCATGCCATTTGATATCAGCATCGTCCGAGTATATGCACCAGCATCCGCAAGTACTGAGGAAGAAATTGACAACTTTTTTTTTGAAGAATTAGGGACAACCAAGGCTCAGTGTAAATCACAGTACCTTACAATTGTAATGGGAGATATCAATGTTTAAGTGGGACAGAAAAAAAGTAGATAACATAGTTGGACCGTATGACCCAGGCACGTGAAATGAAAGGGGACAGAAACTTGTTGAGTGCGCACAAGTAAATGAATTCGTAATGGGAAACACTTAGTTTGAGCAACCTAACAGAATAAAATGGACATGAGTGAATCCAGGAGAAGCACAATAAATCAAACTGATTATATGCTGATCATTGAGAGATTAGAAGTTCTTTACTGATATCAAAATCATTGCCAGGCGCAGACTGTAACAGTGACCATACATCTGTATGGGAAAATCTAGGCTGAAACTAAAGAGAACAAAATAAATAAAAATAACAGCAAAGTAAAGCTTGGACTCTTAAAGGTCGACGAATCAGCTCGCGCAAAATGTATTGTATCTGTACAAAACAAATTCAGAGTTCTGTAAAATGCTGTTGACAGTGAGGACCAATGGACAAATTTCAAAATCTCAAATGAAACTTGTGAGGAAATTCCTAGAGTAGAAAGAAAGGCACACAAGAATTGGCTGACAAAAAATTGATGGATATTGATGGATGAACGTACGAAGATGAAAGTAAAATAGGAAGAATATAAAAAGGTAGATAAGGAAATCAAGAATAAGCTTTGCCAGAAACAAAGTGCAAAGACATAGGAAACAACACAAAACAGACCCTATGTTTACGTACCGAAATATTGAAGAAACTGCTCACATAAAAAAATCATGTACATCAACCGGTTGCTTAAAACTAAAAGACGCTACGATTATTATGGAAAAAAAAGACTAGATAGACAGGGACAGTACATTAAGAACTGTTTGACGATGACCGAAAGGAGGAACAGGTCAATATATAGAAAATATGGCTTTAGCTGAAATTGGTAAATGAAAAAGTAAGAGTCTTTCTAAATGAAATTAATGACATCGGTAAAATCCCCACAGATATGTCAAAGTACATTTTCATTCCACTTGCAATGAAAGCAGGGGCTATATAGTAAGAACCATATCGTATATGTATGACAATCTTTGTGAATCATGTGACAAAGATTCTATTAAGAATAGAATCAATCCAGAAATAGCAGAAGAACACTGGCGTTGTTGAAGCGGGAAAAAAAAACCTTTTAATTCCGGATAATTTATATCCCCAAAACTCTCATACACAGATCAATCCAGGTGAATGAAAATATGTATACATGTTCTGTTGATCATACTCACACTTTTGATCGGATAAGACACGAAAAATTGATCAACCAATTGGAAAAGCTCAATGTAGATGGGAAAGGTCTCAGAATAATAAGGAATATGTATTGGGAACAAGACGCAGCAATGAGAGCAGAAAAAGATAAGAGGCCTTCTCAAAACAATCAAAAGAGGAATCAAATAATGATGTGCTCTGTCACCAGATCTGTTTTCACTTCATAGCGAAACCATCACGAGAAACGTACAAGAATGCCCTGGGATAAACGTTGAAAAAATATTTTAAAAAAAGAAAATCGTTCTTATGCAGATAATATTGTTCTTATTCCAGAAAACGAAAAAAGACCTACACAATATTACGAATAGAATAGAAATAGAAAACTGAAATAAAGGGTTGGGGCTAAACAGTAAGAAGACTGAAGTCATGGTAATCAATGAAAAATCCCATCATGTAAAATAACAGCAAATGGCATAACCTTGAGACAAGTTCATAAGTTTAAATATCTGACAGCAGTCATTTCACCAGGCAGCCCATGCGCATTTGAAATAATCATCAGAATTGGTCCAAGCCAAAACAGCATTCCAGAAAATGAAAAGTGTTTTTACCACGGGACATCATGAAGAGAGCTTTTCAGTATTATATGGAACCAATACTTGTGTACGGATATGAAGCCTCGACAATCAATAGGCAAAGTCAAAACAAATCAAGGCAGCTGAAATGTGGTTTCTGGGGAAAATGTTTCATGGACAGGACAGAAAACAAAATGAGACAATCTTGAGGGAAGCAAACACGAAAAGAACAGTAATTTACGAAGAAGATAAGGAAAAGTCAAGCAACGTTTGCAGGACATTTTACTAGGCAAGAGAAATTTGAACGTCTAGTTACAATAGAACTAAACAGCAGGAAGACTGAAGTCATGGTGATCAGTAAAAAACATGAAATCCCCTCATGCAAAATAACAGCAAGTGGCACAACCTTGACACAAGTTAATAAGTTCAAATACCTGGGAACGGTCATTTCATCAGACGGCAGATGCACATCGGAAATAGCCGGCAGAATCGGCCAAGCCAAAACAGCATTCAAGAAGATAAGCATTCTTACCAACAAATGCCTATCAATTAACACCAGGAAGAGAGTCATTGAATCTTATATAGAACCAATACTGTTGTACGGATGTGAGGCGTGGACAGTCAGCCAGCAAAGCCAGAGCAAGATTGAGGCAGCCGAGATGTGGTTTCTAAGAAGAATGTTGAGAGTTCCATGGACAGCAAAGAAAACAAACAAGACAGTCTTGATGGAGGCAGACACGAGTAGATCATTCATAAGGAAGATTAGGAAAAGACAGGCAACATTTATAGGCCATTTTATGAGGAAGGGGGATTTGGAGCACCTTGTCACAACGGGAAAGCTGGAGGGAAAGAGAGCACCAGGTAGACCCAGGGAGAAAATGCTAGACGGACTTGCGGAGTACCTGAAGACGAGGAGGTTGGAGGAGATGCTTGGGGCAACAAGAGATAGAGACAGATGGAAGTCTATGATCGCCAACGCCATGCGGCAAGGCACCTAATGATGATGATGATGATGAGTTACAATAGAAAAGCAAGAGGAAAAAGAGCACTAGGGAAAACCAGGGAGAACATAGACAGCTTTGCCGAATGGGTGGGGACATGAAGGGCAGGAGATATATTTGCGGCGACAAAAGACACATTCGTATGGAAAGCCATGATCACCAATGTCACGCGACAAGGAACATGATGAAGACGATGTGGTATCTGAAGTAACATCCACTGCAGTTCGTTTTAATTAATAATGAAAAACAAATTAATGAAAAAAAACACAGAAAACCAACCAACCAAACAAACAAACACGCAAATAAACAAACAAGTCAACACTGAAATGACATTAAAACCAAAAAAGTTTTAAAAAATACCTCTCCATTTTCTGGGTTTATCAGGATGTCTGCTTCTTTCAAGTTCCGAAGAATCCAGCCGTTGCTATGGGATTCATGCGCAGCACGTGCCAGTGATATGAACGGCACTAGAAAGCTGAGATCGTTCCCGGGATCATCGTAAAATTCGGAACTGTCTGAATTCTCCCACAGCAAGCCATCCCGGGCAACGGTTTCTAGAGTCACACTTCGTGGATACTCTCGTTTCTGATGCACAGTAGTAAAAACAATTGTAAGAAAAACTTGTCAAAACGTTAGTGCTACAGTTAAAATGGCATTTCTTTTTTTTTTTTCATGATCAACATTCGATTCAACTATGCTTTGAAAGTCTTCTACTCTGCA
>JAPXFY010000020.1:24355294-24360294 GCA_030674185.1 Monoplex corrugatus | reverse complement strand
CTCTCACTCTGTCTCTACTCTCTCTCTCTCTCTCTCTCTCTCTCTCTCTCTCTCTCTCTCTCTCCTCTCTTTCTCCTTTTTCTCTTCTCTCTCTCTCTCTTGTGTTCATGTATTTTCATCATCATCGTCATTATTATTCTTGTCGTTGTTATTATTTTATTATTATCATTATCATCATTATTGTTATTATTATTGGTAGTAGTAGTAGTAGTTGTAGTAGTAGTAGTAATAGTAGTGGTAGTAGTAGTATTGTTATCATTATTATCATTATTATTATTATTATCAGCAGCAACAGCATTGTATCATTATCACTGTTATTAGCATCTCATCATTATTACATTTATCAATATCATGACTAATATCATCATTGCCGTTATAATACTCTCAACGATATTGATAATTGATGTTGCTAATCTTTCTAACTACATATCTATCTACCTACTTACGTACCTAATACCTACCTTCCTAGATAGATAGATAGCCAGTTAGCTATCTAGCTAGATAGATAGATCAATAGATAAAATATAGATAGATAGGTAATAGATAGATAGATATATAGACAGACAGATATATAGATAGATAGACATTATGTATGTGTGTGTGTGTGTGTGTGTGTGTGCGCGTGTTTGTTTGTTTGACAGAGAAGACACATAAAGTCATCCTTGGGCTATTTATTGTACATGTAAATAAGTAAATAAGTTGAAATACCATAACGCCTGTTATTTACACATAAACATTTTTCAAAGTCAACTTTTTTAGTCTCGGAATGAGAGAGTTGAGGAACACATCTAAACTACGAATAAACATGAAAATGGATGAATAAAATGTATGTTAAAAAGTACCGTACCATCTGCGGCTGTCTTCAAAAACTTCATCCACAAATTCGGTGTCCGTTGATGGCAGTCGATGCATCCGCCCGATGCGTGGTAGCATAATCTGAAAACGAAGTGATCAGAAACGACTCCTTTACATAAGTAAACAACAACAACAACAACAACAATCGATTCTACAATCTGAAAATGCAGTGACCAGCAAGCGATTATTTTATGTAAGTAAACAAAAACAACAACAAAAACAACAACGACGAAATGGGAGGGAGCAGGCATGATGAAATAGGGCAAGCATAAAATTACATATAACTTGGAGGGGACACATACGAAGAAAGAGGGATAGGAATCATGATGGACAATGATAAGTCAAAGTCTATCAAAGGATACTGGGCCACATCAGACCGCGTTTTACAAGTTAGACTGGAGGGCATGCCATTTGATATCAGCATCGTCCGAGTATATGCACCAGCATCCGCAAGTACTGAGGAAGAAATTGACAACTTTTTTTTTTGAAGAATTAGGGACAACCAAGGCTCAGTGTAAATCACAGTACCTTACAATTGTAATGGGAGATATCAATGTTTAAGTGGGACAGAAAAAAAGTAGATAACATAGTTGGACCGTATGACCCAGGCACGTGAAATGAAAGGGGACAGAAACTTGTTGAGTGCGCACAAGTAAATGAATTCGTAATGGGAAACACTTAGTTTGAGCAACCTAACAGAATAAAATGGACATGAGTGAATCCAGGAGAAGCACAATAAATCAAACTGATTATATGCTGATCATTGAGAGATTAGAAGTTCTTTACTGATATCAAAATCATTGCCAGGCGCAGACTGTAACAGTGACCATACATCTGTATGGGAAAATCTAGGCTGAAACTAAAGAGAACAAAATAAATAAAAATAACAGCAAAGTAAAGCTTGGACTCTTAAAGGTCGACGAATCAGCTCGCGCAAAATGTATTGTATCTGTACAAAACAAATTCAGAGTTCTGTAAAATGCTGTTGACAGTGAGGACCAATGGACAAATTTCAAAATCTCAAATGAAACTTGTGAGGAAATTCCTAGAGTAGAAAGAAAGGCACACAAGAATTGGCTGACAAAAAATTGATGGATATTGATGGATGAACGTACGAAGATGAAAGTAAAATAGGAAGAATACAAAAAGGTAGATAAGGAAATCAAGAATAGGCTTTGCCAGAAACAAAGTGCAAAGACATAGGAAACAACACAAAACAGACCCTATGTTTACGTACCGAAATATTGAAGAAACTGCTCACATGAAAAAATCATGTACATCAACCGGTTGCTTAAAACTAAAAGACGCTACGATTATTATGGAAAAAAAGACTAGATAGACAGGGACAGTACATTAAGAACTGTTTGACGATGACCGAAAGGAGGAACAGGTCAATATATAGAAAATATGGCTTTAGCTGAAATTGGTAAATGAAAAAGTAAGAGTCTTTCTAAATGAAATTAATGACATCGGTAAAATCCCCACAGATATGTCAAAGTACATTTTCATTGCACTTGCAATGAAAGCAGGGGCTATATAGTAAGAACCATATCGTATATGTATGACAATCTTTGTGAATCATGTGACAAAGATTCTATTAAGAATAGAATCAATCCAGAAATAGCAGAAGAACACTGGCGTTGTTGAAGCGGGAAAAAAAACCTTTTAATTCCGGATAATTTATATCCCCAAAACTCTCATACACAGATCAATCCAGGTGAATGAAAATATGTATACATGTTCTGTTGATCATACTCACACTTTTGATCGGATAAGACACGAAAAATTGATCAACCAATTGGAAAAGCTCAATGTAGATGGGAAAGGTCTCAGAATAATAAGGAATATGTATTGGGAACAAGACGCAGCAATGAGAGCAGAAAAAGATAAGAGGCCTTCTCAAAACAATCAAAAGAGGAATCAAATAATGATGTGCTCTGTCACCAGATCTGTTTTCACTTCATAGCGAAACCATCACGAGAAACGTACAAGAATGCCCTGGGATAAACGTTGAAAAAATATTTTAAAAAAAGAAAATCGTTCTTATGCAGATAATATTGTTCTTATTCCAGAAAACGAAAAAAGACCTACACAATATTACGAATAGAATAGAAATAGAAAACTGAAATAAAGGGTTGGGGCTAAACAGTAAGAAGACTGAAGTCATGGTAATCAATGAAAAATCCCATCATGTAAAATAACAGCAAATGGCATAACCTTGAGACAAGTTCATAAGTTTAAATATCTGACAGCAGTCATTTCACCAGGCAGCCCATGCGCATTTGAAATAATCATCAGAATTGGTCCAAGCCAAAACAGCATTCCAGAAAATGAAAAGTGTTTTTACCACGGGACATCATGAAGAGAGCTTTTCAGTATTATATGGAACCAATACTTGTGTACGGATATGAAGCCTCGACAATCAATAGGCAAAGTCAAAACAAATCAAGGCAGCTGAAATGTGGTTTCTGGGGAAAATGTTTCATGGACAGGACAGAAAACAAAATGAGACAATCTTGAGGGAAGCAAACACGAAAAGAACAGTAATTTACGAAGAAGATAAGGAAAAGTCAAACCACGTTTGCAGGACATTTTACTAGGCAAGAGAAATTTGAACGTCTAGTTACAATAGAACTAAATAGCAGGAAGACTGAAGTCATGGTGATCAGTAAAAAACATGAAATCCCCTCATGCAAAATAACAGCAAGTGGCACAACCTTGACACAAGTTAATAAGTTCAAATACCTGGGAACGGTCATTTCATCAGACGGCAGATGCACATCGGAAATAGCCGGCAGAATCGGCCAAGCCAAAACAGCATTCAAGAAGATAAGCATTCTTACCAACAAATGCCTATCAATTAACACCAGGAAGAGAGTCATTGAATCTTATATAGAACCAATACTGTTGTACGGATGTGAGGCGTGGACAGTCAGCCAGCAAAGCCAGAGCAAGATTGAGGCAGCCGAGATGTGGTTTCTAAGAAGAATGTTGAGAGTTCCATGGACAGCAAAGAAAACAAACAAGACAGTCTTGATGGAGGCAGACACGAGTAGATCATTCATAAGGAAGATTAGGAAAAGACAGGCAACATTTATAGGCCATTTTATGAGGAAGGGGGATTTGGAGCACCTTGTCACAACGGGAAAGCTGGAGGGAAAGAGAGCACCAGGTAGACCCAGGGAGAAAATGCTAGACGGACTTGCGGAGTACCTGAAGACGAGGAGGTTGGAGGAGATGCTTGGGGCAACAAGAGATAGAGACAGATGGAAGTCTATGATCGCCAACGCCATGCGGCAAGGCACCTAATGATGATGATGATGATGAGTTACAATAGAAAAGCAAGAGGAAAAAGAGCACTAGGGAAAACCAGGGAGAACATAGACAGCTTTGCCGAATGGGTGGGGACATGAAGGGCAGGAGATATATTTGCGGCGACAAAAGACACATTCGTATGGAAAGCCATGATCACCAATGTCACGCGACAAGGAACATGATGAAGACGATGTGGTATCTGAAGTAACATCCACTGCAGTTCGTTTTAATTAATAATGAAAAACAAATTAATGAAAAAAAACACAGAAAACCAACCAACCAAACAAACAAACACGCAAATAAACAAACAAGTCAACACTGAAATGACATTAAAACCAAAAAAGTTTTAAAAAATACCTCTCCATTTTCTGGGTTTATCAGGATGTCTGCTTCTTTCAAGTTCCGAAGAATCCAGCCGTTGCTATGGGATTCATGCGCAGCACGTGCCAGTGATATGAACGGCACTAGAAAGCTGAGATCGTTCCCGGGATCATCGTAAAATTCGGAACTGTCTGAATTCTCCCACAGCAAGCCATCCCGGGCAACGGTTTCTAGAGTCACACTTCGTGGATACTCTCGTTTCTGATGCACAGTAGTAAAAACAATTGTAAGAAAAACTTGTCAAAACGTTAGTGCTACAGTTAAAATGGCATTTCTTTTTTTTTTTTCATGATCAACATTCGATTCAACTATGCTTTGAAAGTCTTCTACTCTGCACATGTGTTTGGTATGTCTGTTTTGTGCAAGATCTTGGATATAACTGTTTGTTTCATTGAGTCCCTACATTAGATGTGTTAATTTTTCTTTAGTTTTATATTTGAAAACCCAGA
>JAPXFY010000020.1:24337794-24340294 GCA_030674185.1 Monoplex corrugatus | reverse complement strand
TAAAAAATCCAAAACAAGTGTGACCGCTCGCGTTCAAACAAACAGGAACCACTAAAAAAAATTTTAAAAAGCGAAATTAGAATCAAAACATTTGTTGCATTCGTGAACATTGTTTTCTGAAAGATCACACACGAACAAACATGAACGCACATGGACACACACACACACACCACACACACACACACACACACACACACACACACACACACACACACACACAACACACACATACACACACATACACACACACACACATACACACACATACACACACACACACACATACAAACACACAAACACACACACACAAACACAAACACACACACACACAAGCACACACTCACGCATTACCTCTCCACCCCCACCCACCCCCAACACACACACACACGTACACACACACACACACACACACACACAACACACAACACACACTCACCACTCTCTCCCCTCACCCCCCCCCCCCCCACACACACACACATACAAACAAACACATACACACCTGTTTCTCAAATCCAGAAGAATTTCTTCAAGGTAAGCAATAGCCGACGGGCGATAATCATTGATTTTGAGGAAGCCTGCGAGGTCGTACCAGGCTTTACTTGAGGCAAGCTTTTGCAGTTTCCTGTGCACACGTTTGCGCTGATTGGAGCGTTCTGTGATGTCATGGTCCGTCTGGAGGTCTGCCAAAAGTTCCTCGGTCGATTCTTGTTGACCTGTTCACATTGTAAAAAAAAAAAAAGATTGCCAGACCAGGCGCCGTGGTGTAGCGGTTAGCATAACGGACTACAGACTGGAAGGTTGTGGGTTCGAATCTCCATCAGTCCCTTCAAAAATCATTACGGGATTTTTCGGCGTCTACCCAGAATTGGCGTGCTATGGGCTCATTGGGAAGACTTGGATCACACAGTTGAGTCTCTTCCACTTCACGGATGCGTCCATTGAGTGTGTTGTTCGTATCTTCTGACCACCACCGCGGATGTCTGTATCTCTACGGCATGATTGACACCAGGATATGTTATGATAGTAAGCGTAGAGTACGACCCTTCCACGCAGTCTCAATCCAAAATGGAACTCCGTAGCATCATGATTATCATCTTCATCGACATCATCGTCATCGCATTGTAAAATCTGCCAGTTTCTGTGGCCATTAAGGTGGCGTGGAAAATGGGACAAAAGAAAAAAAAGAAAGAAAAAAAATTAATCAAAGAAAAGAAAGATGAGCACAAAGGTAACCTCCCTGAGTGCGATGATCCTTAAAAAATGACTGCCAGAAACTCCACTTTAGGAGAGAAAAAAAAGAAGAAAAAAAAAAAGCTTTAACAATCTCCACTTAAAACAGAGGAACTAATATGCGAAATCCATATTTTGTACTTCCTAAGGTCAGTGTGATTTTGGACAAGTATCAGATGAATTACAAATTGACGTGAAATGGGGACATTAGTAGCGTTGTCACAACAACAAAAAACAGAATTTGTTGTAAGCAGTTCTTGAGAAAATGGTCTTCACACGTCTTCTTCAAAAAGTGCTAATTTTAAGCTTTTTAATTTAAACTTTGTAAATTTGACTTTATTATCATGATCCCCAAACGCAGGATTTAGTGACTAAATGGTTTACAGATTTGGCTTGAATTTGGTATTTCAGTTTCAGTTTCTCCAGACGATGTCTCCGCGCTTGGAACGACTTCCCTCTGCACTAACGTCACAGGTGCCATGTGTATGGTGTCATGGCACATGCCTTAAGCCTGCACATAAAAACATGAGCTGGCCCTAGCTGGCCTATGTTTTACCTAGTCTATATGTTATACTGGTATTGTATCAGCCTGTCGATGGAATAATATTGGTTACATGTAAATGGCGGCCATGTGTATTTGTGTAAATGAATTTGGTTAAGATCAATTAAGAAACAGATTAGAAAAAAAGTTGCTGGCATATTTCTGTTACAAACACACACAGACATACAGGCACACAGACACACACACACACACACACACACACACACACACACACACACACACACACACACACACACACAAGCATACTCACATACGCACATACATCCACATACATACACAAGCACGCACAACATGCACACCACACACACACATACACACACACAAACATACTCACGTAAGCACATACACACAGGCACGTACAACACACACCATGCACAGAGAGAGAGAGAGAGAGAGAGAGAGAGAGAGAGAGAGAAAACACACACACAACACACACACACACACACACAAAACACACACACACACACACACACACACACACACACACACACACACACACACAACACACACACACACAGAGGAAAACACACACACACTCTCTCTCTCTCACACACACACACACTCACACACACACACACACACACACACACCACACAACACACACACACACACACACACATATGCAAGTCAATCCTTAATAATAACAACAAGAAAAACAACAAGAAAAACACTACTGCTAGTAGCTGTGTTAATATCATATTCAAAAAA
>JAPXFY010000020.1:24320294-24335294 GCA_030674185.1 Monoplex corrugatus | reverse complement strand
TTCGGCTATAGCAGGACAGGCTTTACTCAAATGTTGTGAAAGCATGTTTCGTATTAATGTATCGGCTATAGCAGGACAGGCTTTACTCAATGTTGTGAAAGCATGTTTCGGTATTAATGTATGATTTGGATGACAGGTTTTCACCAAAACGAGGTGAAAGATTTGTTTGACATGAGTACTGAATTACTAATATTAACCCCCCACCCCACCCCCTACCCCGCAAAAAAAGGAAAGATGGTGAAAAATGTTTCGATATTCTTGGAAGGAAGATTTAACTCTTGTGAAAGCATATTTTACATTATTGTTGTAAGGTACGATTTGATAAAAAAAAATTGTGAAAGCATGATTCAGCATAAACACTGTAGGGTAGGTTTTTCACCAAACCGTATTTCAACATTGATATTTTACATATACTGGCAAGAAGACGAAAGTCATGGTAATCAGTAAAAAGAAAAAAATCCCTTCATGCAAAATAACAGCAACTGGCACCACATTGAGACAAGTTGATAAGTTTAAATCTGGGAACAGTCATTTCACCTGTCGGCAGATGCACGTTAGAAATAGCCAGTAGAATCGCCAGGCAAAACCAGCACTCAAGAAAATGAAAAGTGTTCTTACCAACACATGCCTATCGATTAACATCGGGAAGAGAGTTATTCGGTGTTATATAGAACCAGTATTGTTGTACTGATGTGAAGCGTTGGCAGTCAACACGCAAGGTCAGAACGAGATTGAGGCAACTGAAATGTGGTTTCTAAGAAGAATGATAAGAGTTCCATGGACAGCAAAGAAAACAAACGAGACAGTCTTGAAGGAGGCAGACACAAAAAGAACACTAATGAAGAAGATAAGAAAAAAGACAAACAATATTTATACGACATTTTATGATGCAAGAGAAAATAGAGTACCTAGTCACAACAGGAAAACTGGAAGGAAAAAGAGCACCAGGTAGACCTAAGGGGAAAATTTTGTACTGACTTACAGAATGGATGAAGACAGAGAGGGTGGGACATGTACTTGCAGTGACAAGGAATAGATTCGTACCGAGGGTCACGATCGCCAACGCCATTCGGCAGGGCACATGATGATGATGATTTTACTAGAGGCAGGTTTAATTTAAACCAAAACATGGTACAGAGTTTTCCGAGAGTCATGATTAGTACGGGTTTGCAGTCTATTCTATGTGTATCCTATTGCTCCGTTTTTGTGTGTGTTTTTTTTATCTGTCTTGAGAGGACTCCACAGCCCTCTTCGTGTCAGTTATCTTACTGAGCATATTGATTATCTTCCCTCTCCCCATTTTGACTATCTTCCCTCTCCCCATTTCGATTATCTTCCCTCTCCTCCCTACACTTTGCACGACTCTTTTGCAACGTTTAAATTACAGTCGAGCCACACAATCAACCTCGTTTTTATTGCTTTTTTTTTTTCATTTCTTTTCTTTTTTTAGTTTTCTTTATAATGCCTAATGTCATTTACTATCAAACATAGAACACATTTTAATCCGAGGGAAGATTCAAAATTTGCACAAGAAGCAGTAAGAAAGATGAAGAAAAACAGAAGATGGGGCAAACTGCAGAGCATATATTCAGTTATGAGTTTAATCAAATCAACCACATAATGCATATTGGCTGTCCGAGTGAGACACGCAGAACGAAGAGTAACCTTACAACATCATTCTTGCTTACAAATTCTACGTAACATGCAAAGAAGAGTCATAATTGATAGTTTCCCATGAAGGAAACAGTGTCTGCAGAATTAAATATCCAGTCGCCTGAAATTTGATGCAGTTGCCTTTGATTTTTGCGGTCTAATCTGTCCTACAAGATTTTTCTTTAATTATGTTCAGTCAGTATTCATTCACATTAGAATTAAATATTATGCTTGACATCTCTCTCTCTCTCTCTCTCTTTCCTCTCTCTCTCTCTCTCTCTCTCTCTCTCTCTCTCTCTCTCTCTCACACACACACACACACATACATACATGCACACACTCTCTCTCCCTCTCTGCCTTCCCCCTCTCTCACTCTCTCTCTTCTCTCTCTCTGGTTCTCTCTCTCTCTCTCTCTCTCTCTTTCTCTCTCTCTGGTTCTCTTTCTGTCTCTCTCTCTCTTTCTCTCTCTCTGGTTCTCTTTTGTCTCTCTCTCTCTCTCTCTCTCTCTCTCTCTCTCTCCTCTCTCTCTCTCTCTCTCTCTCCGCTCTCTCTCACTCAATGCGGGCCTCTGTAGCTCAGTTGGTTTGAGCGTCGGATTCACATGCTAATGGTTGTGGGTTCGAATCCCGGGGTGCGCTACATTAAATCTGGCCTTCTCACTGTCCCATCTTAGCATCATTGTTGTTCTGGTGGTGTCAGTATAGGATTAGATAAGTCCCCCATTTTCCTGGGATGGTTATCCCCGTCGGCCATATCACCTGAGGTGGGTGCTGACGTAAAACTGAATCAAATCAAATCTCTCTCACTCACTCTCTCTTCAATTTCATTTATGAACTTCAATCTTTTTTGAAAGCAGAAGTGTTTGGCAAACCATTTGATAACTTATTTCTATAAAAACAAATACACAAAAAGAAACAATATTGTGGAGTCAAGGACTGCGTCTCTCTTCAGTCCAAACTCTTATCCAAAATGGAATCATGTTTTCATTGAGTGTCATGTTAAATGATAGAAAATATCTTTCTTTCAACTGTTTTTTTCTGTCAAAACTTTGCCAAATGTTTATTATACGATGACATATCCGTAAAAGATTCCATTGCTGTGCTTAACACATATTTGTGACTTAAATACAGATACCTGCAGGTTTTACAAATACAAATTTTATTTCAGTAAGGTAATGGCTTTGCAATGATGATATATTTCATTTCGAGTGGATTTACCCGTTAGTGTAGTTTAGACGATAAAATGAAGGTAATAAAAATAAACTTTTACTATCGATATTACAATGGGAACAATCAGAAAATTATTGCGTTTATCAACAAATCGTTGTTATTACATACAAAGTCGAACTTATCACTTTTCATAACGTTTCTTAACACACATTATATATGTATACCTTATTTCTTACCCTCTGAAAGTCACTGAACAAAGTGATTGTCAGACGTTTCTGAGAAAGAGCAGTTTATACACTTTCCAAAACGAATGCCGATTTTAACCCTTTTTCCGCCTTATCAATGCGATCTTGACTTTCCAGCTTTACCTCACAATGCTGATTGGTGGATTTCCGTTAACTCTGGAGATCATGCTGAACACACAGTGCTTCAAAAATGTCTTTGTCCCCATATCCATGTACAATCGAGGGTATAGGCAACCAAATCGTCACCGTTTTTCAGTTGAGTGGGCCTACAGGTAATGGCCTGCCGCCTGTGGTGTGTTTTTTTACATACGAAAATACGTCTACCATGACAAACGGACGGCTGAACTACACAAACTGAAATGTGTACAAGCGAAGAGGAATGAGGTTTATTCCCCGTCCGCCTCGTTTTTACCCTGGCACCTCACAAAATCTGTTCTTTACTGTAGGTGCTAAGACACGTTGTCAAACCGACTTTTTTTTTTCCCTGCGACGACAACGCTACTTCCCAACGCAGTTCTGCTTTGGTGTCGTAACCTGTTGAGTGTCAGAGTGTGATAGAAGATGGCGAAGCAGGTGGCCTTGTTATTTTGTTGGGTTTTGTTTAACTCCCAGCCGACTGCGTAGAGCCATATCAGGGCTATAACCGTTTCAAAACATACAAGGCTTCAACGAGTAGCCTGAGAGTGACAGGTAGACCTGAAGTCAGTGTTTATGTTGACAATTACTCAGATCAAAGAATGACTGCTGCTGTCGTCGAGGAAGAGGATGTAGGGGGAGATGGAATGTAGAAGATGTGGTTGGTGGTAGGACGAAAATTGTGTCACATGTTGAAGACAAAAATGTAAGTGGCTCGGCAGTTGTGAACGTGTCTGGTGTAACATTCGGGGTCGGTTTTAAAAACACCTTTGGTAACATTGCTGATCCTTGTGCAACATCACACAGGTCTGTGGATCTTTTGTTATTTGTTATTTGTTAATTTTCTTTAAAGCCCAGCCGACTGCGTAGAACCATCATCATCATCATCATCATCATCAGGTGCCTTGCCGCATGGCGTTGGCGATCATGGACTTCCATCTGTCTCTATCTCTTGTTGCCTCAAGCATCTCTTTCACCCTCTTTGTCCTCAGCCACTCCGCAAGTTCGTCTAGTATCTTCTCCCTGGGTCTACCTGGTGCTCTCTTCCCCTCCAGCTTTCCCATCGTGACCAGGTGCTCCAATTCCCCAATCCTTATAAAATGGCCTACAAATGTTGCCTGTCTGAGCTATAATCGATTGAAAACACACACAATACCTCAACAGGACAAAAAAAAGTAAAAGAAAATCATGTACGTATAACGATGCATTCGCGCATGTAATCAAAGGAATGCCCCTGGCGTTGACCACTCCGTCCAATTTATCGCACAGGGGGTTCAAGAAACATACCTTAATACAAATTTAAACATAACTAAGGACACTAAAACATTAAAAAAAACCAGGCCTAAATTACCTAGAATTGCTTCCGCATATTTCACTCCCTGAAGCCAAAATGCACCTAATACATATACCCAATTATCAGTCCTAAGAGAAAGTACTTAAGAATTTATCGAACACATACAGGTGAATGAACCAGCAAGGCAGAAGATGATAGGAAGAAATGACAGCAAGAAAGGAACAAGGCAGAAACAAAGAGAATGACAGAAGAGACGAAATTTCTAGCACAGAATTTCCAGAATGTGGGGATACAACTTATACTGAAAGAGCCCCCGGCATTCCCACGGAGGATAGTCTGTGAAGAAGACAAGTACTAGCTGTGAAGACAGAATTGCGAAAAGTCAAGAGTTATTTCCTAAGGTGGACATATCTCTTTCTAATTCCAGTCAAACTGAGAAAGACATGGACAGTTCTGCATGCAGCACTGCTAACGAGAGTGAAAAACTACCTAAATCCACCATGAGACTGTTCCTAGTTACGCTGATCACACCCCACACTGTATGTTTGTAAACATTTCCGGTACTCCATGCAGTATGTTATTCATACTGTTGATTTTGCGCTAGAAGTTGATTATAATACAACTGTTATTTCTGTGATTTGGTTTCCTTGTGAAGTCACCACGTCCCCTGTGAATGACCTGAAGGCCTAACACTTTAAAATGATTTGTATTAGAATTTTTCTCTCTCTCTCTCTCTCTCTCTCTCTCTCTCTCTTTCTCTGTCTCTCTCTCTCTCTCTCTGTCTCTCTTTCTCTCCCCCGTCTCTCTGTCTCTCTCTATCTCTCTCTGTCTCTCCCTCTGTCTCTCTGTCTCTCTCTCTCTGTCTATCTGACTGTCTGTCTGTCTCTCTCTCTCTCTCTCTCTCTCTCTCTCTCTCTCTCTCATCTTGTCTCTTTGCATGGGCATGTCCTTTGACCAAAAACAAAATTATTATCTAAGATGTAGTAATGTAAGAGTTCGTTAAATAGTACATTTTCGGGAAATTCAAGGTCACATTTACTGTATACCCCGTACGTAATCATTTTTAGCATGTCCAATACTAGAAATGAGAATATCTTTCGTATTTAACCCTTCTTGTTCTGTGCTTCTCGAAAGCCCTGATTATCCCCAAACTCTATGATTTTGTAACCAGTATTTCAGTTTGATGACTATTTAATTATCTCAGCTTCCGTCTGTTAGATTAGAAACAAACAAGCGGATAAAATTTTCATTGATTCATTCTTTCATTCAACAGCATCAATCCTTGGCATATTGGCTGCCCGCACTACTCTCTGGGTCTCTGTCCGCCCGCGCCACGTCTGTCATTCCTCAACCAGACTGAAAATCTCTGGACTGCTTCGACCTGTCCACTCTTTGATGTTTCCTTGGTGGTTTGTTCGTGGTCTTCCTTTTCCTTTGTTCGTAGTCTTCCCTTTCCTTTGTTTGTAGTCTTCCCTTTCCTTTGTTCGTGGTTTTCCCTTCCCTTTGTTTGCGGTCTTTCCTTTCCTTTGTTCGTGGTCTTCCCTTCCCTTTGTTTGTGGTCTTCCCTTTCCTGTGTTCGTGGTCTTCCCTTCCCTTTGTTTGTGGTCTTCCCTTTCCTGTGTTCGTAGTCTTCCCTTCCCTTTGTTTGTGGTCTTCCCTTTGTTCGTGGTCTTCTTTTCCCTTTGTTTGTGGTCTTCGCTTTCCTTTGTTCGTGGTCTTCTCTTCCCTTTGTTTGTGGTCTTCCCTTTCCTTTGTTCTTGGTCTTCCCTTACCTTTGTTTGTGGTCTTCCCTTACCTCAATTTCGCTCGACTTTTCCCTGAATGACATATTGCAAGAGAGTGCGTTTTGTTTCTACACACATATTCAAAGAAGGTTCATTTCTTTTTAAGGATGACTTGTACAAGTTCTCTCCCGGTTTTCAACTCTTTCACTTCTCTTTCTTTCCAAATCAGCCTAAAGAGTTGTCTACAGAATTACAATTCAATTGAATTTATTTTCTTTATGTTTTTTCTTTTTTTTTTTCTTTTTGAGTGTCCAGGCTTCAGCTGCGTATATCATGACAGTCCAGACCAGACATCTTGTCATTCTCATTTTTAATTTTCTGTCTATTGTTTTGCTTTTTCAGATGTTCGTGAGTATACTCAGGCAGAATATTAAATATATACATTAAACTAAAAACCCTACAAGTCATATCAATAACTAGTGGCTTATGGAAACGTGAAATCATTTTAAGCACGCACGCCAATCGAATACGGAGAATGAAGACTGTACATGAACATGTTTCCTGTACAATGCGGACGAAAAACGCATCAGAGGAAAATGAACATTAAAAATGAATAAATGAATAAAAAATGAATAAATAAGTAAAAAAACAAACTAGGGGGCGAGGAAGGACACGTCAGCTGACGCAGTGATGACAAAGCAAGAGGGAGAGAGGAGACAGAGACAGAGACAGAGAGACAGAGACAGAGACAGGAACAAACTAGGGGGCGAGGGAGGACACGTCAGCTGACGCAGTGATGATAAAGCAAGAGGGAGAGAGAGAGAGAGAGAGAAGACAGACAGACAGACAGACTGACAGAGACAGAGAGACAGAGACAGGAACAAACTAGGGGGCGAGGGAGGACACGTTAGCTGACGCAGTGATGATAAAAAAACAAAAACAAAAAAACAAAAACAGACTTACCAGTTGCCCGACACAAACTGTATAATACCCGAGGGTTATGGAGGCATCGTGAATCCGCTTTCTGCAGAGTTCTGGCGTCCACATAGAAATCCTTAACAGGCGTCTCTTCCAGGGAATCGAGGCTGTCACAGGAAAAACCACTGTCGTCTGTTCCATCTTCACTTCTGTTGACATGCTCTGGTCACTTTTGACCCACTGCGTTCCCAGATTCTGCACTTTTTGTACAGTTCCAGATCCGCCACTGTCTCGCTGGAACTCCAGATTCTGCACTTCCGTTTGTAACACGGTTCACAGATCCGCCACTGTCTTCGCTGGAACTTCCAGATTCTGCACTTCCGTTTGTAACACGGTTCACAGATCCGCCACTGTCTTCGCTGGAACTTCCAGATTCTGCACTTCCGTTTGTAACACGGTTCACAGATCCGCCACTGTCTTCGCTGGAACTTCCAGATTCTGCACTTCCGTTTGTAACACGGTTCACAGATCCGCCACTGTCTTCGCCGGAACTTCCAGCACTAAAGTTCACGATAGGGTTCGTAGATCTACCATCATCTACACTGGAACCACTAGAGTCTGCACTGAAATTCATGACACGATTTGCAGACCCGTCACTATATTCCATGGAATTTGCGGACCCCGCACTGAAATTCGTCGGAGGGATTTTAGATTTGCCAAAACCCATACGGACATTCACCATACCATTCGCAGACCCGTCACTAGATTCGCTAGCGCTGGAATTCATGATATTGATACTGGACCCAATATTATTCCCATTGGAACATCTGGATTTTGCACTAAAATTCGTGGCACGATTTGCAGACCCGTCACTATATTCACTGGAATTTGAGGACCCCGCACGGACATTCACCGTACCATTCGCAGACCCGTCACTAGATTCGCTAGCACTGGAGTTTATGATATTGATACTGGACCCAAGATTATTCCCATTGGAACATCTGGAATCTGCACTGGAATTTTCTTCACTGATATGACTGAATCCACTGTTTTCGTAATAATCTGTGCTGGCGGCGTAGTGTCTGTCATTAAGTGTGGCCATCATGGTGTGTCGGTGTTACTTCAGACGGTCTTCAGGTTATCTCTTGTGCTAGTGGATTGATTTGTGATGGTGTAACATGATACTGGCTGCTGTCGCCGTCCTTTCCTCGTAGACCTATGTCTTGTACAGATTTGTTTTCCGACGATGGGACGATACAGACTAGCACTGATTTTTCTTTTCTTTTTCTTTTTTTTTTTATCTTCCCGTTTACGCAAATCCTTTGCTGTGACCAGTTTTGATAAACGCTCCTATTCCATCCATGCACAGCCGTCCGGTACAGTGTTCATTTTCTGACGATCTCGAGCAATATCTTCTGATCTGTTCCTTCACGTTTAACTTGGTCTCGTGACCGAATCTCTTTCACGATCAATTGGAACATCGTTGTTAACTTAAATAAACTTGGAACTTTTTTTTTTTTTCCGTGGACCTTCAAGTTGTACTATTTCACCGTGATAATCGAATAGTTCAGTACTGTTTATCTGTGGATGTGTTTATTTATAGTTATAGTTTAGTGGTCTTTTCCCTCGCATCAATACTGACAGATTCGACGTGATTCAAAGTAAGGTTTACAACAACAACAACAATGAATCTCTTATTTTTGCACCTGTACGCGGTTTTCTTTTTTTTTTTTTTTTTTGAAAGATTACCTTGTCTTTAGCCCCGTATTCCACAATATTGGGAGACACACGTAGCAACACCTTGACAGCTCGACTTCAAAACTTGTACTGCTTGAATAACACGTTAAGTCTTATGTCCATTGCCCAATGACGAAAAAAGGAATGGGGGGTTCTCAGGGAATTCCCCTTGCGCTGCGTACCTTCCGAGAAGTGTGACTGGGGGTGGGAGGGTGTAGGGTGGAGGTGGGGTGAGAAAAATGAGAGCCTTTTATCACAGTCACGTGTCTCTTATATGATATGTGTACCAGTTAAAATGTCCGAATTGAGGGTCTACATGTTCGGAATACATTCCACGTACATTGACGCCAAATTCAGTAACTTTATATCGGTTTCTTAAGATTAAAGTCCACCCGAGAAGCGTTTCTCACCCTTCCTGCCCTCCCTCCCCCTCTCCCCTCCTCTCCCCTCCCAGCCCCTCCTCTCTCCTCTCCCCTCTCCCCTCGCGTCTTCGCCCAAGTAGAAGAACAGATAGGCCAGTTCACGCGGGCAGGGTACTAAAGGTCTGCCGTGTGGAACGTTGATATGTATATACACCGTCGCTGCAATAACATCTGACTGACTGCCTGACTGACTGACTGACTGACTGCCTGACTGCCTGACTGACTGCCTGTCTGCCTGCCTGACTGCCTGACTTAGTTACTTACTTATCTATTTCCTCTTTTCTTTCCTCGAGAGTGGATGACAGACTGGTTAAAGAAATAGTGTTTTCATCCAGTTGATAGGCAGCGGAGGCTTTATGTACTCATTGGTGTGTGTGTGTGTTTGTGTTTTGGGGGGGTGGGGGTAGCTTTCTGTGATGTGAGACAAGTTTACACAGAGTAGCTAGTTGTGCTATGATTCAGACATTTCATTATTTATTTGTGACCTCCCAGCACGAAATCAGTCTTAACTAGCATTTTGGGTATTTTGAGATATACATATCACTGGAAAGTGTACATTCTGCTGATTATTTTGGTACTTGAATAAAGCTTGTACTCAAAACAAAAAAAAATGTTGCCGTTATGTATGTTTCAAGTCATTAAGTTGTATGACGGCCATTTTGAGAAAACGGCCTCTAAACTTTCTACGTACTCTCCTACACATGTTTTCAAATTTCTTTATTTGGTGGCTTTGACCCTGTTTGTTTCTGATTTTAGCTGTCATTAACCGAAAGGTGCACCAAAAAGCTTTCTGTCAGTATGTTACATGTGGGGGTCTGTACAGGTTACGGTTCGCAATAAGAGACAAAAAGAGGTACGTTTGGTAAGAAATTGCGTTCTTTCTGCTACAATCAGTGCATTAAAATACCATTTTAAATTGATTAATGATACTTTTTCCAAAAAAAAGAAAATTCTGTTGGGGGATGTATTATAGTTCACAGAAATCAATTTGGAGAAAAAGTCAAAACATCCCAGATATACCCTCAGTCACCTTATCAGCTCCTAGTGCTGTTCGGCTGACTGCGAGTAAAGACTGAATTGATGGAGGGAGGTCACATTTATTTATCTGTTTATTTCTTTGGAGATAAGATACACAGACACACCTGTCATTTACATGTAACCCAGATTGTTCGAATGATAGACTGATACAATACTAGTAAGTAAAAATAAATGTGGGCCAGGTAAAACATAGGTTAGGCAGGACCTCAGGACCTGGTCAACTCACAGGTTTATGTGCAGGCTTAAGGCTTGTGCCATGATCACCATCACATGGCATCTGTGACGTTAGTGCATATGGAATTCGTTCCGAGCGCGGAGACGTAATCTTGAGAAACTGAAAATGAAACTGATGACGATGGTAGGGAGTTCCACTGGAATTGAGACTATGTGGTAAGGCTGATTCCGCCTCTGCTTTTATAAAATATCCTGGCTTCAACCACGCCCAAGACACACAGACAACCGTGTTGTTCGTCAGGGAAATTTTACCACTACCCTCAACGACGGATTAAGACTTAACTTATGATCCCAATCTTCCCAACGAGCCCATAGCACAGTCAGCTTTTGGGTAGGACTCGAATGGGGCTGTTAAATCCCGAAAACAATTCTTTGGATTTATAGGGTGTTTGAACCTACGACCTTACAATCAACAGTCCCTTGCTTTGACCATTCTACCACATTGAATGCTTATCTCGCAATGTCCTGATAATTTATGAAAATGAGGAGTTCGTAATACAGCGATGGTGCAGTGACGTTTCGTTGTGGATTTAGCACTAGAGTACGCTGTTTATCGTTGACTAGTACTGTGAATGACTTGTCTATTAATGGCATCAGGCTTCTATCAAAGGCGGTTCGAAACTTCTGCTTGTCAGCCTCTTCAGAAGAAATTTGCCCTTGATCGAAATAACTTAAAAGAGTACCGCCCAAGATAAAACTCTGGCGTTTTTTTTTGGTTTTTTTGTTTGTGTTTGTTGTTTTTTGTTTTTGTTTGTTTGTTTGTTTTATTTTTGTTTTGTTCTTGCTTGTGTTTTGTGTTTTGTTGTTATTATACGAAGATCATTGAAAAAGTTGTTTCGCAACAACTTCTTCCTCTTCTAACAGCCAATGATTTTACTTTTCCAAGTCTGCCTATTGCCTATTATAATAATAATAATAATAATAATGTTTATTTGTATAGCGCATATTCCATATAAAAACATGCTCACCAGCGCTTTACATTTCGCAAGAAAGGCTAAAGGTGATAAAAAATGTTCACAATTACATACACAATAAGATAACAACAAACATTAAAGCTATATAAGTAAGAAGACACATAAGAAACCACAGAATATTAAAACTTAAACACTGACTTATGTAATGAAGAAAGATTAACAGATTTTTCATATGAATAAAGAGGCATACTGTGTTTTTATATTGCTGCGTGTGTGTACTTGCGTACGTGTGTGTGTACATGTGTGTGTGCGTGCGTGTGCGTTGCTGTGCGCGTGTGTTTGTAAGAATGTGTGTGTGTATGTGTGTGTGTGTGTGAGAGAGAGAGAGAGAGAGAGAGTGTGTGTGTGTGTGTGTGTGTGCGTGTGCTATGTTTGCATGCGTGTGTGTGTGTTTATGCATGCAATAGTTGTACATAAAATTATAATCAATATTTTGAATGAAGATAAAAACAGAAAAATTCTAATCCATATACAGGAAAAACATTACAACTTCAGTATTACAGCATTAATACCTTGACAATCAAAATTCCTCACAAATTATAAACTATTCGCATATCATACATCACAATTTACATACAAACAAAGATTTGAAAAAGTTTCTTAAAGTATTTCAGTCTCTTTCCCACTCAATTTCTCCCCTATCCCTTCCTCAGCTGTACACATACAGTGATACACACACATGCTCACTCAAGCACACACACACACACACACACACACACACACACACACACACACACACACACACACACACACACACACACACACACACACACACATACATACATACACACATGCACGCACACACACCTTGCTCTATAGGCCCTTATACAAAATACTGTTATCCAGGCAGGAGAGATTAGTCTGATGACAGACTTGCAAATTAAGGCTCTTCAGGTTAGATGAGTTTGAAAGAGGTGGGTTTTCAGGTGCCGTTTGAAGGTTGAGAAACACTAAGTTTTTCTGAGAGACAGTGGTAGATAGTTCCATACATTTGGGCCAAAGACAGAGAAAGATTTTTTACCAAAGGTGCCTAGAGAGAAGCGAGGAACAGTCAACAGTGAGGTGTCAGAAGAGCGGAGCGTTCGAGAAGGTTTGTAACCCTGCAGGAGGTTGGCAAGATAGGATGGCATGTTCTCGTGATAGATACACTGAAAGCAGAGACAGGCAACTTTATATTGAATCCTAGCCTTTACCGGGAGCCAATGAAGTGTTCTAAGCAGAGATTTTGCACTCTCACGCCTGGGCTTGCGGAGAACAAGGCGAGCCGCGTGGTTCTGTATGCGCTGAAGTTTAGATAGTTGATTGTCATGAGACCTGCGAATAGAGAGTTACAATAGTCCAGTCTAGATAGTATGAAAGAGACAGCAAGCTTGTTGGTAGCATCAGTGGAAAGGAAGGAGCGAATCTTACCAATTCTGCGTAGCTGATAGTACAGAGTACGGCACAACTGTTTGACATGGGCTTCCATAGACAGTGTTTCATCCAGATAGAAGCCAAGGTTTCTAACAGTTTGTGAGAAAGATACATCACAACCAGAGATAGACATGGGGGCATGAGTAACCTGATTGACCTTTGACTTAGCACCAGTAACAATAAGCTCAGTTTTATCATCATTCATCTTCAGCTTGTTTTCACTCATCCACTTGGAGACATCCTCTATACAATCTCTCAGACTGCACGCAAGAGCGTCAAAATCTGATGGGGCAGAGGAGCTATTATATACTGAAACGACACTCCTCAAGGTTGCAAATGATATGTTGCTTGGTTTGGATAATGGTAATATATCTATTTTGAATCTCCTTGGTTTTTCCTCCGCTTTCGATATCTTAGACCATGACACCCTTCTGTTTCAGTTAGAAAATATGTTACGGTATATCAGCGTCAACATTTGCGTGAATCAAATCTGACCTCACTGACAGAAAACAAACTGGTGTTGTAAATGACCATTGTTCAACCTTTTGACTCCTGCACACTATACACCAACTGCAAAAACTTAACCCTTCGACCCCCTCACCCAATCGACCAGCTTCCTGCAAGAAGCTGATGGATAGGGTGAGGGAGTCAAAGGGTTAAGTTTTTGCTTTGCCAGCTTGGGTGACAACGCAGGATGCTGGAGTCGAAGGGTTAAAATATGCTGACGTACATTTTGAACTTCCGCAGGGCTCAGTTCTTGGTCCGGTTCTGTTCATACTGTACACAAACCTTTTTCTTTTTGTGTGAAAAGACATTCTGTCTCCATTCAAGCCATCTACAGATAATACACAACTGTTTGATTTTTGCCCTTCATAGAAAAAAATTATATCCTGCTGTCCATCCCAGTTCTTGAAAACTAACTGTAACCCATGTATCAAAAACCGGATGACAGAGAGCAAACTCAAACGGAATGACAACAAAACAGACGCCTTTCTCATCAAGTAAAAAAAAAAAAAAAAAAAAACAAAAACAATATTTCTCTGCATTTGTACAGACAACTTCCGTGTGTGTTGGCAACGCAAAGACTGTATTCACACCTTCTGTAAGGGAGTTAGTTACGTTTTACGATATATGTGATGATGTGGTCACTGGAGAGTTTCTTATCTCCAACATTTGTCCAAAACTAATGTGACTGCCCGCGTTCAAGCAAACAGGAACCAGAAGAAAAAAAAAACACGAAAAAATAATAAGAACTCGTATTCAATACAAGACAAGACAGGCGCAAATTTTCGGCTAACTGGCCTTTGTCAAGCGTAAGATCACAAACAAACACTACTCTTTTTCTCCTAATTTTTGTATCTGGTGTTTGTTTGTTATCTTTCGCTTGACAAAGGCCAGTTGGCCAAAAATTTGCGCCTGTCTTGTCTTGTATTAAATATGCGTTCTTATTCTTTTTTCGTGTTTTTTTTTCTGGTTCCTACATTTGTCGATAAACTTGCCTAGAATTTCGAGGCATTACTGTCATCCGCCCATACATTACCGCTCACACAGCAAGCACACTGATCTGTACCTTTGTCCTTTTCAAAGGCAACTGCAGTTCTTTGGTCTCTGGTTGTACACGATGCATTCTCGACAAACTATAAGAAGTTTGAAGATTCCACTGCCGGATTTGTTTTGGAGGCTAGCAAATAATAAAAATGATCACGCTCAGCTCTTCCTTTACAATGCTTATTAGCTCCCTGTCCAAACCCGAGTAGATTTCAAGTCTCAACTCTGTTCTAATTGCTCTCTCTCTCTCTCTCTCTCTCTCTCTCTCTCTCTCTCTCTCTCTCTCTCTCTCTCCTCTCTCTCTCTCTCTCTCTCCTCTCGCGCAAATAATAAAAATGATCACGCCCATCTCTTTATTTACAATGTTTGTTAGCTACCTGTCCAAACCCGAGTAGATTTCAAGTCTCAGCTCTTTGTTCCAATTACTATCCCTCCCCCCCCCTTCTCTCTCTCTATCTCTCTCTCTCTCTCCGAAACCACTCCCATCTACATTTTC
>JAPXFY010000020.1:24307794-24315294 GCA_030674185.1 Monoplex corrugatus | reverse complement strand
GTGTGTGTGTGGTGTGTGTGTGTGATGTGTGATGGTGATGTGGTGTGTGTGTGTGGTGGTGATGGTGTGGATGGTAGTGTGTGTGTGTGTTGTGTTGGATGTGTGTGTGTGTGTGTGTGTGTGTGTGTGTGTGTGTGTGTGTGTGTGTTGTTGGTGTGTGTGGGTGTTTGTGTGTGACGTGTGTGTTGTGGTGTGTGAAAGGAAAAAGAAAACGGACATAAACGAATAGCATCAATCAACAAAACAAAATCCTTAAAATCGCTTTAGAATGATATAAAAGTGCATACATATTCAAATGTGTGTATGTTCTCGCATCATGTGTGTATAGTTTGTTGGAGATGTGAGAGGAGAGGAGAGAGAGATGAGAGAGAAGAGAGAGAAGTGTGTGTGTGTGTGTGTGTGTGTGTGTGTGTGTGTGATGTTGATGGTTGTGTGTGTGTGTGTGTGTGTGTGTGTGTGTGTGTGTGGTGTGTGTGTGTGTGTGTGTGTGTGTGTGTGTGATGTGTGATGGTATGTGTGTGTGTGTGTGTGTGTGATGTGTGATGGTATGTGTGTGTGTGTGTGTGTGTGTGTGTGTGTGTGTGTGTGTGTGTGTGTGTGTGTGTGTGTGTGTGTGTGTGTGTGTGTGTGACGTGTGTGGTGTGTGTGTGAAAGGAAAAAGAAAACGGACATAAACGAATAGCATCATCAACAAAACAAAATCCTTAAAATCGCTTTAGAATGATATAAAAGTGCATACATATTCAAATGTGTGTATGTTCTCGCATCATGTGTGTATAAGTTTGTATGAGAGAGAGAGAGAGAGAGAGAGAGAGAGAGAGAGAGAAAGAGAGAGAAAGTGTGTGTGTGTGTGTGTGTGTGTGTATGTGTGTGTGTGAATGTGTGTGTGAGAGAAAGAGACAGAGAGAGAGAAAGAGAGAGACAGAGAGAGAGAAAGAGAGAGACAGAGGGAGAGAGAGAGAGGGAGTGAGAGAGATGACAGGCAGACAGACAGACAGATAGAAAATACGGAAATAAGAAAAAAAATCCATCAGGCTTTGACAAAGATCCCAAGAGGAAGCCGACGAGTTTTATTTCCATAGACTCTTTTCACTTGATTAAAAGCGTTTCGTTCATAAATAGAAAATGTAATGATCGTTACAACTAAATCAGTTCTGCACTAATTTATAGCGAACTTACAAGAACAACAACAACAGCAGCAGCGACAGCAGCAGCAGTAACAACAACAACAATATCAAAACATAACAAAGCAATAACAGAATCGCCGAATTAGAATTTGGATTGGTTTTTCTAGAAGGTTTCATATCAGTTGGGCTCTGTTTTCTAAAAGTATAGACGTATGTACTAATGTGCTGATACTAAAATTTGCGAAGTCGATCCGAGATCTTTTTCAATGGACTGAAAATGAACCTCACATTCAAAAAAGAAAAAAAATTCACACATTCACACACACACACACACACACACACACACACACGCACACACCACGCACATACGTATACACACACACACACACACACACACACACCACTACACACACACACACACACACACACACACATACACATACACGCTTTCTGCTTAGCAACTTTCTCATTATCAATTTATATATATATATTTTATTCTATTTGTCTTGAATTTCATTTCGTTTCACTTTATCTTAATTGTTTTATGCATTTAGATTTTAAAGAATGGCGTATACCAATGCAATACAGAAAGCAGATGGAACTTTCTGGCAGGGAATCAAAATCATTCCAGTGCAGTCGCTGTGTCCTTTACTCTCTCTCTCTCTCTCTCTCTCTCTCTCTCTCTCTGCTCTCTCTCTCTCTTCTCTGTCTGTCTTCTGTCTCGTCTCCTTCTCTTCCATCTCTGTTCTCTCTTCTGTCTGCCTCTCTTCTCTCTCTCTCTCTCTCTCTCTGTTTTATTTTTCTTCACAACTGTGGTTTTGCGAGATAGTATTAAAAAAAATCACTACGAGCGTAGGTATATTCAATTCGGTGATGTTCTAAATCAAAACAACTGTCAGCATTCAAGCCAGTAGGAACCGAAAATACAAACAAATGAATCAGAATGCGTATTTAATATAGCAAGACAAGACAAGACAAGACAAGACAAGACAAGACAAGGCAGGTGCAACTTTTCGGCCAGCTGGGCTATGTTAGGAGCATGCAAAAGACAACAAAAAAATAAAGGCACAAACTTTTTAAAAAAAGAAGTAATAGAATCCAACAAAGGTTCTACTGAACGTAACGGCATAAAAGTTTGTTGTTGTTGTTGTTGTTTTCTTTCTTTTTTCTATTAAATTTTGTGCATCCATTCTTTGTTGTCTTTTTATACGCTCGACAAAGACCAGTTGGCCAGAAATTTTGCCTCTGTCTTGTCTTGTCTCGTCTCGTCTCTCTTGTCTTGTCTTGTCTTGTCTTGTCTTGTCTTGTTTATATCATATACATGCTCTGATTCGTTTTTTCTGTATTTCTTGTTTGATATCATTCATTCACCGACCAATTTTTGTTCACAGGAAACTAACCCGGTCTCCTTTTAAAACAGACACCTTTACCGGAAGAGATCAGAGTAACGGTTCCTGCTTACGTCCGCCATGGCTAAATCATAGAATGTAGAATTCTCTATTGGCTACATATACCCATGCTGTGAACAATTCCGAGTTTTCTTCTTCTTCTTCTTCTTCTTCTTCTTCTTTCTTCTTCTTCTCTTCTTTTATTAGGGGTTTAGGATGAATTGCACGAGTTGGGATGATCAAAGACGATAATTTTATCATGCTGATGGGCATATGAGGGCTGTGTATTGTAATGTTTGGGAGTTGATTTATGTGATGAGAATGTACAGGGCGTGGGCGAAGTCGGTATATATTAAGGGGATTGTTGCGTTTGGCTGTTTGCTTGTTTGTTTGTTTGTTTGTTGTTTTGTTTGTTTATATGTATAACATTATAGATCGAGATACATGTTTCAATATAATCTATCGTTGATTATTCCAATGACGGACTGAACAAAGATAAAAATATATAAAATCCATACTTTAGATAAGATCTCAAACACTTGCCAACCCATAGGACTTAATTGTTGGCTTCAGGCTTATGCCATGAATCAGTTTGGATCTTTTCCATCACAATGGTATCAGTGACGTGGTATGGAATTAATTCCGAGCACGGAGATGTTGTCTTCATCATCATGATCATCATGTGCCATGCCACATGGGGTTGGTGATTATGGCCCTTCTTACGAATCTATCTTTTGTCGCTGCAAGTATATCTCTTACCCTTTCTATCCTCATCCATTCTGTAAAACTGTCTTCTATTTCTTCCATGGCTCTACGTGGTGCTCTTTTTCCGCGTGGCTTTCCTGTTGTGACCAGGCGTTCAAATCTAAACTTGCCTCATAACATATCCTATAAATGTTGCTTGTCTTTTCCTATTCTCCTTCATTAATGTTCTTTTTGTGTTCGCTTCTTTCAAGATTGTCTCGTTTTTATCTATCTATCTATCTGTCAGTCTGTCTATCTATCTATCTATCTATCTCTCTATCTATCTATCTATCTATCTATCTATCTATCTATCTATCTATCTATCCATCTATCTATCTATCTACCTCTCTGTCTATCTACCTATCTATCTATCTAGCTACCTATCTATCTGTCTGTCTATCTATCTATCTATTTTATCTATCTATCTACCTCTCTATCTATCTATCTATCTATCTATCCATCTATCTATCTATCTATCTATCTATCTATCAGGTTGTTTTTTTTTTATTGCTGTCCATTGTCCAGAAACTCTTAACATTCTTCTTCGAAACCAATTTTCAGCTGCATTAGTCTTACTTTGCTTGTTGATTGTCCACGCTTCGCATCCGTACAACAGTATTGGTTCTATTTAAGATTGGAGAACTCTCTTCCTGACGTTAACTGATTGGCATTTGTTGGTAAGAGCGATTTTCATTTTTTGAATGCTGTTTTAGCTTGGGAAGTTCTGCTGGACATTTCTAAAGTGCATTTGCCATATGATGATATAACTGTTCCCATGTCTCAGTGTTGTGCCTTTTGCCGGTATTTTACTTAAGGGGATTTCTTGTTGTTTTTTTTTTTTACTGATTACTGTGACTTCAGTCTTCTTATTATTTAACTCTACCCCTTTATTTCTACTTTCTGTATGGATTATAGATTGAGGCAGCCGAGATGTGGTTTCTAAGAAGGATGTTGAGAGTTCCATGGACAGCAAAGAAAACAAGCGAATAGTCTTGATGGAAGCAGACACAAGTAGATCATTCATAAGGAAGATTAGGAAAAGGCAGGCAACATTCATAGGCCATTTTACGAGGAAAGGGGATTTGGAACACCTGGTCACAACGGGAAAGCTGGAGGGAAGGACAGCACCGGGTAGACCCATGGAGAAGATACTAGACGGACTTGCAGAATGGCTGAAGACAGGGAGGGTGAAGAGATGCTTGAGGCAACAACAGATGGAAGTCCATAATCGCCAAGGCCATGCGGCAAGGCACCTAATGATGATGATGATATGGATTATATTCACAAGATTTTGTAGGTCTTTTTCGTTTTCTGCAATCAGAATGGTGTCATCTGCACAACAGAGGTTGTTAATCATTTTTCCTCCAATCTTTATCCCAGGGCATTCTTTTAGGTTCTCATGGTAGCTTGCCTGTAAAGTGAATACAAATTTGGTGACAGAGCACATCCTTGCCTAACCCCCTTTTTTGATGTTATCTTAAGAAACCGAAACTAAAACTGAAACTGAAATTGAAACTGAAGTAATCCCAGTGAGTTTGCTATTGCTATTTCAGTAATACATTCGTATCACAAACTATACAACGTTAGAATAATATGGTTTCAGTGCACCTGATCACAACATATAACATTATAATCATGCCTCATTTTCATTTTTTTTACTGGAAGATGTAATGAGTTAATTATTTAGTTGGTTAATTAATTATTTTCTGTCTGTATTAGTTAGTTTGTTGGTTAGTTAATTAATTATTTTCTGATTATGTTAGTAATCTAATTATTTTGCTGTCTGTACTCCGTAATCCACACGTGCGTTTCTTTCTCTTTCTTTTATCTTTATTGAATTGGTGGTGATAGTGCAGTTCAGATCTTTCTCGCTCTTGCAGGTTTTGCGTATGGATACACGGCCAGACTTCACAATTTTTGGCAACATGTAACATTATACTAATCTTACCAGTACCTCTAACCTTCACCCTTTGTGTCTGCAATCTTTTCAGAGAGATAACCAATCCTGAGAGTGTGCGATTGGAGGAGAGGGTGTGATCTAGTGTCGGAACTAGAAGTGATTACATCTGTTCCTACGAAACAGTCGTGAAAGAGAGGTAAAACGCAAATGTTGTACGCTATTCTTTGTTATCTGTTGTGTATGCTTGACAAAGTCTAGTTGGCTGAAAATTTGCTGGTACCAACTTCACGCCGTGTTCGTAATGTACCCCCCCCCCCCCCCCCTTATTTGACGAGTTCCTTTCATTATGAATGTTAAGTATGGCAAATCATAGACCTATTGCAGTGCGTGTACCCTTCGCTTATTCGGACAGCGTTGCGCTGGCGTTATTTTAAAAGTCTTACGTTATTAAGCTGATCTCTTCAACTGATACATGATACATTCATTACAGTGGAATACGCAAAATACGATCCCACACCTGCAGCTAAGGATGGACATATAGTTTCTTGTATTACCATAAACCCCACGGGTTATTTCAGCCATATAAAATAATACAGACATACAGACAGATAGACAGGTAGAGAAAGAGAGCATACGCACACGCACTAAAGTTAAGATAAAAAAAAAAGATCAAGTAATGCTATGAATGTTAAATAGAACCAATACTGTTGTACGGATGCGAGGTGTGGACAGTCAACAAGCAAAGCCAGAGCAGGATCGAGGCAGCCGAGATGTGGTTTCTCAGAAGAATGTTGAGAGTTCCATGGACAGCAAAGAAAACAAACGAGACAGTCTTGATGGAGGCAGACACAAGTAGATCACTCATAAGGAAGATTAGGAAAAGACAGGCAACATTTATAGGCCATTTTATGAGGAAGGGGGGATTTGGAGCACCTGGTCACAACGGGAAAGCTGGAGGGAAAGAGAACGCCAGGTTGACCCAGGGAGAGAATGCTGGACGGACTTGCAGAGTGGCTGGGGATGAGGAGGCTGGGGGAGATGTTAGGGGCAACGAGAGATAGAGATGGTTGAAAGTCCATGGTCGCCAACGCCATGCGGCAGGGCACCTGATGATGATGATGATGGATGAAAATAATGCAAGTAGAGGGGCGATGCAGAGTTTTTTTAAATGACGGTAATTGTTTTGTTGTGATGGCGCTGTTTTGTTCTTCTCTTCCACACTAGGCCACGTTCTGTTTTATCCAGTAACAGCACACTGCTTACACCAAAAGAACAGAACCATGCAGCACATCTGTACGATGAACGGGCCAGATGTTGAGAGAATTTTAGTTTCTTTATTGAGAAGGAGGGGGAATTACAGAACCATGTTTATTGGGACACAAGACTTGCACATAACCAGTCAAACTAAACCGAGCGCAATATCACTAAGACACGGCCAGGACCATAAAACCACAGTATCCGTAAAACCAAAAGAACAAAATCTCTGACTGACTAAAAACAAACAAAAAAGCAGTAAATAAATAAATAAATAAATACATAAAATAAACACACACACACACACACACACACACACACACACACACACACACACACACACACACACACACACACACACACACTGCACTCCTGAAACGCATGGTCTAAACTCTACGGGGCAGATAGGGTGAAGGAATCAAAGGGTTAAGTTTTTGCAGTCAGTGGAAAGGGCGCGAGAGTTAAAGATTTCATGGCTCATACCGAGACAGAGAATGGCCACGGGCCATCTGAAGCTGTGCTGTTGGCATACTCTTGCATCGGCGAGTCCACAACTGCTGTGTCATGGTGTGAAAATCACCACCACTACATATTCCACATCATAAAACCGTGAACTATAATCAGTAAAAATACTACACAAACGCAGTATGGTCAACTATAGTGCTCACTCCATGGAAGCACAACTAAGCCTATGTGCCTTTATCCCAATAATCAGTATGTGAAGTCAATCGAAACAAATTTACTGAATCTGTTTCTCAGCTCATGAATGACAACGCATTTCCTAAACTTTCTGGCTTGGTCAAATTAACAATCACATAACACTACTCAACAATTCCCTAAAAAAAGCTCTTCCGTAGTCTTACATTACGAATCTTATAAATAACCATAACAGTACTTGACCTCTTCAGGGATAGATCACAAATACGGCGTCACAACAGCACAGCTTCATATGGCCGAGAGCTATTCCCCCATCTCGACATGATCTGATTAATAAGTCTATGACTCCCGCACCAACTGCAAAAACTTAACCCTTTGATTCCCTCACCCTACCTGCCCTTTTCAGAATGCAGACAGATAGACAGGCAGA
>JAPXFY010000020.1:24272794-24302794 GCA_030674185.1 Monoplex corrugatus | reverse complement strand
TATTTCATATTTTCAATACATAAACACAATATTGCATATATATATATATATATATATATATAATGTATGTATATAGATATATAAGTAATACCAATAATGAAAACACAACATGCAGTATCTGCCTCAGTTTTCTTTGGTAACTTTTTCCGCTCAAAGTCAATCCTTCCAAGACCTTCCTGGACAAAATATCTGATCACACAGCAACCGAGTGTGTCTGACAAAGTTCTTGGGAGCAGAAAAAAAAAAAAAACGTCACAAGAAGAAACCTTGAGGTGGATTTTCTCAGTATCTTTTGTAAATATTTCACTAGAAGAAAATATGAGGCGGATTCTCAATGTTACTTTCTGAAATTTAATGCAAAGTGACTGTCAGCATTCAACCAATAAGGATTCAGAAACATAAAATTACAATGGGAAAGGGTATCTAACATACAAAGCAAGACAGGTGCAAATTTTCAGCTTACTGGCCTTTGTCAAGCGTATACATACACCAAACAACAAAATATAAATACTCGAAACCTAGCAGAAAAAAAAGAAAAAAACAGCAGCAAGAAAGCTGAGAAAGAGAAAGCAACAGCAACATGTCCAAGGAAACAACAGGAAGTCTTGCTACGTACTGTTTCTTTTTCCTGTTAAATATGTATTCTTTGTTGTTTTTTGTCTATGCTTAACAAAAGGCACTTGGCCACAAATTTGCACCTGTCTTATTCTGCACATCAAATATGCGTTCTCATTCTAATTTTGTCTTTTTCTTTTCCAGATATGGTTTGTGACCCCCGTGGTACGAAATCAGTCTTAACTAGCATTTTGGGCATTTTGAGATATACATATCACTGGAAAGTGTACATTCTGCTGATTATTTTGGTACTTGAATAAAGCTTGTACTAAAAAAAAATGTAGAAGTTATATATGTTTAAAGTCATTAAGTTGTATAAATGCTATTTTGAAAAAAACAGCCTCTAAAGTTTTTGTGTGCTCTCCTACACATTTTGCTTTAATTTCTTTATTTGGTGGCTTTGACCAGTTTGTTTCTAATTTTCGCTGTCATTATCTGAAAGGTGCACCAAAGAGCTTTCCATCAGTATATTACATGTGCAGGTACTGTACAGGTTACGGTTCATAATAAGAGATAAAAATAGATACTTTTGGTAGGAAATTGCGTTCTTTCTGCTGCGATTTAAATTGATTAATAATATTTTTTCAAGCAAAAAATTTCTGTGGGGGATAGATTATAGTCTACAGAAATCAATTTTGAGAAAAAGTCCAAACACCCCAGACAGACCCCCAGTCACCTTTTCAGCTCCTAGTGCTGTTTGACTGACTGCGAGTTAAGACTGATTTCGTGGTGGGAGGTCACATTAATTTCATCGCTTTGACAGGATCAGGTACTTTCATCATCAACAATATTATGATGATAATGATGACTGAATGATTGGTACAAAGCTATGGACATGACACCACATTTCCTGCAAATACTCTAATGGCAACCACTGCTCCAAAACTGCAGCTCAAAATTTAATGCACTTCCAGCAGATCATGGCACAACAGATCAGTTCAGATCCATATTTGATGTGTGGAAAAACGACAAACTGCATGGATGCACTATTAACATAATCCACTGTACTAAAAATTACATATTCATTTAATTACAGATGTAAATTAAAGATGTAAGAAAAAGAATCATGTATAAGTCGTGGGAAACTTACACACACACACACACACACACACACACACACACACACACACACACACACACACACACACACAAAAGTCATAGGAATGAATGAAAAGAATGAACCAGAGGTAGGATGAGTTCTTGTGTGCAAATTTGTGAACAAAAGGTGAGACTGCACATGATGTGTGTGTGTGTGTGTGTGTGTGTGTGTGTGTGTTGTGTGTGTGTGTGTGTGGGGTGCGTGTGCGTGTGCGTGCGTGCGTGCGCGTGCGTGCGTGCGTGGGCTGCGTGCGTGTGTGCGTGCGTGCGTGCGTGCGTGCGTGCTGCTGCATGCGTGATGTGTGTGTGTAACTGATAGTGTTAGTGTTGCTTGAAGCCCAGCAGACTGCGCAGACATATCAGGGCTATAACCATCTCAAAAAGCATATTGTACTCACAGAAGATTATAAAGAAAACACCTGGAAAAGAAAATTAAGTACACATATCAATGCATTCGAGCATGTAATCTAAGGATATGTCCCTGGCGTTGACCACTCTGTCCAATTTGTCACTATGGGATTTTAAAAAAATGTACCTGAATACAAATGTAAACTTAACTATGGACACTATAACACATGTATCAAAACAGGCCTAAATTTCCTAAAATTGCTTCTGCACATCACATTTCCTTAAATCTTAAAATGCACTTAATGCATATATACCCAATAATCAATCCTAAGAGAAATTAAGCAAGACTGCTTTGCTACATGTCAATGGCATTCTGGGCAGCAAGTAAGTCATAATATCATGAAACCTGATGATACCTAGAAACACAGCTTGTGCAGCTTTAAAATCTGTCGCTTGAAATCATCAATTCAACCACACACAATAAACAGTGACGAGGACTGGAAAAATAAGTATTCTCCAAGTTGTTGAGCAACACTGTATCATCGCTCATTCTCTTAAGGGGAATTTATATTCTTCTGTATGTTTCAATCACTGAATCAGTAAATAAATATGTTTTCAATTCTTCATCCAATCTTCTATGTGACTTTCAAGTCTCATATCACCGAATTGCAAATTACCCTCACAAAGAATATAAAGCCCAGTAAAAACAGAAGCAGGTACATTCAAAAGAGCAACAGATATGAAAGCCCATTTTTCATTCAAACCAAATGCATGAAAAGATATCAACATACTGGCCTCCCCAATCACATCATTTTCTGAAATCATGATCAGCAAGAATCCTGATGAGAGAAAAGTCTCAGCAGAAGCAGAGAGAACCTGCAGCACATCTATTCTCAACATGTAATAGATTGAATAGCCCTGGCACACTCTGAAATGAATATAAACTACCTGCTGGAATCCTATGAAGTCAAATCCTATGTTGAAATGTTACTTATAATATATGTTCTCATCCTAGAAAATGTCAGAAATGTGGGTTGAAATCTGTGAACACTAATAAACACATTTTGGTAATGATAACAGATGCATATATACCAACTGTGTACATGATCCTAGTCTTGCGTGTGTGTGTGTGTGTGTGTGTGGTGTGTGTGTGTGTGTTTTGTGTGTGTGTGTTGTGTGGTGTTGTGTGTGTGTGTGTGTGTGGTGCGTATCATGTGTATGTGTGTGTGTGGCCGCATGTGTGTGGTGTGTGTGTGGGGGGGGGAGGGGGAGGGGGGATAAGTGTGCAAGAAAAAGTTTCCATGTTCCAATCTGCACATACAAGCAAGACATGCTACACCTGTTCATTTTTGGACTAGCTAGTGCACATTTTCTTTTCAATTTTGTGTCAATGACTAGATACTTTCCCTCCTTACTTCAATTTCATTTTCTCAAATGAATTTACCATTTGTCTGTCTTGTTTTTTCTCTACTGTCCTTCAAAAAAAGAAAAAACAAACAAACAAACAAACAGAAACTAAACAAAAATGGAACCTGATATGCCAAAAGGAAAATGCCAACAAGACAACAACAAACTAATGACAAGTTCAAATATACACTGATTTAAAGGGGAAAAAAAAGTTACCATAACATGCCTACTCAATGCAAAACCCTTGAAGAGTTTCCCCACAGATATGTCAAAAACTGAAAAAAACCTGGCTTCACCATAACATGCCACAATTGAAGCTGCATTCCTACAATGAAAAATGGAAACATGACAAATATCCCCATCCAAAAACAAAATGGTATACACTCGGTGGGATGAAAATCATGTCAACGGTGTGTCTGTTTAATTAGAAGCGTATAATGCTGAAGGTAGGTTGCTGCTGAAATGTTTACAAAACAGACAAACCGAAATTTTACACAAACCTACGAAGTTAATACATGGAGAAAATCTAATCTATACCTGTAGAAAACCAGCTTGCGGCATCATCTTTCACTGGCATAATGTCCCAGAAAGCAAATGTGCTACTGCAATAACTATGAAAGACAACTGTCCAGCTACATGGTTTCCAAATGATTAATCACCTCCCCTTTTAGCCAGATCTTTCAATGTCCATCTGACCACTGTCTGTTATCAAACCTGAAGGAATGTGTCATGATCAACGTTTTCTTATGGATGGTCAGCCTTGTTGGGGGATTCTTTAACCCAATGGAGTCACAACTAAAATGCTATAGCATAACAGCAGCAACACACAAAAAGAGTGTTATTTTGGAAAAAAAAATCCATAATGAATAATAATGAAATGCACATGATCATATTATACAATCTAAAAAAAACAAACCCATTCTATGCTCTTTTAAAAATGTAAGTTCCTTGTCCATGCATGCTTCCAGTCTTTCTCAAAGGCCTGTGACAACCAAACAGTGTATTTCATTTTGTAGAAAAGAATACAAAATGAAACAAGCATCCATGAGAAGAACAATGCAGCCTTCAGATTGTGTACTCTCCCTTTAGTAGTCAATCACTTAGAAGGAGTCCCAAGTCTACTTTCCATCAAATCTAGAGCTAACGGCATGTCCTGCACAACTCCAGTGAGTTAACAAGCAAGACAACACCACAACCTTCCACAGCATGGTGTTGAAGTTCTACAGTGCTACTACAGCAAACTGTGGAGATGAGGAAAGCTACGTTGAAAAGGAACAGGTTGTGTGAAAATAAATGAAGACAAAAAAATATGTGAAAACTTCTCCATAAGTTAGGCCACAAAATTCAATTGCAGTCAGAACACACTGTACAGTCAAGCCATACAATTATCCATGAAATCATGTTTTATCTGTTTTGTGCAAAACTTCACCAGAAAAAAAAAGATTTGAGTAATTACTAACCCTAAATCACGGAAAAAAGATTTTTGAGTTATTACTAACCCTAAATCACAGTCATTGAAATCAATACCAAACTGACATATTACTAATACCTAGATAAACAAAAAATCAACAAATAAGGATTTCCTGTTGCCACGTTTAAATGTGTTTGTAAAGTAATCTGAACTATGTTTAGTGAACTCCAACAAGCTTCTCAATTTTCACACAGACAGATACAAACACACACACACTGATCATCTTTTAAACAAAATAAATCCTGCTGAATATCTGCAAAGTTCAGATCAGTAACCAACAACTGACAGTTAAAAATTAATCATAATGCTACATGTGAAATTAATGTACATTATTAGAGTCATTGAAAGCAAACCCTATCAATCTAAAAACAACAGAGGTTTTCTAGGTAATACAGCATGGAATGCATGTTTGTACATAAATTGTTAAGATGTCAACATGAAAGAACACCAATGCTACATACTTCTGATCACAAATCTGCGACATAACTTAAGCAACTGCAATTCCTTGATTAAAAGTACTGAGCATTTTCCATTTGGTGACAATCTATTTAAGAAAAGGCAAAAGGAACAAAAAAAAAGAACATAATTATAATGAAAATAGAAAATAAGCAGAACAGCCAAACATCCAATCAAACGAACTTGCTGCACTCTTGCATTCATTCTAGGTGGTTATAAATTGTGAAATTACAGAAAATTAATTCAAAAACAAAATGACTTCCTTGCACATAGATACTCACACACCCAGTTTCCACATGGCATCACGATAATCATTACCTGGAAACTTTTTACACCAAGATCAGAACTCCTGTAAATTGACATTCACCCCACAATGTGTACATCAGAACCTTCAAAGACATCATCCTTTCTTTGTCTGACTCATGCAAGTACATCCTTCACCTGAGAATCATGACACCAAGCTGTCCATCACAGTCTCACAGTTTCTGATCCCCATTCACTGCACACCATCATCTCAGAAGCTTTGCTATACCAAAATTGTTCTCTCACACATTCTGAAAGCTTTATGAAATCAACATCCTGACTCACACACGCTGCACATCTTCCAACTCAGAAGTCTTACAAAATCAAAACTGTTATCTCTTGCATATTCTTCCATACACACAGAGCCCAAACATAATCTCAGAAGCTATATAAGCACATTCACAACAAGATCGCCCAAACACACAATATCAATGTCCGTATTTTTTGCAACATATCTGGCATTACCTACATGTGTCCATTGCTAGCTCTTGACACCGATGAGGATGATGATTAAAACAACTACAACCAGTGCCAGAATCATGATACAAAGCATCTTGCGGTTTTTCTTTTGGTACTTCTCAGCTTTCTGCAGCTGCTGTAGTCCCTTTTCAACGGCAACAGTGGAGTTTTCAATGTTGTAATCAATACGATCCAATATGGTTCCCTGTTAAAGAAACATGTCGTATTTCAGTAAGTCTGTTCACAGTTCCTTTTACATAGAGAACTTATTATAAAACCACAACAACTATATTGTTTTAAAACAACATATATGCAAAACTAATACAGAAGCAAATTCAGAAATGATAGTTTTTATACCAAAATTACAGAAATCCTAAAGCAAACAAAGCCTCCTCTCCTACTCCTTGACAAAATTCAACTTTATGCAAATGTTTTGACAATATATACGCTCATTCCGAACATATCAATCCAAAGATGGAATAATTTAACTTCCACTCCTATAACTAATGACCTCCCCTCACCCCCCTTGCTTCCATTTGCAGACTACCTACACATAAGCTTTTTATGGAGACTCAACAAATGTGCCAAATCACCACTGGCAGATTTGTACAGAGTATATCTGAAACTGTCCAAGTGCGATACATCCCTCTCAAACAACTTAACTTAAAATTCAAAATCAGAGCGTATACCTGATCTACAATCATGGAGGCGAGATCCTTGAAGATATCATTGAGGTCCTGTATGGAACGCACTATCTGGCCAATCTCATGTTCACGATGTTGAACCACTGCACTGTTTTCCTCCACCAGCTGCATCTGGGCAGTGGTGAAACCCTGGAACACAGAAGTTTTCCCACACAATCAGAGATCTTTTTTTTTTTGCTAAAACAAAATGAACACAATCCAAAGCATTTAGACTTTCTTCTTTCCACGTTACAAAATGTATTTACTCAATAAAACAACGGAAATTATCTATGGAGTTGTTGGTGCATGTACACATGTGCAGAAGCAAAGAACATTAACATGAACACCAATAACAATAAAGCACATTATAAAAAATAATATGCAATGATAACATCAATCTATATGTTCTTCAGAAAGTGCTAAAGAGAACTCAAACACGCACACACATGTGCACACACATTTACTTATTTCCTTGCCTTTTTTCATATAAAAGCACAAATGTGAATAGACGTTAAAAATAATAATAATTGAACGAACACACACACATACCAGAAAAATACTACTAAATTTCATGACGTCTTTACGTTTTCAAATCATACACAATGAACAATCACACACACTAACATGTGCACATGTACACAAACACAGCCACATATACGCACACTCACACACACACACACAAACACATCATTTTTTAATGTTGTACATCACCACAAAGGAGAATAAAATTTCAAGCAAAGGTTTCACTACCAAGTTTTAATCTGCACTCCCACAGATGCCAGGCACATGTTTCATGATTATAAGACTAACCTTATCATAAGGGACATCATCTGCTGCAGTACTTTCCATCAGAAGACCAGTGTCCGGGCCAAGATGCGTCCCAAAATACTGCTGAGATCGTTCCTCCCTACTCTTCAATTCTGCAAATATCAGCATACAACTATGAATTAACCGTGATCAAACCTTTATGTTCCTTTGACTATCTCTGCCATCATGAATTGGACAGCATCATGAATATGACTATCTATGCCATCATGAATTGGCCAACATCATGAATATGACTATCTCTGCCATCATGAATTGGCCAACATCATGAATATGACTATCTCTGCCATCATGAATTGGCCAGCATCATGAATATGACTATCTATGCCATCATCAATTGGATAGCATCATGAATATGACCATCTATGCCATCACGAATTGCCAACACTGTGAACAACATACATGCATTTTTGTTTGTTTTGTTAACTTGCACACTGCTGGAGAGCATGTAAGTTCTCTATATGCCACTGACAGATGCAAGGATTATGAATACGGATGATGGATGAAATCCATTTCCCCAGGAATGGGCTACAGAATTGCAATCAGCCGAAAGTTTCATGCTTGAAACACCTGTGGAAAATGTGTACGCCAAATGCAACAAGTTGGAAGCAGACGTTGATACATGCACACCAGAATAAGAAATACGCCTGAACTAACGTTAGCTCAAAACAAATTTGGGCACTTCCTTTATCTCAAGGCATGAAGATTAGTTAAAAGATCTGCTAGCCCCTCCACCTGAACCCAGTGCGACTCATTCCAAAGGAATGCCTGAAGCAAGGACCTACTTTTCCTTCTCATTTATAGCTCAGATGAAGGTAAAATGCCAACATCCTACCTGTTATTCTTTAACAAAACAAAAAGTATAAATATACATAAGACAAATCAAGTGTAAGTGTTGCATCAAATAAAACATCTTACTTTTTAAATAAACTGACTGGCTTCGTCGGAAGTTGGAGGACATTTCCTGAAGGGTTCTAGCGAGAGATGAGATAATGTTCTGTGCCATTTTTTGTTCAAGCTGCTTCCCTTGCACACTTTGGGCTCGTATCTGCTGTACCAGCCGATGACAACGTGTAAACATCTGCAAACAGAAATGATAGAAAAGAATAGACAAATTTAGCTTAACTTATAAAGGATGCTGCGTAAACAGAATGGTTGCATTCATTTGTGTGTGTGTGTGTGTGTGTGTGTGTGTGGTGTGTGTGTGTGTGTGTGTGTGTGTGTGTGTGTGTGTGTGTGTGTGTGTGTGTGTGTGTGTTGTGTGTGTGTGTGTGTGTAGTGTGTGTGTATAGTGTGTGTGTGTGTGTGTGTGTGTGTGTGTGTGTGTGTGTGTGTGTGTGTGTGTGTGTGTGTGTGTGTGTGTGTGTGTGGTGTGTCTGTTCTGTGTCTGTGTGTCTGTATGTACATGGTTAATCTCAAAGTTCATAATCAGATTGATAATAATCTCTAGCTCTCCAAACACAGGACACAAGTGTTGCTCTAGTTCTTACTTGTGTGATCTGCTGGGTTTGTATCTCTATGGCATGCTCCTCATCCACACTGTCATCCATAGTGGGCCTATTGAGATGTTTGTCATGAAGTGCTGACAGCTCCTTCACTGTAAAAAGTATAAACAATAAGTTATTAATAACATCACAAAAACTCATTGTGTTCATTTATGCTTTTGTGTTGAGCAAAGCAATCATAATAATTCTGAATCAACACTCCTGCTGATGACAGATGAGCGATACATGCAAAACAGCTAATTACCAACATAATGCAACTTTGACATCTCAAAGCTTTAGAATGCAGAATTTCACTGAGTACAACTGAATTCCATGGAAAAATCGTTTTTCATGTTGCATTCACATTTAAATGGACTAAACAGAAGCAAGTTACTTCATAAAGTCTACAGAAAGGAATTACCTTGTTAGTTTGAAACCTTTAATGTATAGACTGTCTGTTACAGATGTGATAAATAAGCCATAATGCACAACACAAGAATTGAACGATGAAAATGCTTTGCAATAGGAAACCCCAAATAATCACGGCATACATGATAAACCCGATGTGCTAGCAAGTAGAGATTTTAACTACATCATGAGTTCTAATGTCAAGCTGAAAATGATGTTATTTCTAATATTCAATATGTTTCATATATGGGTCATTCTACAGTGCTGGTCACTCTGAGGGGTCACTCATTTTGATGAATAAATTATACATGAAAAACATGATTTTCTGCTGTTGTGTTTGGGTGTGTGTGTGGAGGATAGTTTTAAAAACAGTATTATGAAAAATTGTAAAAAAAAAAAAAAATGTATACAAATTTTGCAGAATAAAATGCCATGTGTCACACAAAAATGGCGGCCAAAAACGTGAAAATCAACCCTGTTACTATTGAGCCCCTACAAATTTATAAAAGATTTCATTAAAGTTGCTTGTATGGGTCTGAACACATTGATAAAACATAATACTTCACCTTGTCATGCATAAAACACAATGACAACGATTTATTTGTCACGCCTGTCACGAGCGTTCAATACGGCTCGACTCACGCACAAAGTCCATTTTGACTTGGTAGTTGTCATAGTCTGATTCAATTCATTGTTGCAATTAACGTTTGCCATAAAAAGTTATAGAAATACCAATAAAACAAACGCAATGCTTGCTTAAATTCCATGTGTCGCATGTGTCACGAGCATAACGAACGATGTTTTCCTCTCGAGTCCATTCAATCAAACCATCCGGGAGACCGAAACACCTCGAATATTTTGGCTTCATTGTTATAAAAATAGACCTTAGCCTGAAAGAACCTGGATGTTCCTGTGTGTTACTTCCCCTAGGCTTCATTTTGTAAACATTGAAGAGATCGGACACAGGTCACGAGCGTTCATAGTACACCAAATCAAGAAAATTCCTTGCCTTTGAGGGGCCATCGGATGTTGAGGTGAGTAAATGTCATTAAACATTCATCTCTTTATCATACAATATCATTTAATCAATCAATTTCTGCTGTTTTGTTAGTAAATTTATCGTTTAAACAGACTTGGTGGTTCTGTGACTTCCGACGAGCATGCCAATATTTTCGTTGATCTTTAATTATTATCGATTAATTAAACTGTTTAAGTTGCTATATTTAACTCACTCGGTACGACGAACGCTATAGCGGTCGTGATGAAAGGCACGGTTGCGTACATGAACGCGATAGCGGTTTCGATAATTAAAAATTTTTCGACGCTCCCCTTTAGACCTTGCTCGCCTACCATAGCCACACTGGTCACTGTAAACGTGTCAAGGGTCAAGGGGAAAGTTGCTTTGTGAGATTCTGTAGCCATACACTCGTCGGGAAACGACTGACTTCGGCACCCTACACGACTGGTAATCTGCATTCGTGTTGAAAATGGCGTCGCAGGCGAGTACGAGTTTTCGAACAAAGTAGATCGCGACGGCGGCGTTTTACTGCTGCTGAAGTGATTAAGTGCTTCAGACTGAAGGATTGGACATCGAGGAGTATGCTGAAGAAAATGGTGAAAGTGTATCAAGTGATGGAAGCTGCCAGCAAGAAGGTACTGACAGTAACCCAGTTTCAGACGACAGTGAAGTGGAGAGGGAGGTGGGCGTACATATCACGAGAGGCGAGCAGTCAGCGAGCCAAGTACAGTGAGTCACATGTCTGATGGAGGTTTCATTCACTTTCCTATGCATGACTGGCACGAAGATTTTAGTTTTTCTCCCACTTTGCCTCCTTCTCTGGCTCTTGTGGCCTGCTTGTCTCATTTGAGTGCCATGCCCCCATAACTCCCCTGTGTAACATTTGTAACATTTATTCATATAATATCACTAATAATCTTTTTTTTTACCCTGAGCAAAGTCTACTTTATTCATGTTGTTTTGTGCATACAAAGACCTTCTCACCTTTGACTGTGTGTTCATGGAGCTGATCAAAGTGTGTGACTGTACGGTGATCCTGATCACAAAATTTGGGGTATTTTCAAAATGGCACATGAAGAAGAAAAATTCAAGGAAGAACTTCAATATTTTGGCATGAACTAACCCAGCATGTAAATATTCAGATCTGAAAGTTTCATTTTGTTCCTTTATGTTTTGTATTTTTTGTGATTTTTTTCCTAACCCTTCAAAATGGGCCGTCCCTGGGGAAACGCAAGGGGAAAAACTCTCCGTACTGAGTAAGTTACTAGTAAAATAATAGACAATGTTTGTTTTGTGTGCCTTTCTGTTCAAATCATTAGCACTTTATGTTTAACAATGTTAAATGCTGTTTTTTTGGTGATCATAACGTACGTGACGTGTGACTTGCTTTCTGCCGGAAATCGTTCAAATTCTTTGCGTCACTCATTACAAACGTAATAGTTTTGAAATGTTTTGATGTTTTCTTGATCAATATTGGTCTATGTCACTGTTTTTATACATTTTCACCTTCACACATTGTTTCATTGATATGTAATTATATTTAAAAGAAAACTTTAGCAATAGTGACTTGTCTCTAATTTTTTTCCCACCACTAACATGCAAAATTTGAGAAAATGGACTTTTCATGTTTATAGCCCAACCATATAGCGGCTGATTTCAAAATATATGGTGGTAACATTTTCACGTCTCATCCATCTCTCCTCAACGTTACAGAGCAGTCACCATCCAGAAATACATGTCTGTAAGCCAACTCCATACATATCATGACTCAGGCCTGCTCTTGACCAAGAGTAAAATAAGCCAACAGGACACATGCCTTTGACAGACCTTGAACAATGAAACCTGGACATAATGGAAAGTGTCATGATTTATATGACATGATCAGCATATGTCCTAACATACAGACTTAGTACAAAGGTTTAACTTACGTCACATTATCTGCCATTCATTGGAAAAGTGGGCCAGGTAAATATTAATTTACATTTTTTTGTATTCTCCTTTTGGTCAAACTAAGAAGTGAAAAATTGTGAAGATGCTATGCTTTGTTGTCAGGACATTGTTTACTGAGAAAGACATTAAAGTCGAAATTTGACCCTCTACAAAGGTGTTCGGCTGTTGTGCACAGTAAGATGAAGATTGTCTGAAGAATACAACACAAATAGCTAATTCATAAATTAATATAAAATAAGTAATTCAAACAACAAAATCATATTACACTTACAGACATGCGTTTAAACAGTCACAAAACTTACACAGAAAAGTAAACTGAACATTCAGTCATTCTAGGCAAAATAAAAGCACACAATAACTTGAATAAGGACTTGTGTGCTTTGTTTCAGGTCTACCAGCAGGATGGTGAAACAGAAGTGGAGGTGGATTTCCTCAGGTTCAAAGGCAGCAGCTACACTTGGCCACAAGTTCGGGATGTACAATACAATACAATACTTTATTTTGTATAGCGCAAAATCTTGATAAAATCAAATCTAAGCGCTAAAACAGACACACACGCACGCACGCACACACACACACACACACTGCAAACACACACACATGCACACGCACACGGCTAAAATGGGGAGAAAGAATAAAAGCAATGGAAAATTATAGAGAGCATATCATATACAATTATATATTACAATGTGATTCCCCTCTGAGTGGAGACAGGCTGCAGGGGATTGAATGAGGTCAGGATTTTATGCAGAGGAGAAAAGGTGAGTTTTGAGAGCGGACTTGAAGGAGACAAAAGTAGGTTGCTGACGGACAGAGAGAGGAAGTTTGTTCCAGGAAAGTGGACCAGAAACAGAGAAGGCTCGTGGACCATAGGTATTGAGCTTAGTGCGTGGAAAGCGAAAAGTCAGAGGATCGGAGGCAGAGCGGAGGGTACGTGAGGGAAGATAGATCTCAAGTAGGCTTGACAGGTAATCGGGGGCTGCGTTATTGAGGCTTTTGTAGCACATGGTGTCTAGTTTGTACTGTATGCGCTTTGATACAGGGAGCCAGTGAAGTTGTGCCAGGAGAGGAGATATGTGGTCAGCTTTTTTCTTTTTTAGTACAAGGTGTGCAGCATTGTTTGAATGCGCTGCAGGATGTGAATGGTGGAGGCAGGAAGACCAGGCAGGAGTGAATTGCAATAGTCAATGCGAGACATTATGAAGGAGAGAACGAGTTTTGCAGTTGTTTCCACAGAGAGATACTTCCTGATCAGGCTTATACGATGGAGGTGATAGTAGCAAGATCTGGCAGTTTGAGAAACAAAGTTGTTCATGGAGAGGGTAGAGTCAATGCAGACACCAAGGTTTTTAGCTGAATCAGAAATTGGGACTGATGTGTTACATAATGGGAGAGAAAGAGGAGGCAGCTGAAAAAGTTTCTGATGGGTGCCAATGAGGATAGCTTCTGTCTTGTCGTCATTAAGCTGAAGTTTGTTGAACGTCATCCAGTTCTTATATGTCCGAGTAACACTCAGTGGTGCAGTCAAGAGGCGCTGTATATTGTCTGGTGTGTCACTGTCTAGAAGTTGGGTGTCATCAGCATAGAAGTGTGTTTTATAGAGTGGGAGTTGATGATGGTAGACAGGGGGGAGGTGTAAAGAGTGAAAAGAACAGGGCCAAGGACAGATCCTTGTGGAACACCACAGGTCAGGTATGCAGGTTGACAGTAATGCCATTGATTAATGAGAACAGTTTGTTTTCTGTTTGATAGATATGAAGTGAACCAGGAGAGAGCAATGTCAGAGATGCCAAAAGTATGATGAAGTCTAGAAAGGAGAATACCATGATCAATGGTATCAAAGGCTGCAGACAGATCAAGGAGTGTGAGGAGAGAGACTTTGCCAGTATCAGTTGCAAGGAGGAGATTGTTGAGAATGTGTAGCAGGGCAGTTTCAGTGCTATGGCACTGGCGGTAGGCTGACTGGAAAGGATTGAGGAGATTGTTGGCAGTCAGGTGAGAGTTCAGCTGGTTGAGGACAACTTTTTCGATAGTTTTGTCAAGAAAGAGAGATCAGAGAGAGGCCGGTAATTTTTCAGTTCATTTGGGTCTAAATTGTATTTCTTGAGGAGAGGGTGAACGACAGCAGACTTGAAAGAATCTGGGACAGTTCCAGTTTGAAGAGAAGTGTTGATGATGTCAGTGATGAATGGGAGGAGAGTAGGGAGACAGTCAGAGTGGAGAGAACCTGGTAAGAGGATCCAGTTCGCAGGTTCTGAACGACATGGATCTGATTGTGTTGAGAATTTCTTCTTGTGGGACTGGGGTAAAAGTAGTAAGAGGTGTGCCAGAGAAGGAAGGGTCAGGTGGGCATGGTTAACAGGGTGTCCTGTCAAGCCTGTCACGAAGAGTTTGTATTTTGGTGGTGAAATACTTGGAGAATACAGATGGGAGTTCTTCATTTGTGTGTTTTGTTGGGAGAGGTAAATCTTTTCGTGTGCCAAGGAGATGATTCATGGTTGTAAAGAGTTCTCTTGAAGAAGAGGCATTCAGGATTTTGGTTTGGAAATAGCTTGTTTTTGCAGATGCAATGAGGGTGGATACTTTTGTTTTAAAGGTTGGAAAAGTTGCCTATGTACAGTGAGTTTGGATTTGCGCCAGCGGCGCTCTGCTCTGCGGCGGGCACGTTTTGCACAGGCAATCTCATGAGTGAGCCAGGGGGTAGGGGGGCGGTCAGGTAAAAGACTGGGTTGTGGCTGGAGCATGAGTGTCCAGAAGATGGTGGAGAGTAGTATAGAATTCATCGGCAAGGTTATGTGACTCTTCAGAAAGGAGGCGGGAGGCATCAGATGAAAATGTGAGAGGTCAATAGATTTGAGATTGCGTCGAGTCACTGTGCGCGTGGTACGGGAAGGAGGAGAAATGTCAAGAGAACAGAGAATTGCAGAGTGGTCAGATGGAAGGGCTGAAGTTAGATGGGTAGAAAGAACTAGGCAGTTGTCAGTAGCTGAATTGTGGTGATCACGAGAAATGATCCAGTCAAGAATGTGACCTTTTTTATGGGTTGGTTCAGAAATATGTTGTGTCATATTGTGACTGGACAGAGAATTGATGATATGTCTTGTGTCATAACGGTGAGTGTTGTCGTAGTGGACATTGATGTCACCTAGAATGATGAGATTTCCAGGTAAGAGGCAGTAGTAATCAAGAAGTTGGTCAAAGTCAGAGAGAAACATGGATGTGGTGAGCTTGTTGGCAGAGCTAGGTGGAGGTCGATAGACACAGGAGAAGGTGATGGGGTGAGGGGTGGCTTGGAAGGATACTTCAACGTGCTCGAAAGAAGGATGGGAGAAAGGCAGAGACCTGCAGAAAGATATAATAATAATAATAATAATTACAATATTTATATAGCGCAAAATCTTGATAAAATCAAATCTAAGCGCTGAAACACACACACACGCACGCACACAGGTTCTGCGTTTCTAATACCAGCTCTTAAAATAGAGAAATCTTTCCATATAGGACCCAACAAATCAATATTTACAGCTGAACTCTTTGCAATACTGATGGCTTTGAATTACTTAGTAAATTATCCTCGAAATATATCACAAATCCTTTTCTGCGTTGATTCTAAATCAGTGCTTCAGGCTCTTGAATTGATGAAATTAGACACTAGATGATCTGAAATGGTAATAGAAATTAGCCATTTAATTCATTACTTATCCCTAAGAGGAACTGATCTTACTTTTTGTTGGATACCATCTCATTGTTCGTTTCATCATAACGATGTGGTTGACAGGGCTGCCAAACAAGGAGCTAAGAGTTCACTAGAATCAAACAACATAAAACTTTCTCCCTCTTTAAATGAATCTTGTAATTTAGTAGACGCCTATGTTTGGAAACTGTTTCAAGATAATCAGAAAAAGTACAATACTAATAGCATGGATTTTAAAATCAGCAAAATCATAAACAGTCTACTACAAACAGATCTATACAGTCCCTTATGTATAGGTGGAAACTCGATGCATTCAAAACAAAGTACACCAGAAATATTGCCTGTCTTTGTGGACAGAAAATTACGACCAGTCATTTACTTTCTTGCATTAGTATAAAGCGATACATTCCGATACTTTCTACTCGCACAATTTCCACATATTTGAATCGATCATTATTGACATATGAATTTTTCGTCAGCCTATCTAAAAGTCCAATAGTTCAATATTTATAATTCATTCATTTTCCTTTTCATAGTTACAGTTAGCTAGTTTATTGTAATATTTGTTGTAGTATGCTACTTCATTTGTCATGTTTATGCTTTCCTCCGACATTTGCATTGTCCTTGCTTCTTACTTGTTTTTCACATGGTTTCAGCCCGAATGTTTTTTTTTTATGCTCGAGTGGGCTAAAAGTAATATGAATTTAAACTTGAACTTTTTAAAAAAAAAAATTTTATTTTATTTTTAATTTTATTTTATTTAATTTATTTATTTATTTATTTATTTATTTATTTATTTATTTAAAAAAAAACTTTTTTTTTTTTTTAAACCAAGACTACACATAAACACCTGCATTTACCCTTCCTATTTCTACTCCCCTTCCCAACATCGCTTCGTTTTTTTGTTTGTTTTTTTTTTGTTTTTTTTCATTTATTTATCTATTTTGTTTTATCTTTTATTTATCATTTATTTATCATTATTATCATTGTTATGAATTATTAGTTTTACTTATTTATTGGGTTTTTTTTGTTTTGTTTTTTTGTTGTTTTTTTTGTCTAAAATCACTTAAGTGAATAGACATTAAACCAATGACACCACACACACACACACACACACACACACCACACACACACACACACACACACACACATGGCTATAAATGGGGAGAAAGAATAAAAACTATGGAAAATTATAGAGAGCATATTATATACAATTATATATTGCAATGTGATTCAAGACTTTCCCAGATAGGCGGGAATGGAGTGAGTCGTTGTAGAGGATGGTGATACCACCACCTCGGGATGAGCGATGGAAAGAAGCAAGCCTGGATCCTGAAGTATCAGATCACCAGACTGATGGACAATCCCGAAATATCGGACTGTGGCCACTATAGATTCTAATGATTGTCCATGAAAACATCAGCTGTGATCAGTAGAGTGTGACTTCAAAAAAAATCTGACCTGATATTGGTTGTTCAGTCTGTAATTTAACCATTCCTTTTCACGCATGTCACATCACAAGCGTTACCCATCTAAAAACTGTGTTCATTAACTTTGAAAATCTGAGTTCATTTTACTTATTAATTATCACTGTGTTTCATTCCCTTTAAGTGATGTATAAAACACAGTTGTTCTACATTATCAAATATTTGTTGAAATGTAACAAACAAATTTACTCAATGTGTAACGCTTGTGATGTGTATTTTTTTGTGTCACATTTTATTAGCCATACATTAATAAAGTGCCTGCATGAAATCGTGTCACAGTCATATATGAGTGAAAATATAGAATTGGTACCCAAAGGGGTAGTGAACATTTTCCTCTATTACAGCTTAGAAATTAACTCCCAGGTAGCATAAAGGCTACTAATGTACTAAGTTAACAAAGGAGAAGCTGTGGTAGCAGCGATGGCACCACAATAATTTTCATTTTTAAGAAAAGTGCACTTTAAGTGCAAAAAACAAACAAATATGGCCGCTGAAAAGTTGCAGCTGAACATGTGCTTCGAATGTTGCAGTCAAACACACACACTGTTTCAATTTATTGCGTGGTGATCGTTTTAAATCATCAATAAAACGTCAATTAAACTGTGACGACAACGCGATTAATTTTGAAAAGCGTGTTGCGTAATTATAGACTCCTGAAAATGACCATTCCGTATTCACAAGCGGAGTCACGCTATGGTGTGTGCACTGCCTGTCCGCTACACACAGTGCCATTCATCTCAAGCACAAGTTCAGCTTTTAATCTTGAAATAGATATGAATTACCTTACAACCGATACCATTTAACAGAAATAAAGCAAACTATTAAATTTCTATAATTTTTTTTGTGAATGGCGTCACACTTATGATGCACGGAACGCCACAACTTCGAAGTCCGATTGTAGCAGATGAACGCTGCCTGGCCAGTCGAGCGACTGTCTAAAACGACTAATCATATGTACACATTGAGTGATGACGTTTGTGCACAAGTGTGTACTGCTAAAAATAGCAGAAGCACAAAAATCTGTGTGGTGTCACACATCATGTCCTTGTAAGAATGGAACGAGAATTCCCCGCACGAAATCAGGTCAACCCTTCAACTTGCTTCAAGACTTTTCCAGCCCTTCACTGTGTTCGCGATGAGTGCATGATGCCTTTTTTAAATCTCTTTTTGATGTGTATATGAGTTTAAATGTGTGGTAAAGCGTAATTTTAGTGAAATGGGTTGATAAATCCCAACACTGGCTTATTTGTCTCATCGGATTGTGTGTGGCACAGTGTGTCACACTTGATTGTTGACGATCGTAACGGCATCGTCTCTGTTTTAAGAATTTTAGCATGATGAAATATGCCTAGTGTTGTTAGATGACATGATGTATCGACACAAAAGATAAAAGGTCTTAAAAATCTAAGTGGAAAAGCCAGTTTTACTTTTAGACTTGATCATTGCCTGAAGATATGTCATGTACCTCACGGTGTCACATGTAATGTCAGCGGTGTCACATGTGAAAATGTGACACAAAACATGATTATCATGATGATACTTTTGATTTTTGCCTAGAAATTAATTTAATATATCTGGTTCTTATGCACACAGTAGCTGTTGATCATGCAAAATAATGATAATGCACAGACTCTTACAAAATAGTGCAAACTGAGATCAATCTTAAATGTTTTCACAGTGGCGTCGCGTACCTCAAGGTGTCACACTTTTCAAGTGCTTATATCTGTACAATATGAAATGTTACATTTGTGTTTTCTATCTTGTTTGGTTCCTTTGTTGTCCAACAACCACAAGATGCAGCAATTATTTTGTATTTTTGTATATATTTCAGAACTTTGAGCCATGTGGTGTCACACTGTGATGCACGCAACGCCAAGATATATTTTGATTTATTATGCAAATTACTAAAAAACCAAATGAGACCCAGCTTTTTAATTTATGTTCCCTTAAACTACATTGCTTTAGCTTTCAAAATATGGCAAAAGTAAAACTATACCTCTATCTTTATTTTTGACTGCTCTGCAACCTTTGGCTTTGGGGTACCAATTCTATATTTTCACTCATGTATTATTAATTCCTAAGTGCAATATATGCTACACAAAAAAAATCAACTGCTATTGTCATTTTTTTTTACTCTGTATAAAGCACTTTGAGTCACAGTGTCACAAGCATAACAAACACACACGTCCCTTCATTATCCCTACACACCATGGACGCGACTAGTTTGTGTATCTTTCTTCCAAGTATGTGTGAAAATACATATATGTTTTGCATTGTTAAGCAACCATTTTAAATGGTATATCATATATATGGCCATTTTTTGTTTGCATGCAATTCACACTTTGAGTGACCAGCACTGCAGAATGACCCATATATATATGCATTTCATTGTCTCAGTGTTGCTGTTGGTCACTCACGTACTGAGGAAACAGTAACTTACAATACATTCAAGCAACCTGTGAGCACTCACCAGTATATATATGTCTTCTTTCTCAAGTTTGTGACATGGCACATAATAAAACTGTTCTTTGTATTAATGTGGACATTACTAACAAAGCTGAGACTAAAATTAGACATATACATTTCTTTTAAGTAAAGATGATAAAATTGGACAAAATGATAACAAATTTTCCAACTTCTATAGTTCTAAAGTCACTTACTTTTTTCTTTGATCTTGGTGAAGTCGTACTGTATCTCAGTGACTTTGTCAATCCAATCTGGTGGCAGAGCAGATGATCTTGTAGAAACCATGCCCAATTCTGGGTCCATCTGGGCACTGGCCATAAGAGATGTTCTGTCATCAGCTGTCTGTTGGCAAGGGATACCATGGAATATACTTTTTAATGATGCTTCATTTTGTCCCCTTTAATCAGTTTATCTAAATCAGTATACAGTGGAAACCTGATATAACAGGGATGATGGGACCAAATCAAAATCCCTGTTATATCAGATCCCTGTTATATCAGATATCAAGGGAAATAAGGACTGATCAACTAACTCTTGATCTAGGCCTAGATCTGGTCTGGTGTAAGTGTGCAGTAAGCTTACAAACTGAATGATGGCGCAGTCAGTCACTGACTCAGTGGCCTCAGGCCTACACGCTTGCGCGCGCATCACGCTCGCATTCTTTCAGTGTACAGTACACAGTATACCAAGGCTAGCCTAGATCTAGATCTAGGCCTACTGCGTGGCGTGCTGAGTCTAGGCCTAGGCCTTTCTGCTGCAGAGCCCGTCTCGGCATCCCTGCTATAACTGATCGAGCCCTCTTGTCTCCCTGTTATTGCCGATAAGTTTTAATAGAGACAAAGAGGAAGAAAAAATGGGGATTGAAAAAAGCCCTGTTATATCCGGATTCCTGTTATAACCGGTCCTGTTATAAATGGTTTCCACTGTATATGTAATACACACACATCAAATCTATATCAGTATATGTATTACACAAACACATCAACAGGCCAGAATTTTGAGAAAAACTACTGGGCATGGCAGACAAATAAGAAAAAAAGCAGCAGGTAAAACTAAAAGAACCATGACCCCTTGGCACCTGCATCTGACCAGACTACTATCTTAGTCACTGTGGCAGGATTTGCCTTCTGGTTCCAGGTTATACTTGTGAGTACGCACAGTGCCTGCAGCTGACAATGTACCAACCTTCATCCAAGCCAATCACTTCTATGAACCATCTCTGAGACTGACATCAGTCAGTGATTCTTTCCCATTTACACTGAACTGAAAGATGTGACACACTATCTTCGTTAATTTTACATTTGCATGTGTCACAGAAGGCTTTGATAGCTTCACAGTTTTTATGTTGGAAGTAGACATGGGGTCAATAGCCACAGTAAAATGTACTTCAGATGAGGATTTAGTAGATCAGAGGTTTACACTTTTCACTAAGGGGTGTGAGTGTTTTTTGTTGTTTCTGTATTATTTCTTTAGTTAAAGTTTCTGTAACTATTGCCTTTTTTTTTAAAAACAAGCTTTCCACACAATCATAATAAAATCTTCCTTAGTAATCTTGACCACAATGTGTCCTGTTATAATAGATCTATATAAACAGTGTGAAAATCGGGCTACTCTTCCCAAGAAGAGTATATCACCTCATTTCAGCATCTTCTATTCATGAGACTCAGACTGAGTCAGAGAGAGACAGTGAGAGAGAGAGAGAGAGAGGAACAGAGAGAGAGAGGAACAGAGAGAGAGAGGGGGGACAGAGAGAGAAGGGAGACAGGGAAAGAGTGAGAGTGAGAGAGAGATTGCGTGCGTGTGTGTGTGTGTGTGTGTCACTGGTGTGTGTGTGTGTGTGTGTCACTGTGTGTGTGTGCCTAGTTGGCTAGTATATGTCCGTGTGTGCACCTGGTCATCACAAGTCAACACGAGAGAGAGAGAGAGGAGAGAGAGAGAGAGAGAGAGAGAGAGAGAGAGAGAGAGAGAGATCTGATTCTGCGATTGATTCTTGAAGATTCACTGAAAAAGCGTAGGCGATCTTGACGAGCTGTTTGCCAAGGGGACGATACAGGCACATACCTGCTCGGAGAAGATGTGCCTACTTTGGAGAGCATTGTTCCTCATCAAAATGAACACTTCCGTTAAGCTACGTGTCGCCATTTTCAGGCGGTTGATTAGCGTCTTTATGTCAAAACAAGACTATCTGATCATTTTGTACGTGGACCCATTATGCGGCTTTCAGAGACGTTAGCGGCCAAATAGTTTACTTCCTGCTTGTCCCTTACAACAAATAACATTACGGTTAGCTCCCTTGCGTTGTCTGCTGTACTTGGCCGCTGCGTGTGTGTGTTCGTTCTTTGATTTAACGTCTTTTCACTATGAGTGATATTAGACGAAATAAAAAATTTAAAAAAATAAAAGTATGTGAGATGAGAGATGGGTTGGTTGGTTTTGGGGCATAGAGGAGACATAGTTATAGACATAAGTAGGTGGGAAAATAGAAAAATGGAACAAGAACTTAACACTAACATTTAACATCAACAATGTGTATGGAAAATTTAACTCTAAAGTACAAACTTCATAAACTTAAAGTAATGCATTAACAGGACTGTGAACCAACGATTCTGAAATTTTAACTGACAAAAATTGATCGGAAGTTACTTCTTTAAAATGAGTTTCAGAATAATTTTCTTGTGTAAACATTTTTGGTAAAAAAGAACGTAGCATTTTGCAGTAAAATAGATAGTGAAACAGTGTGAATTGTTCGCCGCAAATGCACTTGACATTTTTACAGTATTTTGTTTTCAATGCGTTTAGCTGAATACGAAAATGAACAGCAACAATCGTTCTCAAATGATATATGGAAGAAAACTGCATTTTTTTACACACATTTGAAATGAAAGTTTTATCATTTGTTGTGACACAAACTTTTCATGGAAATGTTCATGAAAACGAATCCATGAGGCTGATTCTAGCAAGTTGCAAACTTCTTTTACGGAAGTATTAATACGTAATTCTGTAGTATTATCAGAATTGTGTGCACCTTGCTTAGCTGCTCTGTCAACTACTTCGTTGCCGTGAAGACCAACGTGAGAAGGCACCCAGCATAAACTGAGATCTGTACCTTTTATCCTTAAACAATGTATAAGATGATTTGCCTCAGTAATTATATCAGGTCTTGTGTCTGTATCAAAAGACTGCAAGGCATATAATACAGATTTTGAATCAACAAAGAGAACTACTTTGAAAAATACATGTGTAAGGTTTACTAGATAATGCAACGCTTGTAAAATAGCGACTAATTCCGCTGTAAAGATAGATATATTTGCCCCAATGAAAAATTACTTTATTATTTTATATTTTGGGACATAAAATGCTGCTCCAGCACATTTATTTTCTAAGACTGATCCATCGGTAAAAATATGGAGGTGGGTACGGTATTTTTCATCGATGGTTCTCTTGCTCTGCATATCGAAATGTTAACGTTTTCATATTTCTTAGCATCTGTATAATCAATATCAAAAGTAGCTTTTAGCATTTCCCATGTAGGGATGGGCGTTGTGGATGGTGTTTCAGCTATTTCATCCAGATTTATGTTAGACTGTTTGACCAGGTCAGATACGTAAGTTGCAACAGTCATTTGTGATGAAATGTTCTTTGCTCGTTTCGGAAAGTCAACATCTGACCTGATTTTTATTTCCTTACTCACAAAATTGTCCGTTTGTGAAGAAGTTCTAACGGCAAACTTTGCTGTCGCTAACTCACGATAGTTGTTCAGAGGCAGAATTCCAGCAACTTTGTACGTTTCCAGACAAGAAGCATGGACTGGTACACCTAGTGCAATTTTAAGACTTTTGTAGTCTAAGCTTTGAATCTTCTTTAGTAAACATTTTGGTGCACTGAAGAACACTTCTTGCGCATAGGATAATTTAGATCTTACAAGTGCTGTTGACAGATGAAGTAGTATGTTTGTATCCATTCCCCAGGGTAATCTGCTTATTATCTTTAGAAAATTTAAGGCTTTCCTTGCTTTTGTTAAAATATAATCAAAATGGACATTCCAGGTTAATTTCGATGTTATAAAGACTCCCAGAAATTTTACAACCTGCTTGTAATGTAGCACTTCACCATGCAGTTTGAAAGTAGGCAAGTGACTTAAAGTACCACCAGGATTAAATAGCATCATGTTAGTTTTTTCCGCTGATAACGACAGTCCATTTTCTAACATGTAATTTCCAAGATTATCAAGATCAGACTGATACAACTTCCTGATGTAATAATTCTGTGCTCTCTGTGGAGTTGTCTTTTTTAAAGTAATATTCATCCAAATACATATATCATCAGCGTACTGTACCAAAACAACACGATTTGAGAGTGCATTAGGAAGATCCTGTATAAGGATATTAAATAAAATAGTTGCTATCACTGAACCTTGAGGGATTCCCATGTCAAGACGTCGCGAAGTAGAATAACTTGTTCCCACTCTTGCTTGAATTGTTCTATTGGCTAAATAGGACTTAATATAATTATACATATTGCCAGATAAACCAATAGATTTCAGCTTGTACAATAAACGTGTATGCCAAACTTGATCATACGCTTTTTCCACATCAAAAAAAGTTGCCAAAAGACTTTTTCTGCGGGCAAACTGTTGTTTTATCTGAGTTGTAAGTTTAACCAGGTGCTCAACTGTGGATCTCCCTTTTCTGAAACCTGCTTGGTTTACTGGAATAACGTTATTTTTATTACAGTAATGTATAAATCTGTTTAATACCAATCTTTCCAATAGTTTGCTCGTATGGGACGTCAAAGCAATAGGTCTGTAACTGTTTTCATTGTTTTTAGGCTTTCCTGCTTTTAATATAGGTATAACAATAGACTTTCGCCATACCTGTGGTACAGTTCCACTCACCCAGCATTTCTGAAAAATGTTGTGTAAGAAAGTAACATAGTTTTCTGGAAGATGCTTAATCATTTCAGTTGAAACTGCATCAACACCTACCGAACTCCTTTTGTTGTGTAGAGACAAGATTGAGTTTTTTTTAGCTCTTCTAAGGTGATTGGAGCATTAAACCAGCGATCATTCTGAGGTATTGGATCAGTGTAGATAAGGTTGTTAGCTGCCATTTCTCTGTAGTGTTTGTAGGTAGGAGACAAACCATCTACTTTACTATTTTCAGCAAAAAAAATCCACAAAAGTTTCAGCTTTGTCCATGTCGGAAGGAAATTTGTGACATGTATCAATTATTATTGGACACCTAGGTAAGCTGGCTCCATTTTTCATTTGATTCATTTTTGTCCAGTCTTTATGGAAATCCTTAAAATCTGAAATTTCTTTGGTGTAGTATGATGCCCAATAATCTTTCTTTGCTTCAGCAATGATTTTATTACATTGGATGTTAGCAGTTTTCATTTCCTTATGATCTTCAGGGTTTCTGCTCTTGATGTAGACTTTGAATTTCTCTTTTTTATACTGAACTGCTTTTTCGCATGCCTCTGTCCACCAGACATTACCCAAACGATTATTGGACTTAAAAGATTTGAGTTTCGGGATTGAGAGGTCTGCAGCAGCTAGAACTGACTCCTGGAATTTAGAAAACATAACATCTACATTTTCACCTTCATCATAATTATATTTTTGTTTAGCAAGAGCAGTCCGAAAGAATGACCAATCAGGGCGCGTATAATTATATTTTGGTATAATATCAGGTGTGCTGTCTTTCATCTTGATGTTTTCATTAGTTATTGTTTATGATGATCACTTCCCAAAGTATCTCTGTGAGTGTCCCAGGTACAGCATGGTACTAATTCTGGTGATATCAAAGATAGATCGATGGCTATTGCCCGGTGTTTGGAGATATCAGGAATTCTAGTGACACTTCCATCATTTAAAAGGTAAAGCGAGCTGTCAACTATATTCTCCACCAAATGATTGCTTGTAACAGTGCAACAATCTTTTTCCCAGAACGGAGAGTGGGAATTAAAGTCTCCACCAATTAGCCATTTACCGTGCTGCAGATCTGGTATCGTACGCAGCCATTCTGTATTTTGGTCATTTGGACCTGTTGGCAGGTAAACTGACAAAACATTCAGGATTAATGAATTACTGAATTGTACTGTGGCGGCACAAGCGTGTAAGTCTTCAGTTGATGTTAAAACAGGGGACGTAAATATGTGATACTGCAACTCTTTAAGTATGTATATATATAGCAGTGGCTACCTTCTTCCTGGAATTCCCGAAGTCATATATTGGAGGATAATAATAATTTTGAAAGTTGGGAAGTTTGGTTGGCATAACATTAAGCGACTCTAGAATCAGAACTTCACACTGATTTGATGCGAGGAAATGTTCCAGGTATGCGGAATTGGTGGAAATAGATCTACAATTCCACTGTAAAAATTTGATTTGTGATTGTTGGCGCATTTTCATTGTTGGCTAATCTCTTATTTTAAATTAATGGTTATTTGTTTGATAATCACGAATACTTTAGTTTTCTGTGTACAAGAAAAATGGCTAGAAAACCCCCCATTAATTACTTAGACCACTAATGAAAGGTAGAAAAAAGATGTAGTTAAAACTAAGGGGAAACGTCCTTCTAATAGAGATAAGAGTTAGATTCAGAACAGAAATAAGTAAATAAAAATAACTAAAACAACGGTATACACGTCTTCAAATGTACAGAGAATATAGTCTGGCTGAGTCCTGATAGTCTGACTAAATCCTAGTGTTTATAGACTTTGAACAAGAGAATTGTCAGAGATGACGAGGGAAAAGTCCTGTGACATGAAACGTTGATAACTATAGATCTAGTAAAACATTGTATGGCAGCCACCACGGTTCACAGGTATCAAAATGGTGGAACGGTCCTCGGTGGAATCTAGAGGCGTGTAGCCGTGAAGATCGTGATCCTGGTGTCCTCCTTGGGGTCTCCCAAAACAGATCCCGAACGTGTCTTCCTACGTTCCCCGCTAAGACGCTGCTTCCTCTGGCAGTGGGGTGAATACTGTCGTGAAGGAACTGCTGGTTAGTTCGAAGGTTTTCATGGGAGACAAATGATAAGTTTTTTATGTTAACAAGCTCAGCAGATAAGAATGCATTAAACAAATTTCGCTGAACCTCCGTACGTGCATGTCGTACAGGGGCGATCTTGCTGATGACTATCTTTGATTTTGGGTATGTTTGTACTACATGTTTGATGCAAGAAGCGAGATTGTGAGTTGTTGTTGCGATATCTTTAATATTCAATTCGTGGACACCACAGTGGAGAACAATACAGTCTGCATGATTGTCAAATTTGAATAGTGTGTGTGTGTGTGTGTGTACATGCCCGCGCGCACGTGTCTGTGTGTATGTCTGTGCCTGTGTGTGTTTAAAGAATATAGATTGTTTACATTCTGTGGAAGGGTCAATTTTGTCATTTCATGTCTCTGTTTCCATTTCTTCTAATCTATATAAACACGCTTTTATGTATTCATGGTGAACTGTCTTACTTCTTCTTTTGCATGCGCATTTTTTCTTTTGTTTAACTTCTGATTTTTTTTTTTTTTTTTTGCAGGATCTTTCTTTCCTTTGTTTTAATACAAGAAAATTAGTGACAGCAGGTATGCAGCTTGGTCACAGTACCCTACTGTATTCGCAATAGCAGATATGTAAGTTGGTGGATATGCTAATATCTATGTCATTGGAAAATAAATTTTTAGTTTATTTCATATCATTGGATGATTTTAAAGAAAAGTGTATTCCACCTTCTACTCTTTTTCCATCCCCATTACTCCCTCTCTCTTATTACTCTTTCTAGACCTCCACCCCCACTCCATCACATTATTTATACTTTCATTTTGTTTCACTTTCATCATGTGTCTAATCACATCATCATCTTTGGGTTATCTTCCTCTAATTCTGTTTTTAACGTTTGCGATTGCATGTGTGTATGTGTACCTAAGTGTGTGTATGTCTATGTATATGCATGTGCACTTGTATGCACAGCACATATGTGTCTGTATATGTGTATGCTCCGACAACTTTATTGCAATTATCTCTGTGTACCTGACTTTGTGTTCAGAGATAAGTATGCAGGGACACAGAAAATTGCCTTTACTGACTGATATTCATACATTTTTTTCCTGCTAAACTTACCTGATTTGTCACGTCATTTGTAGATGTATGGCTTTCTCCAAAAGGACTGAACTGGAGTGTATGGTATATGTGCATGTGTGTGTGTGTGTGTGTGTGCGCACATGACTGGAAATAGTGACGATGTCAATTAATTAGTATAATGTGACCATGTTTTTCTCTTTTTTTTTTTTTCTTAATTTTTTTCTCACAGCTCAAGCTTTCAGACCCTGTAAAGGCAAGAAAATATTTTAAAAACATGACTGCTCAGAATACTGCTGACTTGTTTTTGTATTTCATAGGGATCCATCAAGTTGATTAACCCCCCCCCCCCCCCCCCCATCCCGGGCCTGTATTTTACTTCATGATACATTCACCTGGCGATGATCATTACATATAGTTATGTGCCCATAAATCATCATTATATACTGTTATGTGCCCATACCAACATAATGTAATTCTCTTCAATGAGTTAAGCAGATCTTTGTATTGAATCATATGTTTAGCTGGGTTTCTATAGACTTCCCTGCTGGTAGTAGATGGCTGGTGGAGAAGGTGTCAAGGATTCTTCTTAAGTATCTCATTTTCACAGTATAAATTCTCCTTTCTAGTGCCACTGCCAATGTCTAGGACTTACACAGGGAGACACAAAGGAGTGCTGCATTCCCCAGATTTTGAGTTGGATTCTTTTCAATATGCAGAACCATTTTTCTTTTCAAGTAGAGGAAGATTCAAACAGAAATCAAAGAAGAAGAAAACTACATCACAGACATACACAAACAAAGCAGTACATCAGTCTTTATGTTTTATTTTTGTTTCAGAGAAAAAATTCTCTAACACACACACACACACACACACACACACACACACACACACACACCACACACACCACACACACACACACACACACACACACACACACACACACACACACACATTCATGGTGAAGGCATATAAACATACGAATAATCTTTCTTTTTCTGATGAAACTGTACACACAAAGATAGTGGATGAATACAACAAACATGGTTATATGACAACCGGTAGTTTATTCCCTTATGATCAAATAAAACTACAAAATCAAAAGCATATCTTTAAACTGATATTTCTGTGAGATCAAAAAGTAGCCAATTTAGCAAATTACTGTTATTCTTGTTATTATTGTTTAAAGCTGCAGAGAAAAAAAAGAACCTGGAAAAGAAAATGAAGTACATAATTATATCAATGCATTTGCATACATAATCTACGGATATGTCCCTGGCATTGACCACTGGGTCCAATATATCACCAGAGGATTTTAAAAACCAAACCTGAATACAAATGTAAACATAATTACGCACATAACATGCTTTTAAAAACAGGCCTAAATTATCTCAAATTACTTCTGCACATCACATTTCCTTAGACCAAAAAAAAGCACATAATACATGTATCCAATTATCAATCCTAAGAGAAAGTATATAAGGCTTTATTGAACACATATGGGTGAATGGACTAGCAAGGCAGAAAATAATAGGAAGAAATCACAGAAAGCAAAGAAGCAAGGGAGAAGCAAGGAGAGCGACAAAAGAACAAATTTCTAGGGCAGAATTTCCAGAAGGTGAGAGTAACTAAAAGATCGTGAATCAAAGAGCCTGCACAGATCAGGACAAAGGAAAAAAAAAATTAATCATTTAGATAGTTACTTTTTTTCATATATCATTTTGCAGATCTACACAAGTGATACCCAAAAT
>JAPXFY010000020.1:24257794-24267794 GCA_030674185.1 Monoplex corrugatus | reverse complement strand
AAGAATCAAACTTAAAAAGCTGGGGAATCATATGCTTGCATTGATTTACAATTTAGTGAACTCAGATTAAAACTGATCTAATTATCAAGATGCGGTGCTCACCTGCTGACTAGCTGAACAAATTCCATGTAAACCTGAAAAGACAGCACAAGATGTGAACAGACTGAACAAGAGCAAAAGCACTTTACTGAACGCATTATGTATCGTCTGTCAGAGTGATGACTACTGGCCAGTAATATTTAATACTTGTGTACAGTCTGTCACCGTGATAGTTACAACTAGCGGGCAGTAATATTAGCGCTGCTGAGTCCAACCATTGATTAACTGTGAGAAATCACAGAACTTACTTGCACTGATAAACTGTATGAACACACTCTGTATACTAGGGACATAAACTAACTGACTAGAGACACAGAGAGATGTGGGTCTCAAACACACTCTTCAAGCTATTGCTATTTCACTCATGTGATCACAAACTGTAGTATTATATCTGACTACTTCACACTCAATAATTGTATATTGCACTTTGATGATGCAGAAAGTTCCTACTTGACATCCGCTTTGCTTTTCTTTGGTATGTTATCTTCAAAGAGATCAAATCTAAAACTAAGTAAGAGAAACAAAACTGATGTGTATATCTATCCTTTCTTTTTTCATAAATAAGCTAGGCCTGCTCGGATGACAGGGGAAAAAAAAGATCTGTAAATTGTTTGCATTGGTTATAGAGAGAGAGAAGATTTATGTTGCAATCTCTTCTTCCTCAATAATGCTAAGATGGAAATATGCCAAAACCTGACACAGAAATTTGGAGAAAGTCTTTTGTAACAAGACATAAATGCAGCACACTATGTGAAAATAGCACAGTACTGTGCAAATTCTCAAAGATAATACATAACAAGTCATACTTTTAAACCTCTCCAGCAGCAGATGGGCCTTAATGTTGCCAAGTCCAGGCACACACAGCAATGTAGTCATAATAGCATCATTATGGTTGACTGGAACAGCCCACTTCTGCAAAGGATTATCCTGCTTTGCTTCTGCATGCACCTAAACAAAAGCAAGAAGTAATCAGTATACACTATGCATGTGTGAGAGCCTGTAAAATATTACTGATAATTGTATAAAGCAATGTCTAGCCCAAAGGGCTGTAGGAAGATGCAAAAATGCAAAAAAACAAAGTGATTTTTTCTAAACATTTTGCAAAGTCCTAATAACTGTACAAATGTGCATATACAAAGTACTGAAAATGAAGGGCTGTCTCATGACAACAGGGAAGGGCGTTACAAGCATTACTCTCAAACATACTTTCTTCAGGTGAGACCCAGTATGACAAAAACCACTGATCAGGCCAACTTTCCAACCCTATCAAGCACATGTGAGCTAACTTGCGAGAATTCTGTGCATTACACATCATTTGTGGCTTTTAATTTACAGTTTATCATACGATTCATAGTTCAAATTTAAATTAACTGTTTCACATCGTAACACTAGCCTGCTAGCGTTGTCGTGGAGAACCGCAGGTGCCGGAACGCAAGGGGTATAGCGTTCAGCAAGCTCGCCACTGACAACGTAATGCTAGGATTCAAGCGTCTTGCATTAGAAAATTCCTACGTGAAGCCAGTTACGGTCTAAGGGAAAAAAACTCTATTATAGTATCAAGTAAATACTGTGAGAGTCTATTTGAAGAATTTTTTAGGCGCGAGAACAACGTCACCCAAACTGCGTGCTTCACTGAAGCAAAGGCAAAAAGGAGCGCCCTGTGAATGCGCGATGTCGCTATTCACTCAGGATTGTGGAATTTTTGTGTGTGTGTACTTTTCTGAGCTTCTGATCAGATGATACAAGTCATGGAGAATTGGTGTCTCTTTTTTCTGTTTTGTTTACATCTGCTGAATGGATGAAATGCTTGTCTGAAATGCTCCTCAACCATGATATTTTATTGCACAAATAACCTCAAAGCATGTCTGAACAAACCTTATACTGTAGATATCCTAAAAGAGGATTAAATTACCTTTCTAACCATACCCTACATGTTGATGTTAGTCATTTGGGGCGCCTGTGAAAATTAATTCAAAGTGGCCTAAAAATGCATGTTTCCAAGGAAAGTAGTCAGTGGCAGCTGGCACGTCTGCAGGGAAGTAGGTCAAATAGCCAGCTGACGATGCCAAAGTGTTAATGAAATCAGTGCCACTTTAAGCGAGGGGAAGTTAAATCTGTGAGAAAGAGAATGCTCAGTATATATACAACTTAAACTAAGTTAAAGGACTTTACAATCACTCTGCTCAAACAGTGCAAAACAGTGCTGTGTTTTTTTGGGGTGGTTGTGGGGTGAATCCCATCATACTATATCATTTTAGGATTTTCATCCGTAACCAGCTTCCGCCTATCTCCATGCATGCTATGGGTATAATCATAGGAAACTACACCAACATATTGACAATGATCAGACTGTGTCTCATCAACTTCACAGATGCATAAATGTGGCTGCTAATCATGTTTCCTTATCAACACCACAAGTGGTTGTACATTTCAAGCTGGTTAAAAAAAGGATATATGCAACAGATGTCATAGTATAAAAAAGGAAGTACACAATACAGCCCATTCATGCCATCTCAATCCAAAATGGAATCCCATAGAATCATAACTATCATCTCCATTCTAATCTATCATCTTGGCATTATGAAAAATTGTCAAAGATTCTGTGACCACCAATGCTCTACTCTTGTGGTGATTTAAATTTCAGTGGTCTCAACTGAGTGCTGGAAAGTGGAAAATGAACAGTACACAGGAACTCAAACAGGTGTGGTGCGAAACAAAACAGAAAAATTCCAAAAGAAGAAAAGTTAAACAGATGATTTGGAACTCACCATCTCCACAAGAAAACTGGCCGCGTGGTCCTGCCCAGTGATTGGAATGACGTTCAGTCCCATCTCCAGTCCGCATACTGACTGTATGCCATAATAATATTGCTCACTGGTGGGTGTGTGTTCAACCAGAACTACACCACGCACTTTGTTCGCCTGTCAACATTTTCATCAGAACGTTATTGCTGTGTAAATGTACAGTGTTGTGTTGTGTTGTGTCGCATTGTGTTGCATTGCTTTGTGTTGTGTGTTGCAATGCACTGCATTGTGTTAAGCTGCATTGCACTGCATTGTGCTACACTGCACTGTGCTGTGCAGTCGTGTTGTGTTGTGCTATGTTGTGGCGTGGCGTGGCATGGCGCTGTGCGGTATGGTATGGTTCTGTGTTGTGAATGTGATGTGTTCTTGTGCTGTGCTTTTACTGTGTGCTGTTCCTGTTGTTATTATTATTAGTGGTTGTTGATGGTGGTGGCAGAGGTATGTGTTGTTTTACTATTGTTCACTTTATTTATTGCTGTATGTTGTTTTGTGTGAGTGGGCAAATAGGTGTAAGTACTGTAACAATGCAAATGAGCAAGTATCATTGCATGCATCATGCATACACACATAGAGACACACACACACACACTCACACACACACATAACGTCATATTATAATATATATACATTATATCAAAGCAACATTTAAACCTTTACTTATGTTTCCAAACATGTAAGCATGCATGCACACACACAGTTACGCACACACACACACACACAAACACACACACATACACACACACACACACACACAACACACACACACACACACACACACACACACACACACACACACACACACACACACAATCTGTGGGTGCAATAGTCAACATCTAGCAAGATTTTTACACACAGTTCTCCCCTACTTACCTTCCTGAGTCTGGCACACTTTCTCTTGTACCCTGTAGCACCAACAATGTCAGCTTCAGAAACATAGATCACTCCCACTCGATTTGATGGGTGAAAGTCCACCACTCCAAGGCTGTCTTCATACTGGACCTGAATGCTTTCTGCAAAATCATACACTCATGTAGTAAGTGCCATGCACGTGTACAACAGCCCATATCCTTGCATATAATCACACATGCAGTCACATACCCAAAACTGAAAATATAGGCATCCATACAAACAAGTTTTGTTTTTTTTTAATTGTAGGCTACTGCCTTAATGTATGATAATGAGTGTAAATTATATTCCTATACAAGTAAACTCTTAGTTATCTAGGTCTGACATCACTAATGGTATTGTAAACAAAACATTGTTACAATATTAGCCCTAGGTCAAAACTTTTATTTTCCAGCTGAAAAAGCGCTTGGACTACAGCCTGCTTATCTTTCAAAGGTTTACATCAGTTACTGAGTTAGTTAGAACTGTACTTATATGCCATATGGTGGATCATGGATGTCATCATTATCATAACGACATAAGTATATTTGCCTACTATATTACGGATATGCTGCCTATCTAAATTAGTTAATTATCTAGCAATTGAGAGGGAAGAGGGGAGGCGGGGGTGAAGCGAAACAAATCAAAACAGGTGTAGCAAGTCAGCGAAGCCAATCAAAGCTCAAGCAATACCGAAACTAGCGAAAGGAAGTGGTCGGCCTAACAAGATAATTATACAAAACAAAACAAAACAAAATTTATGTTTACATACAAGGACAAACATCTGTAAATTACAATCGTCCAAATTACTTTGTAAGTCAGTCACAAGGGGAGTGTTTCTCCATCGTCCACTAACAACGATATAACCAAGAGGGACTCGCACTTCTGCGTTAACTGCTTCAGCGAGCTGACTCGAACTCGCCGCCATTGCCTATACATCAAGGGACATCACTCCTGTGTGGTTTACGTTACTCTCTGTAGTAGTGTCCCTGCGGTCAAAGTGTACAGTCGACATGTAATGATAAAGGGAAAAAAAATGGAGGAAGAGAAAGAAAGAAAGAAAAATAACAGGCAATATAGTGTTGAAGTGGAAAGGATGGCGCCACCAGTGTGCATTAGGTCTTTTTGTTTTGGTCAGTTTTGTCTTGGCTTAAATGTACTGTATTTACCCTCTCTCTCTCCTCTCTCTCTCTCTCTCTCTCTCTCTCTCTCTCTCTCTCTCTCTCTCTCTCTCCTCTCAATAATCTGTTTATTCAACATTTTTGAATGAATTGACAAAACAGGCAATATACCTCATTCATCGCAAAGAAAGATACGTACATAATCGTACTTACAGCATTATCCTATTATATATACACATCAATGTAGACATTTACATCATACATAAAGCGTTGTCTTCAAACTTTCCCATAATTTTGACGTGGAAAGATTGTGTGCATTCAGCATGACACTTCCCCAGAGCAAAAATTAATAAACAAACAGATAATTAAATAAATAAGTAAATAAATGAATAGAAATAGAAATTACATAGGCCTTATAACAATCGGCACGTATGCAAAACAGATCCTATCAGCATAGAAATAGATTCTTAGAACATAGCGATACAGGGAGAAAGAGAAGGTTATGATACAGCAAAACAAGTAGTTCAAACACACATCTTTGGTGGCTTGGGAGAGAATAATAAACATATTTAATGTATATTTATATCGTATTCATGTTTCTGTCATCATGGCCTCATATTGATGCCATTTAACAGCAAATTTTGTTTGAATAGTGACTGATCTTGAATTGTGTCTTCTACGTGTAGGTTGTGTCTGCAATATAGCAGTTCCCTATATACCGCCTGGTCAGCTGAAAACAACAAAACATGTGTAATGTGAACGAGGGCAGTTTCAGTGCTGTGGTCAGGACGTCGGGTAAGCAGATTGAAAACGATGATAAGGATTATTGGTTGAGAGATGATTATTCAGCTGTTTCAAAACTACTTTCTCAAGAAGCTTAGAAATGAATGGCATATTGAAGACAAGACGGTAGCATTTGACAGTGGTAAGATCGAGATTATTCAGTCTTTTCAGCAGAAGTCGAACAATGGCTGTTTGAAAAAAAGATGGGACAGATCCAATGAAAAGAACATTGATGATAATGTGTGTAATGAATGGAAGAAGCCCAGGAAGTGATTTTGAGAAGAAAGATGCAGGTCTGGGGTCTAGTTCACGACTTGATTTCATAAAACTACTCGATGAATATGATATTTACAACTGAGCGTAAACGAAAGAGACCTTAACCTGACGTAATGGTATATCATCATCATCATCGTCGTCATCATCATCACCATCATCATCATCATCATCATCATCGTCTCGTCGTCGTCGTCATCATCATCTATCATCATCATCATCATCACCATCATCATCATCATCATCATCATCATCATCATCATCATCTCACCACCAAGCACGGACTGAAATTGATAGGTGACAAGCACGCAGTCACTACCCAACACACTAGACGCGTCTCAGTTCGTGAAAAACTTAGCGTATATTATGTTCAAAACAAATTCGGTGGTTTGGAAGACGTTGCTGACAGTGATGAACGATGGACAAATTTGAAAAAAAAAAAAAAACCTCTCTAAATGAAGCTTGTGATAAAAATGAATTGAAACAAAAGCAAAGAAGAACTGACGACAAAATAAATTTTAGATTTGATGGATGAACGAAGGAAGGTAAAGGGAAAGCAGGAACAATGCAAAAAATAGAAAAAGACATCAGAAATAAGTGCAATCAAGATAAGGAAGCTTGGCTGGAAACAAAGTGCAAAGAAACAGGGGATCGACACAAAACAGACCCAAAGTTTACGTACGAAAACATCGAAGAAACTGACAATAGGAAAAAGACATGCACTCCAACTGGTTGCTTAAAATCAAAAGATTATTGTGGAAAAAGAGAAAATATTCGAGTACACTGAATACCTTTTGGACGATGACAGAAAGAAAGAGCACATCATAAAGAAAAACAAATACAAAAAACAATGAAGGACCACCAATGTTGAAAGATGGAGAACAGCGATGAAAAAAATGAGACAGGGGAAAGCCCAGAATCAGGCAGTACTACCAAAGAGTATACTCTTTGGTACTACTTGGAATGATTGAGACTAGAAGATTTGGTATTGTAAAAATAACAGTCCTCCTAAATGAAATTCATGACACCAGGAAAATCCATAAGGAACTGTCAAAGTCAAGTATGACTATTGGTAAAAAAGAAAAAAAAAAGTAAGAAAGAAAAAAAAAAAAAAACCCAAGCAAACAGCACCAATGAGAGTAGACACTGATATATGTTCTTTTCAAAATGGATGGTTTGGCGCATTTTGTTTATTGGTGATATGATCAGTGTATATGACGTTTAGTATCTTGCGATAGCACGTCATTCCTATGGTTTTAATTCGTCTGTCAAAATCCGCTGTGAGGGTCCATGTCTCACATGCATGCAAGAAGATGGAATTTAATTTGTTTACCCAAGAGCCTGATCTTGTGTTTCACGAAGCTGTTCTTTGTCCTTCCATACACGTTTTCGCCTGGGCAGTGCTGTCATGTCTTTTTACTGTCCTTGAGAGGCTTGGTGAACTGGGCTTTGACTGATCCGGTATGGTGACCAGGCTTTGACTGATCTGGTATGGTGACCAGGCTTTGTTTGATCCGGTATGGTGAACCGGGCTTTGACTGATCCAGTATGGTAAACCAGGCTTCGACCAATCCAGTATGGTGAACCGAGCTTTGACTGATCCAGTATGGTTAACTGAGCTTCGGCTGATCTTGTATGGTGAACCGGGCTTTGCCCAATCCAGTATGGTGAACAGGACTTCGACTGATCTGGTATGGTCCATGGAATGTTGAGAGTTTCATGGACAGCAAAGAAAACAAACGAGATAGTCTTGATGGAGGCAGACACAAGAAGATCACTCGTAAGGAAGATTAGGAAAAGACAGGCAACATTTATAGGCCATTGTATGAGGAAAGGGGAATTGGAACACCTGGTCACAACAGGAAAGCTGGAGGGAAAGAGAACACCAGGTAGACCCAGGGAGAAGATATTGGATGGACATGCAGAATGGCTGAAGACAAAGAGGGTGGAGGAGGTGCTTGAGGCAACAAGGGATAGAAACAGATGGAAGGCCATGATCGCCAACGCCATGTGGCAAGGCACCTGATGATGATGATGATGTTATGGTGAACAGGGCGTAGACCAATCCAGTATGGTACGGGCTTTGACTGATCCAGTATGGTGAACTGGGCTTTGACTGATCTAATATGGTGGTCCCAGCTTCGACTTATCTGGTATGGTGAACCGGGCTTTGACCGATCCAGTATGGTAAACCAGGTTTCAACTGAGTTAGTATGGTGAACCAGGCTTTGACAGATCTGGTATGGGGAACCGACTTTGACTGATCTGGTATGGTGAACCAGGCTTGATCTCGTATGGTAAACCAGGCTTTGACCAATCCAGTATGGTGAACTGGGATTCGACTGAATTAGTATGGTGAACCAGATTTGACTTATCCAGTATGGTGAACTGAACTTTCACCAATCCAGTATGGTGAGTTGTGCTACGACTGATCTGGTATGGTGAACCAGGCTTTGACTGATCCAGTTTGGTAAACCGGGCTTTGACCAGTCCAGTATGGTGAATCAGGCTTTGACAGATCCGGCATGGTGAACTGGGCTTTGATTGACCTTATATGGTGAACTGGGCTTTGGCCCATCCAGAATGGTGAACTGGGCTTTCGCCAATCCAGTATGGTGAACTGGGCTTGGACTAATCTGGTGTGGTGAACTGGGCTTTGACCAATACAGTATGGTAAACTGGGCTTTGACCAATCCAGTATACTGATCCGGGCTTTGACCAATCCAGTATTGTGAACTGGGCTTTGACCAATCCAGTATGGTAAACCAGGTTTTGACTGATCCGGTTTGGTGGTCCAGGCTTTGACTGATGCGGTACTGTGAACCGGGCTTTCAAGTCAAGTCAAGTCAAGAATATTTTATTCCAGTATGAATCATGGAAAAATCTTCTAGTACTATGAAATGGGCTTTGATCGATCCAGTATGGTGAACTGGGCTTTGACGATCCAGTATGGTGAACTAGGCTTTGACTGATCTGGCATGGTGACCTGAGCTTTGACTGATCTGGTATAGTGAACCAGGCTTCGATTGATCTTGTATGGTGAACTGGGCTTTCACTGATCAGGTATGGTGAACCAGGCTTTCACTGATCTGGTATGATGAACCAGGCTTCGACTGATCCAGTATGGTGAGCAGGGCTTTGGTCGATCCAGTATGGTAAACCGGCTTTCATTGATCTGGTATGGTGAACCCGGCTTTGAATGATCCGACATGGTGAACTAGGCTTCAACTGATCTGGTGTGGTGAACTGGGCTTCGACTGATCCGGCATGGTGACCTGGGCTTTGACTAATCTGGTATGGTGAACTAGACTTTGACCGATCTGGTATGGTGAACCTTCAACTGATCCGGTATGATGAACCTGCAACTGATCTGGGTATGCTGAACCTTCAAGTGATCTGGTATGGTGAACCTGGCTTCGATTGATCTGGTATGGTGAACTTGGCTACAATTGATCTGGTATGGTGAACTTGGGCTTTGACTTATCCAGTATGGTGACCCAGGTTTCAAATGATCCGGTATGGTGAACCGGGCTATGGCTGATCCAGGATGGTGAACCGGGCTATGACTGATCCAGTATGGTGAACTAGGCTTTGACTGATTCGGTATGGTGAACCAGACTTTGAATGACCTGGTATAGTGAACCAGGCTTCAACTGATCTGGTATGGTGAACCGGGCTTCGATTGATCCAGTATTTGTGAATGTGGCTTTGACAGATCTGATATGGTGAATTGGGCTTTGACCGATCTGATATGATCTCTGTATACTTCTTTCATTGGGCTTATCTTAGGACCTAAGGAAGCCCTGCACCCTAAGAATCGGCTTTTTTGTTTGTTGGGTTTACCCCCCCCCCCTTCCCCGACTGGTATACGGCAGATAGTACTAGTTTACATGGTTACCAGTAGAAAAGAACAGCTTCTGATCTGACTCCAGAGACAGGAAGTCAAGTATTTGCTTGCCTAATTACTCTGGAACATTTTATGTTATAGAGGATGTGTATTGGAGTTTTTGAAAGGAAGTGCGAACATAGGCTTTC
>JAPXFY010000020.1:24245294-24252794 GCA_030674185.1 Monoplex corrugatus | reverse complement strand
CTGCTGCGCAATAGCTCGTCCACAAGCTTCACATTTGTCAGGAGAGGAGAGTTCATGGTGGCAAGGTTCCCCTTTATGTGTAAGTCGCCGGACTGGAGGACCATCAGTAGCGTGAGCAAAGGGTAAAGAGCTGTATGGGGGAACATTGGGATACACTGTAATTTCGTTCGACTTAGCCACCTCTCTGCTTATGGAGGGTGGCGATCGTAACGGCACGGTCAGCATCTTTTCAACCATCCACCTGGGCCTGTTGCTAAGTTTGGACGTACCAGCACACCATACTGACATCAAAGGTATTTTGGCCTTCATTTTCTCCAGAAGCTCCATTGTCCTGCAAATGAGAAACACGCACACACACACACGCACACACCACACACACACACACACACACACACACACACACACACACACACACACACACACACACGCACGCACGCACGCACGCACACACACACACACACACACAAATGGTATAAGCCAATGATTATCATAAGCCAGTGACAATGACCTTCATGAAGAAGGACTGTTACGTACGTTTTTCAACAAGCGTTAAAATTGTCCAGTCAAATGAACATCACCCACACTTTGTTGTGTTGTTGTTGCAGTTGTTGTTGTTGTTGTTGTTGTTATGGTTGTTGTTTTTACCACTCTTCTACAGGAATTGGTAGTATTGGCCGTAGTAATAAAAGTTGAGGCAGAATGACAGTAATGCCAGAAATGGTAGTAACAATAGCAGCAGCGGTAGCAATAATGCCACTAGCAGCAGAAAGATCAGAGGCAGTGGCAGCAGAAGCGATAATTGTTGGTGTTGTGTTGTTCCTGCTGTAGCGCTGAGCATGTAGTCATTGACTCACAGCCATGACAGCCATGCCAGCTGCCTTTGTTGAAAGACCAGGTGTGACGTGTGTTGATAGTAAACAGCATGCGGATAACAGCACGGCATGATATTCGTTTAAATAACTGATTGCTGTTCACTGTGATATGTATATATACTCCTAATCATAATTTAAGGGCCACTTCTTCCTTCCTCTCTAATTTTAAGTTGAAATAATTGACAATGTTTAGAATTGATTCTATGTTTTATTTCATCATTTCCACACCTGTTTTGGAAAAAGAAATTAGCACAATGACCCATTAGTGAACAGCACATGCATTTAAAGGAACATCCCCCCCTTTTCAAAAAACAGAAAGTGTCAGATTTGGCCAATCTGTTTTCAATATCGCGTGTGTCCGCCCCGAGCCTGGATGCATGCTTCACAGCGCCGATGCATCGACCCCACAAGGGTACGGAGTGTGTCCTGAGGGATGGCCGCCCACTCGATCTGCAGGATGTCGACCAGCCTGGCCAGGGTGCCCGGTGGGGGGTGGTTGTCCCTGATGCGCCTCCCGAGCACATCCCAGAGGTGTTCAATTGGGTTCAGGTCAGGTGAGCACGCTGGCCAGGCCATACGGACGACTTCATGCTGCTCCAGGAAGTCGGTCACAAGGCGTGCTCGATGCGCAGGTGCATTGTCGTCCTGGAAGATGGCGCCTTGACCAAGGTCCACAAGCGCAGGCAGTGCCACGGCCGCCAGAACCTCGTCCCGGTACCGGACCCCGTTCAGGATGCCGTCAATGGGGAGCAGGGGGGTCCGGGTACCACGGCTCATGCCACCCCACACCATCACCGACCCGCCGCCGTACCGGTTATGCTCTTGGACAGTGGCGTCAGCGAACCTCTCCCCTTGACGTCGCCACACCCGAGCCCGGCCATCGTTAAAGGTCAGGGTGAACCTGGACTCATCCGAAAACAAGACCCGGGCCCACTGTTGCCTTGTCCAGGTCACGTGCTCCCTGGCCCAGGTCATGCGGCGCACTCTGTTGACCGGTGACAGCACGGGTCGGACGGCCGGTCTCCGTGACCTCAAGTTTGCCTCATGTAGCCGTCTTCTCACCGTGCTGCAGCTGATGTTAGCACCTGTTGCGTCCCTCAGCTGACCCCTCAAGGTCACCGCAGTGGATGCCCTTTCCCTCAGGACGGAGAGGGCAAGGTAGCGGTCTTGCTGTCTTGTCGTTACTCTGGGTCGACCCGTGTGACGCCTTTCCTGGACTGCTCCAGTCTCATTGAAGCGCTCCAGCAGTCTCTGGATTGTGGAATGCGACACTTCAAGTCGTCTAGCAACTTCCCGCTGCGCTAGGCCTTCATCAAGCAGAGCGAGGGCTCTCCCCCGCTGCTCATCCGTCATCCGTCGTCTTGCAAGCATGGTTAAAACGAACCAAGAACGGGTCCTTTTTATCCTCGTCTGCGGGCAACTTTGGCTGGAGTAGTGTTCAAAAAGGGCTTGCCTTGCACGTGCAAAGCGAATTTTGTCGCTACCTTGCCTGCGTCGTCAGAGAGACCCTGCTGAAGATTCGACAATTTCGTGTGGAAATTGTCTTCCTTGGGCCGCCCATTGCAAATCGGCAAATCCCCAAACACGTGCCAAAAGGAAACTGCAATGTTGTCTGAGCTCTTATCCATTCAGTTACGGCAACGAATTGGAGAAAAGAGTAAGAGAAATAGGTTATTTCTCCTTTCAAAAATTGACTCAAAAACGTTCCTGGCCCTTCAATAATGACGTGTAGTATATACTGTAGTCAGTTGAGAATCAGACAGCGAGGAGTAAAGATGGAGGAGCATTGCCCTGTCTTCCGAGTTGGCTGTAGAAAGAACGAAACATGGTGTCAGAATCGTGATTACGAACTCTAACAAAAATCCAGAATATTGAAGACTAAAGTTCAACCATGGAAGATGAACAAGAAGAGAGAAAAGCCAGTCGACGACATGCCAAGATTCCCTTGCCTCCTAAACTTGATGTGAATGGAGGAAACCTGCAGAGCAGCTGGAGGAAATTCAAGAGGCTTTGGGACAGCTATGAAATTGTGACAACACAGACAGAAGAAGACTCAACATACAGAACAGTAGTTTTTCTTTCTTGCATCGGGCTGGATGCTATGGACATCTATGAAGAATTGGCATTTGCTAATGAAGCTGAAAGAAATGACATTGACACCGTTCTGCAGAAATTCGAAGAATACTGTGTGGGTTCAACCAATGAAACTTACGAAGCATTCAGATTCAACTGCAGACATCAAGCAGCAGGAGAATCTATCGAACGGTTTATAGCAGAACTGCGGAGACTGATCAAGACCTGTAACTATGGTACACTGGAAGACAGACTGTTGAGAGATCAAATCGTACTGGGTGTAGATGACGAGACTCTGCGATCAAAATTACTGGAAGTGCGACAGCTGACATTGACTGCATGTATTGATATGTGCAGAGCGCATGAATCAAGTCAACGTCAAACCGTCCAAATGATGAGAAAAACGCAGGACACGCAGGAAGTCCAAGCTTTCAAAGAAAAGAAGACAGCAAAGCAGTATAGCCAAAAAACAGAGTACAGAGAGAAATGCGGATATTGTGGTGGAAATCGCCCAAGAGCAAAAGAGAAATGTCCAGCATTTGGAAGAAAATGCTAAGCTTGTGGAGGAAATAATCACTTTGCTTCATGCTGCAGAACACCCAAGAAAAACCAAAGAAAACAAGAGTTTGGCACTTCGAAGAAGAAGAGACTGACACTGAAAGCGATAATGAAATCCTCGAGATCGAAGACAAAACCAGAAAAAAGGAGAGAAACATACGAGCAAAAATGCTGATAAATGAGATGCCTGTAACATTTCTTTTTGACACAGGTGCAACAACAAACGTGATGTCTGAGAGCCTGTACAGAGAAGTCACAGGAGATGAAAGAAAATCTGACCTGCAAGAGACGAAGAAGAAGCTGGTGATGTTCAACGGAACAGAAATGAAGCCTGTGGGGGAGATAGTGCTGCGAGTGAAAAACCCCAAGAACAGAAGGAAATACAAAGTCAACTTCGCGATCACCAAAACGGACTGTAAGCCAGTACTGGGACTGAAAGCTGTACAGCACATGCAATTGTTGACGATCAATGAAGAGAATATTGCAACGATAGCGGCGAATCAGAAAGATTTCTTTGAGATTGATCGGTTACAAACAAGAGAATCCAAAGAGGTCATCATCTGTCTGAAGAGACACTTGGCAAGACACGGAATACCAGAACGCCTGACACCAGACTGTGGAACTCAATTCACATCAAACCAGTTTGGAAAGTTCAGAAAAACATATAGGTTTGAACACGTAACAAGCTCACCACACTACCCTCAGTCCAATGGAAAAGCAGAGAGCGCGATGAAGGCTGCAAAGACGTGCATGAAGAAAGCAGAACACAACAATCAAGATCCCTTCCTCGCTTTACTTGAGCTGAGAAACATCCCGACAGAGACTGTAAACAGTTCGCCTGCTCAGAGACTGTTCGGCAGAAGAACACGAACACAAGTGCCGACGTCAAAGACATTACTCCTACCTACAGTTGTACCAATCAAGAAAGAACTTGAGAAAAGGAAACTGAAGCAAGCTCACTACTACAACAGAAACGCAGTAGAGCTGACAGAACTGAGTCCGGGACAGATTGTGAAATTCCAACCTCCAGGACCCCAAAAGTGGATCAGCGCCAAAGTAGACCAACAGGTGAACATCCGGTCATACAACATTCGCACTGAGGACGGACGTCAGTACAGAAGGAATCGTCGTCAGCTACGAGACACAACAGAAACGGAGCTTCAGCAGACAATCAACCCTCAACGACTTGTCCAGAAAAGGATGATTTCTGGAAGACATCAGGAAAGCGACACATCAGGCAAGCAACAGCAAGTCATCATTCCATCAAAACAGATGCTGGAAGACAACAGGAAAACTGGAACTGGAACAGATGTCAGGACGCCAGCATCGTCTGTCCATGAGAACTCATCTGATCAGTCACCAGTCATCAAAATGTCTGAGACAACCAGCATCAAGGAGCCAGATGAAGTTATCAAACAAACAAGGACAGGACAACCAGAACCAGTTAGTTCTCCTTACAGAACAAGATCTGGAAGACAAAGCAAAAGGCCAGATTTCCTGAAATATGAATGAAACTGAAGACTCTACCACAATCAGATAAACTGAAAGCATTGCGAAATATGGACATCATGATGATGATGGATAGTATAATGATCAGAGATAAAATGAGGTGGATGAATGATTGGGCCCTGTGCGTGAGAATGAGTGTTGTTAAGTTAATGCCGTGATAAAGGTAGGAAACACATTTATTTCGTATGGACTGAAAGATAAGAAAAATGATTAACTGATTTTGTTTCTTTAAAGAAAGGGAGATGTGACGTGTGTTGACAGTAAACAGCGTGCGGATACCAGCACGGCATGATATTCGTTTAAATAACTGATTGCTGTTCACTGTGATATGTATATATACTGTAGTCAGTTGAGAATCAGACAGCGAGGAGTAAAGACGGAGAAGCATTGCCTTGTCTTCCGAGTTGGCTGTAGAAAGAACGAAACACCAGGAGTTCACAAGGTTCATGATTAAAGGCCCTTTTTATTATAATTATTTTACTGGAGGTCTCACCATCAGCAGCAGGAAAAATGAATAGAGAAAACGAATTTGTAACCTAAAAAATTTAGCCTACAACATCAACCCAGGGAACAATTCTACAATATCCTCAGACTGACATGTCTTCCACAACATTGCAGAGAACAAGCCTCCCACAACATCGTAAAAGACAAGTCTCTGCGAAGTGTGTGAGCTGCCTATAGTCACAGAGTGTGAAACTAACAATGCACAGGACAGAACCTCAGAATACAGAGGTAAGGACTTCCATCATAGCAGAGAGAGTAGGTCTAAATTACAGAGGATATAACCTACCAATCTATCAACTACCAGGTAACGTAACATGATGATGTTTGTTACATTACAATCCATCGACAACAGCATCATTAATGTTGATATTCTACACGAGGATATGGAATACTTACAATCTTGGTGTCTCATCAATGATAATGAAGAGCTGATCATCTTGAACAAATGCTGATAGTTCATTCAAAATAGCAATGTCCCATTTAACACTGTCAATGTCCTTGCAATAAGTATGGCAGCGCAGTTGTGCGCTGTACCGGTCGGGGTTTGTGGACAGAATATGCTGCAGCTGTGCTTTAATGACCATGGACACTGCTTTGGTTTTTGGGCTCAAAATCAGCAAGTCCACGCTATGGCCTTGATGTAACCATTGAATGGCTTTCAAGGTGATCAGCAAGGTCTTGCCTACTCCCGGAGGTCCGCAGAGATGTACGTTGTGCAAAGTCTTGTCGTTGATAATGTCAACCTGCTGTGGGTAGAGGGCCAGTGTGGACATGATGAGGCCTGTCTCTGCCACGGCCTGGCCTCTTGTCCTCAGCACCTTACACTGAGGCTCGAACCCTTTCTTCAATACCAGGCGTGGGGCGGTCACTGTGGGTATGTCCACTGTTGTGGCGGGACCACAAAATCTGTCATGAATTAAAAATGTTGTTGATTAAACAAAAAGCAGGAGATAATGATCGATATAAGTGAATTTGGGTTAATTGACAAATATGATACAGATTTGACTGAAGTACTGAAAGCATAGAGAAAGAGGAGTGGAACCCCTTTTGTTCAGAATTGTGAGAATAAATCAACGAGGAGGAGGAATCCAATCCACCTAGAAACTCAAACTACGAGTATTATGACACTGTCTTATCACCCTATGTCTTTAACAACAGCATAAACAACAGCAGGGCAGAAATCTACATGGAAGACCAGAAACTGGAAGAGGTCAACGAATTCAAGTACCTGGGAGATATCCTGACCAAAGATTGCAGCAGCACTGCAGAAAGACCCAACAACACTACAACAGCAACGTCAGCTAATCACCAAACTGAACACAAGCTGGACAAGCAGCTCCCCATCAGCTTTACCACCAAGTGTAAATTGTGCAAGTTTCCATCTTCCACTGTGGGTGAGAAATTTGAAGATTGCCCGCTTACTCAGAAAAGATAATTTAGGCCTTGGGGCCATGTAGCTTAGGAAACTGCTTCGCATAATTTACGAACAACACAAGGCCAGCGAATATGGAATGTATGCACATAACAAGATACACGCCTTGCTGGGTCTACAAGAACCGTTCCTGAGAACTGTGAAACGATGCAGACTTGCAGGGTGTCGATGCATCATCACCGTGCCACACTACAAGCTCGTAACAGCAATCTTTAGGAGGCCTCGGCCAGAAACGACAGAGGAAGAGCTGGCTGGGTATGTCCACTGTTGTGGCGGGACCACAAAATCTGTCATGAATTAAAAATGTTGTTGATTAAACAAAAAGCAGGAGATAATGATCGATATAAGTGAATTTGGGTTAATTGACAAATATGATACAGATTTGACTGAAGTACTGAAAGCATAGAGAAAGAGGAGTGGAACCCCTTTTGTTCAGAATTGTGAGAATAAATCAACGAGGAGGAGGAATCCAATCCACCTAAAAACTCAAACTACGAGTATTATGACACTGTCTTATCACCCTATGTCTTTTACAACAGCATAACCAACAGC
>JAPXFY010000020.1:24230294-24240294 GCA_030674185.1 Monoplex corrugatus | reverse complement strand
TCTGACTTGACTGTCCCTGGCTGCTGGCTGTTGGATACAGGGGTCCCGGTCCCGGGTTTACCTGTGTCGAAGGTACTTCAGGCACCAGCACAGTTTCATCTGCCACCGCGTCCACGCCGTACTGAACTCTGTTGAAATGTTGTGGTGGCAAAAAGTAGGTCGTGGTTTGACGGTCTGGAAACCATTCCTTTACACGTGACAGCCAAAACGCCATGGCCGACGCTTTCTTCTGTGCGCTCTTGGAAACTGGTGCTTGCTGTTGAAAACATAGAAAAAATTTACTGTTTTTTATTTAATTTACATCTCTCTCTCTCTCTCTCTCTCTCTCTCTGTGTGTCTTTCTCTCTCTCTCTGTCTGTCTTTCTCTCTCTCTCTCTCTTTCTCTCTGTTTCTCTGTCCGTCTCTCTCTCAACGTCTTTACGTGAAGAAAACATATTGCTTTCACCTTGCTTTTAATTAATTCACATCTCTCTCTCTCCTCTCTCTCTCTCTCTCTCTCTCCTTTTCTTTTTTTCTCTGTCAACGTCTTTATGTGAAGAAAACATATTGCTTTCCCCTTTAATGAAATAGGAAAAGAATTAACATGAAGATTCCAACTCTAGATTTTGCCGACGAAGAGCAATACAAAAAAAAAAGGAAAACAAAACAAAAACACAAAATAATATTCCCTTTCAGAATCATTCATTCACTTAATACGTGAAACGAGACAAAATGTTAAAGAAGCGAAATGTGGTGAGGTCTGGAACTCGTTCCTTAATCCAGCCAGTAAAACACGGCCTGTAAAATTTCGTCTGAACCTCAATACAAAGCTTATAGTTTCTTCTCGAATTTGTTTTTGTTTTTGTTTCGGTTTGTTTCCCTTGCAGTGAAAGTTCTTTTCGTCAGTAACATTATCCTGTGTGGAATTTGAGATGACAGATTTAGAATGATTTCAGCAATTGAAAAAAAATCTTTCTTTATTTGCTATGTGTGATGCTTACAATTTACCTGGAAATTGGTCAAATTGTGGCCCTTCCTTGAGTGATGAGACTGGATGGAAGAGGGCGTTAGTGATGTTTGACCAGATGCTGACGTGACAGATCCCAAAGCAGATGCTGCATCGCTCTGAGACATCACACACGAACTGCTCATAGAAGAGGAAGTCATGGAAGTGGTAGTGACTGATGATGGAGATGTGGTAACTGTTCTCTGTGAGGACGTGGGTATGCTTTGACACACACTTTGAGTGCTCTGTGCATCGCTGACCGGATTGGGATACTGAGAAGAAGTGTCAGATGCCTTCCCAGCTAGTTGTGCATACTCTGTGCCTGGTTGAACTGAACTTTGTGCTAATGTGAACGAACCTTGATGGTTCAGAGGAGGAGTTGACAAACTCTGTCCCTGTCTCCCATATGATGTCATGTATGGCTGATAAGCAGATCTAGGTGGAGTTGAACTATTTTTGTTTGGGCGGTAAGTCCAACGTAGCGTGCTCAAACCAGGTCCAGGTAACCTTTGCTGCCAAAGTGATTGGTTAGATCCACACAACATTTGACCTGGATGCTGGCTGATTCCAAGCCCTCTATACAGACCAGGGTCTGGCAGGTTGAAACCTCCAGGACACTGAAAGGACGCTGATGGCACGGAGTTAAATGTATGGTGAAGCTGATGTCCCTGTGACGATGGTTTCGCAGCGGTCTGGCATAGAGGTGGAATTCTGTTATTGTTATGAGATCTTTGAGACTGATTTTGACAAGGATTTCTACATCGACCTGGAGCATGGACAGGACTTGAAACGGCATTTGGGAACTGAGGAGAATGCATGAGACCGAATTGGTTTGCACCTAGTTCTTGAGGAGTGAAAAACTGTTGAGGATTGAATCCAGTGGTAGGATGACTGAAAGGTATGGATGATGCGTGCCCTGGAGTTTGTATTTGTAAAGATTGTTCAGTAGAAGCAATAGAGGCTGTACCCAGTGTCTGGAACCTGGGATGAAGCTTATTCTGACCTTTGTCTTGACCAGGACATCGAGAAGAGCGCTGATCTGTTCCAGACGTGAACACATTCTGTCGATGCATCTTCCTCCAAAAGAAGAATGTTTATTTCATGTCGGAGATAGTCTCAAGGTTTCATCTTTAGTGCCTTAGTCAAGGAAAGATAAGAAAAAGGAATGTGTGAATCATAAGAATTAGCAAGGATAAAAAACAAAATGGACTGTGTACATCATGCGAATTAGCATGGAAAGATAACAAAAAGGACTGTGTCAATCATAATAATTAGCATGGAAAGATAACAAAAAGGACTGTGTCAATCATAATAATTAGCATGGAAAGATAACAAAAAGGACTGTGTCAATCATAAAATTAGTATGGAAAGATAACAAAAAGGACTGTGTAAATCATAATAATTAGCATGGAAAGACAACAAAAGGACTGTGTAAATCATAACAATTAGCATGGAAAGACAACAAAAAGGACTTTGTAAATCATAATAATTAGCATAGAAAGATAGCAAAAAGGACTGTGTAAATCATAACAATTAGCATGGAAAGATAACAAAAAGGACTGTGTAAATCATAAAATAGCATGGAAAGATAACAAAAAGGACTGTGTAAATCATAACAATTAGTATGGAAAGATAACAAAAAGGACTGTGTAAATCATAAAAATTCACTGGACAGATGGAAAGATAACAAAAAGGACTGTGTAAATCATAACAATTAGTATGGAAAGATAACAAAAGGACTGTGTAAATCATAACAATTAGTATGGAAAGATAACAAAAAGGACTGTGTAAATCATAACAATTAGTATGGAAAGATAACAAAAAGGACTGTGTAAATCATAACAATTAGTATGGAAAGATAACAAAAAGGACTGTGTAAATCATAACAATTAGTATGGAAAGATAACAAAAAGGACTTTGTAATCTAATAATTAGCATGGAAAGACAACAAAAAAGGTCTGTGTAAATCATAAAAATTAGCACGGAAAGACAACAAAAAGGACTATGTAAATCATAAAAATTAGCACAGAAAGACAACAAAAAGGACTGTGTAAATCATAACAATTAGCATGGAAAGACAACAAAAAAGACCGTGTAAATCATAAAAATTAGCACGGAAAGACAACAAAAAGGATTGTGTAAATCAAATAATTTGCAAGGAAAGATAGCAGGAAAGATAGCAAGGACTGTGTAAATCATAAGAATTAACAAGGAAGGATAACAAAAAGGTCTGTACAAATCATAAGAATTAGCAAGGAAAGACAACAACAAGAACTGTGTAAATCATAATAATTAGCAGGGAAAGACAACAACAACAACAACAAAAAGCACTGTGTAAATCATAAGAATCAGAATATCATGAAAACCTTACCATTAATCTATCAGGCAAAGTTGGACCAATGGCTTATCACATAAAGTTAACTTTAATCTATAGAAACATAGAAATGCCCAGTTGGTTTGTGAGATCTCAGCTGTGCTTAATATGAAAATGTATAATCAAAATGTGGACACGACAACTATTTCAAATCATATCCCATATTCGACAAGACTTTGCTGCGTACAAAGTCTTACATTTATAAATGCAAAACACAAAGTTGTATTCGTGAATTAATTTGATGAGGAAATGTATGAAAGCTCTCTCTCTCTCTCCCTCTCTCTCTCTCTCTCTCTCTCTCTCTGTGTGTGCGTGTGTGTGTGTGTGTGTATCTGTGTGTGTGTGAGAGAGGAGAGAGAGAGAGAGAGACAGACAGACAGACAGACAGACAGTCAGACAGACATAGATAGACAGACAGACAAAGGCACAGAGAGAGAGACAGACAGAGACAGAGAGACAGAGAGAAAGACAAGACAGAGACAGACAGACAGAGACAGAGAGAACAGACAGACAGACAGACAGAGACAGAGAGACATGCAGGCAGACAGGCCAACAGTTAGGCAGGCAGGCAGACACACAGACAGACACACAGACACAAAGGCAGACGGACAGACAGATAATGAAACAAAACGAGACAATAAACATTCAACGTATCACCTCGAAACTGTGTATCCGCCAAAGTGACGAGTCAAGCGCCTGATGCAGCAAATTGACAGTATTCTCTTTTCTATTATTCAATTGGAAATCCCATCCCTTTTTGTGGCGTGTTGGGGGGGGGGGGGGGGGGGGGTCTGCAGAGGCGTGGACTCCTCACTTCACTGCCAAGCCTTGAAACAGTTGTGTCCGCTTGCAGTGCACTTGTGTTTGTGCACAAGGAATGCTAAGTAGGTCACAGTGGCGTGACAGTCGAACACACCAGAACAAATACACACAGGCTGGAAAAGAAATATACTGTATACTATATAAAAAAGCAATAACAATGAAACAAAACAAAACCAAACCAAACCAGAAAAGAAACGACATAAGCAGAAGCAACAGCAACAACAACAACAGACAACGACAACAACAAAAGAAGATCTTCGAGCCATTCTTACATTTCTTCCCATCTATACAAAATTATTTAAACAAAACACTTTATTTTGTATGGTTCAAGGTCATTGTGACCTTTAAAAATTTTCAGAAATATAAGACTTGGCGGTGTGTGTGTGTGTATGTGTGTGTGTGTGTGTGTGTGTTTTGTGTGTGTGTGTGTCTGTGTGTGTGTGTCTGTGTGTATCCATGTGTGTGTGTGTATACGTGTGTATGTGCGCGTGTATGTGTGTGCGTATTGTGAGTGCTTGTGTGCGTATTGTGAGTGCTTTTGTGTATATGTGTGCGTCTTGTATGTACATGAGTGTATGTTGTATGTGTATGTTTGAGAGAGAGAGAGAGAGAGAAAGAGACAGACAGACAGACAGACAGACAGACAGACAGACAGACAGAGAGGGAGAGACAGACAGACAGACACACAGACAGAAACAGAGACTGAGAGCTCTGTCGTTTTTGAATGAATCTTTACAAATTTGGTTCAGAGATGTGGACCTGTTTTGAGTTACGAATGTGAAATGTCTGAACTCAAAGGTCAAGGTTACACAAACAAAACAACAACAACAACAACAACAACAAAAGCTCCTCAAATGGTCACATTTTGAGAAGCTTGAGACTACAGTGTGTATTTAAATTCTGATGTCACTATTGTCATGATCACAGTGTACCATTGTTCTCGCTTCATGTCAAGTTTTATCGAACCTAACGCATTTAAAGGATACAGCAACATTAAAACATAGAACATGTGGATTTTGTATTAACCCTTTGACTCCTGCACCACGTCCACCTGCATCCTGCATTGTCAACCATGCCAACAAAGCAAAATCTTAACCCTTTGATTCCCTCACTCTGTCCACCAGCTTCCTGCAGGAATCTGGTGGATTGGGTGATGGGAGTCAAAGGGTTAAATTAAAAGTAGAATTGTTAGAAAGCTTCACATCTGAAAGTGGATTTTCTGCAAAAGTTTGTCTTGGACAACCCCCTTTTTTGCTGAATGATCTTCCGCGTGTATTAAGGGCATACAGCACACAGAACTTTGGTGTACCATTTGATCCAATGTTGTAACATTTTGACCTAAAAGGCTGAAGTCCGAGAAACCAGGCATGCAGGCACCTCCTGATAAATCATAGTTTTTGTACCATGCGATAGTATTCAAAATTAATATGTTCACTGGATCTACAACAGGTTTTTTTTATTTTTATTTCCATTTTTATTCATTTATTAATTCATTTATTTAATTATTTATCTATTTACAGTGGAAACCTGATATAACAGGGATGATGGGACCAAATCAAAATCCCTGTTATATCAGATCCCTGTTATATCAGATATCAAGGGAAATAAGGACTGATCAACTAACTCTTGACTTTTGTAAATCCGGTCTGGTGTAAGTGTGCAGTAAGCTTACAAACTGAATGATGGCGCAGTCAGTCACTGACTCAGTGGCCTCAGGCCTACACGCTTGCGCGCGCATCACGCTCGCATTGCGAAGCGTTCTTTCAGTGTACAGTACACAGTATACCAAGGCTAGCCTAGATCTAGATCTAGGCCTACTGCATGGTGTGCTGAGTCTAGGCCTAGGCCTTTCTGCTGCAGAGCCCGTCTCGGCATCCCTGCTATAACCGATCGAGCCCTCTTGTCTCCCTGTTATTGGCGATAAGTTTTAATAGAGACAAAGAGGAAGAAAAAATGGGGATTGAAAAAAGCCCTGTTATATCCAGATTCCTGTTATAAACGGTCCTGTTATAAATGGTTTCCACTGTATTTATTTGTTTGTTTGTTTGTTTTTTATTTATCTATTACCATACAGTACAACACAAATATGTTCATGGCATCTACGCCAGTTATTCATTTACTCATCTATTTCTTAATTTATCTATTTATTTATTTTATTTTATTTTATTATTATTATCATTATTACAACTCTTTTTTTCTTAGTTTCTCATGATAACGTCCCTGCACTCGGCATGAATTCCACAATTACTTGTATGCGTTACAATGTTGTTTCTGGCACTGCTCCCGAATGTATCTCTAAATTGCTCCACACTTAGTCTTCTTGTCGTACTCTTCACTCTTCTTCTGATAATTGGCTATTCAAAATCTCTCAGTACAGACACAAGACTCATGATTTCCGATCTTTTGTCCATTGTGGACCTTCTTGGAAGACCTTTCTGCTATTTGATCTGAGAAATTATCCAGACCTTTTCTGTTTGAAGACCCAACGAAAAGTCCATATTGTTCATGAACCCTGTTTAAATTAACTTTGTATATACTGACCCTATGTCATACTGCTTTAGCGCGTTCTTGTAGAGTGTTTTATACAGAAGATTTTGAGAGTGTATGCATAATGGTAATGGGTAAAACTAGTGAATATGTGTTCAAGTACATATGTTTCATTGTTGTATTGTACACTGATAAACGTCTAGAACAATGTTAAGTGCATTATAATTGTAAATAATTGTTTTCATATATAATTATACACTATAACCACTGACGCAATGAGATGGGGAGAAGAACCAAAATGATCATGGCATAAGCCTTAAACCTGCATATAATTCGTATGCATTGGCAAGAGAGAGGGTAGGGAAGTCCTCTTCCCAGCAGAGAACTGAACTGCAGTCTCCTGCGTGAAAGGCAGCTAAGGATACTGACCACTACACCACCAAGGATCTGCATGTCTCTCGCCCATTCAGGTCCCTCCAGCTAAAAGTAGCGCTATTCTGCGTCCAACAGAGACTGAAAACAAAATGGCTTTGTTCATTGCCACATAGGGCCTAACTGTGTAGGCAGCGATCGAAAGACTGTAGAGACTAAGAGACTAGCACTTGTACTGCCACTTAATTAACCCTTTGACTCCTGTACCAAATTCACCAACTGCTTAAACTTAACCCTTTGACTCCCTCACCCTATCCAACAGCTTTCTGCACTAACCCTTAAACTCCCTCACCTTACCCACCAACTTCCTGCAGGAAGCTCTGGATGGGGTGATGGAGTCAAAAGGTTAAACTTTTGCTTTTCCAGCATGGTTGACAATGCAGGATGCTGGTGGACATGGTGCAAGAGTCACAGGGTTAATTATTGCATGGTAGAGTGGCCTGTGAAGAAATATCCCATTTCTAATCTTCTAATCTACTGGACTCCGCCCGGTTTCTATTCTCAAAAAGGAGATTAGTTCATATTGGCAGTCTGTGTGTGTGTGTGCGTGCGTGCTTGCGTGTGTGTGTGTGTGTGTGTGTGTGTGTGTGTGTGTGTGTGTGTGTGTGTGTGCGTGTGCGTGTGTGTGATAGAGAGAGAGAAAGAGAGAGAGAAGAGGGACAGAAGAGAGAGAAGAGGGAGAGAGAGAGGACAGGGATAGAGGGGAGGGAAAGAGAGAGAGAGAAGAGAGGGAGGGAGAGAGATAGAGAAAGAGAGAGAGGGAGAGAGATAGAGAGAGAAAGAGAGAGAGGAAGAGAAGAGAGAAAGAGAGAGAAGAGAGAGAGAGAGATGAGAAAGACAGAGAGAGGGAGACAGAGAAAGAGAGAGAGAGGAGAGAGAGAGAGAGAGAGAGGAGAGAGAGAGAGAGAGAGAGAGAGAGAGGGAGAAGAGAAAGAGAGAGAGAGAGCAATATTTCCACAGATGAGTGCACACGTTGTTTGGCCCACGTAGTACATACTGTATGTTCCCACACAAACCTGTTTCTGCTTTTCTTCAAAAACAAAATCACAACTATCAGAGATAAATTCAGTTCAACTTCATCTCATGTGCCTATTGTTGAATCCAGTTTTCAGGGCCAGCCTCTCACTCACTTCTCCCCTGTCAATGAAGAAGTTGTTAAACGCACAATTCTTGCCTCTCCTGTCAAAACCTGTGAACTCGATCCGTTTCCATCTCATGTGCTCCTTGATTCTCTGGATATTCTTTTGCCTGTCATTACCAAGATCATCAACAACTCTCTGATTTCTGGTACTTTTCCTGATCCATACAAGTCTTCTTTGGTCAAACCACTATTAAAGAAAGCTTCTCTTGACCCAAATGATATGAAAAATTACCGTCCAGTTTCGAATCTCCCTTTCCTGTCCAAACTGCTAGAAAGAATTGTCCTCACTCAGCTCAATGAACACCTGTCTCACAACAATCTTCTCAGTCCCCTTCAGTCAGCGTACAGACCACATCACAGCACTGAAACAGCGCTGCTGAGAATCTTGAACGATCTTTTGACAGGTCTAGATAACGGCAACATGTTCATTCTCACACTCCTTGATTTATCTGCTGCGTTTGACACCATAGACCACGATGTTCTTCTAGACAGGCTACAAAACACTTTTGGTATTTCAGCCTCTGCACTCTCATGGTTTCAGTCTTATCTCACAGAGAGAACAGAAACAATTTCCGTAAATGGCAACCACTCTCTTCCTTCAAACATTCAGTATGGCGTTCCCCAGGGATCTGTGCTTGGACCGGTTTTGTTCATCTTGTACACCCAACCGCTTTTTGATGTGATCAGAAAACATTCGGTCAATCATCACGCTTTTGCTGATGATAATCAGCTTTACAAAGAAACGCATCCTCGTGACATCGATTCTTGTACTGATTCTATCCAAAACTGTACTGAAGATGTAAAGATATGGATGAATGAAAACAAACTGCAGTTAAACGACAGTAAAACAGAAGCTATTATCATTTCTTCTGGCAGACAATCTGTAAACAGCACTTTACCTTCTTCTCTTCGCATTGGACAATCTGATGTCAATTTCATTTCCTCAGTGAAAAATCTAGGTGTCACTCTTGATTGCAATCTTTCCATGAAGCAGCATGTAAATAATATTTGCAAAGCCGCATATCTCCAACTCCGGAAAATCAGTTCCATTCGGCATCTTCTCACTACTCAGGCAGCACAAACCCTGGTTTGTTCTTTGGTACTGTCAAGACTTGATTACTGTAATTCCCTCCTTGTTGGCTGTCCACACTACTTGATCCAAAAACTACAGAAAGTCCAAAATGCGGCAGCTAGACTGGTCTGTAGGGCTAAAAGGAGAGATCATATTACACCACTTCTGCAGTCTCTTCACTGGTTACCAGTATCTGCACGGATACAATACAAAATAGCTACTCTGACTTTCTCGTCTCTTACAGGCACAGCTCCCCCTTATGTTTCAGAAATGATTTCAACATACCTGCCATCACGACAGCTCCGATCAAGTTCTGACACCCGTTTGCTAATTGTACCTCGTGTAAAAACTCAGTCGTTTGGTGAACGCTCTTTCTCTTTCTCAGCTCCTCTCTTTTGGAACAGTCTCCCATATGACCTTCGCCATGCTCCTTCTCTCACATCTTTCAAAACCGGTCTCAAGACCTACCTGTTCAAAAATGCTTTTGAGACAACACTCCATATTCACTCTTGATTCTATCATTCCTCCTTATCCCATTGTTGAAGAGGGTGCATGCTGTGTGTGTGTGTGTGTGTGTGTGTGTGTGTGTGTGTGTGTGTGTGTGTGTGTGTGTGTGTGTGTGGGTGTTTTGTTGTCATGCATAGTTCTGTTTTCCTTTCCATATTTGTGTGTAGTGATGTGGTATGA
>JAPXFY010000020.1:24205294-24222794 GCA_030674185.1 Monoplex corrugatus | reverse complement strand
ATCCTGGTGTCAACCAGGCCTGAGAGATACAGACACCTGCGATGGTGGTCAGAAGATTAAAGCAATACCTTCAATAACACATCTATGAAGTGGATGAGACTCGACTGTGTGGTCTCAGCCTTCCAATGATCCCATAGCTCGCCCAGCTCTTGATAGGAGCCGGTGAAAGCCAAAAAATCTCACAATGATTTTTGAAGGGACTGATGGGGATTCGAACCCTCAACCTTCCAGTCAATAGTCGGTTGCGATAACCACTACACCACAGCGACTGGTAACTGTTGAGAAAGTTGATCAGCACTACATAAGACCCATCACTCTGTCGCACGGATCACCTGTATTTTGAAGAGAGGCCAGGCTGACTGAAAGATAAGCTTCAGCGACTTTGGATGGAGGAGGGGTCCCTGTAGAATTAAACACTTGCTCAGTTGTGGAATATAACTAAAAAACAATATATTGACAAAAAGTGATCGATACATTTTGGAAAATATCCATAATTTCGTAATCGAAGTTACTGAACAAAATTCATATACAGTTTACCAGTGCACAAACCTGATTTTCCGACATCAAGGTCGTTTAACTGCTGCGCAATAGCTCGTCCACAAGCTTCACATTTGTCAGGAGAGGAGAGTTCATGGTGGCCAGGTTCCCCTTTATGTGTAAGTCGCCGGACTGGAGGACCATCAGTAGCGTGAGTAAAGGGTAAAGAGCTGTATGGGGGAACATTGGGATACACTGTAATTTCGTTCGACTTAGCCACCTCTCTGCTTATGGAGGGTGGCGATCGTAACGGCACGGTCAGCATCTTTTCAACCATCCACCTGGGCCTGTTGCTAAGTTTGGACGTACCAGCACACCATAATGACATCAAAGGTATTTTGGCCTTCATTTTCTCCAGAAGCTTCGTTGTCCTGCAAATGAGAAACACACACACACACACACACACACACACACACACACACACACACACACACACACACACACACACACACATACACACACGCACGCACGCACGCACGCACGCACACACACACACTCACACACACAAATGGTATGAGCCAATGATTATCATAAGCCAGTGACAATGACCTTTATGAAGAAGGACTGTTACGTACGTTTTTCAACAAGCGTTAAAATTGTCCAGTCAAATGAACATCACCCACACTTTGTTGTTGTTGTTGTTGTTGTTGTTGTTATGGTTATTGTTTTTACCACCTTTCTACAGCAATTGGTAGCATTGACAGTAGTAATACAAGCTGAGGTAAAATGACAGTAATGCCAGAAATAATAATAATAATAATATAATAATAATAATAATAATAATGATAATAATAATAACAATACTTATATAGCACAAAATCTTGATAGAAATCAAATCTAAGCGCTGAACATACACATACGCACGCATGCACACACACGCACACACACACATACACATGGCTATAAATGGGCAAAAAGAAGAAAAGCAATGGAAAATTATAGAGAACGTATTATATACAAATATATATTATACATGATTCCACACCGAGTGGAGACAGGCTGCAGTGGGGGGTTGAGTGAGGTCAGGATTTTATGCAGAAGAGAAAAGGTGAGTTTTGAGAGCGGACTTAAAGGAGACAAAAGTAGGTTGCTGATGGACTGAGAGAGGAAGTTTGTTCTAGGAGAGTGGACCAGAAACAGAGAAGGCTCGTGGACCATAAGTACTGAGCTTAGTGCGTGGAAAGCGAAAAATGAGAGGATCGGAGGCAGAGCAGAGGGTACATGAAGGAACATAGATCTCAAGCAGGCTTGACAGGTAATCGGGAGCTGCGTTATTGAGGCTTTTGTAGCAGATGGTGTCTAGTTTGTACTGTATGCGCTTTGATACAGGGAGCCAGTAAAATTGTGCCAGGAGAGGGGAGATGTGGTCAGCTTTTTTTCTTTTGGAGTACAGGGCGTGCAGCATTGTTTTGAAAGCGCTGTAGGATGTGAATGGTGGAGGCGGGAAGACCAAACAGGAGTGAATTGCAATAGTCAATGAGAGATATTATGAAGGAGAGAACGAGTTTTGCAGTTGTTTCGACAGAAAGATACTTCCTGATGAGGCTTATACGATGGAGGTGATAGTAGCAAGATCTGGCAGTTTAAGAAACAAACAAATGGTAGTAACAATAGCAGGAGCAGTAGCAGTAATGCCACTACCAGCAGAAGGATCAGAGGTAGTGAGAGCAGTAGTGATAATTGTTGGTGTTGATGTGTTGTTCGTGCTGTAGTGCTCAGCATGTAGTCATTGACTCATGGCCATGACAGTCATGCCAGTTGCCTTTGTTGAAAGACCAGGAGTCCACAAGGTTCATGATTAAAGTGGCCTTTTTATTATAATTATTTCACTGGAAGTCTCACCATCAACAGCAGGAAAAAGCAATAAAGAAATCGAACTTGTAACTTCAAAAATTCAACATCATCTCAGAGAACAATTCTACAATATCCTCTGACTGACAAGTCTTCCATAACATTGCAGAGAACAAGCTTCCCACAATATCGCAAAAGACACGTCTTTGCAGAAGGTGTGACCTGCCTATCGTCACAGAGTGTGAAACTAACAATGCACAGGACAGAACCTCAGAATACAGAGGTAAGGACATCCATCAAAGCAGAGAGAATAGGTCTAAATTGCAGAGGATAAAACCTAGCCACGATGTTGCTGTTGTCGCTATTGTTTGGAGCTTAACGTCCATACCCACATAAGCGATACGGCAAATGGAGGCCTGGCCACGATGGACAGTGACTTTGCTTATGTACATTCCATATCATACGATCGTATATGGAGGGCCATATTCGCCAACGTCATGTGGCATGGCACAGGACGATGATCAGACAATCACTGAATTGTATTCCAGACAATGAAACATTCGTGATGGTATTTATTCTGACGTCATTTAGGGGCAGTGACTATTAATTTATCTTTTATGGTTGCAGTGGTGTTGGCCACCCAAGGCAGTCACAAGATAGCGTGGTTACTCAACATAGCGTCCCAACAATTACGATTGTGTGCAACATATTTGTACATCGACTGTTCCATGTTAGTGAAAGGGAAGATTACATTGTTTCATACAGTTCTCTTAGTGGGCATGTTAGTTTCTGATGCAAGCTGAATTTTAATAACCATGCTCAATCGCGATCGTCACAACGAATGTCTGATCTCACCGACATAAAGAATCCAGGCCAAATGTCTGGCTTGGTCACCAGGTGTGTGTAACCATCTCACTCAGCAATCAGTTTGGACATAAACGAAATCACACCTTGTCAACTACCAGGTAACGTAACATGATAATGTTTGTTAAATTACAATTCATCGACAACAGCATCATTAATGTTGATGTTCTATGTGAGCATATGGAATACTTACGATCGTGGTGTCTCATCAATGATAATGAAGAGCTGACCATCTTGAACAAATGAAGATAGTTCATCCATAATAGCAATGTCGCATATAACATTGTCAATGTCCTTGCGATAAGTATGGCAGCGCAGTTGTGCGCTGTACCTGTCGGGGTTTGAGGACAGAATATGCTGCAGCTGTGCTTTAATGACCATGGACACGGCTTTGGTTTTGGGGCTCAAAATCAGCAAGTCCACGCTATGGCCTTGATGTAACCATTGAATGGCTTTCAAGGTGATCAGCAAGGTCTTGCCTACTCCCGGAGGTCCGCAGAGATGTACGTTGTGCAAAGTCTTGTCGTTGATAATATCAACCTGCTGTGGGTAGAGGGCCAGTGTGGACATGATGAGGCCTGTCTCCGCCACGGCCTGGCCTCTTGTCCTCAGCACCTTACACTGAGGCTCGAACCCTTTCTTCAATACCAGGCGTGGGGCGGTCACTGTGGGTACGTCCACTGTTGTGGCGGGACCACAAAATCTGTCATGAATTAAAAATGTTGTTGATTAAATAAAAAGCAGGAGATAATGATCGATATAAGTGAATTTGGATTAATTGACAAATATGATACAGATTTGACTGAAGAACTGAAAGCATAGAGAAAGAGGAGTGGAACCCCTTTTGTTCAGAATTGTGAGAATAAAGCAACGAGGAGGAGGAATCTAGTCCACCTAGAAACACAAACTACGAGTATTATGACACTGTCTTATCACCCCTATGTCTTCAACAACAGCATAACCAACAGCAGGGCAGAAATCTACATGGAAGACCAGAAACTGGAAGAAGTCAATGAATTCAAGTACCTGGGAGATATCCTGACCAAAGATTGCAGCAGCACTGCAGAAAGACCCAACAACACTACAACAGCAATGGCAGCCAATCACCAGACTGAACACAAGCTGGACAAGCAGCTCCCCATCAGCTTTACCACCAAGTGTAAATTGTACAAGTTTCCAACTTCCACTGCGGGTGAGAAATTTGAAGATTGCCCGCTTACTCAGAAAAGATAATTTAGGCCTTGGGGCCATATAGCTTAGGAAACTGCTTCGCATAATTTACGAACAACACAAGGCCAACGAATACGGTATGTATGTACATAACAAGGTATATGCCTTGCTGGGTCTACAAGAACCGTTCCTGACAACTGTGAAACGATGCAGGCTTGCAGGGTGTCGATGCATCATCACCGTGCCACACTACAAGCTCGTAACAGCAATCTTTAGGAGGCCTCTGCCAGGAACGACAGAGGAAGAGCTGGCTGGCAAAAATCAAAGAGATGACCAGTCTCAGTATGCCTGAACAACCTGCAGCTGTACTTCAGAGGGAGCGAGGGAGGATCCTGTCTGCTGCTGTGTCCCATTAGAATCTGCCTGACAATCATGGTCATCATACGATTTGAAAAACTGGCTGGCTGTTTTGATAGTGCTGTGGATTCAATAGAAATAGAAAGCAAAGGTAAGGGGTTGGAACTAAACAGCAAGAAGACTGAAGTTATGGTGATCAGGAAAAAATGAAATCCCCTCATGCAAAATAACAGCAAATGGCACAACCTTGAAACAGGTTAATAAGTTTAAATATCTGGGAACGATCATTTCACCAGATGGCAGATGCACATGAGATATAGCCAGCAGAAGCGGCCAAGCCAAAACAGCATTCAAGAAGATGAAAAAGCATTCTTACCAACAAATGCCTATCAATCAACATCAGGTAAAGAGTTCTTGAATATTATATAGAACCGATAATGTTATACGGTTGTGAGGCGTGGACAGTCAACAAGCAAAGCCAGAACAAGATTGAGACAGCCGAGATGTGGTTTCTAAGAAGAATGTTGAGAGTTCCATGGACAGCAAAGAAAACAAACGAGACAGTCTTGATGGAGGCAGACACAAGAAGATCATCGATGAGAAAGATTAGGAAAAGACAGGCAACATTTATAGGCCATTTTATGAGGACGGGGGAATTGGAGCACCTGGTCACAATAGGAAAGCTGGAGGGAAAGAGAGCACCAGGTAGACCCAGGGAAAAAATATTAAATGGACTTGCAGAGTGGCTGAAGGCAGTGAGGGTAGAAAATGTGCTTGCATCAACAAGGGATAGAAACATATGGAGGGCCATGATCGCCAACAACATGTGGCAAGGCACTTGATGATGATGATGATGATGATGATGATGATGATGATGATGATGATGATGACGATGATGTGGATTCAAGATCTCATGTTTCGAGTCTAATCGTAACCTGCACTATACTATAAAAGTCTGTTTTCTCTCAGTCTACCTAAGTGTTCCAATTAATTTGGTGATGCCTGTTTCGTAGGCCCCATTCCGGGTTCATTTGGAGATCTTGACACTGCACAGGGTTCTGGACACGTACAAGGAAGGAGCCTTCCCCCCCTCACGAAAACTCATGGCAGATTTGAGTGGAGCGTGTATGGAATTACCCGAGTGCAATGATCTCTTTTGAACAAAGTCCAATCTCCCCTTGTGAAATATATATGTCTTTTGTTTCAGTGTCACGCGCTAGGAAAACGAACATAAAAAAGACCAGAAAATATACACGTAACACACACACACACACACACACACACACACACACACACACACACACAACGCACACACACACACACACACAACACACACACACACACACACACACACACACACAAACAAAAACAAACAAAAAACAAACAAAAAATCCAAGACCAGACAAAATCTTATTAAAACAATAAAGACTACAGATCTGTATGTGCGTTGGTCCTCTGATCCATGGACTGAAAAACATTTCCTTAAAAACAGCACTTACAAAGCAACCTGAAATAATAATTATAACAATATGTATTCCAATTGTATCATAGAGCACATGGAATGATTCCTAAGAAATAAACAATGAAATTGATTACTCTTAGTTCAGTGGAATTTCTTTTAGAGTATAATTATGACTTCTTTTTTTATAGTTAAAGTAAATAGAAATGAATAATAGTGATAAAAAATGAAATTAACACACGTGAAAATAAAAACAAAACAGTAAATCCTATCATACTACAAACGTGCTGTTGAAAATTAAAAAAACCCACATATGTATAAATAAAAGGGGTGAGTTAAAAATAAATACAACTAATGATACACTATCATATTGTGCCACCAAAAGCTCAAAAGATATCAACATTGACCTTACTTCATTGTATTGACAGAAACTAGGGGGGGGGGGGGGTATGGTCTATATATGTATATGAGTGTGTGTGTGTTTGTGTGTCTATGTGTGTGTGAGCGTGTTGTGTGTGTGTGTGGGGTGTTTGCGCGCGCTGGTGTGTGTGTGCGCGCGCGCAAGTGTGTGTGTGCGCGCGCATGTACTTGTGTGTGTGTGTGTGATTGTGTGTGTTTGAGTGTGCGCGCGTGCGTGCGCATCTGCACACACATATCTATCTGTCTACCTATCTATCTATCTATCTATCTATCTATCTTCTTCTATATATATAATATATATATATATATATTATATATATATATATAGAGAGAGAGAGAGAGAGAGAGAGAGAGAGAGAGACAGAGACAGAGACCGAGATAGACAGACTGACAGACAGAGAGAGAGAGATAGAGAGACAGAGACAGAGAGAGACAGAGAAAGAGACAGAGAAAGACAGACATAGAGAGAGATTGTAAATCCACAATGTCTTATCGATCATAAATGCATACGCATATTCATTAACTGATTCATTCACTCAATTGTCTTTTCATCTTAAGTACAAGCCAATCAAACAACCAAGCAACCAAAAGTGCATCTGTCATCAACAGCAATGATCTCACTCATCACTGAGACCCACCTTGCAAGAAGTTGATCATACAAGCAGTCCGTCATGGTAGGTTTTATACGTGGATTGTTTGAGGAGATCTCTTTCCACCATGATGCCAGTTTCGAAAAGATGGCGCCTCTCTGCGACCAGCGTCCAGCACTGGCAGTCGTCTCAGAGCTGTCATCAGAGTCACTGCTGGAAATATCGTCCTGCGAAATTGCAGATGATTCACAGGATCCTTCACCTGTTTCGTCTTCATCTGACGACTCACTTAACTTATACATGTCAAATGGTTTGTACGTTTTGGCCACTTTTTGTCGGCTTTCTGTTGCAGGTGACTTGTTCCCCAAGAAGAGATCGGCCATTGTGGGCATACAATCCTTGCATAAACATCGGCTGACTGCCAGTGTCAAATCTGGGCTGTCCAGACAATGGCAGAATTCCTGTGTTCATGAAAACGATGATCCTTAAAAGTACATCAAGCAACGTCTTTCTAATATATTCTACACTACAACGCTTTTGGGGGTTTACATTTAATACCGTTTGATTGCACACTGGTGTAAAACTGTATGTTCTCCCCTTAATCATACTGTTGAAAAAATTAAAATGTGTTATCCTCTCATTGCACATATATGATGTAATTATTGCGAGCGCCATGTCAACATTCAAGGATAAAACTTTGATTACTCTCTAACAAAACAGACAAAACAAAGACACAAGGAGGCACAGAAAGAAAGAAAAAGCAAGAAAGAAAGAACGAATGAATCAAACCAATTCACAAACAAACAAACAAAACTTTTCAAACACTGCCATGGAATGGAAATGTGACCCTTTCATTTGTCTGTCTACTTGTTGATTACTTGAACGTATGATTAACTGGTCATATGATAAATAAAGTGCGAACCAAACGTAATTCATGCCTTAGATTGTTAAACAAAAATAGCAAGTTGTTAAAGGGAAAAGGAATGAAACATACGTAAGTCAATCGGATTGATATTACTGTGTTCAGTTTACCTTTTGAAGGAGCGAATCCTTGGCAAGAGCCTGCATGAGCTGAGCAGAGGTGATAAAAGGCAAGATGAGGGTCCTGGTGATGGGAACAGTCTTGGTGATATCTGATATCAGATGACTGAGCACTTTAGCAGCCATGTTTAGCTGATCCACCGCCTTTCGCACTCTCTTTACAACAGCATTGTCCAGGTTGGGAATGCAGCCCATATTTGCCCCCACAGATTTGATTTCGCCGATGATCATACCAAACTGACGATGTATGATCAGAAGATCGCATTCACCATCGCATTTCCATCCGACGATTTTGTCAGGTCTTGGGAAGAGACGACAGTCTGCTGCGTGGATGGGATCAGATTTTTTGTCCAGATACTTCCTGAATTCCAATTTGGAGATCACCATCATGATCTGGTCTTCTTTGTCAGACAATGCCCGCAGACATGCCAGCACGTGCTCAGTAGCAGCGTCATCAGTGAGGTCATTCTGTTGGTATCGAGGAAGAGGGGCGGGTGGGCCTTGGTTTTGAGTCCAGATGGTGCCTGCTACTGTCTGACTTGACTGTCCCTGGGTGCTGGCTGTTGGATACAGGGGTCCCGGTCCCGGGTTTACCTGTGTCGAAGGTACTTCAGGCACCAGTACAGTTTCATCTGCCACCGTGTCCACGCCGTACTGAACTCTGTTGAAATGTTGTGGTGGCAAAAAGTAGGTCGTGGTTTGACGGTCTGGAAACCATTCCTTTACACGTGACAGCCAAAACGCCATGGCCGACGCTTTCTTCTGTGCGTTCTTGGAAACTGGTGCTTGCTGTTGAAAACACATTGAAAAAATTTACTGTTTTTATTTAATTTACATCTCTGTCTCTCTCTGTCTCTCTCTCTCTCTTCTGTCTCTCTCTCTCTCTCTCTCTGTCTCTCTCTGTCTGTCTTTCTGTCTCTCTCTCTCTCTGTTTCTCTGTCCGTCTCTCTCTCAACGTCTTTACGTGAAGAAAACATATTGCTTTCCCCTTGCTTTTAATTCACATCTCTCTCTCTCTCTCTCCTTTTCTTTTTTTCTCTGTCAACGTCTTTATGTGAAGAAAACATATTGCTTTCCCCTTTAATGAAATAGGAAAAGAATTAACATGAAGATTCCAACTCTAGATTTTGGCGACGAAGAGCAATACAAAAAAAAGGAAAACAAAACAAAAACACAAAATAATATTCCCTTTCAGAATCATTCATTCACTTAATACGTGAAACGAGACAAAATGGTAAAGAAGCAAAATGTGCTGAGGTCTGGAACTCGTTCCTTAATTCCAGCCAGTAAAACGCGGCCTGTAAAATTTCGTCTGAACCTCAATACAAAGCTTATAGTTTCTTCTCGAATTTGTTTTTGTTTTTGTTTCGTTTTGTTTCCCTTGCAGTGAAGGTTCTTTTCGTCAGTAACATTATCTTGTGTGGAATTTGAGATGATAGATTTAGAATGATTTCAGCAATTGAAAAAAAATCTTTCTTTATTTGCTATGTGTGATGCTTACAATTTACCTGGACATTGGTCAAATTGTGGCCCTTCCTTGAGTGATGAGACTGGATGGAAGAGGGCGGTAGTGATGTTTGACCAGATGCTGACGTGACAGATCCCAAAGTAGACGCTGCATTGCTCCGAGACATCACACACGAACTGCTCATAGAAGAGGAAGTCATGGAAGTGGTATGACTGACGATGGAGATGTGGTAACTGTTCCCTGTGAGGACGTGGGTGTGCTTTGATACACACTTTGAATCCTCTGTGCATCGCTGACCGGATTGGGATACTGAGAAAAAGTGTCAGATGCCTTCCCAGCTAGTTGTGCATACGCTGTGCCTGGTTGAACTGAACTTTGTGCTGATGTGAACGAACCTGGATGGTTCAGAGGAGGAGTTGAGAAACTCTGTCCCTGTCTCCCATATGATGTCATGTATGGCTTATTAGCAGATCTAGGTGGAGTTGAACTATTTTTGTTTGGACGGTAAGTCCAACGTAGCGTGCTCAAACCAGGTCCAGGTAACCTTTGCTGCCAAAGAGATTGGTTAGATCCACACAACATTTGACCTGGAAGCTGGCTGATTCCAAGCCCTCTATGCTGACCAGGGTCTGGCAGGTTGAAACCTCCAGGACACTGAAAGGATGCTGATGGCACGGAGTTAAATGTATGGTGAAGCTGATGTCCCTGTAACAATAGTCCTGCAGCGGCCTGGCACAGAGGTGGAATTCTGTTATTGTTATGAGATCTTTGAGACTGATTTTGACAAGGATTTCTACATCGACCTGGAGCATGGACAGGACTTGAAACGGCATTTGGGAACCGAGGAGAATGCATGAGACCGAATTGGTTTGCACCTAGTTCTTGAGGAGTGAAAAACTGTTGAGGATTGAATCCAGAGGTAGGATGACTGAAAGGTATGGATGATGCGTGCCCTGGAGTTTGTATTTGTAAAGATTGTTCAGTAGAAGCAGTAGAGGCTGTACCCAGTGTCTGGAACCTGGGATGAAGCTTATTCTGACCTTTGTCTTGACCAGGACATCGAGAAGAGCGCTGATCTGTTCCAAACGTTGAACACATTCTGTCAATGCATCTTCGTCCGAAAGAAGAATGTTTATTTCATGTCGGAGATAGTCTCAAGGTTTCATCTTTAGTGCCTTAGTCAAGAAAAGATAAGAAAAAGGAATGTGTGAATCATAAGAATTAGCAAGGATAAAAAACAAAATGGACTGTGTAAATCATAGTAATTAGCATGGAAAGATAACAAAAAGGACTGTGTAAATCACAACAATTAGCATGGAAAGATAACAAAAAGGACTGTGTAAATCACAACAATTAGCATGGAAAGATAACAAAAAGGACTTTGTAGATCGTAATAATTAGCACAGAAAGGTAGCAAAAAGGACTGTGTCAATCATAATAATTAGCATGGAAAGATAACAAAAAGGACTGTGTAAATCATAATAATTAGCATGGAAAGATAACAAATAGAACTGTGTAAATCATAATAATTAGCATGGAAAGATAACAAAAAGGACTGTGTCAATCATAATAATTAGCATGGAAAGATAACAAATAGAACTGTGTAAATCATAATAATTAGCATGGAAAGATAACAAAAAGGACTGTGTAAATCATAATAATTAGCATGGAAAGATAACAAAAAGGACTGTGTCAATCATAATAATTAGCATGGAAAGATAACAAAAAGGACTGTGTAAATCATAATAATTAGCATGGAAAGATAACAAAAAGGACTGTGTAAATCATAATAATTAGCATGGAAAGAGAACAAAAAGGACTGTGTAGATCGTAATAATTAGCACAGAAAGGTAGCAAAAAGGACTGTGTAAATCGTAACAATTAGCATGGTAAGGCAACAAAAAGGACTGTGTAAATCGTAACAATTAGCATGGAAAGATAACAAAAAGGACTGTGTAAATCATAATAATTAGCATGGAAAGGCAACAAAAAGGACTGTGTAAATCACAACAATTAGCACGGAAACATAACAAAAAGGTCTGTGTAATTCATAAAATTCAGCATGGACAGGTAACAAAAAGGACTGTGTAAATCGTAATAATTAGCATGGAAAGATAACAAAAAGGACTGTGTCAATCATAATAATTAGCATGGAAAGATAACAAATAGAACTGTGTAAATCATAATAATTAGCATGGAAAGATAACAAAAAGGACTGTGTCAATCATAATAATTAGCATGGAAAGATAACAAAAAGGACTGTGTAAATCATAATAATTAGCATGGACAGATAACAAAAAGGACTGTGTAAATCATAATAATTAGCATGGAAAGAGAACAAAAAGGACTGTGTAGATCGTAATAATTAGCACAGAAAGGTAGCAAAAAGGACTGTGTAAATCGTAACAATTAGCATGGTAAGGCAACAAAAAGGACTGTGTAAATCGTAACAATTAGCATGGAAAGATAACAAAAAGGACTGTGTAAATCATAATAATTAGCATGGAAAGGCAACAAAAAGGACTGTGTAAATCACAACAATTAGCACGGAAACATAACAAAAAGGTCTGTGTAATTCATAAAATTCAGCATGGACAGGTAACAAAAAGGACTGTGTAAATCGTAATAATTAGCATGGACAGATAACAAAAAGGACTGTGTAAATCATAATAATTAGTATGGAAAGATAACAAAAAGGACTGTGTAAATTGTAATAATTAGCAAGGAAAGACAACAAAAAGGACTGTACAAACAATAATAATTAGCAAGGAAAGACAACAAAAAGGACTGCGTAAATCGTAATAATTAGCATGGAAAGACAACAAAAAGGACTGTGTAAATCATAATAATTAGCAAGGAAAGACAACAAAAAGGACTGTGTAAATCATAACAATTAGTATGGAAAGACAACAACATCAACAACAACAAAAAAGCACTGTATAAGTCATAAGAATTAGTACATCATTAAAACCTTACCATTAATCTATCATACAAAGTTGGACCACTGGCTTATCACATAAAGTTAACTTTTATCTATAAAAACATACAAATACCCAGTTGGTTTGTGAGATCTCAGCTGTGCTTAATGAAAATGTGTAATCAAATTTGGACACGACAACCATTTCAAGTACCGTAAGATCCCATAATCGACATGATTTTGCTGCCTACAAAGTCTTACATTCATAAATTCAAAACACAAAGTTGTATTTATGAATTAATTTGTTAAAAAAATGTATGAAAGCTCTGTGTTGTGTGTGTGTGTGTGTGTGTGTATGTGTGTGTGTGTGTGTGTGTGTGTGTGTGGAGAGAGAGAGAGAGAGAGAGAGAGAGAGACAGACAGACAGACAGATACAATGTAGACAGACAGTCAGACAGAGATAGAGAGACAAAGGCAGAGAGAGTGAGAGACAGACAGACAGAGACAAAGAGAGACAGAGACAGAGAGAGAGACAAGACAGAGACAGAGACAGACAGACAGACAGAGAGAAAGATATAGAGACAGACAGACAGAGAGAGACATGAAAGAGAGAGAGACACAGAAACAGAGACAGAGACAGAGAAAGAGAGAGACAGAGACAGAGACAGAGAGGCAGCAGGCAGACAGGCAGGCAGACACACAGACAGACACACAGACACAGACACACAGGCAGACAGACAGACAGTGAATGAACCAAACCGAGAAAATAAACATTCAACTTATCACCTCGAAACTGTGTATCCGCCAAAGTGACGAGTCAAGCGCCCGATGCAGCACATGACGGTATTCTGTAGGAAATCCCAACCCTGTTTGTGGCTCGTGTTGGGGTGAGTAACGCGCTGTCTGGCTTTGGTGGTTTGCACAGGCGTCGACTCTATATTTCACTGCCAAGCCTTGGAACAGTTATGCCTGCTTGCGGCGCAGTTATGTTTGTGCACAAGGCATGTTAAGTAGGTCACAGTGGAACACACCACAACAAACACACACGGGCAAGGGAAGAAATGTACTGTATCATAAAAAAGAAAGAAAACAGCAGCAACAATGAAACGAAACGAAACGAAACCAAACCAAACCAGAGAAGACAGGACATAAGCAGAAGCAACAGCAACAACAACAACAGACAACGACAACAACAAAACATGATCGTTGAGTCATTCTTACATTTCTTCCCATTTATACTAAATTATTTTTTAAAAATCCCTTTATTTCGTTCGCTTCAAGGTCACTGTGACCTTGAATAAGCTTGAGAAAGATAAGACTTGGTGATGTGTGTGTGTGTGTGTGTGTGTGTGTGTATGCGTGTGCGTGTGTGTGTGTTGTGTGCGCTTGTGTGTATGTGTGCGTCTTGTACGTGAGTGTGTGCTGTATGTGTATGTTTGAGAGAGAGAGAGAGAGAGAGAGAGAGAGAGAGAGAAAGACAGAGACAGAGACAGAGACAGAGAGACAGATGGACAGCCAGCCAGAGAGACACAGAGAGACAAAAAGAGAGAGAGACAGAGAGAGAGAGAGAGACAGAGAGACAGAGAGAGACAGAGAGAGAGAGAGACAGAGAGACAGAGACTGACAGCTCCGCCCTTTTGGGATGGATCTTTACAAATTTGGGTCAGAGATGTTGACCCTTTTATGAATTACGCATGTGAAACGTTTGAACTTGAAGGTCAATGTTACACAAATACTACTACTAATAAAAAAGCTCCTAAACTGATCACTCTTTGAGAAGCTTGAAACTATATTTACATTCTGTTATTGTCACTGTTGTCATGATGATAGTGTACAGTTGTTCTCACTTTACGTCAAGTTTTATCGAACCTAACGCTTTTGAAGTTTACAGATACATTGAAACAGAGAACATATGTATTTTGTATTAAAAGGGGAATTGTTAGAAGGCTTGGCCATCCTGAATCTACATATTTTTGTTCACATCTAAAAGCGGATTTTCTGCGAAAGTTTGTCTCAGACAACTCCTCTTGATGTTGAACGTTCTTTCGCGTGTACTAAGGGCATAAAGCTTACATGACTTCGGTGTACCATTTGCTCCAATTTCGTAACATTTTTACCTAAAAGGCTGAAGTCCCAGATACCATGCCTGCAGGCACCTTCTAATAAATCATAGTATTTGTACCATGAGATAGAATACAAATACATGTATGTTCACGAAATCTATGACAGGTTTTTTATTTTCTTCTTTATTTTTATTTTTTTACTTATTTATTTATTCATTCATTTATTTATTTATTTTATTTATTTATTCATTTATTCATTTATCTATTCATTTGTTTGTTTATTTAATGTTTTTCCTTATTTTTTTTAGTTTCTCAAGATAATGTCCCTGTGCTCGAAATGAATTCCATAATTGCCTGTTTGCGTTACAATTTTATTTCTGGCATTTCTCCCGATTGTATCTCTAAATTGCTCCACACTTAATCTTCTTGTCGTACTCTTCACTCTTCTTCTGATAATTGGCTATTCAAAATCTCTCAGTACAGACACAAGACTCATGATTTCCGATCTTTTGTCTATTGTGGACCCTCTTGGAAGACCCTTCTGCCCTTTGATCTCAGAAATTATCCAGACCTTTTCTCTTTTAAGACCCAATGAAAAGACCATATTGTTCGTGAACCCTGTTTAAATTAACTTTGTATATACTGACCCTATGTCATACTGCTTTAGTGCGTTCTTGTAGAGTGTTTTATACAGAAGATTTTGAGAGTGTATGCATAATAGTAATTGGTAAAACTAGTGAATATGTGTTCAAGTACATATGTTTCATTGTTGTATTGTACACTGATAAACGTCTAGAACAATGTTAAGGCATTATAATTGTAAATAATTGTTTTCATATATAATTATACCTATAACCACTGACGCAATGAGATGGGGAGAAGAACCAAAATGATCACGGCATAAGCCTTAAACCTGCATGTAATTCGTATGCGTTGGCAAGAGAGAGGGGAGGGAAGTCCTCTTCCCAGCAGAGAACTGAACTGCAGTCTCCTGCGTGAAAGGCAGCTAAGGATACTGACCACTACACCACCAAGGATCTGCATGTCTCTCGCCCATTCAGGTCCCTCCAGCTAAAAGTAGCGCCAGTTCTGCGTCCAACAGAGACTGACAAACTTAAATGGCTTTGTACATTGCCACATAGGGCCTAACTGTGTAGGCAGCGATCGAAAGACTGTAGAAACTAAGAGACTAGCACTTGTACTGCCACTTAATTAACCCTTTGACTCCTGTACCAAATTCACCAACTGCTTAAACTTAACCCTTTGACTCCCTCACCCTATCCAACAGCTTTCTGCACTTAACCCTTTAACTCCCTCACATTATCCACCAACTTTCTGCAGGAAGCTGCTGGATGGAGTGATGGAGTCAAAAGGTTAAACTTTTGCTTTTCCAGCATGGTTGACAATGCAGGATGCTGGTGGACATGGTGCAGGAGTCACAGGGTTAATTATTGCATGGTAGAGTGGCCTGGGAAGAAATATCCCATTTCTAATCTACTGGACTCCGCCCGGTTTCTATTCTCAAAAAGGAGATTAGGTCATATTGGCAGTCTGTTGTGTGTGTGTGTGTGTGTGCGTGCGTGCTTGCGTGTGTGTGTGTGTGTGTGTGCGTGTGGGTGTGTGATAGAGAGAGAGAAAGAGAGAGAGAAGAGGGACAGAAGAGAGAGAAGAGGGAGAGAGAGAGGACAGGGATAGAGGGAAGGGAAAGAGAGAGAGAGAGAAGAGAGAGAGGGAGAGAGATAGAGAGAGAAAGAGAGAGAGGAAGAGAAGAGAGAAAGAGAGAGAAGAGAGAGAGAGAGGGAGAGAGAAGAGAGAAGAGAGAGAGAGATCAGAAAAACAGAGAGAGGGAGACAGAGAAAAGAGAGAGAGAGAGAGAGAGAGAGAGAGAGAGAGAGAGAGAGAGAGAGAGAGAGAGAGAGAAAGAAAGAAAAGAGAAGCAGCAATATTTCCACAGACGTGTACATACGTTGTTTGGTCCACGTAGTACATATTGTATGTTGCCACACAATCTACATACTTCGTCTTCCTTGGACATGCATGCTGAGTGTTTTCTGCATGTTTCCATAAGCCACAAAACACTGACGAAGATTTTACAGGATTTTTAACGTGCGTATTTGATGCTCTGCCTACGCATACGCTGAAAGGGTTTCATGGACCTGGTAGATCAGAAAAAAAGCTTCGCTCTTTACTCGTCAGGTAGTACCCTAATGGAGAATCAAACTCAGACTGTCCAAGTAGAAGTCTGACTGTTCTAACCAATTGGCCATCACCGCCACCTAAAGCACTGTTCAGCAGGAGAGTCGAATCCGGACTTAACGACATTTTAAGTGGCGGTTTTTCCTTCTGAACATTCCACCAAGGATGATAAACAGAAGGGAAAATCCTGTTGTAAGCGTGTCCTCTAATTGTTGGTGCACAGTGACTTTCCTCTTTCGGCCCGTGCACATCTCTTTTTCCCCTCCCACCCTCCCCCAGTTAAAAGCCAGTTCTGTTGGTTGATTTACTTAGCAAGTCAAGTTGAGCATTTTTTTTCGGGCACGTCTTGTTTGCACACACACATTCATAAATACACACGCACATTCACTCACGCACATTGCGTATGTGTGTGTGTGTGTGTGTGTGTGTGTGTGTGTGTGTGTGTGTGTGTGTGTGTGTGGTGTGTGTGAATGTGTGTGTGTGTGTGTGTGTGTGTGTGTGTGTGTGGAGAGAGAGAGAGAGAGAGAGAGAGGAGAGAGAGAGAGAGATGGATGATGTGATGATGATGATGATGATGATGATGATGACGACGATGATGATGATAATGGTGGATATGAGGATGAGAAT
>JAPXFY010000020.1:24177794-24180294 GCA_030674185.1 Monoplex corrugatus | reverse complement strand
ACATATTCCGATTCTCAGCGCGAGGCACCACTTGAAATCCAAAATCTGGTTTGGCCTGCAGCGCCAGAAGGAAAATTCAATAACAAACCACCAACACTGGATGAAGTGAAGAACGTAGTAAAGAAAGCCAGAGCCAAGTCAGCACCTGGACCAAACGGAATACCATACCTGCTCTACAAGAAATGCCCAAAAGTGCTCGAGTGGCTCCACAAGATGATTCGATCAGCATGGAGGAACCAGAAGATCAGCGACCAATGGATGAGAGCTGAAGGAGTGTACATTCCGAAGGAGCAGAACTCCAGCAGCATCAATCAGTTCAGGCCAATATCACTTCTGAACGTCGAGGGGAAAATCTTCTTCTCTGTTATGGCAGCAAGATTGACAATATACCTGACTGAAAACAAGTATCTGGATATGTCAGTCCAAAAGGGAGGCATACCAGGAATGCCTGGATGCTTGGAACATGCCACGTTGATTTGGGATGCCATCCAAAAAGCAAGAACAGAGAAGAGAGACATTGACGTAGTTTGGCTTGATCTGGCGAATGCATATGGATCAGTTCCACACGATATGATCCAGCTGGCTCTTGAAATGTATCACATCCCAGAAAACATCCGAACAATGCTGAGGAAGTATTTCCAAGGGTTCTCAATGCGGTTCTCTACCAAAGAATACACCACGGACTGGATAGACCTAGAGGTGGGCATTGCAATGGGCTGTGCAATCTCTCCCATACTGTTCGTGTTGGCAATGGAAGTCATCTTGAAAGCTGCAATGAAGAGTTCAGGTTCAGTGAATCTGGGAGATGGATACCAGATGCCTCCTCTGAAAGCTTTCATGGATGACACAACAGTCTTGTCCACGGATGAGGAAGAGACACACCAAATCTTAAAGCAGCTGGATGAGCTGGTGGCCTCTTCAAGAATGAGGTTCAAACCTAAGAAATCCCGAAGTCTCTCACTGCGAAAAGGAAAAGTGGCAGATTCAGTCAAATTCATGGTAGCCAACCAAGCCATCCCCACTGTCACAGAAGAGCCAGTAAAAAGTCTCGGAAGATGGTATGATGACTCCCTGAAAGACACACAAAGGGGATGTGAAACCAAGCAAACAGCAGAAGAAGGCCTGAAGAAAATAGATAACTGCGGACTGCCAGGCAAATACAAAGTCTGGTGTCTACAGTTCATGCTGATACCAAAGCTGCTGTGGCCACTGCTAATCTATGACATTTGCACCAGCACAGTCGAAGCAATGGAAGCCAAAATCAACAAATACACAAGAAAATGGCTCGGTGTCCCACCTGGTCTCACTGATGTTGCATTCTACTGTCGTCAAGCAATGCTGAAGCTACCTCCGAAATCCATAGTGGAGGAATACAAAGTTGGAAAAGCAAGACTGTTGAGCATGCTGGAGGAATCGGAGGACAATATCGTGAGAGCAGTTCATCCAAAGCTGAGAACTGGCAGAAAGTGGAAAGTCCAAGAGGCTGTAAACAATGCCAAGAGAAACCTCAGCATCAAAGAAATAATTGGACACACGCAAACCAACAGACAGGGACTGGGAGCAACAAAAATGCAGTGGTGGTCCAAAGCCAAAGGGAAGGAAAAAAGAGACATGATCATACAGGAGTTGAAGGAAGAAGAAGATGTCAAAAGAGTGCAGAAGGCAGTCCAGCAAGGTCAACAGGGGCAATGGACAACATGGGACAGTGCACTCCAAAGAAGTCTCAGCTGGAACGATATGTGGCACATGGCTCCTCTAAGGATAAGCTTCCTCCTCAGATCTGTATATGACCTGCTCCCCTCGAATGCAAACTTAGTGAAATGGGGGAAAGCAGACGACCCAGCATGTCCGCTCTGTCAGAAGAAACAAACAGTGGAACATGTCCTAAGCTCTTGCAAAGTAGCGCTAGCCCAAGGAAGGTATACATGGAGGCACAACCAAGTTCTGAAAGTGATCACAGATGTGGTTAGCGAAAAAACCATGACCCCAAACGCACCAATTGCTATGACAACGTTCTACAAAGCAAGAGGGAAACAGGTCTGGCCCGAAAGTGCTATGACAACCAGCACATTGCCAAAGGGTCTTCTGGATGGAGCAGTCGACTGGGAGTGTACAGCAGACCTCCCAGAGTGGAGAAATTACCCAGATGTCATCAGCAAGACAGGCATGAGACCAGACATCGCTCTCCACTCTGACTCCTCGAAACAAGTGATTCTGATAGAACTCACTGTGCCATACGAAAGCAGAATGGAAGAAGCACATATCTACAAGACCGAAAAATACGCCGGTCTTGCCAGCACCCTGAAGAAAGCAGGTCTGCGGGTCAAAATCTTCGCCATAGAGGTCGGGGCAAGAGGGTTTGTGGGCACCTCCGCTTATGATCTCATGAAACAACTCGCCATTTCTGGGAAGAAGAGGACTAGAGCCCTTAAAGCGATGGCAGAGGCAGCAGAAAGGAGCTCAAGCTGGATCTGGGCAAGGAGGAACGAAAAAAGTGAAC
>JAPXFY010000020.1:24172794-24175294 GCA_030674185.1 Monoplex corrugatus | reverse complement strand
CTTTTGACAAGGGGGATAACAATTTTCCAGTAGTGCGACACATAATCCACTCTTTGTATGTGCGCAAATTCTTCACACATAATCAAAAAAAATATCGAACATCCATTCCTTGAACAGTCGAACATATTCAAATCATATATAATGAACAATCATCCATTTTACCACTACTACATAATGCAAAGAAAACAACAACAAAAAATATCAAAACAGTGTTCCCACATTCAGGCCAATAATTTGTCTAGGTTTAGACAAACCAAAATCTTTTTCACACACCCACACCCACTCACACGCATCCATATACGCTCACACGCGGGCGCGCGCTCGTGCACACACACACACACATCAAAACTGTAATATGATGAAACATCTGGGCTAGACCACCCAAACCTTACATTTAGTGATAATAATATAATCTTCACATAACTGCCCCAAAATACTCTGTTAACAAGGGACATCACTATGCCTTTTATTTATTTGTTTTTTGGTTTGTTTGTTTTTTTGTTTTGTTAACAAATATAGTAGACCCTTATGTGTCTATATACCCTTTCAATATCCACTTCTAACATATTCTACAAATATACCATTATTTTCATATTATTAGCTACTCTTAAATTATCGGCAAACAAAGCAAAATAAAGCAAATGAAAACAGCTCTTTACAAAACAGAGTCTATAATAAAGCGGCTTCTTTTGGAGTTAACGTGATATAGCCCACATCAGTCAAAAGAGATTAAATTAATCCCAGTATGATATTGTCTAGCACTATTGTCGGGCTTGTAAGTGTTTATGTCTTATTTTTTGTGCTTCCGCAATGTATAGTGCCACTGATTTGATTATGACTTCGTCATCAGATGACAAAATAGATACAACATCTTGTCTTTTGGCCATGTCGGATTCAAAAACTTTGCATTTTCCACGTATTGTGTCAAAAATTTGGCATTGGAATAAAAAGTGTTTTTCATTATCGACATTGTTTCCACATAAGGGGCAAGGATATACTGTGGACGTCCCAGGTTGAAACCAATTTTTATTTGCATTGAAACCAAGTGTTCTTAATCTAAATCTTGCGTAATTAGTTCTTTGCCATTTATCCGTAACAACACTGAAATATTTTTCGGTTTGAAAAACATCTTTAAATGAGAAGAACCAACTATATTTTTCTTTGTTTTCCATATCTGAGTGCCAATTTTGTTTAAACGAACAAATAAGCCTGTCTTTATATTCATTAATAAACTGACACTCATTTCCTACTCCCTGGGACAACCACACGATTCCAAACCCAAGTTCTGATAAAGCCTTTTTTACCTGATAGGCCCAGTTCTGTTTTCCTATTTCCATTTGAGTAACCGTCATTTCATATGCCTGTTTACATAACCGAGATTGTGGAAGCCTTAACAATTTCAACCAGTATTTAATACTCTTCACAAAGGTTCTAATGTATAAAGGATATCTTCCAGTTTCTCCATATAAAACAGTGTTAGAAGAGTGAATTGGTACAGCCAAAAAACGTTTTATAGCATATGTATGCACTTTTTCCATATGTGGATTTACAGTAAGACCCCATACTTCAGCTGCATATGTAAGTAAAGGTTCTATCTGTGTATCAAACATTTTCCAATATAAATTACAATCAATAGAATTGAGCTTCCGTAAGGATTTTCGAATTTCAATAACACCCTTTTTCCCTTTATTACAAGATTCTTCCCATGCATAATTTAAACTTAATTTTGTCGAAAATATCATTCCTAAGTATTTATAGGAATTAACAACTTTAACCTCGTTAATTCCATAGAACCATTTTTCGTATTTTGATAAATGTCCACCCTTCCTGAAAATCATAATATTAGTTTTATCCATATTAACTGTTAAAGCTAGTCGATCCGATTCTTCCTTTAAGACATTTAACTGGTTTTGTAAGCCTTTGACTGTACCAGAGAGAGAAATAGAGAGAGAAAGAGAGAGAGAGGAGAGAGAGAAATAGTGAGAGAAAGAGAGAGAGGCGAGAGAGAAATAGAGAGAGAAAGAGAGAGAGAGTGAGAGATAGAGAGAGAGAGAGAGAGAGAGAGAGAAAGCAAAAAAAGAGAGAGAGTTCTTTACAATCTATCTCGACATTTTATCACCACCACCACCACCTACAACAACGACTACACTCAAAGAAAACACTTAATCGAAAACAGTGAGTAAACCTCTTAAATCCGTACAGTTGAAGACACTCAGACAAAAGACTGGAGCGGTACAATCAGAGGAAAGACGAATTAAAGGCAAAGCAAAACACAAAACAGGATTTACGAGTCTGGAACATGAACTTCAATATCAACAGCAAAGCTGGCGAGACAGTCGACGACGAAAGATAATAGTCTCAGAGAAGTTTCGTGTTTATGTATCTTTATTCAGATGTGGACTGGCCAGGACGTCCCATCAAAGAAAAGTTTGAAAAAAAAAGTTTGGAAGTATTGGTTTTGTTGAGGGTGAAGGAGATCTTTTATTTCTAAAGGGAGCTC
>JAPXFY010000020.1:24167794-24170294 GCA_030674185.1 Monoplex corrugatus | reverse complement strand
GTAAATGAATAGCGAACATGAGATGTTGAAGAAACAGATTGAAAAACATTTTTCACAAATCAGTAAAAGAATAGCGAACATGAGATGTTGAAGAAACAGAATGAAAAACATTTTTCACAAATCAGTAAAAGAATAGCGAACATGAGATGTTGAAGAAACAGAGATTGAAAAACATTATTCACAAATCAGTAAAAGAATAGCGAACATGAGATGTTGAAGAAACAGAGATTGAAAAACATTTTTCACAAATCAGTAAAAGAATAGCACAAGTGAGATGTTGAAGAAACAGAGAATGAAAAACATTTTTTTGACAAATTAGTAAAAGAATAGCAAACATGAGATGTTGATAAAACAGAGATTGAATAACATTTTTTCACAAGTTAGTAAAAGAGTACGAAACGTGAGATGTTAAAGAAACAGAGATTGTACAACATGTTTCACAAGTTAATAAAACAGTAGCGAACATGAGATGTTGAAAAATCAGAAACTGAATAAAATTTTTCGCAAATTATTAAAAAGAATAGCATACATGAAATGTTGAATCAATAGAGATTGGATAACATTTGTTCACAAATTAGTAAAACAGTAGGGAACATGAGATGTTAAAGAAACAGAGAATGAATAACATTTTTCACAAATTAGTAAAATAATAGCGAAAGTAAGATGTTGAAGAAACAGAGATTGGATAACATATTTTACAAATTGCTAAAAGAATAGCGCCAAGAGATTGAATAACAGTTTTTTACAAGCTAGTATAAGAATAGGGAACATGAGATGTTGAAGAAACAGAGATTGGATAACTTTTTAGACCACCACGTTTTCTGTATTGTCTCTTGTGACACTTCTTCCACGCCCCTTTCAGATGTCAGTCACCACTATAAGAGCAGGGCCTGACAGGCCACGGAATTTGGGACTGCCTCTTTTCACAGACTGGTCAGCCATATATATTCTGAAATCTGCTACTGTCTTAAATTTTCTTTCAGATGAGTATGTCTATAACAGGACATTTGCAGAAGTTATCTGAATTATTTCCAACAACCCCTCCAGATATTCATATTATCCACATATTCCTAGACGTTTTCTGACATAGGTTATTGCCTGTTCAGATAAAGGCACTTTGATATATAATAATAATAATAATAAGAGACCATTTATAAGCGCACATCTCTGCGTACGGCGGAGCTTATGACGCTTTACAATTATTCACTCACAATATTTCAATCTCTCGGACCTCACATACATACACTAAATACACAATACAAAGTAATAGAATAAATCCATAAAAATACTACATACGCTACAATCATACACGGATTCTCACACAAGTCCAAATGCACCCCACAACCCCCACGGCTATACCCCAAAGTACTGTGCGGCACATTGGGCTCTATAATCACCCACCCCCACCCCCCACCTACCTACTATAACATACACACACACTAACACACCTTTTCTACTATTAGGCTGGGGGGAAATGAGGTTGAACTTACTGATAATATTTTTGAAAGAGGTGAGTTTTTAGAACTGTTTTGAAAGAAGAAATCGATTTTAGGTGTCGGATTTCAAAGGGAAGAGAGTTCCAGATAGTGGGGGCTGCGAAGGAGAAAGAGCGATGTCCAAATGTTTTTGTGCGCACGCGTGGAACACGGAGCAATCTGGTATCAGCAATGGAGCGGAGATTTCTAGAAGGAGTGTACACAGAGAGAAGATCAGCCAGGTAGCGAGGAGAGAGATCAGAGAAAAAAGAGTGGCATAGTGAGGCAAGCTTATAGTCAATGCGAGCTTGAACAGGCAACCAGTGAAGGGATTTGAGAATAGGTGTGACATGATCATGCTTGCGGGAACGAGAAACAAGTTTAGCGGCAGAGTTTTGTACTTTTTGAAGTTTGTCTAATTGATTTTGAGGACAGCCAGAAAAGAGGGAGTTACAGTAGTCTAATTTGGAGAGAACAAAGGCAGAAAGAAATGTTTTGGTAGCGTCTTCTGAAAGTAAGTGGCGAATATAACTAATGCGTCTAAGGTCAATGTATGCTTTGCGGCAGACTGTCTGTACATGTGTTGAGATACTCATGTCTTTGCTGCAGTGGAAGCCAAGATTTCGTGCGGTAGAGGAAAAGGGAATATGTGTTGATCCAACGGTAAGAGATGTAGGAGTGGTAGACAGCAGAGACTTAAAAGAGGAAGAACAGAGGACAGCTTCAGTTTTCTCGTCATTTAGTTTTAGCTTGTTTTCGAGCATCCAGATTCGTAGGTCGGTGATACAAAGTTCGAGAGAGGAAATGGCTGGGTTTATGTTCTCGGGAGGAGTAGAGAGTTCAAGTTGAGTGTCATCTGCAAATGATTGATGTTCAGGAGAGTGAGACTGTATCAGGCCAGCAAGTGGTTGTGTATAGAGGACAAAGAGCACGGGGCCCAACACAGATCCCTGTGGGACCCCGTACAATAGTTCTTCAGATGTAGAGTTGAGGTTATTGACAAAGACTGATTGTGTTCTTTCTGT
>JAPXFY010000020.1:24155294-24160294 GCA_030674185.1 Monoplex corrugatus | reverse complement strand
AAAAAAAAAAAAAAACCACGGACACACAACTGTCAATAAAATGGCAGATTGAGGTTTCGTAAGTTTCCTTTATCGTTGGGCTACAGTACAGTAACCTATGTACAGCCCAGCTGCCTCTCTCTTGGGAATGAAGATTATCAGTCTCAGTTATCCAGCTTTCTGTGTCAGACATTGTTACTAAAACATTGAAAAACAAACAAACAAACAAACACGCTACTGTCAATAAAATAGCAAATTGAGGTTTAGTAAGTTTCCTTTTTCGTTGGGCTACATTGTATTCTTCATCGTAAGATATTTATTAATCCTACTGTATTGGTAGCTTATCATTGTATTCTTCATTATACGATATTTATCTATCCTACTGCATTGGTAGCTTATCATTGTATTCTTCATCATAAGATACTTATTAATCCTACTGTATTGGTAGCTTATCATTGTATTCTTCATTGTCATATGTTTATTAATCCTACTGTATTGGTAGCTTATCATTGCATTCTTCATCATAAGATATTTATCAATCCTACTGTATTGGTAGCTTATCACTGTATTCTTCATCGTAAGATATTTATCAATCCTACTGTATTGGTAGCTTATCATTGTATTCTTCATTATAAGATACTTATTAATCCTACTGTATTGGTAGCTTATCATTGTATTCTTCATCATATGGCATTTATCTATCCTACTGTATTGGTAGCTTATCACTGTATTCTTCATCATAAGATATTTATCAATCCTACTGTATTGGTAGCTTATCATTGTATTCTTCATTATAAGATACTTATTAATCCTACTGTATTGGTAGCTTATCATTGTATTCTTCATCATAAGATATTTATCTATCCTACTGTATTGGTAGCTTATCATTGTATTCTTCATCATAAGATACTTATTAATCCTACTGTATTGGTAGCTTATCATTGTATTCTTCATTGTCATATGTTTATTAATCCTACTGTATTGGTATCTTATCATTGTATTCTTCATCATAAGATATTTATCAATCCTACTGTATTGGTAGCATATCATTGTATTCTTCATCGTAAGATATTTATCAATCCTACTGTATTGGTAGCTTATCATTGTATTCTTCATTATAAGATACTTGTTAATCCTACTGTATTGGTAGCTTATCATTGTATTCTTCATCATATGGCATTTATCTATCCTACTGTATTGGTAGCTTATCACTGTATTCTTCATCATAAGATATTTATCAATCCTACTGTATTGGTAGCTTATCATTGTATTCTTCATTATAAGATACTTATTAATCCTACTGTATTGGTAGCTTATCATTGTATTCTTCATCATATGGCATTTATCTATCCTACTGTATTGGTAGCTTATCATTGTATTCTTCATCATAAGATACTTATTAATCCTACTGTATTGGTAGCTTATCATTGTATTCTTCATTGTCATATGTTTATTAATCCTACTGTATTGGTATCTTATCATTGTATTCTTCATCATAAGATATTTATCAATCCTACTGTATTGGTAGCATATCATTGTATTCTTCATCGTAAGATATTTATCAATCCTACTGTATTGGTAGCTTATCATTGTATTCTTCATTATAAGATACTTGTTAATCCTACTGTATTGGTAGCTTATCATTGTAATCTTCATCATAAGATATTTATCAATCCTACTGTATTGGTAGCATATCATTGTATTCTTCATCATAAGATATTTATCAATCCTACTGTATTGGTAGCTTATCATTGTATTCTTCATCGTAAGATATTTATCAATCCTACTGTATTTGTAGCTTATCATTGTATTATTCATCATAAGATATTTATCAATCCTACTGTATTGGTAGCATATCATTGTATTCTTCATCGTAAGATATTTATCAATCCTACTGTATTGGTAGCTTATCATTGTATTCTTCATCATAAGATATTTATCAATCCTACTGTATTGGTAGCTTATCATTGTATTCTTCATTATAAGATATTTATCAATCCTACTGTATTGGTAGCTTATCAGTGTATTCTTCATCATAAGATATTTATCAATCCTACTGTATTGGTAGCTTATCATTGTATTCTTCATTATATGATACTTATTAATCCTGCTGTATTGGTAGCTTATCATTGTATTCTTCATCATAAGATATTTATCAATCCTACTGTATTGGTAGCATATCATTGTATTCTTCATCGTAAGATATTTATCAATCCTACTGTATTGGTAGCTTATCATTGTATTCTTCATCATAAGATATTTATTAATCCTACTGTATTGGTAGCTTATCGTTGTATTCTTCATCATAAGATACTTATTAATCCTACTGTATTGGTAGCTTATCATTGTATTCTTCATCATGTTTATTAATCCTACTGTATTGGTAGCTTATCATTGTATTCTTCATCATAAGATGTTTATCAATCCTACTGTATTGGTAGCTTATCATTGTATTCTTCATCATGTTTATTAATCCTACTGTATTGGTGGCTTATCATTGTATTCTTCATCATAAGATGTTTATCAATCCTACGGTATTGGTGGCTTATCATTGTATTCATGGATTATGAGAACAGATCCCACAAAATGTCAACCATTGATGAGATAAAACAGACTGTTCTACTGCAGTATAATCATTATCAACACTTCTGATAATTAATTTTGTAAATCTTGACTAGACAACAGACACATTAAGAATACTGTTTCTTCCTGGTCTTGATCCACATTGTACCTCATAAATATCAATCAGGACTAACAACAGGACTAAACAGATCCGATATGACTGATTTATATTTCAAATAAAAGTGACCGATTTATTATTTCTAATAAAAGTCCTACTAAACTACAGTTAACAGTTATAAGGGTTATGCACCAATCCGTAGAAGACATAGTGATGTTTACAATGACCAATGGCGTTCGCGAAGTATCCATTCCAGACCACGTTTATCTCTGTACCGACTCATTATGAACCTCTGATTGGATAGATTTCCAATGCGTTGTCCAATCAAATGCTCTGCTTGATCTCCGTTTCATTTCACCCAGACTTGCTCTAATTCCATTGGCTTGTCTGCACGAGACTGTTTATGTCCATGCAGTAGTCTATTGGGTGTATTCATCTGTTCAATAAGGATGCGGTTTTCTGTTTGGTTTAAGCTCAGATAAGCTACAAATAGATAATGCACGCTAAGAAGAAAAAAAATCAGTTTCAAGGAAATATGTGGGCGTAGGTAGCCCACTAAAGAATAAATTTGAGGATGAACAACCAAGTCTGAATGAATAGAAGAAATGAATACAACAAATGTTAACTTTGTCTTTATGATTCAATCAAATTCCACATCTCTAATAACAGCATCTGAAATATTGTACAGACAGGTGAAGATACATACTTCAAATATTTGGGAATAAATACTAAAGGACTCACATGGTCATGCTTCAGTAATACAATCAGAGCGTATAAATAGTTTTAAACGTCACAGACCAATAGAATTTTAACTTAAAACAAGACAATCTAACTTCCGCCAAAAGCTTTTTAAACGTATGTTGTCAGAATGCTGAATGTATGGTCATGTTTTAAATTTTCAAGATCATTTGGATATTTGGTTGATAATTTATGTTGTGTGTTTTGTTTTGTTTTGTTTATATTTTGTTTGCTTTGTTGTATGTTTGTTTGTCTGCGTTTTGTTTGTTTTATATTTAATTTTCTGTGTAGGTGTGGAGATCTAAAATAACAATTGTGAGCAGACATTAAATGAGAAAGGTTCCTTCAGGTTTTTTTAAATTTTTTTTTATTTTTTATTTTTATTTTTCTCTGAACAAGGGAGATCTATAGTATGGCGTGGCCATTTCTGAAGCTCACAAACATTCTGCTTTTCCCCAGACATGTCGGTGACTTCTCGCTGCGCGGTCTCCAGGGTGAAACCAAAATGAAGCAAATTAGTCTGTTGATTATGTGAGATTTTCCACCTCCAGTTTCTCCTTCTGTTCCTCTCACGTCAACCCCTAACCCTCCCATACCTTCTCAGATGTCTCTGTCTATTTATCTCTCTCTCTCCCCTCTCTCTCTCTCTCTTTATTTGTCTGTCAACCTGTCTGTCTTTTTGTTCGTCTCTCTGTCTGTCTGTCTCTGTCTCTGTCTCTGTCTCTATCTCTGTCTCTGTCTGTCTCTGTCTGTCAGTCTGTCTGTCTCTCTTTGAGTCCATATATGTCTATCTCTGCCTGTCTCTGTCTCTGTGTGTGTGTGTCTCTGTGTCTCTGTGTCTCTCATTGTGTCTTTCTCTCTGTCTCTTATCGCTGTCGTTGTTTGTCTGTTTGTCTCTGTCTGTCAGTCTGCCTGCCTGTCTGTCTGTCTGTCTCTCTTTCCTCTCTCTCTCTCCTCTCCCTCCCTCCCTCCTTGTCTCTCTTTATTTCTTTCTCTCTCTCTTTTCTCTCTCTTCACTTCTCTCTCTATCTATCTATCTCTCTCTTTTCTCTTTTTCTGTCTGTTTATTTGTCTCTCTTTCCAGAGAATCCAATATACCGGTAATTCGTTCACCCACCATTAGTTGAGAAGGTTACACTGAAAGTTTTAACTCTGACAAAATGGATGTTCAAACCATACAGTAATCTCCTTTCTTTTCACCTCTGTGTCGCCACATTTCTGTCCAAACTTAAAAACAAAAACAAAAACAAACAACAACAACAAAAACACACACACACACACACAACACACACACACACACACAACACACACACACACACACACACACACACACACACACAAACACACAACACATACACACACAAACAACCGAGCATTTGCTACCGGTTAACCTGTTTACACGCGTTTTGTGTCTTGTATATAAATGTCTTGTAGGTAATTGTTATTCATGGATATTGTGTGAACCATGTCCACTACATTATTGATGGCCTGTGACCATACAATCAGGCTATGTTTGTCTGTCTGTCTGTCTGTCTGTCTATCTATCTGTTTGTGTTAAAGATACTTTAAATATTGTAAGACACAATTCAGGGTTGGGATTTCA
>JAPXFY010000020.1:24142794-24145294 GCA_030674185.1 Monoplex corrugatus | reverse complement strand
CTTTCTGTGCACGATGAATAACAGACGAGGGAGCGCCAGTAAGAAGAGAATTACAGTAATTTAGACGAAAAAGTACACGAGAGGTTATCAGAGTTTGGGCTGCAGAATCAGTGAAAAGATGGCGAATAGACGTAATGCTTTCAAGTTCCCAATAGGTCATTATAAAATCGATCGTGAAAAAAACACACACACACCCTCTCTCTTCTCTCTCTCTCTCTCTCTCTCTCTCTCTCTCTCTCTTCTCTCTCTCTCTCTCTCTCTTTCTCTCTCTTTCTCTTTCTCTCTCTCTCTCTTTATCTTTCTTTCTCTTTCTCTCTCTCTTTCTCTCTCTCTTTCTCTCTCTCTCTCTCTTTCTCTCTCTCTCTCTCTTTTTCTCTCTCTCTGTCTCTATGTCTCTGTCTGTCTGTCTGTCTGTCTGTCTCTTTCTTTCCCTCTCTCTTTCTTTCTCTCTCTGCGTCTGTCTGTCTATGTCTGTGTCTCTCTCCGTGTCTGTCTGTCTGTGTCTGTGTCTCTATCCCTGTCTGTCTGTCTCTGTGTCTCCTTCCGTGTCTGCCTGTCTTTCTATGATTATGTCTGTCTGTCTCTTTCTCTCTATCTCTTTCCGTGTCTGCCATTTTTCTATGATTATGTCTGTCTGTCTCTCTCTCTCTTCTCTCTATCTCTATACATATATATATATATATATATATATATATATATATATGTATTATATATATATTTATGTATATCGTTTAGAATATAAAACATCGTGTAATAATCCAACAAGTAAACTACAAATAAACTATAAAAAAAGTAAACTACATTCTCCTTTTGCATTTGTTTACATACTGCCCATCACGCATATGTCATGCAGGGCTGCCAAAAAGATCTTCCGCTCCTGTTCGTGCTGGGCAAGCCTGTGTATGGTAACCTTAAGTGTTTCAGGGGCTTGGGTTCTCCTTTTGCTGTTCACTGTCAGGCGTTCCTTGGTCTTCCTCTCTTGAGTCCTCTCTTTGGTTTCAGGTGACGTCAACGCCAGACTGGGAAATGCTGGGCGCTCTAAATCAATGGCACATGGAATCCAATCTACAAAAACTTGAAAATTCGAATGCGTAGGTCGTTCTTACTATGGCTCAATCTTGGACCTACAACAAGAAAGAAGAAAGTTAAGAAGAAAACAAAGAAAAAAGAAAGCGTTTTATTGCTGCATGTCATATGATGTGATGTATGAGTTATCAGTTTTGTTGTTGTTGTGTTTCTTATTCTTTTTTTGGTTAGTTTGGCAAGTAAGTATCACTTGTGTGTGTGTGTGTGTGTGTGTGTGTGTGTGTGTGTGTGTTTGTTGTGTGCCTGTGTTTGTGTGTGTGTGCTGTGTTTGTGTGTGTGTGCGTGTGTGTGTGTGTGTGTGGTGTGTGTTGTTGTGTGTGTGTGTGTGTGTGTGTGTGTGGTGTGTGTGTGTGTGTGCTGCGAGAGTGTGCAAATGCTTGTATGTAGCCACCAGACTGAGTTGGCGCAGTAATTTGTGTCTGTGTGAGCTCAATGTAAGTACTCCTCGTCGTGTTATTTCAGAACTGTGATAACATTTGTGGCATCATAATCTCAGTTTCTTAGTCTATCACTGTGCAACAGAAATCTGTCTGGAGTCCGTCGTTATTTGAGTGCTGAGTCAGAGGAAAATCACAAGCAATTATTAAGGATACAAGCAAGCTAGCTGCTGAACAATCTAGCCTTACCATTATTCGGTCAACTCGATTCAGTGTATGTTGATAAAAGAAGCAAGCTAGCTAGGAAGCAAGCAACCAAATATTATAATTGCTATATCGTCAGGTCAATACAGTTCATGTTACCTTCAGTCCAGTCCTAGGGAGATGAAGTTATTGTATCAGGATAAATCACTACAGATAAAGCAGAAACACATTCCATAACATATCCACAACAAAGAAGAAGAAGAGCAGGAGGAGGAGGAGAGGAGAAGGAGAAAGAAACAGAAGGAGTAGAAGAAGAAGAAGAGGAGGAGGAGGAGGGAAAGGAGGAGGAGAAGGAGGAGGAAGGAAAAGAAGAAGATAAGAAGAAGAAGAAGAAAAGAAGAAGAAAAGAAGAAGAGGAAGAAGAAGAACAACAACAATAACAACAACAACAAAGAAAAGAAAAAGAAGAAGATGATGATTGATGATGGAAGTGATGATGATGATGATGATGGTGAAGAAGAAGAAGAAGAAGAAGAAGAACAACAACAACAACCAAAAAACAAACAAAAAAAAAGGAACCAAAATAAACTAAATTAAATAAAGTAAAATAACCAACCAACCCAACAACAGAAACTGAAATCGAAGATCACCACCTCGCCATAATGGCCTCACTCCACACCGGTGGGTGGGTGGGTGACGCTGTGGGAAGGCAGAAGTCAAGTAAAACAAACAAACAAACAAACAAACAAACAAACAAACAAACAAACAAACAAACAAACAAACAAACAAAAAATACATTTTCTGGCCTCTGAGGTTTGTGTTGGTCGTGGTGG
>JAPXFY010000020.1:24137794-24140294 GCA_030674185.1 Monoplex corrugatus | reverse complement strand
GAAAGATACAAACGATCCGGCTTTTAGCACAACACACCAGCTTGTACTTGGACTTGAAATCTATTTAAAACGAAAATATAACTTTTCGGGTTGAACCACTTTTCTTAGAACACAGGTTTTTGAATGTCACATTGTACAAACTAACAAGACAGAAATACAACTGTGAAATCAGGGTTATGCATCAGTGAAGAAATAATGAATAAGGTTTTACAGTTTTGATTAAATCATATGACAAGCAGGATCAATTTCTACGAGAACAAGTTAGACACGATCTTAAAAAAGGCATGTTGTTAAACAAAGCCACCAACCATCCAACTAACCAACCAACCAACAAAAATAAACACAAGTTCCCAATTAATCAGGCACTGTTACAAATGTGTTCTCAACAATCCCTCAAAAAACAAAAAAAAAAAAAAAAAAAAAAGAAAAAAAAAATCCTGATAATAAACAAACAAATCAGACATAATCAGAAAAAAAACACCTCTGACTACAAACAAAACAAACATAATGAAGCAAGTTAATTAGACATAACAAATTATGGTAATCATACTGTTTCTATCCATACATACTTTTTTTCTGCCAGTCATATTTCTGTTTTTAAACGCGTGGTGCGTGACAAGGATGAATTTAATATGAGAAGAAATGTGGAATCAAGACAAATAAATAAACAACAACAACAACAAAACGCAAGCAAAAACAAAAACAAAAACAAAATAACAACATGAACAAAAACCAAAAACCAATCAAATCTAACAACAACAATAAAAAAAAAACATACGCACACATGAAAATACCAATATGATCAGGCCATTGTAACAAATTCCTATTTTATAAAACATTATCGCAGAAAACATAGATTTGCATTTCTTAAGGTCAGTGTGATCTTGAAAAAAAAATATGAGCATGTACGTGCGTTGAGGACAATGGTATTCTGTTACAATAAAGAAAACAACTTTTAAATCTCTTTAGAAGATCCTTTAAAACAGTGGCAGGACTGTACTCTACGCTTACTATCATAGTATATCCTGGCATCAACCATGCTCGAGAGATGCAAACACTTGCGGTGTTGATAAGAAGATTCGAGCAACACCCTCAATGATGCATCCGTGAAATGGATGAGATTCGACTGTGTGGTTCTAGCCTTCCCAACGAGCTCGTACCACGCTCAATTCTGGATAGGAGCCAGTTAAAGCCCAAAATTCCCACACTGATTTTTGATGAGACTGAGGGGAATTCGAAACCACAACCTTCCAGTCCGTTGTCTGTTGCGTTAACAACTACACCATGGCGACTGGTGTGTTATTAGTTTTAAATTCTCTCACTGTGATAAAAAAGAAAACCTCTCTTATTCCTATTTATGATGTCTGTGTAGGCCCAAATTGTATCTACCATCCACACATATCTGAGCTATCTGTCTGAGTGGAATGTACTATAGTAACAGATAGTAATGGGGTTCGTACAATATAAACACACTTGTTGAAGTTAATGTAATTCACGTCATGTTAACAGACTCAAGTAAATCGTCTCGTCCAGAGTGTTTTCGAAACCCTCCCATCACATAAATTAGAAATTTATGTGGTTTAGAACCAAGACAATTCCTCATGTGTGGTGAGAGAAGATAGGGTATAATTATAGGATGCTAGCACAGACAGACGCACTATTTGATGAACACTGTAGTTGCCTGACAATGAGGTGGGATTTTATGATCAGGAAATAAAGTAATATTTCTATATAATAAATTAAAGTTTCTTTTGTTTTTCCCTTTGAAAAGCAGGAACTCAAACAATCTTTCTACATGATACAATACATAACTTTGGTCACATATGTGTCTTGTGGGATTATTAGGTATACAAGAACACGAACTGTTTTATCTGTGAAGTTGATTGGTTGAAATTATCTCGAAATATAAACAGACATGGGCTCAGGTTGTAAATAAAACATCTACTTCAGTCAAAACAAAAAAATGAAACTGCTAGAGTACAGTTAGTTCTCATCATCATCATCAAGTACCCTGCCACATGGCGTTGGCGATCATGGCCCTCCATATGTATCTGTCCCTTGATGCTGCAAGCACATCTTCTACCCTCTCCGTCCTCAGCCACCCTGCAGGTCTGTCTAATATTTTCTCCCCGGGTCTACCTGGTGATCTCTTTCCCTCCACCTTTTCCTGTTGTGACCAGGTGCTCTAATTCACCTATCCTCATAAAATGGCCTTTAAATGCTGCCTGTCTTTTCCTAAACATCCTAATGAACGATTTTCTTGCGTCTGCATCCATCAGGACTGTCTCGTTTGTTTTCTTTGCTGTCCATGGAACTCTCAACATTCTTCTTAGAAACCACATGTCGGCTGCCTCAGTCTTGTTCTGGCTTTGCTTGTTGACTGTCCACGCCTGACAACCGTATAACATTATCGGTTAGTTCTTACACACGTAATTATCAGACGGGCTCAAAGTTTACAGAACACTATGCATATGTAACCTGAGTTTGGAGTTTCTTCAAC
>JAPXFY010000020.1:24130294-24132794 GCA_030674185.1 Monoplex corrugatus | reverse complement strand
CATGAGCTGTTGCGCCCGTAGAGTTGAAGAGAACCATTTGAATTTGAGTGTTCAGACCTGTCAGTTTGGCACGGACGGACTGCCACACGATAATTTGGAAATGGATGTGGGGTGAAGGTTATTCAAAGTTTTACTGTTTGCTTATCATACGTCGGAAGAAAAGACATAGAAAGTTTAAAATTGCCTTCTCCAGATAATGTTTGTTGTCATTTTAGGGGGCTATTAAAAAAAACCATTAGTAAAGTGATACAATTCTATCATGTACTTCGTGTCTGAATCGGTGAGTTTTACGTCTTTATTGCAAGACGCCATTTGCAAAATGGGTGTTGGTTGGCGCAATGCCGAGGATGCCAATCGTTCGTTTGGGATAAATCAGAGTGTATACCAAACGGTCGGGATGAACCCAATGTCCCTGGCTATTTGAGACGTACATTTACGATGACAAACGATACGCATTGGATCCATTTAACCTCGTGCTTTCGAAGCGCATGGGCAGAAAGGCTTGTGTGTCAGGACCTTTAGCCACTACGTCTTTGTTTGACCGTGTCTATGAGGTTCTCCGGTCTGCCAGATTGCATAGCTGATACAGTCAGTGTGCCATTGACTGGCTCTCCCCTCGTATTTCAGGAGATTGGCCAGGACTTTGTTAATTCTTGCATCTTTCCCTTCTTTTTAACCCTTTGGACTTTGTCAATTCTCGCATCTTTCCTTTCTTTTTAACCCTTTGACTCCCGCATCCTATCCATCAACTGCAGAAACTTGACTGTTTGATTCCCTCATCCTATCCACCATTGGTGGATAGGGTAAGGGAGTCAAACGGTTAAGTTTTTGCTTTGCTAATATGGTTGAGGATGCAGGATGATGGTGGACAGGGTGCGGAAGTCAAAGGGTTAAATATTTGTATCGCTTCTTCCAGTTTTCGCTTTATTGGGATATCAGTCTTATTTGTTGGCTGCCAGCAAATCAGTGCAATCCAGTTCCGCATTATTCTGGAAATCGTACAATTCTGAACTGCAATGATCGAGTCTGTCCACATTTTATTGGTGCCTTCTTCTTTGGTGAGGTTATTGTCAGCTTTCGGTCTGAATATGTTGAGTCTGTTTGGTCTCTCTTTTGTGGCATATTTTACAACTGTCGGTTACTTTTTTCCGTTTTGTTGCATTTTAGTGTCTGTACAATATGAAGTCAGTGTGTTTCTGCGTTATATTTTCCTTTCTTCTTCATGGGCTTGCAGTCCTCCTGGTAACTGCCTTTGCTTTCTCTGCAGTTTTTTAATTTTTTTAAAATTTTCCGTTCTTCCTATACTCATGCTTTTCTAAGTCACACTTCATTGTTATCACTTGGATCACATTTTATGTGCTATGGTCTATCTGTTTTTAATATGCTTATATGCTTATATATCATCATCATCATCAGGTGCCCTGCCGCATGGTGTTAGCGACCATGGACTTCCAACCATCTCTATCTCTCGTTGCCCCCAGCATCTCCCCACCCTCCTCATCCCCAGCCACTCTGCAAGTCCGTCGAGCATTCTCTCCCTGGGTCTACCTGGTGCTCTCTTTCCCTCCAGCTTCCCCGTTGTGACCAGGTGCTCCAAATCCCCTTCCTCATAAAATGGCCTATAAATGTTGCTTGTCTTTTCCTGTTTATATTATATATATATATATTAATTGTGTGTGTAGTAGTAGTAGTAGTTAGTAGTAGTATAGTAGTAGTAGTAGTTGTATTAATAAGGACTAGTTCTAAGATAAATCCAGTGGGACCCAATGCTACGATCTTTGAGAAACAATACGTTCTTTAGTAGTAAGCCGGCAGTTTAGGATGCTACACTTATAACACTGGGGCCATGGGTTCGACCTTCCGGTGGGTCACAATTAGTCACGCTGACTGTCTGGCTCTCCTGACTAAGTCCTAGACTTACAGTCTCATGCCATGAGCTCAATATAACCCCGGAACACAAACATTATCATGCTTACTGCCGCCGTCCCAATGCTCCAATCATTCTGCTGATGTTTATCTTTCATAACTCTCGTTCCCCTTCCCATTCCGAAGACCTTGACAGTGCTAAACGTTTTGCACAGGACCGAGGAGTCTGTCAGATAACTGCTGCACATTAGGGGTGGGTGGGGCGCGTGTGGGGTTGTTCGATCGCGAAGAATCTCTCTTGGTTTCGGTTTAAGTTTTTCAAGTTGGCATCATCTCTGCTTTCAGGAAAAAAAAAATCTTTCGAACAAAACACTGAACTTCCCTTTGAAGAAATACCAAACCCCAAAGGTTTTCTTTTGTTTCACAAATCAGGTGTATGATTTCTGATTCATGGTTTGGACTTTAGGCAGCTCGTGTTATGGACCTGGTTAATCATTTCAGTCAATATACTTTCGAAGGCACAAATCTCCCCCTCTCCTACATCTCTGTCTGGAACTCTTCTGAAATGGCATGCTAAATTTAACTGGGCTACCTATTTGCATTTCTATGGTTTGTGTTACCTTGGCACTTTTAT
>JAPXFY010000020.1:24092794-24120294 GCA_030674185.1 Monoplex corrugatus | reverse complement strand
ACCCTTTATATAAACAGTATTATATACTGATATTATTTCTGATTTTGTCTTTGTGTCAACAGCCGTGTTTCTCAACTGTTTTAAAATGTGTGGACTATTCATTTCCTTCACTTATATTCCAGTCTGTTGATTCCTGAAACTTTGCCTTTTTGTCTTAAACAAATATGAGAGAAGAGAGAGAGAGAGAGAGAGAAGAGAGAGAGAGAGAGAGAGAGAGAGAGAGACAGACAGACAGACAGACAGACAGACAGACAGAGACAGAGAGAGACAGAGAGAGACCAGAGAGAGACACAGACAGACAGACAGACAGACGGACAGATTGACAGATTAATGGACATACAAATGGACAGATAGAGACAGAAAGACAGACAAACAGAAAGACAGAGAGAGGGGGACATATAAATGGACAACAGACGGACAGAAAAACAGACAGACAGCTGCACAGACAGACACACATAGGCAACCAAACTGACAGACAGGCAGGCAGGCAGGCAGGTAGACAGACAGACAGACAGAGACTGACAGACAACTTCAGACAGACAGACAGACGTAGACAACCAAATAGACAGACAGACAAAGTGTCTATCCAATGAGTGCTTTGCCCAGAAGCCAAACCAATTCAGCCGATACTTTATAAGCACAATATTTTTACCCCTCAATACCACTATGGGTGACTTATTGTAATGGAATGCCAACGGCGCAAAAAAAATGTCCGTCAGTCTCCCTTTTTTTTCTGGCACTGAAAATGGTATCGGGGGGACCATCATATACAGAGAGCCTATCGGTTGATGGACGCAGTAGTCAAATGTGACCTGCCACCACGAAATCAGTCTTAACTAGCATTTTGAGCATTTTGAAATATACATATCACTGGAAAGTGTACATTCTGCTGATTATTTTGGTACTTGAATAAAGCTTGTACTCAAAAGAATGTAGAAGTTATGTATGTTTAAAGTCATTAAGTTGTATGAAGGCCATTTTGAGAAAACGGCCTCTAAAGTCTGTGTGCTCTCCTACACACTTTCCTTACATTTTTTTATTTGGTGGCTTTGATCCGTGTTTGTTTCTAATTTTCGCTGTTATTTGTTGAAAGGTGCACCAAAGAGCTTTCCATCAGTATGTTATATGTACGAGTACTGTACAGGTTACGGTTCATAATAAGAGACAAAAATAGGTACCTTTGGTAGGAAATTGCGTTCTTTCTGCTGCGATCAGTGCATTAAAATACCGATTTAAAATTATAATATTTTTTCAAGAAAAAAATTTCTGTGGGGGATAGATTATAGTCTACAGAAAGCAATTTTGAGAAAAAGTCAAAACACCCCAGATAGACCCTCAGTCACCTTTTGAGCTCCTAGTGCTGTTCGACTGACTGTGCGAGTAAAGACTGATTTCGTGGTGGGAGGTCACAAATGGATAAACGTCGATTTTCCAATCGGAAAGTCCTAGGTTAGATCCACCAAGACGCTTCTGTCTCGTGAGAAGAAAGTGTGGGTTTTTCCGATCTTCCAAGTCAACACGCGTGCAGACCTCATTGTGTCTAAAGCCATCTGTGTATAGGCATGGAAAATGTCAAGCACTGAACATCAATGATCTCGTAGAGTCATATCAGGGCAGAAGCATGAAACATAGAAACATCCAGCTTGCAACGCAAACCAAAGATGCAGACTGTACAACAAGACAGTTGGATGTGGTCAACTCTCCTAACAGCTTGAATTCTCCGTGCTCCACTAACTAATAAATGTACAGTATTCGTATCGATTTCTTTTTGTCACTATCGGTTTCATCACATCATCATCAGGTGCCTCTGCCGCATGGCGTTAGCGACCATGGACTTCCAACCATCTCTATCTCTCGTTGCCCCCAGCATCTCCCCACCCTCCTCATCCCCAGCCATTCTGCAAGTCCGTCCAGCATTCTCTCCCTGGGTCTACCCGGTGCTCTCTTTCCCTCTCTGCTTTCCCGTTGTGACCGGGTGCTCCAAATCCCCTTTCCTCATAAAATGGCCTATAAATGTTGCTTCTTTCCTAATCTTCCTTATGAGTGATCTACTTGTGTCGGCCTCCATCAAGACTGTCTCGTTTGTTTTCTTTGCTGTCCATGGAACTCTCAACATTCTTCTTAGAAACCACATCTGGCTGCCTCAATCTTGCTCTGGCTTTGCTTGCTGACTGTACGTCCATCCGCACTCAAAAATTCCTTACATTTAAATTGATAGGTATTTGTTGGTAAGAATGCTAGTCATCGTCTTGAATGCTGTTTTGGTTTGGTCGATTCTGCCAGCTATTTCCGATGTGCATCTGCCGTCTTTATGAAATGACCGTTTCCAGGTATTTGAACTTCTTAACCTGTGTCAAGGTTGTGCCAGGACCAGACAACATTACTATCGGTTTACCATGTAAAAACTCGGCCTGCTTTCCACTTTGAGAACGCATCGCTGCAGTGCAGTGCACCACTGATTTTTTTGAGTTTATACGAATTGGTGTTTATAAAACCTACGACACACCCGGGCGAAAGCCTTGCTCTTTTTGATTTTCAACTACCATGGGATCTTTAACGTGTGCAGGCCAGCATCCACTCAAGTCCGACTCCATTTTTGTCTCCTTCCGAAAGACAAGACGTTCAGTTCGATTTTCCGGTCAAATGGAGGAGAAAAAGTCAAGGCCTCCACGGCAAACGAACCCAGCAACCTTGAATTAAATTTTAGTTATTGGAGAACAGCGTTATGCAAGTTGATTTACATATGCGCGAGTACATATTGTAGCACAAATGAACTGTCTCTTGACTTTTTTTTTCCAGAAATACTTTTTCGTCTTTGTGACGACTCAAAGAGTGACGAAAATTTATCACACATTTTGTCTGTTGGAGCTTTTTACATGATTACTGATTGTGTGTGTTCGTTCGTCATTTCTTTTAACGTCTATTCACATATGTGCTTCTAGACGAGATTGTTTGTTGTGTGTGTGTGTGTGTGTGTGTGTGTGTGTGTGTGTGTGTGTGTGTGTGTGTGTGTGTGTGTGTGTGTGTGTGTATGTGTGTGGTGCGTGCGTGCGTGTATGTGTGTGCTGCGTGCGTGTGCGGGTGCGTGTGTATGTGTGTGTACATGCGGTTGTGGTGGGGTGTGTGTGTGTGCGTGTGGTCTGTGCATGTGGAGTAATGATGTACGTGTGCGTGCGCGGCGCGCGTGTGTATATGGGTGTGATGTGTGTGTGTATGTGCATATGTGTGTGTGTTTCTGGTATGTCTGTATCTGTGTCTCTGTGGTCTGTGTGTGCGTGAATTTTATCTTTTCAAAACCGCCTGTGTTATAAACATGGGAAGGAAGTGACGCGTATTTTTGTCTGTGTATGTAAACATCCTATGTGCACGTGTATTTGTGTCTGTATTATGTCTGTGAGTCTGTCTTTATAGTGTGCCTACTGTCCTTCTCAGCCTTTGTGTCTAACCCCCCCCCCCCCCCCCCCGTCCCAATTTCTCAGCAAGTGCCAACCTCCACAGTCAGTGTGTGCTTCAACAATGGGAAGTTTATATTTTCAGTCAATGTGACAAAGTGTTTGGCGTCGAGGAATTTATGGTTTCGAATCCCCTCGAGTTCCAAATCTTACTGTTACTGTCTGTCTGTCTCTGTCTGTCTCTGTCTGTGTCTCTCTGTCTTTCTCTCTGCGTGTGTGTATTGCGCCTGTGTGTGTACAAGTGAGTGTGTATGTACATATATTTGTACGTGTGTGTGTATGTGTGGTGTATGTGTGTGTGTGTGTGTGTTTGTGTGTGTCTGTGTGTGTTGTCTGTGTGTGTGTGTCTGTGTGTGTGTGTGTGTGTGTGTGTGTGTGGTGTGTGTTGTGTGACAGAGACAGAGAGAGAGAGAGAGAGAGAGAGAGAGAGAGAGAGAGAGAAGATAGATAGAGGTGTATGTATTCATGTGTGTATGTGTGCACCCGAGCACAGAAACAGCTCAGAACTCGAAACATTTAGTTTTTTTCAATATTCCAAATTAGAGCTATAAAACAGATTGGTTTATAATAAACTATGATAAAGATCACCAGTTGATATTAACGTGCGTGCATAAATGTGTATAGTTTGTATGTGCATGTGTTGTGTGTGATGTGTGTGCGTGTTTGTGTGTATATATGTGCAGGGATGGGGGCTGCCAAAAAGAGTTCAGTGAATAATTCTACAATAAAATTAAAAAATGAGAAAATCAATGAATACATTTTCTGAACAATTTTGCAAATGTATACTCGCAATTCATGGAGACCAAACTTTGCCAGACCTGTCAAATCTGTTGTGTTTATAAAAGAAATGCTCTGAACAGAACCTACAAGTTCACACAAACATCCTTTTCCATGTTTTTGTTTTTTTGTTTTTGTTCTCTACTATATCTAGATATGCATGTACAATTCCACGTGTTTATGAGCTGTCAGCAAATTCTTGCTCACTAATGCACCAGACTCAGTCTGCATTGAAAGTAAACCTGAAAATAATATAAAGACAAAAAGAGGACAACAGAACAAATAATCACATAAATACAAATCGGTAGATGAAGAGTAATCACAGTTTTAATGTTTTAAGCATACTTGTTAGTGAAACATTGCAATGTCCTTGAAAATCTGTAGAATCTTGCTGTGTACATGCATGTCTGAAATGTAGACTGCTGTTTGTGCAGAAGCAGAGATCGAGTTCTGGAAAAGTTTACCATATTAGTCTCCACACAAGATGGGGCAAATGAGTTTTCCGAAACAACTTAGTCTGAGCTGAAGAACAAGACAATCACTGACTCCCAGCTCACAGGTCGTACAGAGTCGACAGTAATCAACAGTGAGAGAAACCTATCAGATTCTTACCAGAAGATAGCCACAGATCTCTCAATCTTCTTGTTTAAATGTTAAAAAAAAGGGACGAGCAAAGAGTCCAGCATTACCACTTCTAGTGGACCTCAGCTGAGTTTTATCCATACAGATTAATCGACCTAAAAATACCCTTTGGACACATTTCCTGTTTCTTTAGATTATTTCCCTTTCGCATTCTCTAAATGTAATGGAATCTTCTTGAACTAATAATCTCCAGACTCTGCATCCCATCTTTCATTTCAAGCCTTTTACTTCAGTTCTCCCTCAGGCCAAACCATTCAGCCTCGATCCTTTCTGCCCACAACATCCGGTAAGATCAGATTTTGTTTTCAATTTATAGTGAAAGAATGGAACTTCTTTTAGACGAGGATGTAACCTCATTGTCTGGTTCCCAGAGGCAGCAGACATGTTGATCCAAAAGATCTGTCCTCGTGAGACCAGCTCTCTCTTACAATTTGGACACTCGAGTGACAGTGTTGTTAACCATCTGACTGAAAGCAAGATACACCCAACTACCAACTACTACAGGCTGAATTCTTTGACATGACAAATATAGTAAATATTGTTTTCCATTTCGTCAGCCATTAAATCAACGCATTAAAAGAAGACCTAAAATGGTAGCAGTTGCATCATTTAAAAGAAAAGCGTTGGAAAAGGAAATTTTCACCTATTGTTTCGTGTATATACATAAATGAATGCAGACAAACAGGCATGTATTAAAAGCACATACACGACCGCACTCACACTCACACAGACAGACACACACACACACACACAACAGACAGACACACAAACACACACATGCAGAGAGAGAGAGAGAGAGAGAGAGAGAGAGAGAGAGAGAGAGAGAGAGAGAGAGAGAGAGAGAGACAGAAAGAGAGAGAAAGATAGAGAGAGAGATCAATGTTTTGAAGCATACCTGCAAACTGGCTTTCGTGACGCATAGTTGTTATGCACAACGAAATAAGCACTGTATGCAGTACCCAGAAATTCGTACATCATGTCATGTCATTTTATATACACAGATAATTGTGCACAAATGCAGCAGACACAGTCTTCATTTAAATGTAAAACTGATAAAAAACATATAGGCAGCAAAAAACAACAACAGCATAAACAATCAAATAATCACAAATATTCAGATGGCGTGGATTAATCACAATTTATTTTTAAGCATGTTTGGTCAGTACAACTTTGCAGTGTCATTTAAAAGTTTGCAGTGTGCAGAAGCAGAGATCGGGTCTGGAAAACATCACATTAGTTTCAAGTATCTACAGAGAATGGGGCAAATGAGTTTTCCAAACAACTCAGTCTGATCTGAAGAACAAGACAATCACTGACTCCTAGCTCACATGTCGTACAGTCACATGACCAGCATTGAAGACCTATCAGATTCACCAAAAGATAACCAAGAACCACAGACCTCTTTTCATGTCCTCTTCTTCTACTGTTAAAAGAAAGGACAAGCAAGAAGTCTGGCACTCCCACTTCTGGTGGACCTCAGGTGAATTTTATCCACACAGATTAATCGAACTGAAAGCACCCCTTGGACGCATTTCCTGTTTTCATTAGACCATTTCCCTTTGGCATTCTCCGAGTGTAATGGTATCTTCTGGAACTAACCAATCGTCGGACTTACCATATCAGCGTTCATTTCAAACCTTCTACTTCAACTCTCCCTCGGGCCAAACCACTGAGTCCCCATTCCTTTTTGCCAACAACATCCAGCAAATACAGTTTTTTTTCAATTTATAGAGAAAGAATGAAACTTCGTTTAGACGAGAATGTACATGTAACATCATTGTCCGATTCCCAGAGGCAGTAGACATGTTGATCCAAATCTGTCCGTGTGAGACCCGTTCTTTCTTACAATTTGAACACTTGAGTGATATAGTACTGTTAACTACTTGATTGAAAACAAAATACGCCAACTACCTACCACAAGAGACTGAACTCTTTGAAATGATAATTACAGTAGTTACTATTTTCCATTTGATTATCCATTAACAAATTTAAACAAGTTCTAAAGGGAGATAATGCTACTTTTTTTAGATAAAGACTTCGTAGCTGCGATTGAGTATATGGACGGTAATCAGAACAGAGAGGGACGCACGTGTTAGCACACACACGGACACACGCACACACATACACATACACACATACACACATACACACAAACACGCACGCACACACCACAAACACACACACACACAAACACACACACACACAGGCACACACACAGAGAGAGAGAGAGAGAAGAGAGAGAGAGAGAGAGACACACGCACACAACACATTGACACACACACGCACACACATAACACACACATACACACACACAAACACACACACACACACACACAGCACAGAGAGAGAGAGGAGAGGAGAGGAGAGAGAGAGAGAGAGAGAGAGAGAGAGAGAGAGACAGACAGACAGACAGACAAAAGCAGACAGAGACAGACAGAACAGACGGACAGACAGCAGACAGACAGACAGAACAGAGAGAGAGAAGAGACAGACAGACAGACAGACAGACCAGATAGACAGAAACAGATATACAGACAGACAGACAGACAGACACACAGAAAGACACACAGACGACATACAAGATAGACACACACACAGATTGACACAGTCGGACAGACACAGACACACAGACAGACAGACAGACACAGACACACAGACATACACACACACAGCAGGCAGGCAGCAGGCAGGCAGGCAGGCAGGCAGGCAGGCAGGCAGGCAGCAGGCAGGCAGGCAGGCAGGCAGAGAAGAACAGGTTTAAAGGGTAAACAGGTTTCCGTCGGACACAGACACACAGGAAAAGCTGGTTGGGAGTCTTCACAAACTGATATATGCACGCACAATGGCACATGTATGATCTCTCTCACACACACATGCACACACACACATGCACACACACACACACACACACACACACACACACACAACACACACACACACACACACAGCACACACACTACTCGCGCGCACGCACGCACACACACACACACACACAACACACACGCATCACACACAGCGCCGGCCAGCCACACACACACACACACACACACACACACACACACGTTCCCTCCCATTGGTTCTCCTCCCCTCTAACTACTCCCCATTGGTTTTCCCTCACCAAGTTCCCTCCCATTGGTTCTCTCCCCCAACAAAATACCCTCACATTGGTTTCCCTCCCCAATTTCCCTCCCTTTGGTTCTCCACCCCTCCAAGGACCCTCACATTCGTTCACCCTCGCCAAGTTCCCTCCCATAGGTTCTCCCCTCCCCAATTACCCTCGCATTCGTTTGCCCTCCCCACATCCCATTGGTTCTTTCCCCCATTAAATACCCTCCCTTTGGTTCTCCCCCCACCCCCAAGTTCCCTCCCATCGGTTCTCCCTACGCAAGTTCCCTCCCCTTGTTTCTCCTCCACCCCAGTACCCCCAATGGTTCTCCCTCCTTAATTATCTTCCCATTCGTTCTCCTGCCCCCCCCCCCCCCCCCACCCAATTCCTCCATGGTTCCCTCCCAATTCCATCCCATCCGTTCTCCCCCCCTCCCAATACCTCCTTTTGGTTCCCCCTCTCCCAAGTACCCTCCTATTGGTTCTCCCTCCCCACAAGTTATCTCCCATTGGTTTCCCTCCCCTGTAAGTAAACTCCCTTTGGTTCCCTCCCCCCCCTAATTTCCTCATCCAAGTTCCTTCCCTTTGGTTCTCCCCCTCAAGGTCCCTCTTAGTGGTTCTCCTCCCACCAAGTTCCCACCCATTGGTTCTACCCATGTATACTCCTATTGTTCCCAAGTCTCTCCAATTGGTTCCCCCCCCCCCCCAACAAGTACCCTCCCCTTGGTTTCCCCCAAGTACCATCCCTTCGGCCCCCCCCCCCCCAACGCATGTTCCCACCCATCGGTTCTCCCCTCTCCATGTTCCATCCCATTCGGTTCCCCTTCCCAAGTAACCTCCCATTGTTCTCCTCTTCCTATGTTCCCTCCCATTGGTTTCCTCCCGAGTTCCCTCCCCTTCGTTCTCATGCCCACAAGTACCAGCCCATTAGTTCTCCCTCCCCATGTTCCCCAGTTCCCCTGAATGCTTCTCTCCCCAGCCACCCCAAGTACCCTCTTAATAATTTCCCCCAAGTAACGTCCCTTTGATCCCCCCTCTCTCAATTACCTTTAATATTTCTCCCTCGCCAACACAAGTACCTTCCCATTGATTCTCCCACCAATCCGGAAGTTACCTCCCATGGATTCTTCCTACCCGTTTCCCTCCCATTGGTTCCCTCCCAAAGTACCTTCCCTTACGTTCTACCCCCCAAGTACCCTCCCTTTGGTTCCCCCATGTCCCTCCCATTAGCTCTCCTTCCCAACTTCCCTGCCATTGATTTCCACACCCCACGCTACCTCCCATGAACTCTCTCCTGAGGTTCCATCTTACTGGTCAACCCCCCCCCCCCATGTTCCTTACCATTGGTTCCTTCCCAAAAATCCTCCATTTGGTTCTCCCCAAGTACCTTCCCATTGATTCTGCCCTCTTGAAATATCCTCCTTATGGTTCTCCCGCACACGTTCCCTCCCACTGGTTCCCTCCCCAAGTAACCTCCATTGGTTCTTCTGCCCCCCACCCCAAGGGTTCTCCCTCCCCATGTTCCCTCCCATTGGTCCCCACACACACACATACACACTAAGTTCCCTCCTATTGGATCTCCCCCAAGTACCATCTCTTTGGTTCTCCCACCTAAGTTCCCTCTAATTGGTTCTCCACCACCCCCTCCCACTTCGCAGGTTTTCTCTCATTGGTTGTCCCCCCCCCCCTCGAATATCCTCCCATTGGGTTTTTCCTACCCAAGTTCCCTCCCATTTGGACTCTACCCCCCCCCCCCCCCAGTACCCACCAATTGGTTCTCCCACCCCAAGTGCCCTCCAAAGTTCCCCCCTCTTAGACTCCCAAAGTTCCCTCCCTCCTTCCCTCCCTTGTGGTTACCCATTAGTTGACCCCCAAAGTTCCCTCCCTACTATTGTGCTCTCCTTCTCCCCAAGTACCCTACCATTTTTTCCCATCCCCACCTCCCGGTTCTCTCCCATTGGTTCTCCTCCTCCCCAAGTAAAACTCCCATTGGTTCTCCCCCCCCCCCCCCCGAAGTTCCCTCCAAAGGGTTCTCCCTCCCTGTGTTCCCTTCCACTAGTTCCATCCCCAAGTTACCTTCCACTGGTTTTCTTGCCCCCCCCCCCCCCCACCATTCCCTCCCACTGATTCTTCCACTTCCTCCAAGTTACAACCCATTGATTCTCAATCCTTGAGTTCCCTCCCATTGGTTCTCCAGCTGCCCCACCCCCAAGTTCCCTCTTACTGGTTCCCTCCAAGTTCCCTCCCTCCCTTTGGGGCTCCCTCTCTCCCCCTCTCCCTCCAAAGTTCCCTCCATCCCTTGGGGCTCCTCCCTCTCCCCTAAATCCCCAAGTTCTCTCATCTCAGTCCTTTCCCCATCTCCCAAAGTTCGCTCCCTTCAGACCCTCCCCAATTTCCCTAAGTTTCTTCCCAAAAGTCCCTTATGAATTCTAAGTACTCTCTCCTTAGTCTTTTTGTTGACCACCTAAGTTCCCTCCTATCTGAGTCATCGTTCTGTTTCCCAAAGTTACCTCCCCTCCTCCTATGTTCCACCCCGTTGACCCTCCTCCACCAAAGTCCCCACCCCCCTTGGTAACCTCCCTCCTTCCAAAGTTCTCTCATATCTGTCCCTTCCCAATCCCTGGAACACCTTCTCTTGGTACAGTCCTTAACTTAGCATTTCACAAAGTTGCAGCCTTTCTGTCGAAATTTATTCACCTGGCTTGGTCATGTTCGTCTCAAGCAGGATACTCATATCCCTGAAGATACAATGTACGGAGAGCTCACTGCAGGATCCTGGCACACAGGGCGCTCACTGCTGCTATATAGGGAATCTTGCAATTGAGACCGAAAATCAGCTGATATCAGTGTGTCCACCTGCAAAGAGCTACAAATCACTGTCCGGTGAAGGCCATACGTGCAGGCATGGTCGCCGCATACGAGAAACGATCTCCACTGTTGCCCGGAGAGATGAAAAAGAAAGCTGCAGCAGCGACCACCTATCAACCTTCATGTGCGTCAGCTGTGCGGACAATTGCCACTCAAGAAGAATCGCCTTGTTCAACCACGTCTGATGCTGTTCATCATCCGACTCCTAAACCGAGAGCATCCATTGTCTAATCAGATGGATCTATCAATTCAAAAATCATTCTTTTGTTATTGTTCATGATGGTAGTAGTCTTGCTGACTATTTTAGAGGCGGGGATTCAAATCCAGACAAAGGACTAATTTCTAATGATTTTTTTTGTGGTCACAACAGATGACCATCCAACTGTCAGAACCCGAATGCTGTCCAGTGCCCTTAAACTGTAAGGAGTTCAGGACCAAAAAAAAAAATGTTTGACGGGGGTTTCTCCTCCGAGGATCTTCTGCTGCCCGGCTCTCCCCGTTTTTTGATACTGACACGTGACTAGGCCATTGACTTTCAGGAACAGTTCAGAGGATTCCACAAAAGACAGGATGACACTGGAAAGACTAGATTTAGGATTTATGGACACTGTGGGCTGATTCCCCACCTTGCCTTTCTTCAATTTGCCTCTTCTTCCAAAAATGAAAGATGCTCCTAGTATTCATCAAAAGCGGAAGATAATGGTGAATCTATCGACGCCAACCTAGTACCAACTGGAAATTCACAACGGACCAGAAGTCGAAGGGAATTCCCGTGAGCTGTGGAAGCATATTCTCTACCAAGCGCTGCTCGATGATCCACAGGAGGAAAAAGGGCCGAGATGAATGAACAGTAGCGCTCTGTGCCAGCACATACAATGTCGGAAACCAGGACCAAGAATCAAATCACACCCATGATGATTGTTCAGACAAAACTGTACTGGTGATACTACACCAGAAACTCAATCTACCGTCCATGAGTGCAAAAATAGGAATGGGAGAGGCTGGATAAAGAAATCTTCCACAAACTAAATGCGCTGATGCGTACTGAAACTCAAAACTAGCCACGTTCAAATACTCTGGAACATGTAGGGACGCCTGTGGAGTAAGACAGCCAAAGGTGAAACCCCTCTTGAGAAATCGACACATCAGTGTTAGACGAGGATATCCAGAGGAAAAAAGGGATTTTGAAGAAAAAATGAAAGCTGCTTCAGAATTTGAGAAAAAAATACAAAAAAAGACATGAAAGGGAAACGGTGCTCTCAGCAAAGCAAAATCGCAAGGAGAGGAGCAAAAAGACGACCCAAAATTACTTCAGTTTGGCAGGAAATTATTCCAGCCACCCAAATCAGGGACACTCACAATGGATAGAACAGTTCTGGAACAGTGTTACAAAAAGCATTCCAATCCTTAGGACGAAACATCACTTGAAATCGTTGTCTGGGCTTATGAAATAGCTTACCTGCTGCATGAGGACATGTCCACGTGTCCTCAAGTGGATCCGGAAACTATGATCAACATGCAGGAACTGGAAGATTAGCAACCAATGGATTGCAGCAATTGCAGTATACATTCCAAAAGAACAATTTCGAGTGATATCAACTAGTTCAGACAACGATCACTTCTGAACTCAAATGGAAGATCATCCCATGTCAAGGCTGCAAGGCTGACTGAACACCTTACAGATAATGAATACCTGGTTTGTAAGTCCAAGAAGAGGCTTTCTGGAAGTGTCTGGCTGTGAGAGCATGCCACAACGATTTGCAAAGCAATCCAAAAAGACAAAACAAAAAAGAACACCTCGATGTGAAGTGCACTCCAAAGATGTCTAAGCTGGAATGATGGCCACTCTCAGAGTCAGTTTCATTCTCAGTTCTGGTTATTTCTTGCCCTCGAATCTGGTGATATGGGGGAAAATTCAGATGACCTTGCGTGCCCGCTCTGCCGGGGCAAACAAATTGTGGAACATGTCCTGAGTCATTTACTTATTGTGTTCCTCTTCTTATTCGTCTTGGACTGATAGCGTGTTTTTGATTGTATGCATGTTTACTTCTGTATGTCATTTGCTTTGTTCTTTATTTTGTTTGATATTGTATTTGTTTGTTTTTAATCTTGAATTTCTTGTTCCTGTGCCTGTTGTTTTTTGTTCCTTTTAGTTGTAGTATTTGCTGTATTATCGATTTATTCTTCTGGTGTTTCTTGTTTTTGTTCTTCTCATTAGTATCTTATTTGTGTTCTTGCTGGTGCCCTTGGTGATGTGGTTCCGGAATTTATCAACATTATTCTTATGTTCTTGCTGTTGTCGTTTTTGCTCTTTTTGTTCTTGCCCTCATCTGGACTTCTTTATGGGTTCTTGTTGATGTTGTTCTTGCTGTTCTCGTTTGCTTGTTTGACTTCAAATTGACTTTGGTTTTTGTTCTCCAGTTTGCTTTCATTTTTTGTAGATTTGTGGTTATTTTTGCTGACGTGATGGTGTTTTGTCCTGGGTTGTATTTGTTTTTGTCTGTTTTCGTTTTTTCTTCTTTTTGGATATTTTTCTGTTTTTGTTGTTTCTTTTTCCTTATGCTCGTGGTTTTTGTTATTTTTAACTTTTTTTGTCTTCTGCCTTGTAATTTTATTTATCAATAATTCTCCTGGTGTTCGTGATGTGTTTCCACTGTTTCTTGATATTGCTTTATTCTTGCGCTAGTATTTCATGTGCTCGTTTGTCTTGTTTTTGTAGATCTGTTGTCTTTTTGTTTGCTTGTTTGACTTCTTGTTGTGTAGTTTGGTTATGATATCTTGTTTTTTGCTCATCGTTTCTTAATACTCTTGTTTGTGTTGGTTGTTTTTTGTCTTTTTTTTTGCTTTGTTATTTTTCTTCATGCTCTTTATGTTTTAGTTCAAGCATATGTTGACATTGTTCTTATTTTCATGCCGTTTTGTTTTTTTTGTTTGTTTTGTGGTTGTATTTTAGGGTGGTGGTGGCTTGGGTGGAGGGGATGTTTATTTTTTCTACTCCTTTATTCTTGTAAATGTTCGTTTTCTTCACCTTGTTGACACTGGTTTTTGTGTTTGTGCTTGTTTTTGCTGCTCTTGTTGCTTTTTTTCTCTTGTTGTTCTCCTCTAACGTTTTGTTTGTTCTTGTTCCTTGGTGGCGCTGGTGTTCTGGCTCTGTCATGTGTTGATATTGCGAATGAATTCTTGCTGGTGTACTTTTTGCTCTTCTTATTTTTCGTCCTGTTCTTGTTCCTTCTCTTGTTCTTGTTATGTTATCCCTTCATTTTTTTGGTTTGTTTCTTTGTCTCTTTATATTTTTGGCTTCTTGTTGTCTGCCTTTATGTTCGTATTTTCACTCTATCGTTCCTGTTATTAATCCAGATTTTCTTTCTTTCAGCATCAGTATTTCTTTCCCTTTTCTCTTTTTGTTTTTGTTTTTTGTTCATTTTTTTTCGATTTTGTTGCTCGCTTTCTTTTACTGTTTAAGCTGTGTACTATTTTACATTGCTGTTGCTTTTGATTTGTTTCCTTGTGATATTCGTTCCGTCTTTTTTTAATCTTGATCCTGCTTTTGTTGTTTTTCTTCTTTTTGACATACTTCTTGTTCTTGATAATGTTCACTTTCACTCTTTTTCTTCGTGCTTTTCTTGGCGACTTGAAGTTGACGTTTCTTTTTTTTGTTTATATTTTTTCTTTGCTTTGCTTTGGGTTTCTGTTTGCAGTTGTAGCTGTAACGGTAGTTTTCGTTGTTTTATGCTCCCGTTTTGCGGTTGGTTTTGCCGTGTCTCTGTTTTGTTTAGCTTTTCTTATTTGCGCTTTATATATTCTTAGTGTTGTGGTTCTGTTATTAGTTGACATTCTTATTTTCTCGCTGTTGTTCTTGCTCTTTTTCTTTCGTATTTTCTGTCTTGTTTCTTCGGGTTCTTGTTGACTTTGCTGTTGCTATTCTTGTGTGCTTTTTATAATTTTCCAGTTGACTTCGCTTTTTGTTTTTCGTTTTGTTGTTTGCGTTTTTGTGGATTTGTTGTAGTGGTGCTATTGGTGCTCCTGTGTTTAAAATTGTAGTTGTCTTCGTTTTTGTTCTTAATTTTACTCTCTTTGGGTGTTTTTTTTTTTTCCGTTGTTGAGTTTGATCATGTGTTTTTGTTGTCATTTTCCCCTTTGCTTTTTATTTTTTTTGTTTTTTGTTTTTTTTTGTATTGTGAGGTTTTCTTTATTCCCGATATTACTGGTGATCCTGATAAGTAGTTCTGCTGTTTGTTGATATCCTTATACTCTTGCTGTTGTGGGTTTTCATCTTTTGCTCTAGTTCTTGTTCTGTGATTTTTATTAAATTGTTCTTTTTTTGTAGTTGTCCCTTCTTGTCGTTGTATCCTTTCTTCATCTTGCTGATTTGGTGCTGTTCTTAATTCTGTTATTTGTTACCATTTTTATTTCCATTTTTTTGTTTTTCTTGTTTTTGCCGGTTTTTTTTTATTGTTCTTGTTGCTCTTGTTCTCTTCTGTCTTTTTTGTTGTGTTGTTAGTCCTGCTCTGAATTGTTGGTTTGTTGCTGTTCCTTGGTGTCTTTGGTGCTCTAGTTCTGTCATGTGCTTGTCCTCTTTTTCTTCTTGACTTTGTTGTCGTTCTTTTGTTCGTTTCTGTGAGATTTTGCTCTTTTTGCTTATTTTATTTTCTTCGCATTATCTTTGTTATTCTTGTCATTTATTCTCTTTTTTCTTCGTTTCACTTTAATTGTTTTGGTTTTGCGGAGCTTTGATTTTTTTTGTGTGTTTGAATTTTTGTTGTCGTTTTCCATACCGTTTTATATTTTATAGTTCTTTTTGTTGCTTTTAACTTTGCACCTAGTTATGTTCGTTTCGTTCTTTTTTATTTTTTCATTCTTGATCTTGTTCTTTGTGATATGTCTTCCTTCCAAGTACTTTTTTCTTTATTTTTCTTCTTTCACTCTTCTTCTTTGTCTTTTCTTGGTGATTTGCTGATGACGTTTTTGTTGATAATGTTATATGTAATGTTCTTTTTCCGCTTCTTGACGTTCTGCTTCTTGTCACTTTTGCTCTTTTTCTCCTACTTTTCGTGCAGTTATCGGTTTTGTTTCCGTATCCGTTCATCCGTGCTGAAGCTGTCGTTATTGATTGTGCAGTAATGGTAGTTATGGATTTGCCGTATATTGCTTATTGTTTTTCTTTCCGTTTGTGTTCCTTATTTTATGTGTGTTTTGGGGTTGTTTTGTTTGTTTTTTTTGCTTCTGTATCGTTTTGTCTGCTCTATTTTGGGTTTCTGATCCGTGTTGTAGTTATATCAGTTTTCTTAATCTCCTGTTTTGTGTTTTATTTGTTTGTTTTGCTTTGTCGTTTCTGTTCTGCTCAGTAGTTTCTTATTCGTGTCCTTGTTGATGCTCTTGATGGTTGCGGTATATCTGTTGATATTTTTATGTTCTTCTGGTTGATTTTCCTCTTCAGCTCGCTCAAATTTTCATTTTTCTTCTTCTGGTTTGTTTGTGTCGCTTTTTTTCCCCATTTTGTTTTTTTTTTTTTTGCTTGCCTTCTTTAATGTGGTTTTAGCAGGGTTTTTTTTTTCAATTGTTTTTGATTTTGTCCCCTAGTTATGCTCGTTCCGTTGTTTTTCATTCTTGATCCTGTTTGTGTTGCCGTTCTTTTCGACGTGTTTATTGTTCTTGATTTTTTCCCCTTTCACTGTTCTTTGTGCTTCTCTTGGCGATTTGCTGGTTGAGGTTTTGCCGTTGTCATCACAGACGTTCTTTTTCTGTTGCTTGTTGTATTGCCTCATGTCGCAGTATGCGCATTCTCTTTTTCCTTTTACTCTTCATTTCTCCTGCGTATCCATGTTGGTCTTGTTAATGATTGCGTAACAAGCATAGTTTTGAATTTGTTGTGCATTGTATATTGTTCTGTTTCTATTCTTCTTTCTATTTTTAATTTTCTTGTTTCCGTTTTGTGATGCTTTCTTTGCTCTGGGTTTCTGTTTTGTGTGTGTTTTTTGTTACTGCTGCTGTTTGTTTTCTTCGACTTTTTGGTGACGAATATTCGTTTCTTCTCCATTTATTTTGTTGTTCTTGTCGTTCGTGTTATTCTCATGATTTTTTTTTGGTCTCCTTTCAAGTTTTTGTCCTTATTCTTGCCGTTTTTGTTCATGTAGCTTTGCGTTTTCTTCGTTTCCTCTTCTGATCTTTTCCTCTTATCGTCTTTCTTCTTCATTTCCTCTTGTCTTTCTTCTTCGTTTCCTCTTTTCTTCTGGGTTCCTCTTGTCTTTCTTCTTCGTTTCCTCTTGTCTTTCTTTTAGGGATCCTCTTGTCTCTCTTCTTCGTTTCCTCTTCTTATCGTTATTCTTCTTATTGTGAATGTCTTTGCTATGTTTTTATTTTTGTTTGTTTTCATTTGTATTTCTTCCCTTTGTGTGTGTTTTTTGTTTTTTTGTTTTCTCCTGTTGTCTATAAAATCTTCTAAAGAAGACTTACTTGTTTTTGTTCTTTTTTCTTTGTTTACTGCTGCTGCTGCCGCGTCCGCCGCCGCCGCCGCCGCCGCTGCTGCTGCTGCTGTTGCTGTTACTGCTACTCTTCTCAGGTGCAATATATAGCGTAACGCTTTAGCAGACACACTGAAACAAAGGAATCCAAATTGTACATGCACAGACTGAAAATAAATACAAATGAATAGAGAAATCAGTAGGTCTCAATGGATTGTTATTGTTATTGTTATTTTTGTTTAAAGCCCAGCCGACTGCGTAGAGCCATATCAAGGCTAGAACGTTTTCAATACACACAATATTTTGTCATTCTTGAAAACCGAAGTTACTCTTCCAAACGCTTGCGAGCCAACAGTTATCCTACGTTTGATTTATTCATCTTTGGAGGAGGATTCTGCCGAGTTGCGTTGGACTAATTAGATGTAGTGGTCGATCATTTCTAGCTCTTCGTTTTTTATCGTTACTTTTCCGTCTAGGTTTTCGATATAGTTGTTGACAATAATGTTCGTTTTCTTCAAGTTTACTGTTAGTTCTACTTTTCTGCCTCATTCAGTTAGTTCTACTTTTCTGCCTCATTTAGTTAGCTCATTCAGCATATTTTACAGTTGCTTGCGACTCTGAGCAAAGATGTTAAAGTCGTCAGCAAACCTAAGGTGACTGAGGTATTCTCCGTCTATTCTAATGCCTTTTTCAGACCAGTCAAGACAACTATCACTGCATTAACTTAAGTATTCTAAGGATATATCCATGGGTTGGTATTCTGCCGAAGTTAACACCGAGGAGATTCGACAAAACAAACTTAATACAAATGCATAAACAGATCTTAGATACACAAAAAACATATGCATATATACAAACTGACCTAAATGACCTGTAACTGCCACAAGGCAATTACATCTTAGATCTGAAAATGCAGTTAATACATGTACGCAATTGTGAAATAAAGGTTTCTCATCATCATCATCATCATCTTCATCATCATCGTCATCATCACCATCATCATCATCTTCATCTTCATCTTAATCATCACTACATCATTATGATTACAATGTTATCATAACTATAGTTATTATCATTGCGATTATGTTTATTATTCAAAACCCAGCCGACTGTGCAGGCCCATTATCAGGGCTATAACCATCTCTAAACACATACCTCGTTGATACTGAAAAACAACATGTAAAAGAAAATTAAGTACACATACCAATGCAGTCGCACACATGATCTAAGGATATCCACTGGTGTTTATCATTTTGTCTAATTTATTACAAAGGGTGAAAAAAACAAACAAACGAGAACACAAATGTATTAAATACCTACGTACATAAAACAAATATAAAGACTCGTCTAAATTAACTAAAATTGCTTTTGCGTTATTATTTTTGTTGTTTGTTTTTAAAGCCCAGCCGACTACATTGGGCCATATAACGGCTATAAGTGTTTCAAAACATACAATACTTCAACATGACAAAAAAAAAAAAAAAAGGAAAGAAAATTAAATACACATACCAATGCATTTGCGTACATAATCTTGGCGTTGACCACTCCGTACAATTCATCGCACAGAGGATTAAAAAAAAACAAGCCCGAATGCAAGTTTGCACATAACTATGGACACGGGCCTAAATTACATAAAATTGCTTCCGCATACATCATTTCCCTAGAGCCAAAAATGCACTTAATACATGTACCCAATTATCAATCCTAAGAAAAAGTACGTAAGACTTTATCGAACACATACAGGTACATGGACCTGCAAGGCAGAAAATGATAGGAAGAAATGACAGAAAGGCAAGGAAAAAGGCAGAAAAATGAGAGTGACAGAAAAGAGGACATTTCTAGCACAGAATTTCCAGAAGGTGGGGATACTATTTATACTGAAAGAGCCCCCGGCATCCCCACGGTTGGCGGGGGGGGGGGGGTTGATCTGATTACTACAGGACACTGTGAAGGTCGGGTAGATGGATCAGACGGGGTAGGTGAATGTATAAACGACACCGTGTAGCGTCTTGGGATGTTGACACAGGTCATGGAAGTGCAGGGCATCTCGTTCACTGATGGTACGGTGCGTAAGGATCACAGTTGCTGTCACTTCCTGCGGACACAGAACTTTTGTTAGAATGTGCAACATACTAATTATTGCTGATATATTCTAGTCACGCGACTGTTGTGCCGGGAATTTGAAAGGATTCATTGTTCTGCATATTTGTAGGCCAGACAAACTGAACTGAGTCGGAATAGTTTTTATCATTGTTGTTGGTAGTGCTGGAGGTCACAGATACAGTGTGTTTCGCAGTTACACGTTAAGCGTTAATCCATAACACTGCCCTACCTGAGCTGGACTTGTGGTTCCATGTTTTGTGTTTTTTTACCCATTGTTATTAGTCTTATTGTTTAAAGCCCAGCCAACTGTGCAAGGCCTATCAGGACCGTATCCATTTCAAAACGTATGTAATATTTCAATTAAAAAACACCTAAAAAGAAAATGAACACATCAATGCACTCGCACACATAATCTAAGGATACGTCCCTGGCGTTGACCATTTCGTCCAGTTTATCACCGAGGGTTTAAGAAAATCAGACCCGAATGCAAATGTAAAAATAACTAAGGACATTAAAACATATCAAAATGTCCTAAATTACCTCAAATTGCATCTGCACACCACACTTCTTTTGAGCCAAAAATGTACTTACTACAGGTACCATTCATCAATCAAAAGAAATGTAAGGCTTTGTAGAACACAGCGCATGCACCAGAAAGGCAGGAAAGGAAAAAAAAAGATAAACTAAAATCAACAAACAAATGAGGAATTTCAGAAACAAAGAGGGACGAATGAAATACGCAGTTTTCTGAAGGTAGAGATACTGTTTACACTGAAAGGGACTCTGGTATACCCACAATTCAGTATCACTTGCAGTCTTCACTTTTTCGTGGTAACTCGTCCCACAATGAGACTTAGTACCCTGGCTGCAAGTAGCAGAAACTGAAGGTCAGTCTGCAAGAAGACAAAGTCATGCAGCAATGCATGACCAGGCCAGAAACAGGGGCCCATGTCTTACACTTATAGGCCATTTTATAAGGTTGTTTTGGAGCACCTGGCCACAACTGGAAAGCTGGAGGGAAGGAGAGCACCGGGTAGACAAAGGGAGAAAATGCTGGACGGACTTGCAGAGTGGCTGGGGACGAGGAGGGTGGGGGAGATGCTAGGGGCAACGAGAGACAGAGACAGATGGAAGTCCATGATCGCCAATGCCATGCGGCTGGGCACCTGATGATAATGTCTTACACACTAACATGCTGGGGTCCAAGTGGATACGTTGTTGTTGCCGCCTAGACAATCAGCACTTTTGAGTTGCATAAAGCTACTGAGGTACGTTTCATACGCGCTAGGCAGGCAAGGTTTTCGGCGAGGCATGCTACTAGAAGCAGTTCTTTGTTCTACTTGGCGGCACGCGTGGCTAACTATTAGCTACGTAAGGCTAGGTAGCATCTAGAGAATCTGGCCAGAGAGGTAAACATGGTGGTCATGTGAGTCGCCTTTATGTTTAACGATAACTTTTGAGTCTACGACTTTATCAACAGCGATGGCAACAGAATCGGCCAAGCCAAAACAGCATTCAAGAAGATGACAAGCATTCTTACCAACAAATGCCTATCAATGAACATCAGGAAGAGTTCTTGAATGTTATATAGAACCAATACTGTTGTACAAATGCCAGGCGTGGACAGTCAACAAGCAAAGCAGAACAAGATTGAGGCAGCCGAGATGTGGTTTCTAAGAATAATGTTGGAGTTCCATGGACAGCAAAGGAAACAAACGAGACAGTCTTGATGGAGGCAGACACAAGTAGATCACTCATAAGGAAGATTAGGAAAAGATAGGCAACATTTATAGGCCATTTTATGAGAAAGGGGGATTTGGAGCACCTGGTCACAACGGGAAAGCTGGAGGGAAAGAGCACCAGGTAGACCCAGGGAGAAAATGCTGGGCGGACTTGCAGGGTGGCTGGGGATGAGGAGGGTGGGGGAGATGCTAGGCGCAACGAGAGGTAGAGACAGATGAAGTCCATGATCGCCAAAGCCATGCGGCAGGGCACCTGATGATGATGATGGCAACAGCCCACTACAAGACTAGCGACATTACTGATAATCAGGGTTAAAATATAGTGTTAAACAATGAAAGTGCTTACCTTGTCATCATTTCACAACAACCGATGTATTTCCTTTTGTTTGCTTTCACACTGGGCCCTTTTCAGCAGCCCAATAGACACAATTGCAGTAAAGGAATAGATAGATAAATAACAAAAAAATGCCGGTTTCTTTTCCCTGTTTGCTCCAGTCATGACTAAGTTCAAATGTGACTGAAGCTGAGCGTCCGGCTGTTCAGACATTCAGACTCGTGCATGACTTGAACTCAGGCGAGAGACAAGTGCTCCCCGTGCAGATTATTCAGCTTTCACGAACCTGTGTCTTGTGTACACGTGTGTGTGTGTGTCTGTGTGTGTGTGTGTGTGTGTGTGTGTGTGTGTGTGTGTGTGTGTGTGTGTGTGTGTGTGTGTGTGTGTGTGTGTGTGTGTGTGTTCATTTTTCATTTTTTTCTCCAACTTCTCCGTCTGGTACTACTTCTATGGCTTCTTATTTGTCTGACTTACTTCTGTTACTGATGTCATGTAAGAAAAGGATGAATTTTAGTTATAGCATGTAGTGACCTGGGTTGACGTAAACATCCACACATCTGTTAGAAGTTGTAAGGCAATAAAGTAGATGCCAGACAGCAACACACAAGCCAGTCACGAAAATAATTCACATCTGATGTTTTGTTTACTGTACCTGTTGTGATGTTTTCGACACCCAAGGATCGTTTTTCTTCGTAAAATGTTCATTTGTCTGGTTAAAACAAGGTGAAGCTGAAATGATCTACTACTGTTGCATTTGTCATTTTGAAAGACATCAAAAAGAGATTAAAGGAGAAAGAGACAGACAGACACAGACAGACAGACAAACACAGAGAGAGACAAAGATAGACAGACAGACAGACAGAGACAGAGACAGAAACAGAGACAGACAGAACTAGACGACAGCAGAATGGATGCACAGACAGAAGCAGAGAGAGAGATAGTGAGAGACAGATAGACAGACAGCGAGACAGAGAAAAACCGACAGATAGAGAGGAAAGAGAGGGAGAGAGAGAGGAGAGAGAGAGAGAGAGAGAGAGAGAGAGAGAGAGAGAGAGAGAGAGAGAGAGAGAGAGAGGGAGAGAAAGAGAGAAAGAGAGACAGAGATATAGAGAGAACCACAGAGAAATGTAGCAACACACACAAATGAAGAGTTTGAGAAAAAGACAGACACAAATACACACTCACCCACACAGACAGGCAGACAGACTGACAGATAGACACACGCACACACACACACACACACACACACACACACACACACACACACACACACACACACACACACACACACACACACGCAAAGACAAACACACACACATACAGACATACCCTACCCACACACACCACCTCCACCACCACCACCACCATCACCACCTCCAGCATCACAAGCATTACCACCACACATACCATTCCGCCAATACGCGATGAAAGCTCTGCCCAGGAGCCAATCCCCATTGTGGTGCTTTATGGGAAAGGCACAGGCCATACTTCTTCCTTCCTGTCGCCGCGAGCCAGTTAGGGAAATGGGATTCCAGATAGCAAACGTTACACCCAGTCTCAGTTTTTTTTTCTGGTGATAAAAAGTATCTTAGGGACCATCTCAGGGAAAGACTGAAGAGTTCTGGTACAACTGCCTCGAACTTTGGGTACTAGCTGAGGCGTACTGTTACACGTCTTGGCACTAGAGATACTTTGCTTTAGAAATAAATCCTGTTCGATATCATCTTCTAGACTGTCAGTCTAAATTGTCTCGTCTCTTTCTCGTCTCGTCTCGTCTCGTCTTGTCTTGTCTTCTCGTGTCCTGTCCTGTCTTATCTTGCCTCGTCTTGTCCTGTCTTTTTCTCGTCTCGACTTGTCAGGTCTTGTCTTGTATTGTGTGAGATTTATTTAATTTTGTCCTGTTTTGTTTTATGTCAAATACGCACTCTGACTCTGTTGTGTGTATCTCTGGTTCAAGTTTTTTTTTTCAATCATGGCAATCACCTAGATTTGTATAGTTTTACAAATCTAATAACTGCACTTAGATTTGTATAGTTTTACTAATCTAATAACTGCTCTCTATCTCTGTTACGCCCTTTTTTGATATAATAATAATAATAATAATAATAATAATATATTTTATTTATATAGCGCAAAATCTTGATAAAATCAAATCTAAGCGCTGAGCATATTATGTCATGGTTATTACTACATATGCATTTTTTTAGCATATGTATTTGTTACATTTTGTATCACAATCTTCATTGTATTTGGCTCAACGAAATGTTTTTATTTTCACTCAGTTTTGTGTCTTCATTCTTTATCTTTTGTATACGATTAACAAAGGCCAGTTTTTGCCGAAAATTTGCGCTTGTCTTGTCTTGTCTTGTCTTCTCCTGTCTTGTCTTGTCTAGACTTGTCTTGTTTAGCCTTGTCTTGTCTTGTCTTGTCTCGTCATATCATATATGCTGTCTGATTCTATTATGTGTATTCCTGATTCAAAACTACTGTGTATTAAATGTGATGATTATTCAAGACTTCATATGTTTGAAATGTTAGTAATCCTTGTTTGTATCTTGATTTATGTTAATTATGGGCGTCTCTAAACATAAATAGTCTAACACTGCTGTTACTTTGCATCAGACATATGTTTTCTGTTATATTCTAGACTGCCAACCTATCGTCTGTCAGAAGTAATGATTGATGAGATCTACGAATGTTTGAGCTGTAAGAATGCCCTGTTTGTGACTTCAGTCGTATCAAGAACTGACATCTTCAACTATATCTAGTCTAACTTTTTTTTGACATATGTTCAGTGTTATTTTCTCGATTGCCAATAAAATCGATGCTTATTATTTTCTAGACTTTCACCTTGTTGTCTGTCAAAAGTGATGTTTGACGAAAATCACATATCTTTGAAATGCTGGTGAGCCATCTTTGTGTCTAGATATATATCAAGCGTTGATGTCTCTAAGCTTAAATATCTTTTTTCAAATGGAAAATGTTTTCATGCTGACTGATGCCAGCCTCTACATAAATGTTTCTGACTATCTGTTAGTCTGTTTCTTTGTTTGTTTGTTTATCTATTTATTAAGTGTAGCATATGTCAACAGCAGTTTTTCAGCTGTTATGAAATAACATATACACGATTTAGACTATAAGTCCTATCCAATACAACGTCGCGAGAAAACGTATTGAAATGACCCTTGTCAGCACCTCAGAACATGTGTGTGTGTGTGTGTGTGTGGGTTTTTGTGTGTGTGTGTGTGTGTGTGTGTGTGTCTGTGTGTGTATGTGTGTGTGTGTGTGTGTGTGTGTGTGTGTGTGTCTGTGTCGTGTCTGTGTCTGTGTCTGTGTTTGTGTGTTGTCAAAGAAAATCATTGGAGTTATTGGTTTTACGTAACTGCAAAGAATATAATATTCGTGTGTGTGTGTGTGTGTGTGTGTGTGTGTGTGTGTGTGTGTGTGTGTGTGTGTGTGTGTGTGTGTGGTGTGTGTGTGGTGTGTTGTGTGTGTGTGTTGTTGTGTGTGTGTGTGTTCTGTGCGTCTGTGTCTGTGTCTTGTGTGTGTTGTCAAAGAAAATCATATGGAGTTATTGGTTTTACGTAACTGCAAAGAATATAATATTCGTGTGTGTGTGTGTGTGTGTGTGTGTGTGTGTGTGTGTGTGTGTGTGTGTGTGTGTGTGTGTGTGTGTGTGTGTGTGTGTGTGTGTGTGTGTGTGTCTGTGTGTGTGTAAGTGTAGTGTATGTATGTTTCTATTTCCTACCAAAATAGATAAATATTTTTGAAGATCAATTCATAATCTGTCATCAACCATATGGGCCACAAGTTCAGTGTATTACGAACATTTAATCATATAAGAATGATTCAAATTCAGCGTCTGTGTGTCCATTTTATTGCTACAATTATCTGTTCAGCATGTGCAATTTCGAAACAGAGACAGAGTGATGGTTAAGGTAAAAATAATGCAAACCATATCTAAAGCTCCAAAATGGAACTTTTTCCAAAGAGTTTAAAGTTTGGGAGTCAAGAGTTTGAATCAAAGTGACTGCCACAGTTCAAAGAAATAGGAAACAAACATACACAAAAACGAATCAAATGCATCTTTAATTTACCAAGGCAAGAAACAAAAAAGACAAGAAAGACAAAACAACAGAAGACAAGACAAGACAAGGACAGGACAGACAGGACAAAAACAAGGACGAGATGAGACGACACAAGACGACACGAGATGAAATGATACAAACAGGCTTCAAATTTCGATAGCTTTTATTCAACTAGCCTGTATACAAAAGACGACAACGATTAAATGCACAACATGTGATGAAAAAAGGTGTACTCAGAAACGATTCGACTTAAAACAGTACATCAGAAGTCTGGGATTTGTTCAAAAAAGGATTCATCACACCTGGATTTTCTCATATACACTCCACCCTGAGTGTGCCATCATCTCACGTCTGATTTCGAAACCAGCACAAAACGCGCGTGTTACCAGCTTGAAATGGGGGCGTGAGGGGGGGGGGAGGATGCTATAAGACATCATCATCAGCATCAGGTGCCTTGCCGCATGGCGTTGGCGATCATTGACTTCCATCTGTCTCTATCTCTTGTTGCCTCAAGCATCTCTTCTACCCTCTTTGTCTTCAGCCACTCTGCAGGTCGGTCTAGTGTCTTCTCCCTGGGTCTACCTGGTGCTCTCTTTCCTACCAACTTTCCCGTTGTGACCAGGTGCTCCAATTCCCCTTTCCTCATAAAGTGTCCTATAAATGTTGCCTGTCTTTCCTAATCTTCCTTATGAATGATCTACTTGTGTCTGCCTCCATCAAGACTGTCTCGTTTGTTTTCTTTGCTGTCCATGGAACTCTCAACATTTTCTTAGAAACCACATCTCGGCTGCCTCAATCTTGTTCTGGCTTTGCTTGTTGACTGTCCACGCCTCACAATCGTATAACGGTATTGGTTCTATATAACATTCAACAACTCTCTTCCTGATGTTACTTGAAAGGCATTTGCTCTATAAGACATATAAACTACAAAACAGAGAAGCTGGACAGTACATCGGCAGAGAGCAGATCATATTGTATGTTGCAGGTTGGGACTTCATTTCAGGACATTAAATTTTGGGTCCACGACTCTGTCAACAGAGGCATCCAGACTTTAAAAAAATACCCATGTGGCTCGTCTGACAAAAAACGTTTATAGGACGTTTTATGAGGAAAGGGAAATTAGAGCACCTGGTCACAACAGGAAAGCTGGAGGGAAAGGGAACACCAGGTAGACCCCGGGAGACAATATTGGACGGGATTTGCAGGGTAGCTGAGGATAGAGAGGGTGGAAATTATCATTGTAGCGACAAGGGATTGATCCGTATGAAGGGCCATGATCGTCAAAGCCATACGGTAGGGCCCATAATGAGGATGTGGTTCGTTCGAGGGTCGAACTGACGACCCATGTGTTGTCAGTATGACATTCTAACCAACCTAGTTAAGAGGCCACTTGGGAGAAAGAAACAAAAACACCCCCCCCACAAATTGTGTGCGTGTGTGTATGTGTGTGTGTGTGTGTGTGTGTGTGTGTGTGTGTGTGTGTGTGTGTGTGTGTGTGTGTGTGTGTGTGTGTGTTTGTGTGTGTGTGTGTGAGTGTGTGTGTGTGATGTAAATGAAGACATGGGAAGCTGTGTTGAAATTGTGTTTGTTTTTTGGGGCCGAGTTGAAGCAACAGGCTTGCCTCCAAAAGTAAGGGGGGAAAGGAAATGATGTGGGCTGGCGATAATAGCCTTTTATATCATGCAGGGAATGAGATTGAGGAAACAAAAAGTACGTGGAATATAATGCAAAGAACGAAGACCGTTAATAGAAAAGATACATTAATGATAAGGGGGAGGGGGATGATGGGCAAAGAAAATCTTAAGTATAACAAGATGGTATAAAAAAAATCATCGAATCCATGTCTGCTTCAGTATAGAAAGATTCTCCAGATCTGAAATTCTTTCAATTAAAGGCCTCACCTCACTGTAATATTGATATATTTTTCT
>JAPXFY010000020.1:24085294-24087794 GCA_030674185.1 Monoplex corrugatus | reverse complement strand
GATTTATTTAATCTCATAGTTCATTACTGCATATAAGACCAACTTTCGACTATTGTAAAACGTTCAACCAGGATCCACCACAATCACAATTAGATAGATAGATAGATAGATAGAAAGATAGATAGATAGATAGATAGACAGACAGACAGACAGACAGACAGATAGATAGATAGATAGATAGATAGATAGATAGATAGATAGATAGACAGAGACTTCAGACTTCAGATGGTTTATTCATATAGGCCACAGCCCCTTAGAAGGGGGATACACATAATTATGCATTCTCACAATCATATAAATATTAATAAAGCAATAACCATATTTCTAATTTGAAATATTTCACACAAAAGCATAACAAATAAGCGAAAAGAACATAAGATACAAACATTCTATTCATGTTCGAGCCTTGCATCCGTTGGGTAAAATTAATTCTAAAAAGACTCAAGAAATTGCTATCTCTCTAAATTTAAATGCTTTGTATAGAAATAAAGCTAAATTTCGAACAACTTTAGTAGAAGTTGATGACATCAATAAAGTGAATTTAAATAAGGAAGTTTGTCTATAATATTTTGAGCTTATGTATTTCTCACGAATAGAATGGAGTGCTGGACAACATAATACAAAAATGTACTTCATCTTCTTTTGATATTTTGCACAATGGACATAATAGATCACGATCACTATGTGCTCTGTATCTAAAATAATGAACTGTGATTTCCGATATACCTAACCTAAATCGTGTCATTGTATATTTTAGATGTCTGTTCATATCTATCTTTAAGTAGGGTTTCAAATCATGCATACCAGAAAAAGTACTGAATATGTTATACCTCTCACTATTTTGAGTATGTTCGTTCCATTCCTGCCACCTACAATCAATTAAACGTTGACGAAAAACACGAATGAATTGATTCAGTCTGCATATACAACACCAAAACCATATTTAAACAAGCAAATACGTACATTGGATGCCCAGTTTTGCTTACCTTTAGCATCTAAATCAAATAACATATTATATGCTTTTCGTGGAATTCTATGCAACAATTTAAGCCAATAGCGAACACAATTAACTGCAGAGTTTATGTATATGGGATGGCGATTTGTTTCACCATATACAAGATCAGTAGGCGTTCGCATATTAATTCCTAGAAATTTTTTCAAGCAAAAGTATGAACTGCTTCACAATGAATTGCAGCTTTACTTAATCCCCATAGTTCAGATCCATATTGTGCGATAGGTTGTACCTGAGAATCAAATAATTTAACAAACACATCGAAAGAATTAATATCAAACAGGTACATCTTCTGTATAACGAAAAGCAAAACATTTTTAGCTCTGCTGGATAGCTCTTTGCATGTTGCAACAAAGCTCAAACGAGTAGAGAACAGTATTCCAAGATACTTGTACACATTTACCACAGGCATTGCATATCCGTCATATACCCATCTTTCCCTTGCACCCAAGTACCCACCTTTTCTAAATACTATGATATTACTTTTTGACATATTGACCTTTAAATGAAGCTCAGCTGCTGCGCGTTGCAGACTGTTTAACTGTGTTTGAAGTCCAGTGACTGTTTCTGCCATCAAAACAACATCATCTGCCAGCAAAAGAATGAATAATTCAAAAGCACCACGAGATAGAACAGCACCGTGTCTTCCATTATTAATCACCTCAATCGCCAATTCGTTTATAAAAAGAGAAAATAACACTGGACTGCATGGATCACCTTCTTTCACTCCTGCAGTGCATTTAAAATAATCTGTAAGTTTAACACAACATCGAACCCTGGATATACATGCTTCTGATACATCGATACAGTTGACCTTTTATACTGTTTTTGAGAAGAATAGGCCAAAGTATATTTCTGTTAATCGAATCAAACGCTTTTTCAAAGTCAATAAATGCCACAAATAGTTTTCGATTATTGGCAAACTGTTTCTGTACAAGAGCTAGCAAAGTAAACATATGGTCAACAGTTGAGTATCCCTTTTTAAAACCAGCTTGATGGTCACCTGTGATACTATTTTCTTCTGTCCATTCTTGTAATCTATTGTTGATTATTATGCTAAATAGTTTACTACTTATGTCACTAATCGAAATTCCTCTATAATTATTGGGATTATTAATTTCTCCTTTTTTAAAAAGTGGTAATATAATAGATTCAGTCCAGTTTTGGGGAAATTCACCATTATCAAATAAAGTATTGAATAACTTTAAGAAAAACTGCATTACTTGCTCACATGAATTCTTAAAGAGTTCACCTGTAATGCCGTCTGGACCAGCAGCTTTCCGGTTTTTCAATTTCCTGATTGCAAATTGTACTTCCCCTTTTGATATTGGGCGGTTCATATAGCCATCACTCTCATCAACTAGTACATCCTCGTTCTGTGTGTTATCAATGTTGATATCAGTTTCTAACAAAGCTTTAAAGTGGTGGAACCACGTATTCATCGTGCTATTACTTATAGGTTGTTTTCTTCTTGAAGTCAATTTGTTA
>JAPXFY010000020.1:24067794-24070294 GCA_030674185.1 Monoplex corrugatus | reverse complement strand
TGTGTGTGCTTGTGTGTAGGTGTATGTGTTTGTGTGGTTGACCCAGAAAATGTTATGAAAGTAAGCAAAGGGTGCAGCCCTGTCGTGAAATGGAACAAAAGACCGTCATCATCAGTATCATTGCCCTCTGTAAATGAGCGGCGTGGACGGCAGTGAGACAGACAGAGCGGAAGAAAATGAGACAGCTGGTGAAACAACAATATAACAACAACAACAACACCCCACACACACACACACACACACACACACACACACACACACACACACACACACACACACTAACACACAAACAGACACACACACACACACACACACACACACACACAAACACACACACACACACGACACACACACACACACACACACACACACACACACTAACACACACACAAACAGACACACACAGACACCACACACACACACACACACACAAACACAAACACACACACACACATACACTCCCGCCTACACACACATACACACACATAAACACACACACACATCCCCGCCTACAAACACACACACACACACACACACACACACATACACACTCCCGCCTACACACACATACACACACACATAAACACACACATACACTCCCACCTACACACACATACACACACACATAAACACACACACACCCCGCCTACACACACACACACACACACACACACTCCCGCCTACACACACACACATACATACACACACACACACACACACACACACACACACACACACACATATATATATATATATATATATACACATACACATATATACACACACACACACACTCCCGCCTACAAACACACACACACACACACACACACTCCCGCCTACACACACACACGCACACATACACATACACACACACACACACACACACACACACACACACACACACACACACACACACACACACACACACACATAAACCAAAATAAACAAAATCCACCAAACCCACCACCATCCCTGGAATCAAAAAAAGAATACTCATTAAGAGATTGATGGACTGATGCACGTTTGACATAGTTTATCTCCCCTGGGAGGACTGATGCACGTTTGACATAGTTTATCTCCCCTGGGAGGACTGATGCACGTTTGACATAGTTCATTCCCCCCTGCGGGGACTCATGCATGTTTCATGTAGTTTATCTCCCCTGCCTCCTAAGACACTACGGTGAAAAGACCGACGCTGCACCAATTTCAGACTAGACAATGAGGCTAAAAATAATTCCCAATTCGACTTTGACATTCAGGGCCTCTTGCTCAGCTTGTGTCTTCAGTTCTCAGGCCAACACTCGTCCTCTCCTCCTATCTAATCATCGCTCTCATGCACACGCTCCAGCACCTACCTCTCCGCCCCCCTGCTCCCCCCCCCCCCCACCGCCTGCTCACCTCCCCTGTCCTATCTTGGCCTCAATATAATGGCAGGCGTTGGAGACAGACCAGGGAATTGAAATGTTTTCTCGAAGATTGAGTGCTTTTTTTTTCTTTTTTCTGGAGCTCAGTTTTGATGTGAAGATTCGTTTCCTGATTTCTTGCCATTTTCGAAAGCTACCATCTTAATTATAGACTTATTCTACATTAATTTTTAGAAGGATTTTACAGAATGAATTACTGGGTTCGTATTATTTTGTTTGTTACAGTTATTTGAATTATACAGGTGGACAGGGGTGCAAAAGTAGGTATACAGTAAGTATCACATCATTATTATAATGCTGAATTCCGCTCTCGATTAGAGGAAGAGTGTGAATACCGACGGCAAGCAGTTTGAGTATCTGAGGGATTAAGGCTGTACTTGTTATCACATGGGTACGCAATATTTATTTGTTTGTATAATAAATGCAATGAGTATTGTACGTGTTTTCTTTTTTCATAACTGTACACCTACTTTTGCACCCCCCCCCTGTATATGCATTTTTAGGGGGGGGGGGTGCGCTATGTGGGCGTATGTGCGAATGTGTGAGTGTGTGTGTGTGTGTGTGTGCATGTGTGTGTGTGCGTGTCTGTGCACGTGTGTCTGTGTGCGTGTGTGTGTGTGTGTGTGTGTGTGTGTGTGTGTGTGTGTGTGTGCGCGTGTGTGTGTGGGTGTGGGTGTGGGTGGGTGTGATTGCCTATTTGTGTGAACGTGAGAGAGAGAGAGAGAGAGAGAGAGAGAGAGAGAGAGAGAAGAGACCGACAAACAGAGAGACAGACAGACAGACAGAGGGAAAGAGAGACAGAGAGTTTGTGTGTCTGTGTCTTTGTGTGAGTGTGTGTGAGTGAGTATCACACACCACCACACACATACCTCACCACCACCACCACCAACAACAAGGACAACAACAAAACCAAAACCACCATTCCCTGACTAAAATTTCCCGAAGCACATCTGACATCGTTTATATCCCTTGCGTCCTAAGACACTCTAGCGACAAGAGACACTGCAACAAGTTCAATTAAGACAAGACAATAAGGCTAACTGTAATCCTCAATCAGAACATGTCTTTTTCAGGCT
>JAPXFY010000020.1:24055294-24057794 GCA_030674185.1 Monoplex corrugatus | reverse complement strand
AACATTCTTTTTGTGGCTATTGTTATTATTGTTGCTGTGCTGTTATTATTAATATTGTGGTTGGGGTGGTGATAGTCGTAGTGATATTTCTTCTTAATGATACCGATGTACGAGGTCGTTGTCTTTATTATCATCATAACTGAGATCACTACTGTTGCATTTTATTGTTTCTGTAATTGGTAAGAGTATTTGTTTAGTACATTAGTAAGCATAGAATTATAATCATTACATTCTTGCTTATTGCGTCTGGGAAAACATGTATGATTGCCAGATCCGTTTTTACTTAATTTGTCTCGTCTTTCCTTGTTCTCGTATGTACTCAAACGATGCCAGTCTTCTCGTCTAAATGTCAAACAATACAGGCTTCATCTTCTCATTTGCATTTGCATAAGTGGAGAATAAAATGCTCACACGCACAGATACAAACAAAACAAAGAAAGAAAGGAAGAAAGAAAGAAAGAAAAGAAAAAAAAAGAAAGGAAGGAAGGAAGAAAGAAAGACGGAAGAAAGGAAGGAAAAAAGAAAGAGGGAAAGAAAGAAAGAAGGAAGGAAAGAAAGGAAAGAAAAAAACGAAGAAAAGGAAGAAAGAAAAGAAAGGAAAGAAAGAAAGAAATAAAGAAAGAAAGAAAAAAGAAAGAAGGAAAGAAAGGAAGAAAGAAAGAAAGAAAGAAAAAAGAAAGAAACAAATGAAGAAAGGAACAAAGACAGACAGAAAGAAAGACAGAAAGAAATAAAGAAAGAAAGAAAGGGACAGAACCAAAGCAAAATAGACGGGGGAGGGGGGTTCATTTTTCATAAATTATTGTATCATATGGCTCCCCCGCACTCAAATTTTGCCAGACACTCCTTCTGCAAGTGGGCACACGTCGATTGTGTCTCGAAGTGAGTTCATGCGAGGCAGCGCTTTTGTGATCATGAAAATGTGTTTGCAATCTTCTGCTATTTTGGACGTGTAGTGTTCCATATCGAAACTGTCTATTCAAACTTCGGGGCCGATTTTCCCTGACAGAGTTTATACATTTTAGAAATTAATAGTGCGGACTCCTAGTTACATTTGTTTGAAAATGTATCTTTGTCTGGATGTCAGTAGCAAAACACAGAACGACATTACCTTCACATCGTGTAGGTACCTGCTGACATCGGAAGTAGACCGGAAGTCTTTGATACTGTTATAGATCGGCCGCGACATGACTAGATCCTAACCGATATCCAGACTTTGCCAGCGCATAAGGTTTTGTGCAGGCTCAGGGAGCCTTACTGGCTGATTTGGGTGGAGCGCATATGGCATTGTCCGTGTGCCATGAATCCCCCCTGAACAAACTACAAACTCCAAACTCCAGAACTGGATTCCGTAATAATTATTATAGTGGCCTCCGACTCCAGAGTTGGAGCGAAGAGTGGGGAAAAATAAGCTCTTGCTAGAGCCCTGGACAAGCCGCAGAACTCTTGCAGGAGCCTGCGAGAGCGAGAGCTTAGTGTCTCCTCAGCGCCGGAGGGAGAGAGTGGGACCAACTCCGACAGAGAAGCGGAGCTCAACTCGGCGGTAGTACCAGCCCCTGGCACTAGAATGTGCAGGCACGGGGCTGGGGTAGACTGACTATCTGCGGGTACTGTAGGATACGGGGGAGCTAAGCCTTGAGTCTCATCTCGTTATTGTTTTTGTTGTTTAAAGCCCAGCTGACTGCGTAGAGCCATGTCAGGTTTATAACTGTTTTTAAGCACATTCAAAACTTTAAAAAAGAAAAGAAAATTAAGTACACATATCAATGCATTCGCGCACATAATCCAAGGACATGCCCCTGGCGTTGACCACTCCGTCCACGTTATCGTACAGGGGATTTAACAAACATACCTGAATACTAATTTAAACATAAGTGAGGACACAAAAACATATGTAAAAATGGGGATAGATTACCTCAAATTGCTTCCACATATCTCACTTCCCTAGAGCCAAAAAGGCTTTTTATACATGTACCCAATTATTAATCCTAAGATAAACGTCGTAAGACTTTATCGAACACGTACAGGTGAATGAACCAGCAAGGCAGAAAATGAATGGAAGAAATGACAGAAAGCAAAGAAACAAGGCAGAAATAAAGAGAGTGACAGAAAAGAGGAATTATCTAGCACAACATTTCTAGAAGGTGGTGGTATATTTATAATGAAAGAGCCCCCGGCATCCCCACGTGGGGATTCTTATCTCCTATTAGGTCACTCTTCCACGAGGCCAGTGTAAAACTAGAGATAGTCTGGCGCTAATCTCATGCAAGGATGAAACACAAGGTGCATATGGTAAGTGTACTATCTAAACGGGGAAGTACTTGTAAAATAACTACATTTATAATAATCAATATTATTCCTGGGTTTCGGTGACTTCTCCTGTAATAGTGACTTTAAAAAATGACTGGCCCTTTGATTATTGTTAAAATTTTTCTTCTTGTGAATATTTTTGCTTGTTTCCTTCTGATAGCTGTATCATTTTCGTTGCTGTTGTTGTTGT
>JAPXFY010000020.1:24025294-24037794 GCA_030674185.1 Monoplex corrugatus | reverse complement strand
TCTTGAACCTACACAGAAACCCAGTGTTGTTGTTGTTGTTGTTGTTGTTGTTGTTAATGATATTGTTGTTTAATATTCTTTTTCATTTTTGGTTCAGGGTTAACGAGGTTGTGAGTATATTTTGAGATGGTTCCAGCCGTGGTATGGCTCTGAGCAGTTGACTGGGCTTTAATAATGACAACGTAGTCTGGAAGATTAAACAGAGGAAAAGAAATGTGAGTGCTCAGCGGATAGACTAGAGAGGAGCCTGCGAGTGATGATAGAATTTCAAACTAAAATTTTCAGCCCCACATCTCCATAGACAGCAAAGAAAACAAACGAAACAGTCTCGGAGGAGGCAGACACACACAAAAAGAAAACATTAATGAAGATTAGGAAAAGGCAAGCAACATTTATAGGACATTTTATGAGCAAGAGAATTTAGAGCATCTAGTCACAACAGAAAAGCAGGAGGTTAAACAAAGAGCACCAGGCTGACCCAGGGAGAAAATATTGGACGGACTTGCGGAGTGGATGAGGACAACGAGGATGGGAGATATACATGTAACGATAAGGGGGACGTTCTGTGGAGGACCATGATCACAAACGCCATGCGGCAGGGGACTTGATCGTGATGATGATGGATGATGATGATGATATGATATGTTTTTATATATATATATATATATATATATATATATATATATATATATATATATATATGTATATTCATATATATATATATATATATATATATATATATATATATATATATACATATATGAACTGACAAATAAATAAATGAATAAATAAATAAATAAATAAAAATGGTAAAGAAGATGTGTGTGCGTGAGTACACGTGTATGTGTGTGTGTGCGTGTGTGTATGTGTGTATGTGTGTATGTGTGTATGTGTGTATGTGTGTATGTGTGTATGTGTGTATGTGTGTGTGTCTGTGTGTGTCTGTGTGTGTGTGTGTGAGCGTGTGAGTGTGTGTGTGTGTGTGTGTGTGTGTGTGTGTGTGCGTGTGAATGTTGTTTTTGTGTGTGTGTAAGTGTGTGTGCGCGCACGTATGTGTGTGTGTGTGTGTGGCGCGCACGCGCGTATGTGTGTATGTGTGCGTGCGTGCGTGCGTGCATGTGTGTGTGTGTGTGTGTGTGTGTCTGTGTGTGTGTGGTTTCTCTTATTATTAATTTATTTTTGCATACATCTTAGGTTCTGTTTCGTTCGGTATCTTGAATGGTTTATGTGTATTGATCTTTTATAACGAATTCAGTGACCTATATCCTGGATAGGGACTGTCTCTTCCTTCATTGCTTGATTGCCTACTGAAGAAAAAGATAATGGTTATTCAAAACTGATGGGTTGATTACCAGCGGGCAAACAGCCAAAATCAGATTGTCATTTGCAGACATTTCTTGAGGCACATCACCAAGACAAGGTTAATGATCACGGCTGAATTCACTTAGGCAATAACGGCTGTAAGAATGAACAAAGTGAATGGAGAGGAAGTTCGACAGGTATATGCGTATTTGTGTGTGGTGGTGGTTTTTGATTTGATGTCTATTCACTAAAGTGATTTTAGACCAAAAAAAGAAAGAAAAAAAGAACAGAAAAAAAAGGGGGGGGGGGGGATACATGAGGAGTGAAGAGGATATTTGAAAATTGTCAATTTTGGTCTTGAGAAAAGATGATCCAGAAAATACTTCTTTCGAGGAGGGAAAGGTAAAAACTAACAAGTAACGTTACCACAATTAGCGATTTAAACAAACTAACAAACACAATCAATCAACATTTAGAACAAAATGAATAAAAGAAAATTAATTAACCATAACGGTGAACAAGTGAAATAACATTTTAAAGGTAATTCGCTATAGGACTTTTTGACAGGCTAACAAAAAAATTATACATTAATGATTATGAGGTAATTATGTCAGAAACTGTCTTCGTAGATAGTGTAGGAATATGTCGTTTTACCCTAACGCAAGAAATAATATGACTATGTGTTATCTTCCTTCCACACAGACACATTATGTTCTGGGTGTATTTTGTTTTGAAAGCATCAAGTTTCCATCTCTACATAAGGGACTGTATAATTCTGCTAGCAGCAGGAAACATATTTATGTTTGTGTGTGAAGGTTAAGGGGTGCTGCTATATTGATGAAACATAGCGGAGAAGATTGAAAGTTTAAACAGATTACTCATTGATTTGTAGTATAGTATGGGGAGGGACAAATTTGTCTGTTTATTCAATCAGCAACATGAAGTTGTTGATGTGTTGAAGAACCTGAATGACTGACGTAAGATCAAAGCTACTGAGTCAGCGAATATATTTTGGACACACACACACACACACACACACACACACACACACACACACACACACCACACACACATACACGCACGCACGCACGCACACACACACACACACACACACACACACACACACACACACACGCGCACACATTCACTTTGTGTGTGTGTGTGTGTGTGTGCGTGCGTGTGTGTGTGTGTGTGTGTGTGTGTGTGTGTGTGTGTGTGTGTGTGTGTGTGTTTATGTGTGTGTTTGTGTACATGTATGTATACATTGTTAAAGCAAACCACATCACGTTCAAGATCTCACCTGGTCAGTAGTATGTGACACTGTGTAGAATAAGATGGATTTCACCGCAAGGTAAAAACTATCCTAGCTTTGTTTAATTATTTTTGTATACATACTATACGATAAAGGAAAATGAATATCCCAGCTTCCTGTTTGCTTGACTGTAATATGATTTGTGTTCAAGGGCTTAATACATGTACAATCCAGGTAGGAATATTAGAATTATGTAACAAGATCCAATAGCCTGTCCAGATCACTCCTCCAGGAACCCATTGAGGGAGGGAGATGGCACGGAAAGCAGACAAAAACAAAATAGAAACACAAACAATGGTCTGACAACATTACAAATGGACACAGACAAAAAAAAAACATTTGCAAAGACCCAGGCTTTGACATGTAAACAGCAGACCTGGAAAAAATTTGATGAACAGTTTCTTAGCGCGCACCTCAGTAGCTCTGCACGGAGTAAAACGGAGAATAAGAAGAAGATCATAAAAAGTGATAACCATACGTAAAGTCCAGTAAAATACTAACAAATACCGAAGAAAGAAAAAACAACTGAACGAGTAAACAAAGCGTATAGATTAGCACATGCATCGATAATACTTATCATCATCATCATCAGGTGCCCTGCCGCATGGCGTTGGCGATCATGGACTTCCATCTGTCTCTATCTTTCGTGGCCCCTAGCATCTCCCCCACCCTCCTCGTCCCCAGCCACTCTGCAAGTCCGTCCAGCATTTTCTCCCTGGGTTTACCCGGTGCTCTTTTTCCCTCCAGCTTTCCCGTTGTGACCAGGTGCTCCAAATCCCCCTTCCTCATAAAATGGCCTATACATGTTGCCTGTCTTTTCCGAATCTTCTTTATGAGTGATCTACTTGTGTCTGCCTCCATCAAGACTGTCTCGTTTGTTTTCTTTGCTGTCCATGGAACTCTCAACATTCTTCTTAGAAACCACATCTCGGCCGCCTCAATCTTGTTCTGGCTTTGTTTGTTGACTGTCCACGCCTCGCATCCGTACAACAGTATTGGTTCTATATAACATTCAAGAACTCTCTTCCTGATGTTAATTGACAGGCATTTGTTGGTAAGAATGCTTGTCATCTTCTTGAATGTTATTTTGGCTTGGCCGATTCTGTGGGCTATTTCTGATGGGCATCTGCCGTCTGATGAAATGATCGTTCCCAGGTATTTGAATTTATCAACCTGTGTCAAGGTTGTGCCATTTGCTGCTATTTTGCATGAGGGTATTCATGTTTTTTTTTATGATCACCATGACTTCAGTCTTCCTGCTGTTTAGTTCCAGCCCCTTTCTATTTCTAGTATATTCACAAGGTTTTGTAGGTCTCTTTCACTTACTGCAATTAGCACGGTGTCATCTGCATAATACTTATAGCAAACGTAAAAACAGTGGAGCAGAAAACATCGAAGATGAGGAATAGTGACTCACGAGAACAAGAAAAGAAGCACTGACGAAAGAGGTGCGATCTAATGGTACCACTTGTAAGTAATATGTATCCTGTGTCAAAGAATGCAAATAAAAGAGATAAAAGAGAAAAAAAGCAAAAACATTTACAAAAACAACAACAGCAACAACAAAAAGAGAAAAAGAAGGGTTGATGAACAGGTTCCTTCTATATGGCTAACTACCCTTTCATACCAGAAAGACAAGAAAGCTATTTTTGTTTGGATCCATTGTATCTTTTTTTACGCAATGAACAGAAGGGGAGAAAGGGGAAACCACAAAGAGAAGCTAAAAACTTCTTCGTCTTGTCTTGCCCCTAAAATAGGAATAACCGTCCGCCCTTTAAAAAAAAAAAATTCGCAGAAAAAAAAGTAAAAAAAAAAGAAAAAGGAAAGAACATGTGTTAGAGCGTGTGTGTGTTTATGTATGCGCGTGTGTGTGTGTGTGTGTTATGTGTGTGTGTGTGTGTGTGTGTGTGTGGTGTTGTTGTTTGTTTGTGTGTGTAAAAGAGAAAAAGACACAGAGACAAGATGAGAGAGAGAGAGAGAGAGGAGAGAGAGAGAGGAGAGAGAGAGAGAGAGAGAGGAAGAAACAGACAGACATACAGACAGAAGACAGGAACAGACAGCCATCCAGATAGACAGATAGAGAGAGCGAGAGACTCAGAGAAAGAGACAGAGCTAGAGAGAAAGGAAGAGAGAGAGAGAGAGAGAGAAGGAGAGAGAGAGAGAAAGAAAGAGAGAAAGAGACAAAGAAAGACAGAAAGACAGAGAGACAGATAAAGAGATAAAGCTAGAGAGAAGGAAGACAGAGAAGAGAGAAGAAAGAGAGAGACAGAGAAAGAGACAAAGCTAGACAGACATCCAGACAAACAGATAGAGAGAGCGAGAGAAAGAGAGACAGAGCTAGACAGAAAGGAAGACAGAGAGAGAGAGAGAGAGAGAGAGAGAGAGAGAGAGCAGACAGACAGAGAAAGAGAGAGAGAGAGACAGAGAAAGAGACAGAGACAGCGAGAAACAGAGAGAGAGAGAGAGAGAGAGACATATACAGCGAGACGCAGAAACAGCGAGAAACAGAGAGACAGAGACAAATACAGCGAGACACAAAGACAGCGAGAGACAGAGACAGAAACAGAGACAGAGAGACAGAGCTGACCTTAACGAACTTCCTGCTTTTTACAAGCCAGGAACATAAACATATTGTGGACAGAAACAATTAAACAGCCAGGCAGACACCCGAAACGGACATATTGTGTAGTAAAGTGATATTAATCTGTTTTGTTGAAATGAAACGAACATGTTTTCTCCCTGAGGCAAAATTCACCCATTTGTTTGGATGTCAGAGAGAAACAAATCGCGCGCGCGCGGCAGAGAGAGAGAAGAGAGAGAGAGAGAGAGAGAGAGAGAGAGAAGAAGAGACAGAACAGACAGACAGCAGAGACAGAGAGGGAGGAGAGAGAGACAGACAGACAGACAGGCAGGCAGATAGACAGAACAGACAAACAGACAGACAGAGACAGAGAGAGACAGAAAGGGACATGGAGAACTCACACGCAGACAAAGACAGACAGAGATGAAAGGAGACAGAGACAGAGAAAAAGGCAGAGGCAGAGACAGAGAGACAGAGATAGAGACAAAAGGGGTATGGAGGACACAGGACACACACGCAGACAAAGACAGACAGAGACAGAGAGATATAGACAGAGAGACAGAGAGAGAGATACACACACAGAAAGAGAGAGAGAGGCAGAGACAGAGAGACAGAGATAGAGAGAGACAGAAGGGGACTTGGAGGACACACACGCAGACAAAGGCAGATAGAGACAGAGAGGAGACGGAGAGGCAGAGACAGAGAGACGAGAGAGATAGAGAGACAGAGACAGACAGAGAGACAGAGAGAGAGGCAGAGACAGACAGACAGACAGACAGAGAGAGACAGAGACAGAGAGAGACAGAGAAAGAGGCAGAGACAGAGACAGAGAGACAGAGATAGAGAGAGACAGAAAGGAACATGGAGGACACACACGCAGACAAAGAGAGACAGAGACAGAGAGGAGATGGAGAAGCAGAGACAGAAAGGAACAGAGAGAGCACACAGACGCGCGCTCTCGCGCAAACACACACACACACACACACACACACACACACACACACACACACACACACACACACACACACACACACACACACACAATAATAATAATAATTACAATATTTATATAGCGCAAAATCTTGATAAAATCAAATCTAAGCGCTGAAACACACACACACACACACACACGCACGCACGCAAACACACGCACACACGCACGCACACACACGGACTCACGCACACACACACACACACCACACACACACACACACACACACACACACACACACACACACACAACGCACACACACGAACACGGCTATAAATGGGGAGAAAGAATAAAAGCAATGGAAAATTATAGAGAGCATATTATATACAATTATATATTGCAATGTGATTCCCCTCCGAGTGGAGACAGGCTGCAGAGGAGATTGAGTGAGGTCAGGATTTTATGCAGAGGAGAAAAGGTGAGTTTTGAGAGCGGACTTGAAGGAGACAAAAGTAGGTTGCTGACGGACTGAGAGAGGAAGTTTGTTCCAGGAGAGGCGGACCAGAAACAGAGAAGGCTCGTGGACCATAGGTATTGAGCTTAGTGCGTGGAAAGCGAAAAGTCAGAGGATCGGAGGCAGAGCGGAGGGTACGTGAGGGAACATAGATCTCAAGTAGGCTTGACAGGTAATCGGGGGCTGCGTTATTGAGGCTTTTGTAGCACATGGTGTCTAGTTTGTACTGTATGCGCTTTGATACAGGGAGCCAGTGAAGTTGTGCCAGGAGAGGAGATATGTGGTCAGCTTTTTTCTTTTTGAGTACAAGGCGTGCAGCATTGTTTTGAATGCGCTGTAGGATGTGAGTGGTGGAGGCAGGAAGACCGGACAGGAGTGAATTGCAATAGTCAATGCGAGACATTATGAAGGAGAGAACGAGTTTTGCAGTTGTTTCGACAGAGAGATACTTCCTGATCAGGCTTATACGGATGGAGGTGATAGTAGCAAGATCTGGCAGTTTGAGAAACAAAGTTGTTCATGGACAGGGTAGAGTCAATGCAGACACCAAGGTTTTTAGCTGAATCAGAAATTGGGACTGATGTGTTACATAATGGGAGAGAAAGAGGAGGCAGCTGAAAAAGTTTCTGACAGGTGCCAATGAGGATAGCTTCTGTCTTGTCATCATTTAGCTGAAGTTTGTTGTATGTCATCCAATTTTTAATGTCCGAGTAACACTCAGTGGTGCGAGTCAGGAGGAGCTGTATATTGTCAGGTGAGTCACTGTCTTGAAGTTGGGTGTCATCAGCATAGAAGTGGTGTTTTATAGAGTGGGAGTTGATGATGGTGGACAGGGGGGAGGGGTAAAGAGTGAACAGAACAGGGCCAAGGACAGATCCTTGTGGAACACCACAGGTCAGGTATGCAGGTTGAGAGTAAGTGCCATTGATGAGAACAGTTTGTTTTCTGTTTGATAGATATGAAGTGAACCAGGAGAGAGCAATGTCAGAGATGCCAAAAGTATGATGAGTCTAGAAAGGAGAATACCATGATCAATGGTATCAAAGGCTGCAGACAGATCAAGGAGTGTGAGGAGAGAGACTTTGCCAGTATCAGTTGCAAGGAGGAGATTGTTGAGAATGTGTAGTAGGGCAGTTTCAGTGCTATGGCACTGGCGGTAGGCTGACTGGAAAGGATTGAGGAGATTGTTGGCAGACAGGTGAGAGTTCAGGGAAAACGAGAGAGATAGACGGAGACAGACAGGCAGGCAGACTGACAGAGAGACAAAGTGGCAGAGAGACAATGACAGACATGTAGTTAGACAGGGACAGAGAGAGGGACAGATAGAGAGACAGACAAAGAGAGAACTTCAAACTTCAGAACACTTTTTTTTGCCTGGATATTAATGTTAGATCTGCTCAATCTATCTGTCTGTAAGTATACCAAAAGTAGATGGAACTGAAAGAAAGAGAGACAGACAGACAGACAGACAGACGGACAGACAGACGGACAGACATACATACAGAGAGAGATAGAGAGAGACAGAGAGAGGAGTGAGAAGCAGACAGACAGACAGATAGATAAGCAGGCCGAGAAACAGACAGACAGACAGACAAGCAGGCCGAGAAACAGAGACAGACAGACAGACAGACAAAGACAGAGACAGAGGCAGAGAGAAGGGGGGGGGGGGTTGGTAAGTGACAAACATGGTAAGAGGCCACGGTGTTTTGCGCTTCATATTTTGCCGATCTGTATTCAGATAGCCCAAGTCATTGCAGAATTCCAGTAGGGCAATTGCCAACAGTTATCGGCCTTTCTGAAAACGAAGGGCATACCTGAAACGGGCACCAACTGTTCTATAGTTCTTAAAGTATGTTTGGCAGCTGAGAAGGTCACCGCGACCGGGTCGATTGTCGACGCACAAAACATCAACGGACTTTGGCGATTGTATCCAGCAACTAGAGAAGCACGGTCAATCTACTGTTAAAACGTATGCGCGTAAGAGAAGTTACTGTGTAACTGGCCAGTATAAATCCATTTATACCAAAAAAATGAATCAAGTGAATAGATAAACTTTGCCAAGGCAATGTCCCGATGTTCTAAATTGTGGATAGACAATGTCCCCGATTTCACTGGCTGTCTCGGAGATCGAACACTCATTCTTAAAAATCAGATGCCGGTATGTGCTCTAATATGAACCCTGAAAGAGTGCGATACTCCGACAACAAACTGACCCCGATTCCTGACAGAAAGTAGATCTCTATTTACAACAGTGCCACCTGTACCCTTAGATAAGACATTAAAAGTCGGTATCTTCAATGCCAGACTATTCCGCTATCAACAGAAACTGATTATTAAGAAGACTGTTATTTGTTCACGGTGTTTAGAGTGAGAGTACCATGTGTCACAGTGCCCAAAAGAGATTGATGTCCAAAGTGTGAAAACTGATAGACCACAAACAAGGAGACCCACTGTGTGAGGCAGCTGTTGCAGACAAAACACACAAGACAGAAAGAGCGTACTGCAGACAGTGAAAATGACGATGACAGATTGTGTCAAGATGGAAAGATGCGACAGACAAACATTGAAGAATTAGGTCAGGAAGGACAAAGGATAACCTGGAATGAGACAGACAACCCTGGACTTGAACATCTCCCGGCATAGGTCGAAAACTCGTAAGCGGCGTCGATCGGGTGACCTGATTCAGTTTAATTTCATTTAGAGTTCCATGGACAGCAAAGAAAACAAACGAGACAGTCTTGATGGAGGCAGACACAAGTAGATCACTCATAAGGAAGATTAGTAAAAGACAGGCAACACTTATAGGCCATTTTATGAGGAGGGGGGATTTGGCGCACCTGGTCACAACGAGAAAGCTGTAGGGAAAGAGAGCACCAGGTAGACCCAGGGAGAAAATGCTGGACGAACTTGCGGAGTGGCTGAAGACGAGTAGGGTGGAGGAGATGCTTGGGGCAACAAGAGATAGAGACAGATGGAAGTCCGTGATCGCCAACGCCATGCGGCAGGGCACCTGATGATGATGATGAATGTCTATCCACATAATGTGATATTAGACGATGATGGAAAGAGGAGAGGGAAAAAGTTAGAGGAATGAGAACTATAGCGTACATGAAATTAGGAAAATTATCAAAGTATAACTGACAACGTAACAAGACACTTGAAAATAAAATCTAAATAAACATCATTATCTTAAAAAATTAAAACAAACAAACAAACAAACAAAAAACTTCCAGTTTAACTGGATTTCACATAAACAATAACATAAGTGAATGAACAGATATTTCTGACAAAGACCGTGTCAGTGCAATAAACTACAACAATGAACAGATGGGGCTTTTCAGTAATGAAGTGACAAAATCAAACGCAGGCCATCGTGGTCAGCCTCTGGCAACAGGACTACTGTCTCCTGGGGTGGTGCCATAATGAGCATGGCATGTCCCATAATGATGACATGCCTATAAATAACTGACAATGATTCTGCCAAAACAGCTAATATTGAAGACGTTAGATGAATGTTTATATTGTAAACAGCACATCATTATTGTAAACAATTGATAAAATAACATCTCCACGTTAAACATAAGAAGACTGAAAAATAACTTTTAAAGATCAATCAATCTTTGATTATTTGAAAAGCCAGAAGGCAATTGGCATTGTTTGTTTACAAAAAACACACATGACAGAAAAGGATAGTGACACTTTAGGGAAATTATTTTACAAAGAAGGTATAAACAGGAAAAAAGGGGGAGAAATGATTGTGATTTCCAAATATTTCAAAGGAAAAGTAAATACGGAATCTGTAAAAGACAGGTTATTGGTGTTGTCTATTTCAACAGACAAACGTGACTATAAAATTAGCGAATGCGACACTCACCTAAGAATTCAACAGAGAATCAACATTCTTTAACTACCTTAAAGAAATAACTGATGAGTTCGTTGAACAGAACGTGATGATGGTGGGAGATTTCTACTGCATGATCAACGATAAGCTCAATATAGTCTCAGGACTATCTCACCAAGATTCTGAAGTTAACTATTTTAAAGAGGTAATCAATGATCTACGATTAACAGACGTCTGGAGATATCTTCATGATTACGAAAAAGATTTCACATGGAGCAGAGCAAACCCATTTATTGCTCGGGTAACTTGATCTCTGTTTGGTGTCAGAAAATATGTCACATCCTTGCCTTTGTTGTAAACATATAGCAGTCCCAAGTTCAGACCATAAAGTAGTCATAATAACATTAAGTTACAGCCTTTTCTAAACGGTTCCAAGGTATTGGAGATTCATTATTAGTTATTTAAGAAAAACAAAAAACATATCACTGGACAATCTGATCATTAAGAGTGATAATAATAATTCATGCATTCAAAAAATGGGAACTATGCGAAGTCGAAGTTATAAATGCCTGTATGGAATATGGGAAACAATTATCTTTTCAAAGGGAAAAAAATAAATTCAAATGTTTATCCTTGCAGATTTCAGCAGTAAGACAAGCAATCACCCAAAGACCCCTTTTATAAAAAGAAAAAAAAAAGAATACTGATACAAATTGCAATGTCTGAAATACAAGTTAGAATTATAACAGCTTAATAAAGCCAGAAGACCATAGGTTCGTGCGAGGATCAACTGGATCGAAGATTGGAGAACGCAATACAAAATATTTCTGTAGCTTAGAAAGAGCTAGTGGAAAGAAAAACATGGTAACAAGATTATGTAAAGACGGGAAATCATATCAAATCAAACAGAAATGTTAGAAAAGCAAATGGCATTTTACAAACAATTGTACAATGATTTTAGTCAGTTTATTCCTTTACTCATGCTGAACGGAGCAGCAGGGAAGTTTCAGTCTTTTTCTCCTAATTTTTGTATCTAGTGTTTGTTTATTTGTGATATTGCGCCCGACAAAGGCCAGCTGGCCGAAAATTTGCGCCTGTCTTGTCTTGTCGTATTAGATTCGCGTTGTTATTCTTTTTTTTTTTGCGTTTTTTTTTTTTACTGGCTCCTGTTTGCTTGAACGCGGGCAGCCACAATTGTTTTGGAAATTGGACAATCAGACAACTTTGCGAAACGTAACAGAAGCATACGATTCGTTCTCGGGCAAGGAAAATGTTCAGCAAGTAGGAAAAGCAGAGAGAAAGACAAAGAGAGAGTGAGTGAGAGAGAGAGACGAGGAGAAGAGAGAGAGAGAGAATGAGAGAGAGAGAGAGAGGAGTGGGAAGCAAAGAGAGAAAGACAGACAGACCAACAGACAGACAGACAGACAGAAAGGGAGGGGAAGGAGAGAGAGACAGAGACAGACAGACAGACAGACAGACAGACAGACAGACAGAGACAAAGAGAGGTGAGTGAGAGAGAGAAAGAGACGACGAGAAGAGAAAAAGAGAGAGAGAGAGAGGGGGGGAGCAAAGAGAGAAAGACAGACAGACAAACAGACAGGACAAAAAGAGAAGGGGGCGAGGGAGAGAGCAGCACCAGCACCAGCACCAGCAGCAGCAGACACGTTGACAGAAATAACAAGATCACCATGCCAATGCTGTAGGGATTTTCTTTTTTGAGATGAATAATCACATTTACTTAATCGTAAATGTCCAGCCACTATATAAAACGTTACGACAGACGCTATCAGTCCTTTCTCAAAACTGTTTGTGTTTCGTTGGTACTGCGGCTGTTGATGTAGTCTGTGTTACCGATTCCACATAATCCATACCTCACAACCTCACACTGACGCAAACACTGACACTGACACTGACATTGACACTGACACTGACATTGACACTGACACTGACACTGACACTGACACTGACATTGACATTGACATTGACACTGACACTGACACTGACATTGACATTGACACT
>JAPXFY010000020.1:24017794-24020294 GCA_030674185.1 Monoplex corrugatus | reverse complement strand
TGCAATGGAACACACTGAATGTCTCAGTCTCAGAGATCGATTGGATTTGCAATGGAACACACTGTATGTCTCAGTCTCAGAGATCGATTGGATTTGCAAGAACTAGGTGTGCGGCATATTCCCCTATTTCATTGGTGTTCTAAATACAACAACTGTGGCAGCAGCTGCAATCGCAGGAGCAGTATCAGCAACAACAACAACAACCACCATCACTACCACCATCATCTTCAATACTATCGTCATCACTACATTATCATCATTTTCATCATACCAACACTTGATACATACCTTCTTTTTTTTTTCTTTTCCTCTTTCTCATACACTACCATCCAAAGATCAGCCCTTCATTTAATCATTTGATTATTTATTTATTCATTTATTTATTTATTTGTTTACTTATCGTGTATTTATCGGCCGTCACGCACACTCTGCTAGTCACAGGAGAAACGCCTAGTACCCCTAAGGCTTAATCTAAAGACTGCAGGAGACCGTTCGTATGGATACACCGCATCGTCTGCATGGAATGAGTTGCCGACCAGTCTAAGAGATGTTCCAACACTTCAAGCTTTCAAAAGAAAACTCAAAACACATTTGTTTCTGCGGGTATTTTCATAAGTATCCCCCCTCCCTTTGTGTGTGTGTGTGCGTGTGCGTGTGTGTGCGTGCGTGCGTGTGTGTGTGTGTGTGTGTGTGTGTGTGTGTGTGTGTGTGTGTGTGTGTGTGTGTGTGTGTGTGTGTATGATTGGAAAAGGATGTTGCTGGTATGTGAGTGAGATTATTTATGTAATAGATCAGTGAGTCGAACTGAGAATAGCGCTACACAAAAGCTATTTTATTTATTTATTTTTTTAACACGGAACTGTGGACTTGATATTATTCCAAGCAGCTTGTGCTGATAAATTCACGAGCATGCTTCTAATTTCCACCAGTCAATCAGTGAAGAAACTTTTGGAAATAGGAAACACGCGTATTTCGCAGACCCTGTTTCTCCTTCCCCCCCTCCCTTCCTGCACCACCTGCCCCCCCTGCCCCCTACCCCCATGCCCCCCCCCCAGCTCCCCCCCCCCCCAGCCACGTTTTTTTTTCAAGGTTACCAGACACATTTCCCTAACACATAAGGACAAGAGACAAAGGGGACGGGACAGAAAGTAGATTAGGCAGACAAAAGTGACTTGTCGGTCAAGTCGATTATCGATTGTTGCGATATTGTCTTCCCGCTTCGTCCTCTCTCCTCCACACACTCTTGCCCTGATCCTTGTTCTCAAAGCACACAGACCTCCACCTTTCCAAAATACTGATCAGCAAGGAGGCTGGTATTGGAGGTATAGAGTCGGGGCTGGGTGTGTGTGGAGGTGATGTCTGTCATTTGGTCTTGCCTTGCGACCGAGTGATTACTGCCATTATTTGTTTTTGTTTGTTTGTTTTGTTTTTTGTTGTCGTTGCTGTTGTTGTTGTTGTTGTTTTTTGGGGGTAGAAGGTAGAACGCCTAATAAATTGGATCACAGGAGGTACTGTTGAACACCACAGAAGTGACACAACAACGTTGCAGGGTCTGCACTGGTGAGTGGCTTCATGGCAACCTTGACGTCTTTGGCTCCCGTGGGGGGAGGGGATGTCTATCACTTGGTCTTGCTTTGCGACTGAGAGATTAATTACTTCTATCATTTGTTGGGGGGCGGAGAGGGGTAGTAGGTAGAGCGCCTGATAAACTGGATCACAAGAGGTACTGTTGAACACCACAAAATGACCCAGCAACGTTGCAGGGTCTCCACTGGTGAGTGGCTTCATGGCAGCCTGATGTCTTTGGCTCCCGTGGGGGGAGGGGATGTCTATCACATTTGTCTTTCTTTGCGGCTGAGTGATTATTGCCATTATTTGTTGGGGGGAGGGGGGCGGTAGTAGTTAGAGTGCTTGATAAATTGGATCACAACAGGTACTTTTGAAACACCACAGAAGTGTCACAAAAACAACGCAGGGTCTCCACTGGTGGGTGGCTTCATGGCAGCATGACGTCTTTGGCTCCCGTGGCGGGAGGGGATGTCTATCACTCGGTCTTGCTTTGCAACTGAGTGATTACTGCCATTATTTGGGGATGGGGGGGGGGGGGGCAGTAGGTAAAGCGCCTGATAAATTGGACCACAACAGGTACCATTGAACACCACAAAAGTGACCCAACAACAATGCAGGGTCTCCACCGGTGAGTGGCTTCATGGCTGCATGACGTCTTTGGCTCCCGTGGGCTTCTTGGCACTGGAACCTTGATACTAAATGAACTTCGGGGGGAGGGGGGGGGGGGCGCAGTGATGTCTTGTGCAGTCAAAATGAGCGGCTTTTTTATCAAAGATACTGAGGTTGTGTGCTATTTGGGACAGGAACAAACAAAAACTATTTATGTCCAAAGGATTCCCGTTTGAAACAAAATCTACCTTTTTTGTTTTTGATTTTGCTTGGAGATTTGTTGTTTTGAGTTGTGGGATATGTCTGTTCAGTGATGTATACA
>JAPXFY010000020.1:24010294-24012794 GCA_030674185.1 Monoplex corrugatus | reverse complement strand
CGCATGGCCACAAATGGGGAGAAAGAATAAAAGCAATAAAAGCAAGAATAAAACCAATGGAAAACCACAGAGAGCACATCATATACAATTATATATTAAAACGAAGTGATTCCCCTCCGAGCGGAGACAGGCTGCAGAGGGGGGTTGAGTGAGGTTAGGATTTTATGCAGAGGAGAAAAGGTGAGTTTTGAGAGCGGACTTGAAGGAGGCAAAAGTAGGTTGCTGACGGACTGAGAGAGGAAGTTTGTTCCAGGAGAGTGGACCAGAAACAGAGAAGGCTCGTGGACCATAGGTATTGAGCTTAGTGCGTGGAAAGCGAAAAGTCAGAGGATCGGAGGCAGAGCGGAGGGAACATAGATCTCAAGTAGGCTTGACAGGTAATCGGGTGCTGCGTTATTGAGGCTTTTGTAGCACATGGTGTCTAGTTTGTACTGTATGCGCTTTGATACAGGGAGCCAGTGAAGTTGTGCCAGGAGAGGAGATATGTGGTCAGCTTTTTTTCTTTTTGAGTACAAGGCGTACAGCATTGTTTTGAATGCGCTGTAGGATGTGAATGGTGGAGGCAGGAAGACCAGACAGGAGTGAATTGCAATAGTCAATGCGAGACATTATGAAGGAGAGAACGAGTTATGCAGTTGTTTCGACAGAGAGATACTTCCTGATCAGGCTTATACGATGGAGATGATAGTAGCAAGTTCTGGCAGTTTGAGAAACAAAGTTGTTCATGGACAGGGTAGAGTCAATGCAGATACCAAGGTTTTTAGCTGAATCAGAAATTGGGACTGATGTGTTACATAATGGGAGAGAAAGAGGAGGCAGCTGGGAAAGTTTCTGACAGGTGCCAATGAGGATAGCTTCTGTCTTGTCGTCATTAAGCTGAAGTTTATTGTGTGTCATCCAGTTCTTAATGTCCGAGTAACACTCAGTGGTGCGAGTCAACAGGCGCTGTATATTATCAGGTGAGTCACTGTCTTGAAGTTGGGTGTCATCAGCATAGAAGTGGTGTTTTATAGAGTGGGAGTTGATGATGGTGGACAGGGGGGAGGTATAAAGAGTGAAAAGAACAGGGCCAAGGACAGATCCTTGTGGAACACCACAGGTCAGGTATGCAGGTTGAGAGTAAGTGCCATTGATGAGAACAGTTTGTTTTCTGTTTGATAAATACGAAGTGAAAAAGGAGAGAGCAATGTCAGAGATGCCAAAAGTATGATGAAGTCTAGAAAGGAGAATACCATGGTCAATGGTATCGAAGGCTGCAGACAGATCAAGGAATGTGAGGAGAGAGACTTTGCCAGTATCAGTTGCAAGGAGGAGATTGTTGAGAATGTGTAGTAGGGCAGTTTCAGTGCTATGGCACTGGCGGTAGGCTGACTGGAAAGGATTGAGGAGATTGTTGGCAGACAGGTGAGAGTTCAGCTGGTTGAGAACGACCTTTTCAAGGAGTTTTGACAAGAAAGAGAGATTAGAGATAGGCCGGTAATTTTCAGTTCATTTGGGTCTAAATTGTGTTTCTTGAGGAGAGGGTGAACAATAGCAGACTTGAAAGAATCTGGGACATTTCCAGTTTGAAAAGAAGTGTTGATGATGTCAGTGATGAATGGGAGGAGAGTAGGGAGACAGTCGGAGTAGAGAGAACCTGGAAGAGGATCCAGTTCGCAGGTTTTGAACGACATGGATCTGATTGTGTTGAAAATTTCTTCTTGTGAGACTGGGGTAAAAGTAGTGAGAGGTGTGCCAGAGAAGGAAGGGTCAGGTGGGCATGGTTGACAGGGTGTCCTGTCAAGCCTGTCACGAAGAGTTTGTATTTTGGTGGTGAAATACTTGGAGAATACAGATGGGAGTTCTTTATTTGTATGTTTTGTTGGGAGAGGTAAGTCTTTTCGTGTGCCAAGGAGATGATTCATGGTTGTAAAGAGTTCTTTTGAAGAAGAGGCATTCAGGATTTTGGTTTGGAAATAGCTTGTTTTTGCTGATGCAATGAGGGTGGATACTTTTGTTTTAGAGGCTTGGAAAAGTTGCCTGTGTACAGTGAGTTTGGATTTGCGCCAGCGGCGCTCTGCTCTGCGGCGGGCACGTTTTGCACAGGCAATCTCATGAGTGAGCCAGGGGGTAGGGGGGCGGTCAGGTAAAAGATGGGTTGTGGCTGGAGCATGAGTGTCCAGAAGATGGTGGAGAGTAGTATAGAATTCATCTGCAAGGTTATGTGACTTTTCAGAAAGGAGACGGGAGGCATCAGATGAAAATGTGGAGAGGTCGATAGATTTGAGATTGCGTCGAGTCACTGTGCGCGTGGTACGGGAAGGAGGAGAAATGTCAAGAGAACAGAGAATTGCAGAGTGGTCAGATGGAAGGGCTGAAGTTAGACAGGTAGAAAGAACTAAGCAGTTGTCAGTAGCGGAATTGTGGTGACCACGAGAAATGATCCAGTCAAGAATGTGACCTTTTTGATGGGTTGGTTCAGAAATGTGTTGAGTCATATTGTGATTGGACAGAGAGTTGA
>JAPXFY010000020.1:23992794-23995294 GCA_030674185.1 Monoplex corrugatus | reverse complement strand
TTATTTATTATTATTATTATTATTATTATATTATTATTAGATTATGATTATTATCATATTACTATTATTGTTATCATTATTATTACTGTTTTTATCGTTATTATTATCATTACTATTCCTGGCTTGTTTGTTTGCTGGTTTGTTTGTTTTAAACCCACTTTACTTGTAAATGCTATTGTCATATTTTACTGTCTCTTCGCTGCACTAAATCTTTGTAAACAAGAAAAAAAAAAGATAACATGTGTATTTGGCGGTATTGCAGAAACGCTATGACTTATGGCAGAATCGTCCACAAAACATGGCAATATCGTAGTCATACACATTACAGTCCTCTCGGCTCAACACATGATACTGTTAGTTACAATTCTGTATGACTAAATATAAGGAAGGAAAAAGAAGACAGACGGAAAGAAAGAAAGACAGAAAGAAAGAAACAGACAAACAAACAAAGAAAGAAAGATGAAAAGAAAGAAAGAAACAAACAAACAAAGAGAGACAGAAAGGAAGGAAGAAAGAAAGAAAGAAGGAAGGAAAGAAAGAAAGAAAGAAAGAAAAAAGAAAAGAAAAAAGAAAGAAAAAAGAAGAAGGAAAGAAAGAAAGAAGAAAGAAAAAAAAAGAAAGAAAAAAAGAAAGAAGGAAGAAAGAAAGAAAGAAAGAAAGCAGAAAAAACACGAAAACAACCACAAAAACTAACATCGTGGTATATTAGGCAGTTGTTATTCTCTACTGAATTCCTCGTCATATGCTTTTAATCGTCGTCAATATGTTTTAATGTACATTTAAAACCAAAAGAGAACATCACAAAATAAAACGTATAAAACTCAAACGTGCATCACATAAAACAATCATCGTCACACATAGAACAATCATCATCAAACATTAAACAGTCACATCACCAATATGCTTAATATCAATTAATCCCAGTGTGCGAAATCATTCAAAGACCAGCGTATGTGACACATATACAACTTTCATCCCCTCCCTCCCCCCCCCCCCCCACACCCCGCTTTGTTTGATGACCAAATTCCTGAACTTGTGTAAGGCAACTAGCACACATAAACATTCCACGGTTCTCGATCTAACAGCTATGAGATCAGTGTAACTTGGTCAACACAGTTCATCAAATATCGAGACATGCTTTGCACAACTGAAAAAAAATAAACCACAAATATTCTCAATTGCTGTCATTTTTGTATTGTCACGGCTCTGGCAAACACAAGCTTGCACTGGAATATGCATTATCGTTAATGGTGTTTGTTTTGTTGTTATTTCTAAACGTGTTAGAAGCAGCTATAACAAAATTGTATATTTCAATACTTTGATTTTGTACTACTGCATCACATGTACTACGTTTCACAGCACATACAAACACAAACAACTTACCAAACGCCCAAGAACACCTACACCCACACACACCCATACACACACACCCATACACACACACACACACACACACACACATATATATATATATATATATATATATAATAATATATAATATATATACACATATACCTATATTTATATAATCATATACATGTATATAAGAAAAATGAACAAAATCGCAGCAGATTCTCACTTAGCATTGAACTGACTTACAGGACAAAAAACAACAACAACAACAACAAAAACAACAAAAAAACGTATTTTTTGTCAGCTCAAAGTATTCTTAGAAAAGCGAGACAGAAAATGGGAGAGCAGCAACAATTTACTTACATCAAAATATTTCATCAGTTGGCCTACAACGACAATGAATTAATAACATTTTAGTTATTCTAAAATCGATTCCACTATTAACTCACTCAATCTAAAACAAAGTGCTCTCGATCTTCATTTATCTAAAATATTAACGTTATGCCATAGAATGACACAGCGAACAATATTTATTAAAACTACAATTCAAAAAAAGTCAACTCCGTCTTCATTCAGTTTGCTTAAAAAATGGAGTCTGTCATATATCATCATCATCAATCATCATCATTCATCATCATCATCATCATCATCGTTGTATTGTTGGGTTTTTGTTATTGTTATTATTGCTATTACCATTGTTATTGTCGTCGTCATCATCACCATCATTATCATCTTCATTAAAGTTATCATTATTGCAGGAACGAAAAGTGTAATTATTTGATGAAACAACCATACCTCAGATTTTGTTGTTATCTCTCCCTCTCTCTTTAAAAAAAATAACTGCCTGCAACCTTAGATAATATATTCAAATAACAAACAACAACAAAAAACAACAACAACAAAAAAGAAAAATCACGAAATGATACATTTACAGGATACACCATATGCAGGATGAATTACAGTTTCATTTTGAATTTGGGAAAAAAAATCGATCACTGACACACACCCAGTCCCAATACAGGTTGCAGTGAGATGTGAAAAAGCTAAGTCATTCTGTGGAGGAAAGTCAGATTTGTATGGAACTGTTTTGTCCTAAAGAACAATGTGATTTTAAAGTAGTCCCTGTTGTTCAGCCTTTCCGTATTCT
>JAPXFY010000020.1:23985294-23987794 GCA_030674185.1 Monoplex corrugatus | reverse complement strand
ATACCTATCTATGATTAAAGAAATATTGTCTTCACCTAGTTGGTAGACAGCTGAGAATGTGCGTATTGACTGGGGATGGGTGGGGAGGTTCTGTCATGTGAGACGAGAATTATACAGAATAGCTAATTGTATTGTGATTCAGATCTTTGAAATTCTTATTTATTTACTGTATATGTATGTTCCTTTTTTGAAAGTAAGATATACAGACACACATATCATTTACATGTAACCAAGATTATTCCAGTGGTTGGCTAGTAAAAATACCAGTATGAAATATAGACTAGGTAAATCATAGTCTAGGTAGGGCCTCAGGACCTGGCCAGTACATAGGTTTATGTGCAGGCTTAAGTCTTGTGCCATGATCACCATACACATAGCACCTGTGACGTTTGTGCATATGGAATTCGTTTCGAACGCGGATACGTCATCTTGAAAAAACCCCCACCTGAAACTGAAACTGAAACTGAAGCAGACATGCCAGTGCCTTACCTGTTTTCATGTATATATATACACGCAGAACTTCAGAATTTCACTTTCAAGATTCTTAAATCTGTAAGTGTCTGGTGGCTTACGGAAGCATATAATTACCCATTATGCACACCCACCACAGACAAAGTCTGCAGACTTTGAAGTAAAATACAGCCTGCACACAGTATGTGAACCAACTTTCATGCATGCATCCGACAAAATTGGGACGATCTATAAAAGACAAAAAAAAACAACAACAAAAAAACTCGTGATTATTTAGTATCCTTTGTTGATCAAGAAAAGGTATACGCTACGTATGATTCTCGGGATTATGTCTCGTTTACTACAGGGTGTCAGTCAATCGAGTCGATTAATTAAACAAGAAAGTAAGCCAGCATACAAAAACAAAGCAAAACAATGTCAGGAACTTCCTTTGCATGGCGTGTATTGTTTCAATCAACAAGACATAGGGGGAGAGAATGATGAATCCATCGGCACAGACTCCATCACGACTGGAAACGCACAACGGATCATGATTAATGACCAGATGGAATTTCCGTGTGCGTGTGGAAGGAGATTCACCACCAAACGCGGCATGAAGATCCACAGGACAAAAATGAGCTGTTTGAAGACACATACGAACCAGCAGCAGCGCACTGCGATAGCAGGTGAGACGTTGGATGACCAAGGCCAGGATTTAAACCATAGTGCCAAGGACATCCACGCTGACGGTTCTGATGCGGATTTTGCACAAGCTCTTAACGCCAAAGGTGGAAAACTCAATTTGCCGCCTGCCGGTGCAAAAGAACAATGGGAGAAATTAGATGAGGAACTTGTCCTTAAGCTCAATGCGCTAATAGGGAACAGTACGCTGGAACACAAACTTGACACATACGGAGACATCATATACTCTATCTGCAGGGACACTTATGGAGTGAAGCAGCCAAAGACAAAAACGCCTCCCCAGAAATCCAGAAGACAGCAACAGATGGAGAGCATCCGGAGGGAGAAAAGGAAGCTTAAAAAGCGAATGAAAACTGCCTCAGAATTCGAGAAGCAAGGGCTCCTAGAACTCTGGAAAGATCTGAAAGCCAAACACAATACTCTCAGCAAAGTGGAATCAGCAAGGCGAAGAAAGAGCAAAAAGAAGAAGACTCAAGATCGTTTCTTCAAAGATCCCTTTGACTTTGCAAGAAAGCTGTTTGAACAACCCAAATCAGGGACTCTCACAGTGGGCAAGGAAACCCTAGAGCAGCATCTCAGGGAAACATATTCCGATTCTCAGCGCGAGGCACCACTTGAAATCCAGAATCTGGTTTGGCCTGCAGCGCCAGAAGGAAAATTCAATAACAAACCACCAACACTGGATGAAGTGAAGAACGTAGTAAAGAAAGCCAGAGCCAAGTCAGCACCTGGACCAAACGGAATACCATACCTGCTCTACAAGAAATGCCCAAAAGTGCTCGAGTGGCTCCTCAAGATGATTCGATCAGCATGGAGGAACCAGAAGATCAGCGACCAATGGATGAGAGCTGAAGGAGTGTACATTCCGAAGGAGCAGAACTCCAGCAGCATCAATCAGTTCAGGCCAATATCACTTCTGAACGTCGAGGGGAAAATCTTCTCTGTTATGGCAGCAAGATTGACAAAATACCTGACTGAAAACAAGTATCTGGATATGTCAGTCCAAAAGGGAGGCATACCAGGAATGCCTGGATGCTTGGAACATGCCACGTTGATTTGGGATGCCATCCAAAAAGCAAGAACAGAGAAGAGAGACATTGACGTAGTTTGGCTTGATCTGGCGAATGCATATGGATCAGTTCCACACGATATGATCCAGCTGGCTCTTGAAATGTATCACATCCCAGAAAACATCCGAACAATGCTGAGGAAGTATTTCCAAGGGTTCTCAATGCGGTTCTCTACCAAAGAATACACCACGGACTGGATAGACCTAGAGGTGGGCATTGCAATGGGCTGTGCAATCTCTCCCATACTGTTCGTGTTGGCAATGGAAGTCATCTTGAAA
>JAPXFY010000020.1:23972794-23975294 GCA_030674185.1 Monoplex corrugatus | reverse complement strand
TGCTTCATTATGGAACACACTCAAAGTCACCAATCCGACCATATAATTATTTGTATAACATATCTACATAGAGGTATCCACAGTAGCAAAAACAAAAAACAAAAAACAAACAAAAAAAACCATTGTGCCTTGTGCCTTTCTTAGTTATTCCACTGGATGGTATGAAGCCAGGCGTCGTCATCAGGCGATCCCATGTCCGTTTCTATATCTAGATGGACGCCCTAATACTACTACTAGTTCATCAGACGCGAACACTAACACCCAGTTTAGCATGCAAGGACAGAGCGATGGTTAGTGAAAGCTTCATGGACCCATGGGTGAAAGGTTGTACATCAAGTTGTCGGCGCTGTCTGGCAAACCGGAGCTATGTGAACACGTGCTGTGCATTGCATACTTGTGTGAGGATTATTTCTATATATCATGACGTCACCCTGCTCCCGATCATACATAGCAGCTTTTCTCCTTTTCAGAACGGGAAAGGGAATAAATCAACCAATACGCACAGCTTTCTCATACTGCATAGAGACTGCATTCCTTTGACAAAAGGGGGGCAAACTCTCTTCCGTTGTTTCCATTGATTTTCTTTTTGTTGGTTAAGTTGTTTTTTGTTGTTTGTTTGGTTAGTTTTTTTGTTTGTTTTGTTCTGCTTGCTTGTCTGTTTCCTTTTTATGTATCTTTTTACAATAACGGATTTTCTTCGTAGATTTCATGTTTTTTAACCTTGGGAAAGCACGTTTCCACAATGCAGTCCCTTGATTTCTTTTTCACATTCTATTTTCTTTCATCAGATAGTCTTGTTTTGTTGTTGTTGTTGTTGTTGTTTTTATTGTTGCTTTGTTCCACAATGGAGTCCCTTGATTTCTTTTCCATATTTTCATTTTCTTTCATCAGATCAGTATGTTATTATATTTTTTATAGCTGCTTTGTTCCACAATGGAGTCACTTGATTTCTTCTCCATTTTGTATTTTCTTTTATCAGATGGGTACGTTTTCTTAATCTTTTTTTTTTTTTTTTTCATAGCTTCAGTATTCCTGCGCCGCGTATGACTCAGCACCCAAACGTCGCTCATTTCGGCTCTCAGACATCCTTTTAACCCTTCGATTCCCGCAACGTATCTACCAATCGCATAACTGAACCCTTTGACTCCCTAATCTTATCCATCAGCTTTCTGTAGGAAGTTGCTGGACAGCGTGAAGGAATCAGAGGGTTACGTTTTTTGTTTTTGTTTTTCTCTTGTTTTTTTTTTTGTTTTTGTTTGTTGTTGTTGTTGTTGTTGTTGTTGTTTTTTTCGCTTTCCGAGCATGGTTGACAATGGGAGTCAAAGGGTTGAACAAGCGGTGCTGGACAGAACATTAATTTGATCAACACGCTCGGTGACCTATCTACGAAAATGAATGAGATTTTGACTGTGTGTCTATGATCTTCCCAAGTAGTACGTATCACGCTGAACTCTGTGTGGTTGTCGGTCAGTGTGTTTGTGTGTGTATAGGGTAGGCGAGAGTAAGAATACAGTAGCGTGTGGATTTAGATATCATCGCTGAAATTGTTGAAGTAGTGTGTGCGTGTGTTTGTGTGTGTGAGTATGTGTGTGTGTGCTGTGTGTATGTGTTTGTTGTTTGTGTTGTTGTGTGTGGTGTGTATGTGTGGTGTGTGTAGTGTGTGTGTGTGTGTGTGTGTGTGTGTGTGTTGTGTATGTGTGTGTGTATCTGTCACTGTGTGTGTATGTGCGTGCGTGTGCGAGCGTCTTTATGTGTGTATGTATGTTTGTGTGTGTGTGTGTGTGGTGTGTGTGTGTGAGAGAGAGAGAGAGAGAGAGTATGTGTGCGCGTGTGTGTGTGTGTGTGTGTGTGTGTGTGTGCTTGCATGTGAGTCCGTGCGTACGTGCGTGTGTCTGTGTCTATGCATGTGTGTGCGATATATGATTTATATATATATATATTATTATATATATATATATATATATATATACACAGAGAGACAGAGACAAGAGTAGAAGAGAGACAGAGAGGAGAGAGAGAGAGACAAGGAGACAGAGAGAGAGACAGAGAGAGAACAGAGGAGCAGAGAGAGAGGGACAGAGAGAGCAGAAGAAGAGAGAGAGAGAGAGAGAGAGAGAGAGAGAGAGAGAGAGAGAGAGAGAGAGAGAGAGGAGAAAATACATGTGTGTATGCACGACCATTAGTGCTTATGTAAATGCCCATAGGCGTGATTGTTTCGTTTCGCTCCTTTTGAGGTACACCGATTTAAATTAGCATTCCTCGTGAAAGTAATTAACATCACGATGACACAATGACAGTCTCGCCCTTAGCTTATGCTGAACACATTAGCATGTGTTGGGTCATGAGCCAACAAACGTTTGGGAAATGGAAGGAGCAAACTAACGTGAGCAATATATTGTCCTGCTTGCTTAAAACGATGTCTTTTGGTTCTTTGGTAAGCCTCTCAATCTCATCGAAGATAATCGTTTCCATTCCCACCTGTGTCTGACCAGCCTGAACG
>JAPXFY010000020.1:23965294-23967794 GCA_030674185.1 Monoplex corrugatus | reverse complement strand
TTTATTTATTTTTTTTTTAACTTTCATTTTATTTTCTTATTATTATTTTATTTTTTATTTTTTATTTTATTTATTTATTTATTATTTCATTTCATTTTATTTTATTTCATCTTATTTTATTCATTTTATTTGTTTGTTTTATTTTATTTATTTTATTTAATTTTATTTATTTTATTTCATTTTATCTTATTTATTTATTTATTTCATTTTATTTGTTTATTTTACTTATTTTATTTTATTTTATTTTATTCTATTTCATTTTATGTATGTGTGTGTGTTTGTTTGTGTGTGTGTATCTGTGTGTGTGTGTGTGTGTGTGTGTGTGTGTGTGTGTGTGTTTGTGTTGTGTGTGTGTGTGTGTGTGTGTGTGTGTGTGTGTGTGTGTGTGTGTGTGTGTGTGTGTGTGTGTTATTTACACTTTGTTTTAAATGCCACCTGACTTTCTGCAAAGTTTCGTTTTTGTCTGTGTCTGTCTTCCTTTCTTCCTGCCTTCCTTTTCTTCCGTTTTCGTTTATCTATTCTTCCGCCTTTAAAATGATGTTTGCGGTGTATTTTTTTTTATTTTTTTTTTATTCTTGTTTCAAAACATTTTTGCGACTTTGCCTTTTTTCCCCCTTTTTTGTTCATTTTCTTCTTTTTTCCATCATTATTCACATGTCTTTTTTTAAAATCGTAATCCGTTTCTTTTCAAACTTCCTCTCGTTCTTCAGAGAAAAAATCCAATCTTTCTTCTTTTGCAGTTTGTTTGTTGTTTGTTTGTTTGCTCGTATTTTTCTTTTGCAACTTTCGTTCTCTAATTAAAAAAAAAGATCTCATGTCCTTCTTCATTTGTAGTTTTGCTTGTTGTTGTTTTTGTTGTTGTTGTTTGTTTGCTTGTTTGCTTTTTTCTATTCGTTTCTTTATTTGCTTTATTTGTGATGAAGGATGATAAACCTGTTTCTGTTTTGTTTTGTTTTGTTTTGTTTTGTTTTGTTTTAGTGCACATCATTAGTTTCTTCTTTTCTTCACTTTTTCACCTTTCTCCCACATTTCTTGTCTCAGCTCTGACCTACCTGTGTGAACACGGCCAAGGCTGCTCGTGCAGCTTGTCCAAACCCAGCAGGTGCAGTAACACCTGGGTGCCGGCAAACACCTGGCTGAGCAGGAACGTACCCGTAATGGCCAGCACTACGGAGGTCACCCGGTGATGACTGGCAGGTCCTCCTCCCCCTCCTCCTCCACTTCCTCCCTCCTCCTCCTCCTCCTAAACTTCCTCCTCCCTGGCTCCTTCCAGATCCTCGAGAAAGACTCTCCTCCTCCTCCTCCTCCACCACCCGGCACTACTTCCCATTCCTCCTCCTCCTTGGTGATGATGATACTGATGGTGAGAGTGATGATGAAGGTGATGATGATGATGATGTTGAGAAGAGTTCCGAGCACCAGAACCCCAACTACGGTTGGTCCCGGCCGTATAGTGAGCGTGTCCGTTGTGGACAGAGCTTCGAACCTGCTGGAGAAGGTAGTGGCGCCTGCGACGGAGATAGCAAAGCAGGACGATGTTGAGTATGGACACCAAGGCCACAGGAATCACCACCTTCACCACCGTGTTCAGGTATCCGAAGTAGACTTTGACGAGGAAGGCAGACTGGGAGTACTGGCTCGGTTCCAGACGAACCCAGGATCGGTTCATCCAGGGTTCCCAGTAAGCTCTGGGTTCCAGCAACATGTAGCGAGGGATGTTGTAGACGATGGACCAAACCAGGACTCCTACCGCTACCGTCTTCACTCGCTTCATCGTCAGGATGCGGATGGCATGCAGAGGGAACACTACGGCGATGCACCTGCGGGGTTGGAAACAAACAAACCATAGAAAATCACTGTAGTCATGAAGAATCTTAACATTGACTGGTTCATGATTTAACAATCAAGACTGTGATAATACATATTTTTAAACTGATCATGCGAAGTACGCCAGTGATTACATTTATTCATTTCCGCATCCAAGTGAAAGCAATCGAGTAATCAGGTATTTGTGTCAGTAAGTAAGTAAGAAGTAAGTAAGTAAGTAAGTAAGTAAGTAAGTAAGTAAGTAAGTAGTAAGTAAGTAATTCAGTCAGTCAGTCAGTCAGTCAGTCAGTCGGTCAGTAAGTCAGTCAGTCAGTAAGTAAGTCAGTCAGTCAGTCAGTCGGTCAGTAAGTCAGTCGGTCAGTAAATCAGTGAGTAAGTGAGTAAGTAAGTAATTCAGCCAGTCAGTGAGTAAATCAGTGGGTAAGTCAGTAAGTCAGTGAGTGAGGTGAGTGAGTAAATACATGTAAGTAAGTAAATAAGTAAGTGAGTAATGTGAATAAAGTGAGTAGAGTGAGTGAGTGAGTAATGTACGTAAATATGTATGTATGTATTTATGTATGTATGTATGTATGCATGTATGTATGTATGTATGTATGTGTGTATGTATGTATGTATGTATGTATGCATATATATTGTATGTATGTATGTATGTATATTTTATGTATGTATGTAT
>JAPXFY010000020.1:23945294-23957794 GCA_030674185.1 Monoplex corrugatus | reverse complement strand
AGGGGGTTACTTCTCTGAAGACCTTCTGTTGTCTAGCTCTCCCTAGAGTTTCTTTCTACCTGCACATGGTCAGTCCATTGACTTCCGGGAATAGTTCGGAGGACATTCGGGAAAGACCGAAGGACACTGGGAAAGACTAGATCTGCGGGCTTTGTGGGTTGGCTTCCCACCTTGCCTTTGATAACATGCCACGAGTTTTCCAAATGAAAGATGCTCCCAGGATTCACCGAAAGGGGGAGAGAATGATGAATCCATCGGCACTGACTCCATCACGACTGGAAACGCACAACGGACCATGATTAATGACCAGTTGGAATTTCCGTGTGCGTGTGGAAGGAGATTCACCACCAAACGCGGCATGAAGATCCACAGGACAAAAATGGGCTGTTTGAAGACACATACGAACCAGCAGCAGCGCACTGCGATAGCAGGTGAGACGTTGGATGACCAAGGCCAGGAATTAAACCATAGTGCCAAGGACATCCACGCTGACGGTTCTGATGCGGATTTTGCACAAGCTCTTAACGCCAAACGTGGAAAACTCAATTTGCCGCCTGCCGGTGCAAAAGAACAATGGGAGAAATTAGATGAGGAACTTGTCCTTAAGCTGAATGCGCTAATAGGGAACAGTACGCTGGAACATAAACTTGACACATACGGAGACATCATATACTCTATCTGCAGGGACACTTATGGAGTGAAGCAGCCAAAGACAAAAACGCCTCCCCAGAAATCCAGAAGACAGCAACAGATGGAGAGCATCCGGAGGGAGAAAAGGAAGCTTAAAAAGCGAATGAAAACTGCCTCAGAATTCGAGAAGCAAGGGCTCCTGGAACTCTGGAAAGATCTGAAGACCAAACACAATGCTCTCAGCAAAGTGGAATCAGCAAGGCGAAGAAAGAGCAAAAAGAAGAAGACTCAAGATCGTTTCTTCAAAGATCCCTTTGACTTTGCAAGAAAGCTGTTTGAACAACCCAAATCAGGGACTCTCACAGTGGGCAAGGAAACCCTAGAGCAGCATCTCAGGGAAACATATTCCGATTCTCAGCGCGAGGCACCACTTGAAATCCAAAATCTGGTTTGGCCTGCAGCGCCAGAAGGAAAATTCAATAACAAACCACCAACACTGGATGAAGTGAAGAACGTAGTAAAGAAAGCCAGAGCCAAGTCAGCACCTGGACCAAACGGAATACCATACCTGCTCTACAAGAAATGCCCAAAAGTGCTCGAGTGGCTCCACAAGATGATTCGATCAGCATGGAGGAACCAGAAGATCAGCGACCAATGGATGAGAGCTGAAGGAGTGTACATTCCGAAGGAGCAGAACTCCAGCAGCATCAATCAGTTCAGGCCAATATCACTTCTGAACGTCGAGGGGAAAATCTTCTTCTCTGTTATGGCAGCAAGATTGACAAAATACCTGACTGAAAACAAGTATCTGGATATGTCAGTCCAAAAGGGAGGCATACCAGGAATGCCTGGATGCTTGGAACATGCCACGTTGATTTGGGATGCCATCCAAAAAGCAAGAACAGAGAAGAGAGACATTGACGTAGTTTGGCTTGATCTGGCGAATGCATATGGATCAGTTCCACACGATATGATCCAGCTGGCTCTTGAAATGTATCACATCCCAGAAAACATCCGAACAATGCTGAGGAAGTATTTCCAAGGGTTCTCAATGCGGTTCTCTACCAAAGAATACACCACGGACTGGATAGACCTAGAGGTGGGCATTGCAATGGGCTGTGCAATCTCTCCCATACTGTTCGTGTTGGCAATGGAAGTCATCTTGAAAGCTGCAATGAAGAGTTCAGGTCCAGTGAATCTGGGAGATGGATACCAGATGCCTCCTCTGAAAGCTTTCATGGATGACACAACAGTCTTGTCCACGGATGAGGAAGAGACACACCAAATCTTAAAGCAGCTGGATGAGCTGGTGGCCTCTTCAAGAATGAGGTTCAAACCTAAGGAATCCCGAAGTCTCTCACTGCGAAAAGGAAAAGTGGCAGATTCAGTCAAATTCATGGTAGCCAACCAAGCCATCCCCACTGTCACAGAAGAGCCAGTAAAAAGTCTCGGAAGATGGTATGATGACTCCCTGAAAGACACACAAAGAGGATGTGAAACCAAGCAAACAGCAGAAGAAGGCCTGAAGAAAATAGATAACTGCGGACTGCCAGGCAAATACAAAGTCTGGTGTCTACAGTTCATGCTGATACCAAAGCTGCTGTGGCCACTGCTAATCTATGACATTTGCACCAGCACAGTCGAAGCAATGGAAGCCAAAATCAACAAATACACAAGAAAATGGCTCGGTGTCCCACCTGGTCTCACTGATGTTGCATTCTACTGTCGTCAAGCAATGCTGAAGCTACCTCTGAAATCCATAGTGGAGGAATACAAAGTTGGAAAAGCAAGACTGTTGAGCATGCTGGAGGAATCGGAGGACAATATCGTGAGAGCAGTTCATCCAAAGCTGAGAACTGGCAGAAAGTGGAAAGTCCAAGAGGCTGTAAACAATGCCAAGAGAAACCTCAGCATCAAAGAAATAATTGGACACACGCAAACCAACAGACAGGGACTGGGAGCAACAAAAATGCAGTGGTGGTCCAAAGCCAAAGGGAAGGAAAAAAGAGACATGATCATACAGGAGTTGAAGGAAGAAGAAGATGTCAAAAGAGTGCAGAAGGCAGTCCAGCAAGGTCAACAGGGGCAATGGACAACATGGGACAGTGCACTCCAAAGAAGTCTCAGCTGGAACGATATGTGGCACATGGCTCCTCTAAGGATAAGCTTCCTCCTCAGATCTGTATATGACCTGCTCCCCTCGAATGCAAACTTAGTGAAATGGGGGAAAGCAGACGACCCAGCATGTCCGCTCTGTCAGAAGAAACAAACAGTGGAACATGTCCTAAGCTCTTGCAAAGTAGCGCTAGCCCAAGGAAGGTATACATGGAGGCACAACCAAGTTCTGAAAGTGATCACAGATGTGGTTAGCGAAAAAACCATGACCCCAAACGCACCAATTGCTATGACAACGTTCTACAAAGCAGGAGGGAACAGGTCTGGCCCGAAAGGGCTATGACAACCAGCACATTGCCAAAGGGTCTTCTGGATGGAGCAGTCGACTGGGAGTGTACAGCAGACCTCCCAGAGTGGAGAAATTACCCAGATGTCATCAGCAAGACAGGCATGAGACCAGACATCGCTCTCCACTCTGACTCCTCGAAACAAGTGATTCTGATAGAACTCACTGTGCCATACGAAAGCAGAATGGAAGAAGCACATATCTACAAGACCGAAAAATACGCCGGTCTTGCCAGCACCCTGAAGAAAGCAGGTCTGCGGGTCAAAATCTTCGCCATAGAGGTCGGGGCAAGAGGGTTTGTGGGCACCTCCGCTTATGATCTCATGAAACAACTCGCCATTTCTGGGAAGAAGAGGACTAGAGCCCTTAAAGCGATGGCAGAGGCAGCAGAAAGGAGCTCAAGCTGGATCTGGGCAAGGAGGAACCAAAAAAGTGAACTTCATAAGGATTAAATTCCCTACAGATGATGTGTGCCCCGTTAGCACATTGGTAAAACCGCGTACCGCAGTTCTGAAGCGCAGAATCGCCCAGGTTCGATCCCCGGCGTGGGAAAAAAAAAATAGACAACAGCAGAAGGGCATCCAGGAGTCATGACCTGGATGTGGCCCGGCCCCCCGAGAGTGTAAGGAATTCAGGGCCGAAACACTTGTCTAAAGGGGGTTACTTCTCTGAAGACCTTCTGTTGTCTAGCTCTCCCTAGAGTTTCTTTCTACCAGAGGCCTACTTCAAAAAGACACTAAAAGGTATGGTAAGTGGAAAGCTATGATGAATGGAAACTCTCACCGAGATAACTTATTCAGCTTTTATAACTTGATGAGGAATAGTGATTGATTCTAGATGAAGTGTGACTGTGTGTATATGGTGCGCTGTTTTTAGACTGTTCTCAGTTAACTATGGTTGTTCTCAATGAGCAATAGTGGTTATTCACTTAATTGCACTGTGTCCATCACGTTGCTTTTGACTGCATAAACAAAGAGTGGCATGTATTCAATTATTATGAGTGGACTAGTATTATGAGTATCATTCTAGACCAGTAGAAGATTTAATATTTATCTGCTGTAAGTTGGATGTGATTTGTGCATTTCTTTTTCAGGTCTGGATGACAGATTTGGTGTGCTTGCAAACCACGACCCTGTATCTTAAGCAGACTTCGAATAGTGGCTTTTGTTCCTTTTGTTTATGAAGCTTTTTGAGTACTTACGATGTGTTCAAATTTGGATGGATTTTGATGGGTCTGTGTTTGCTAGGATCAGATTTGAATATACCTAACTTAGTAGGTTCGAGATATGTTTTGGACCTGAGAGTGACACCAAGGGAGACTACACTATCTTCTCCTACCTTCATCAAACATAAGGGTAAATGACCTGGTGGTCATCTGCACTTCATACATGAGGGTAAATAACCTGGTGGTAATCTGCACTTCACACATGAGGGTAAATGACATGGTGGTCATCTGCACTTCACACATAAGGGTAAATAACCTGGTGGTAATCTGCACTTCATACTTAAGGGTTAAATGACCTGGTGGTAATCTGCACTTCATACATAAGGGTAAATGACCTAGTGGTTATCTGCTTTTCATACATAAGGGTAAATGGCCTGGTGGTAATCTGCACTTCACACATAAAGGTAAATGACCTGGTGGTAATCAGCACTTAACACATAAGGGTAAATGACTTGGTGGTAAGCTGCACTTCACACATAAGGATAAATGACCTGGTGGTCATCAGCACTTCACACATAAGTGTAAATGACCTGGTGGTAATCTGCACTTCATACATAAGGATAAATGACCTGGTGGTAATCAGCATTTCACACATAAGAGTAAATGACCTGGTGGTAATGATCTGCACTTCACACATAAGGGTAAATGACATGGTGGTAATGATCTGCACTTCACACATAAGGGTAAATGACATGGTGGTAATGATCTGCACTTCACACATAAGGGTAAATGACATGGTGGTAATGATCTGCACTTCACACATAAGGGTAAATGACATGGTGGTAATGATCTGCACTTCACACATAAGGGTAAATGGCACTGGTGGTAATCTGCATTTCACACATAAGGGTAAATGACCTGGTCGTCATCTGCACTTCACACATAAGGGTAAATGACTTGGTGGTAATCACACTTCACACACAAGGGTAAATGACCTGTGGTAATCCGCACTTCATACATAAGGGTACATCTGACTCCTCCACATAAGGGTAAATGACCTGGTGATAATCTGCACTTCACACATAAGGGTAAATGACCTGGTGGTAATCAGCACTTCACATATAAGAGGTAAATGACCTGGTGGTCATCTGCACTTCATACATAAGGGTAAATGACCTGGTGGTCATCTGCACTTCACACATAAGGATAAGGTAAATGACTGGTGGTCATCTGCACTTCACACATAAGGGTAAGGTAATGACCTGGTGGTAATCTGCACTTTATACATAAGGGTAAATGACCTGGTGGTAAGCTGCACTTCATACATAAGGGTAAATGACCTAGTGATATTATGCACTTCACAAAGGGTAAATGACTGGTGGTAATATCTGCACTTCATACATAAGTGTAAATGACCTGGTGGTAATCAGCACTTCATACATAAGGGTAAATGACTGGTGGTAATCTGACTTCACACATAAGGGTGAATGACCTGGTGGTAATCTGCACTTCATACATAAGTGTAAATGACCTGGTGGCAATCTGCACTTCATACATAAGTGTAAATGACCTGGTGGTAATCTGCACTTCATACATAAGGGTAAATGACCTGGTGGTAATCTGCACTTCACACATAAGTGTAAATGACCTGGTGGTAATCTGCACTTCATACATAAGGGTAAATGACCTGGTGGTAATCAGCACTTCATACATAAGTGTAAATGACCTGGTGGTAATCTGCACTTCACACATAAGTGTAAATGACCTGGTGGTAATCTGCACTTCATGCATAAGGGTAAATGACCTGGTGGTAATCAGCACTTCATACATAAGTGTAAATGACCTGGTGGTAATCTGCACTTCATACATGGGTAAATGACCTGGTGGTAATCTGCACTTCACACATAAGGGTAAATGACCTGGTGGTAATCTGCACTTCATACATAAGGGTAAATGACCTGGTGGTAATCTGCACTTCACACATAAGGGTAAATGACCTGGTTGTAATCTGCACTTCATACATAAGGGTAAATGACCTGGTGGTAATCTGCACTTCACAATCGGGTAAATGACCTGGGGGGTAATCTGCACTTCATACATAAGTGTAAATGATCTGGTGGTAATCTGCACTTCATGATAAGGGTAAATGAACTGGTGGTCATCTGCACTTCACACATAAGGGTAAATGACCTGGTGGTAATCAGCACTTCATACATAAGGGTAAATGACCTCTGGTAATCCGCACTTCATACATAAGGGTAAATGTCCTGGTGGTAATCTGCACTTCAACATAAGGGTAAATGACCTGGTGGTCATCTGCACTTCACACATAAGGGTAAATGACCTAGTGATAATATGCACTTCATACATCAGGTAAATGACCTGGGGGTAATCTGCACTTCACACATCGGGTAAATGACCTGGGTGTAATCTGCACTTCATACATAAGGGTAAATGACCTGGTGGTAATCTGCACTTCACACATAAGGGTAAATGACCTGGTGGTTATCTGCACTTCACACATAATGGTAAACGACCTGGTGGTCATCTGCACTTCACACATAAGTGTAAATGACCTGGTGGTATTCTGCACTTCATACATAAGAATACATGACCTGGTGGTAAGCTGCACTTCACACATAAGGTAAATGACGTGCTGGTAATCTGCACTTCACACATAAGGGTAAACGATCTGGTGGTCGTCTGAACTTCATACATAAGGGTAAATGACCTTGTGGTAATAATCTGCACTTCATATATAAGGGTAAATGACCTGGTGGTAATCAGCATTCACACATAAAGCTAAATGACCTGGTGATAATAATCTGCACTTCACACATAAGGGTAAACGACTTGGTGGTAACAGCACTTCACACATAAAGGTAAATGACCTGGTGGTAATCAGCATTCACACATAAAGCTAAATGACCTGGTGATAATAATCTGCACTTCATACATAAGGGTAAACGACTTGGTGGTAACAGCACTTCACACATAAAGGTAAATGACCTGGTGGTAATAAGCACTTCAAAGAATCAGATGAGGAGGAATCCGTCCGGGTTAATGTCCACCATCTCGGCAGGTCAATGTACAGAACCAGGAATGTGATATTTTGTTTTCCCTAGGAGAAGTGGCATGTCATCACCTATTCAACATATCACCAAGAACCTCATGTGTACAAATGACACCCAACTCAAGTTAGTTGGGTTACTATTCAGTGATAATAGCAGCATAGAGAGTTAGCAAGTAGTGGAACATTTGTCGTCATGACATTTCCTTTATTAATCAGTTAGCAAGTAGTGGAACATTTGTCGTCATGACATTTCCTTTATTAATCAGTTAGTAAGTAGTGGAACATTTGTCGTCCTGACATTTCCTTTATTAATCAGTTAGTAAGTAGTGGAACATTTGTCGTCCTGACATTTCCTTTATTAATCAGTTAGTAAGTAGTGGAACATTTGTCGTCATGACATTTCCTTTATTAATCAGTTAGTAAGTAGTGGAACATTTGTCGTCATGACATTTCCTTTATTAATCAGTTAGTAAGTAGTGGAACATTTGTCATCATGACATTTCCTTATTAATCAGTTAGCAAGTAGTGGAACATTTGTCGTCATGACATTTCCTTTATTAATCAGTTAGTAAGTAGTGGAACATTTGTCATCATGACATTTCCTTTATTAATCAGTTAGCAAGTAGTGGAACATTTGTCGTCCTGACATTTCCTTTATTAATCAGTTAGTAAGTAGTGGATATTGTCAGGTCGGATAGATGTATCCGCTACTGGTAACCTGGAACCCAGTACTACCTGTCACAGGGTCAAATTGCTGGCGACTAAACCAGCAACCCCACCAGTCCTCTCAGGAGGATGGTGAGGAGGGTGGCTAGAAACCCTGGTGGAAATACATTAGATCCATCAAAGGGCGCCAGCTCTGGAGAGCTACCCGCGGCCATCTAGCTAAGGGAGTAAACCCTGACAGTAAATCCGGTGTGGGGCCCCTAAGGCGGTTGGATGGCAAACTTTGTCACTTTTCCGGCAGCTCCTGCGGCCGCGTTGGCACCAAAACGTAACAGCCCTGCTGTTCCTTTGGATCTGTCAGCGAGGTGGCGAGGGGGACAAGTTGCATGGGCAACAGCCTGTCTTCCATATTACACTGCCCAGGCTTACATCCGTCCATTCATCCACAAACACTCTGCACCTACGACCTGGAGAGGACACTCCAGCTTCGCTACTAACACTAGTGTCGGCACAACACGGGAAGCAACATATACCGGTGATAAGTCATTGCTCAACTGGCGTAGAGCTGACGCCAGGGGTTGCTTTTGACGGTGGGAGAGACCTTCGTGTCTTACTGGACAGCTACCCCCAACCTAAGCTGGGCAGCCCCCAGCCAGTTAGGTGCTGTCCCGCCACGACCTGCCTTCTTCATTGGGTGCATGAAGATTAGGAGAAAATCTGACAAGCAGGTCGTTAATTACCGCACCAAATAAAAAGAAAAATTCAAATTCAAGAAACGGATCAGGAAAAGGATCAGCAGTGAAACTGGGCTGTTGGAATGTCCGAACAATGATGCCTGGGCTCTCCCAAGATCTGCAAGACATCAGCGACGCCAGAAAAACCGCCGTCATAAACAGCGAACTAAAGAGGCTCAATGTGGACATTACCACTCTGCAGGAAACACGTCTGGCTGACTCAGGAACACTAAAGGAAAGGGACTACACCTTCTTCTGGCAAGGAAAGAGTTCTGATGCCCCAAGAGAGCACGGAGTAGGCTTTGCAGTAAGGAACAGCCTGCTGAACATGATTGAACCAGGCAGCGGCGGTTCAGAACGACTCTTGACTCTCCGCCTCAACACCGAAGGCTATGTCACTCTCATCAGCGTTTATGCCCCAACTCTGTCCGCCTCTCCAGACACCAAGGATGAGTTCTACGAAAATCTTGCATCAACCATAAGGAACATCCCCAGGACAGAACAACTTGTTCTCCTGGGCGACTTCAACGCCAGAGTGGGTGCAGACAATGACTCATGGCCCTTCTGCTTCGGTTCCTTTGGAGTGGGGAAAATGAATGAGAATGGACAGCGACTGCTTGAGTTTTGCGCCTGCCATGAACTGTGCATCGCCAACTCCTTCTTCAAGACGAAGCCTCAGCACAAAGTCTCCTGGAGGCATCCCCGCTCAAAACATTGGCACCAACTGGATTTGATCCTAGTAAGACGTGCCGCTATCAAAAACGCTCTCCACACTCGCTCTTATCACAGCGCAGACTGCGACACAGACCACTCTCTGGTATGTTGCAAGATCAGGCTACAACCAAAGAAGTTCCACTGCTCGAAGAAACAAGGGAACCCTCGCATTGACGTCAGCAAGATGTCTCAGCCAGATCTTGTAGAACAGTTCAAAGAGGCCTTTCAGAGAGAATACAATGCATTGCAGCCCAGAGACTCTGCCACTGAGAGATGGGAAACGCTACGAGACACCATGCACCGCATTGCTATGTCCACCTTTGGGAAGAAAACTGTGAAGTCCCACGACTGGTTTGAGGCCAAATCATCAGAGATGACTCCCACTGTTGAGGCCAAGCGTGCCGCACTCACCAAGTATAAGCGGTCACCCAGTGAGAAGAACCTGCAAATCCTCAGGGCTGCCAGAAGTAAGGTTCAGCTTAACGCCAGGCGCTGCGCAAACGAGTACTGGACAGAGCTCACCGAAGAGATACAGAGTGCTGCTGAAAGAGGCAACATCCGAGGAATGTATGATGGCATCAAGAAGGCACTGGGACCAACACAGAGCAAGATCGCCCCCCTCAAATCCTCCACTGGGGAAGTAATCAGCAATCCTAGCCAACAGATGGAAAGATGGGCGAAACACTACTCCGACCTCTACTCCACACAGAACATGGTGTCCCCCTTAGCCCTCGATGCCATCAAGTGCATGCCGGTAATGGAAGAACTTGACGCAGAGCCAACTGCGGACAAACTCAGCAAGGCCATTGATAGCCTGGCATCAGGGAAGGCACCTGGCAACGACGGAATTCCCCCAGACCTCATCAAGCACTGCAAGACTTCTCTTCTGCACCCTTTGCACGCAGCTCTCTGTCAGTGTTGGAATGAGGGAGCTGTACCACAGGACATGAAGGACGTCAAGATCGTCACCCTGTACAAAAACAAGGGCGAAAGGAGCGACTGCAACAACTACAGAGGTATCTCGCTCCTCAGCATTGTTGGCAAAGTCTATGCTCGGGTCCTCCTAATCCGCCTGCAGAAACTGGCTGAACGCGTCTACCCGGAATCACAGTGTGGTTTTCGAGCAGAGAGATCCACGGTAGACATGGTCTTCTCCCTTCGCCAAATCCAGTAGAAAGTGCAGAGAGCAGCGGATGCCCCTGTATGTGGCATTCATTGACCTCACCAAGGCCTTTGACCTAGTCAGCAGAGATGGCCTTTTCAGGGCTCTCCGAAAAATCGGCTGCCCCCCAAAACTGCACAGCTTAATTGAGTCCTTCCACTCAAACATGAAAGGGATGGTGCAGTTCAACGGAAACCTCTCCAAGCCCTTCGACGTACGCAGCGGTGTGAAACAAGGCTGCGTCCTGGCCCCAACCCTCTTTGGAATCTTCTTCGCTCTCCTCCTGAGGCATGCGTTCAGCACAGCGCAAGAAGGGATCCACCTGCGGAACCAGATCAATGGCAGGCTCTTCAACCTCGCCCGCCTCAGAGCAAGGACAAAGGTCCGTGAAGCCCTCCATCAGAGACATGCTATTTGCCGACGATGCCGCAGTTGTGACCCATACTCAGCGAACTTGCAGTCACTAATGGACCGCTTCTCCCAGGCCTGCAAAGATTTTGGTCTGACCATCAGTCTTAAGAAGACAAACGTCCTGGGCCAAGACACGCCATCTCCACTAGCCATCACCATTGATGACTACGAGCTTGAAGCCATCCATCAATTCACATATCTTGGGTCCACCATCACCGATAACCTCTCCCTTGACACAGAGGTCGACAAGAGGATCGGAAGGCAGCCACAACACTAGCCCGCCTCACACAAAGGGTGTGGACAAATCCCAAGCTGACCACAAAGACAAAGATGGCTGTATACAACGCCTGTGTCCTCAGCACCTTGCTGTATGGCAGCGAGGCGTGGACCACGCATGATCATCAGGAGAAAAGGCTCAATACCTTCCACCTGAGAAGCCTACGGCGCATACTTGGCATTTCCTGGCAAGACAAGGTGACCAACACCGAAGTCCTAACCTGCGCTGGCCTCCCAACCATGCATACCATGCTGAACAGCGTCGGCTGCGCTGGTTGGGCCACGTTCGCCGCATGGAAGATGGTCCATCCCAAAAGACATCCTTTATGGTGAGCTTGCCACAGGGCAGAGAAACATTGGCCGCCCACAGCTGAGATACAAAGACGTTTGCAAGCGTGACATGAAGGCGCTTGAGATCAACACTGAGTCCTGGGAGACCTCGCAGACGCCCGCAACAGCTGGAGAACTACTCTCAAGAAACAGCTGCGGATTGGAGAGGACAAACTGTCAGCTGCTGCAGCAGAAAAGCGAGTTCGCAGAAAAGGGATGACAGCCAACAGACCAGCATCAGCATACACATGCGACCGCTGCGACAGAGACTGCCTCTCTCGCATTGGTCTGTACAGTCACAGGCGACGTTGCTTGGACCAAGCAGACAGCCCATCTAGACATTAGAACGGATGTACTTTGTCCATGGCCAGTCATGACTGAAGGAGGCCTACTAAGTAGTGGAACATTTGTCGTCATGACATTTCCTTTATTAATCAGTTAGTAAGTAGTGGAATATTTGTCATCATGACATTTCCTTTAAAAATCAGTTAGTAAGTAGTGGAACATTTGTCGTCATGACATTTCCTTTATTAATCAGTTAGTAAGTAGTGGAATATTTGTCATCATGACACCTAAAAATCAGTAAACAGTGCGAACCTGTGCACAGAGACATTTCCTTTACAGTCAAGCAGCTGTTACAAGCAGTGAGCATTTGACATCAGAACATTACCTTTTATTAATCAGACTACTAAGTAGTGGAACATTTGTCGTCATGACATTTCCTTTATTCAATCAGTTAGTAAGTAGTGGAATATTTGTCATCATGACATTTCCTTTAAAAATCAGTTAGTAAGTAGTGGAACATTTGTCTCATGACATTTCCTTTATTAATCAGTTAGTAAGTAGTGGAACATTTGTCGTCATGACATTTCCTTTAA
>JAPXFY010000020.1:23927794-23935294 GCA_030674185.1 Monoplex corrugatus | reverse complement strand
CTCTTTCTTTCTTTCTTTCTTCAGTCTGTCTGTCTGTCTCTTGTCTCTGTCTCTGTTGTGTCTGTCTGTCCTGTCTGTCTGTCTCTGTCTCTCTGTCTGTCTCTGTCTCTCTTTCTTTCTTTCTCTCAGTCAGTCAGTCTGTCCTGTCTGTCTGTCTGTCTCTGTCTCTGTATGTCTCTGTCTCCGTCTCTGTCTGTCTGTCTGTCTGGCTGCTGGCTGGTTGTCTGTCTGTCTCTGTCTGTCTGTCTCTCTCTCTCTCTCTTTCTCTGTCTCTCTCTCTCTGTCTGTCTGTCTCTCTCATACCTCAGTGTTTGCAAACCACTAATTAGCAAATAGCGGCACACATGCGGTTCTCTTTACCATATTCTTCACAATTAATGGAACATCATCACCATAGTAGTGAAACGTATCAAATATTTGTTTTTGCCAAGTTCTATGGTGGTCGTTCAGGACAACCAAGCTCAACGACAAAGATCAAAAGCATGTCAAAAATGAAAAGAAGAAGAAGAAGAAGAAAAAAAACATGTTGTTGACTGCAGTGTTGAAATTACGTGTGAGGATTATGACATTGTCTCCATACAGAGACTGCATGACTGTCGACTGATAGTGTGTGCTATCGGCTCATTCAAAGCAAACAAGGGAGGGAAGAAATTGTTAGTCTAATCAATGCCTTGCCTCCCCCTACCCCAACCCCCCCCCCACACACCACAACACACTCACACACACACAAAAATGTGCGTATACACACACACGCATACACACACACACACACACACACACACACACACACAGAGACACACACACATACACGCACAAACACATACACATACAGACATACACGCACACATGCAGACGCCCGCGTGCGTACACACACACACACACCACACACACACCACACACACACACACACACACACACAACACAGACACACACACATACACGCACAAACACATACATATACAGACATACACGCACACATGCAGACGCCCGCGTGCGTAACACACACACACACACACACACACACACACACACACACACACACACACACACACACACACACACACACACACACACACACACGCACAAACACATACACATACAACATACCGCACACATCAGACGCCCGCGTGCGTACACACACCACACACCACACACACACACACATACACGCACACACACATACACGCACAAACAACAAACACACATACACGCACACATGCAGACACCCGTGGTAACACACACACACACCCCACACACACACACACACACACACGCACACACACACACACACACACACACGCACGAGAGAGAGCAAGAGACATGAGACAGAGAGACAGACAGACAGAGACAGAGACGAAGACAGACAGACAAGATAGAGAGACACAGAACAGAGACAGACAGAAGTGAGACATGACAGTTCACCAAGTTACGTTCATGTGATTCTTTCTTCAAGGTCACTATGACCTTGAAAAGTGCAACATCTTTAATCTGTAATGATTTTAGTATCAAGAGAAGATTGTTAGAATGGCATAACTCTCTCTCTCTCTGTTTGTCTGTTGTCTGTCTGTTTGTCTGTCTGTCTGTCTGTCTCTCATATCTTGTCTGCATATATATATAATATAATATATATATATACATATGTGTGTGTGTGTGTGTGTGGTGTGTGTGTGTGTGTGTGTGTGTGTGTGTGTGTGTGTGTGTGTGTGCATGTGTGTGTTGTGTGTGTGTGTGTGTTTGTGTGTGTGTATGTATATACAAGTGGGGGGGGGGGGACTGCAAAAGTAGGTGTAGAGTTATGAAAAAAGAAAACACGTACAATACTCATTGCATTTATTATACAAACAAATGAATGTTGCATATACATATAATAACAAGCACAGCCTTAATCCCTCAGATACTCAAACTGGTTGCCGTCGGTATTCACACACTCCTCTAATCGAGAGCAGACACCCATGCACACTCTAGCACAAAGATCTTTATCAGCATCATTTTTTTAACAAGCCTGCAAGATGAACTGAATCATGCCATAAACAGTGCGCGGCTTGCGTGCGAAAACCCTTTCCTTTACATATCCCCCCCAAAAGAAGTCCATCTGTCTTCCAGTATTGTTTTAAAATCCATTTGCGCTCCTTGTCTGTCAAATTACCAGCCATGGTTAAATTAAATTGCCGCTTTGATCTAAATTAAATTCGCCGCTTTACCTGCAAATAATAAAAAAAATTAAAAGTTCGGATAAAAGTACATGCATATTATTAGTTACGATAAAATATAATTATTGACACTGAAAATATCGAAAATAAGGCCAACTAATTTAATGTGCTTATAATGTTAATGAATTAAACATTATAATAATGATGTGATACTTACTGTATACCTACTTTTGCACCCCCTTGTATATGTATATACATATGTATATATCTATATATAAATGATAATAATTACAATATCTATATAGCGCAAAATATTGATAAAAATCAAATCTAAGCGCTGAACATACACATACGCACGCACGCACGCACGACACACACACACACACACACACACACACACACACACACACACACACACACACACACACACACAACACAACACAAACAACATAGGCATATAAATGGGAAAAGAAGAAAAGCAATGGAAAATTATAGAGAGCATATATATATATATATATATATTATATCTTATAAAGCCTTGTTCTCAAAACTCACATATAGTCGGATTTTTTTAATTTTTAGGGGAACAAGGAAAACTTAATCTCTGTTAAGTGAGCTGACTGCATTTCACCTTATTTTTTGTTTTGTTTTGTTATGTTTGTTTTGTTTTTGTTGTTATGTTTGGTTTGTTTTTGTTTGCATTTTTGCTTGTTTTTGTTGTTGTTGTTGTTGTTGTTGCTGTTGTTGTTGTATGTGTCTTTGTATTGAAATCATGGACGACAGATTGACGGAGCTCTGATTAATGAAAAGTTGTCTTCACTGTTGTTGATAGGCAAACTGAAGCTTTGAGCTCTGACTGGGTGTGGATGGGGGATGGGGGGGGTGGGGGGGGGGGTCTGTGATGTGAAACGAGTTAATACTGAGTTGTTAGGTTATGTTGGGATTCAGACTTTTAGTTATCTATTTATTTATTTATGTATGTATTCTTTTCCTTGAAAATAAGATACACGGATACACATGTCGTTTCCATGTAACCGGGACTGTTCCAGTAATAGACTAACACAATGCTGGTAAGAAAATGTAGTCAAAGTAAAACATAGGCTAGGTAGATTCTCGGGACCTGGCTAGCTCGTGTGTGTATATGGAAGCTTCAGGCTTGTGCCTTGATCGCCACACATATGACACCTGTGACGTTAGCGCATACGGACTTCAGTCCAAGTGCGGAGACGTCACCTTGAGAAACTGAAACTGAAAGCAAATATATTAACAAAATAACTGTAAGACTGAGAAATAGGCGCAATGTAATTCAAAACGATCAGTGATGGTTCTTTTGAGTGTCGCTTGACCTAATCACAGTGGTAGTCGAACACAAGGTGATTGATTAACTTTTACTCCACTGTTACATCATCTGATTCAAGTAGTAAAACAAAACTTAATCTTTAATCCCTATATAGACATTCTGCAGAGTGGTTTAGGAGGTCAAGTATTTTTTTGCTGAAGGTGGATCAGGTTAATTTTTGCACTTGGATGGGATAAGAGTTATTTTTTTGCACTGGATGGGGACAAAGGGTTTTTTTTGCATGGTGGATGTGAGGGAATAAGGGTGGTTTGCACTGGTGATAGGTGGGATCAAGGTAATTTTTGCACTTGGGTAGGTGGATCAAGGTTATTTTTTCATGGTGGAGGGTGCGGAGTCAAGGAGTTTTGCTGTGGTAGGTAGAATCAAGGGTATTTTGCACTTGGTGAAGGTGGAATCAAAGGTTAGTTTGCACTTGGTGGATATGTGAGGGAGTCAAGAGGGTTAATTTTTCACCCTTGGTGGATACGGGAGGGTATCACAGTTATTTTGTTTTGCACATGTGATAGTGAGGATCAAAGATTAATCTTTTTTGCACTTGGTATATGAGGAATCAAAGGTAGTTTTTTGCACTTGGTGGATAGGGTGCGGGAGTCAAAGGGTTTTTTTTTTTGCACTTGGTGGATAGGTGAGGGAGTCAAAGGGTTAAGTTTTTTTTGCACTTGGTGGATAGGGTGCGGGAGTCAAAGGGTTAATTTTTTTTGCACTTGGTGGATAGGGTGCGGGAGTCAAAGGGTTAATTTTTTTGGCACTTGGTGGATAGGGTGAGGGAGTCAAAGGGTTAATTTTTTTTGCACTTGGTGGATAGGGTGAGGGAGTCAAAGGGTTAATTTTTTTTTTGCACTTGGTGGATAGGGTGAGGGAGTCAAAGGGTTATTTTTTTTTTGCACTTGGTGGATAGGGTGCGGGAGTGAAAGGGTTAAATTAACTTGACATTTAACACATTCACAGACGTATTGCCATTTGTGTTGCTGAAGAGTCCCTTTGTTTTCTTAGTTCATTGTCCATAGAAATCGCCTTTTTTTTTTTTTTTTTTTTCCATCAACACGTTTCCTGTTCCCTGATTGACATGGAATAAATTGAACCCATTGTGCGTTTCGTTAAGCAGTGCCTGTGCTCGGGTCGTTCAACGGTGCCTGTGCTTATTGATTGTGCTTTGGCCCTGTGTTGGTTAGACTGAGGACAGTTGCGAAATCGTCATTAACCCTTTGCCACCTGCACCCTATCTACCAACTGCAAAAACTTGAGGAAGTGGTGATGGTGAGGTGTCAGGGTTAAGTTTTGCTCTTCCGGCATGGTTGACAAAGAAGGATGCTGTTGGGCAGGATGCAGGAGTCAAAGGGTTAAGACTCGAAAGGGGAATGGAGATGGAGCTCCTTCGTTTGTGTCGGTTGTTGAGCGGGTTTGCTGCGGTGGCAATTTGTGTGTGTGTGTGTGTGGTGTGTGTTTGTGTGTGTGTGTGTGTGGTGTGTGTGTGTTGTGTGTGTGTGTGTATGTGTGTGTGTCGCGTGTGTGTGAGTGTGTACGTGTGTGTGTGTGTGTTAGTGCGTGCGTGTGTGTGTGTGTGTGTGTGTGTGTGTGTGTGTGTGTTGTGTGTGTGTTTCGTGTGTTGTGTGTGTGTGTGTGTGTTGTGTGCGTGTTTGTGTGTGAGTGTGTGTCTGTGTGTGTGTGCTGTGTGCGTGTGTGTGTGTGTGTGTTGTGTGTGTGTGTTTGTGTGTATGTGTGTGTGTGTGTGTGGTGTGTGTGTGTGTCGTGTGTGTGAGTGTGTACGTGTGTGTGTGTTTAGTGCGTGCGTGGGGTGTGTGTGTGTGTGTGTGTGTGTATGTGCTGTGTGTGTGTCTGTGTGTGTGTGCGTGTGCGTGGTTGTGTTGTGTCGTGTGTAGTGTGTGTCTGTGGTGTGCAGTCCATGCGTGTGTGTGTGTGTATGTGTGGTGTGTGTGTGTTGTGGTGTGTGTTCATGTGTAGTTGTGTGTGTGTTGTGTGTGCATGTGTGTGTTCATATGTGTGTGTGTGCGCACACCACACGATCACGCGCGCCCCTATGCGTCTAAGTGAAAAAGCGAAGTGCAGGAATTGAGTAAAATGGAAATCGTCGGTACACAATTATGTAGATTCCAGCGCTAACATCCCTTATTACACCAACTCCACGTACGAATGCATGCTTTCCGCGCTGCATCAGCATCAGTCGCATTAGGGTGACTGCAGCTTCGAAGAGTAAATTCATTTTACGCGACGAAGCATAGAGAACTGTCGATTTGTTGGGAGGCACCCATTAATTTCCGAGCTCATGTTCAAAAAGAAATTTTCAAAGAAATGTTCACTTCTTGCCAGGGTGGTCGCATTCTCATCATGATGTATCATAACTGAAGATGAATGGTGTTCGAGGGTCAATTTATGGACTATCCCCCCCCCCCCCCCCACCCTGGTCAATCTGCCATTTCTGCTGCCTGTTTCCAGATTTTCTATCCTACAATTTCGTCGAGTTAATCTAATATTTTTTGTCCCTTGTAAATTCTCTGTCTCTGTCTCTGTCTGTCTCGTCTGGCTCTTCTCTCTCTCTCTCTCTTTCTCTCTCTCTCTCTCTCTCTCTCTCTCTCTCTCCTCTCTCTCTCTCTCTCTCTCCTGTCTCTGCCCCCTCATTATTTTCTCTCTTCTCATTCTCTTTTACTAAATAGCCAATATCTACATTATAACTCGATTACATAAGAGATATCGAATTGTTTTTGTTTTCAATAAATTATTCTGTATGACTAACAGAATTCATAAAAATTAATGCTGATGATACTAACATGCTTTAACAATTTATCTCTGTGCCCCACTTACATCTTCTCTCTCTCTCTCTGTCTCTCTCTCTCTCTCTCTCTCTCTCTCTCTCTCTCTCTTCTCTCTCTCTCTCTCTTCTCTCTCTCTCTCTCTCTCTTCTGTCTCTGTCGTCTCTCTCTCTCTCTCTCTCTCTCTCTCTCTCTCTCTCTTCGTTTTTGCCGCGATCTCTCTATCTAGTTCTATCTGTCTGTCTGTGTCTGTCTATGTTTGTCTGTCTGTCTCTCTTCTCTCTCTGTCTGTATCTTTCTATCTCATTCCTCTCTCTTTCTCTCCTCTCTCTCTTTCTCTCTCTTCTCTTCTCTCTCTCTCTCTCTTTCTAACTCTATCTATTACTAAATAGCCAATGTATACATTATCACTCCATTATATGAGAGATTATGTGAATCTATGTAGTTTTTTTCAATAAAACTTTACCTTGTATGACTAGAAGAATTCATAAAAATAATATAATGCTAATGATTCTAACATGCTTGAACATTTCTATCTCTGTGTACCAACTCTCACTATTTCTGTTTCTACTGCAGTTTCTCTCTCTGTCTCTGTCTGTCTGTCTGTCTGTCTGTCCGTTTGATTCCGTCTGTCTGTTTGCCTCTTTCTTTCTCTTACTCTTTCTCTCTCTCTCTCTCTCTCTCTCTCTCTCTATCTATCTCCTCTGTCTCTCATTCTCTCTCTTTCTTTCTTTTCCTCTCTCTCTCTCTCTGCTCTTTCTTCCTCTCCTTCTCTCTGCTCTCTGTCTCTCCCTCTCTCTTTCTCTCTCCCTCTCTCTCCTACTCTCTCTTCTCCCTCCCTCTCTCTCTACTCTCTCTCTCTCTCTCTCTCTCTCTCTCTCTCTCTCTCTCTCTCTCTCTCTCTCTCTTACTCTCTCTATCAACTCTCACCCAAAATCATACAATCAGTCATAAATTCATGCCAAACGGATCTCTCTCCATTTTACTCCCGCCACTTTCCACACGCACCATGGACACGACAGAATGATGGCAACGAATGGGGTTCACACTGACGGGTCTGTCTGGATCCCCAAACACGGTAAATTTGCTCTACAGTCATAAGTCAGAGGTTCAGACCGCAGAATCCGCTCTGGCAGAAAGATAGTCAGTCAGTCAGTCAGTCAGTCAGTCAGTCAGTCTTTTTACTGGACTGGAGTGAGCTAAAAGGAAGGTGTGTACGAAA
>JAPXFY010000020.1:23907794-23910294 GCA_030674185.1 Monoplex corrugatus | reverse complement strand
AGGAGATGAAACTTGTTATTCGATGTCCGTTCACAAATGTGACATGATACAAAAAACAGAACAATAGGAAAAAGAAGAAACAAAAGAACAATAAGATGTCTGAGGCACTTTTAGGTTGTTCGGAGAAACTGTATTTAGAGAAATGTGACGATCTCCTTTTTCTCACCATAATTAGGTAGGACTGCAATGTTGTAGATTCCCAAAATAAATGATGTCCATGAATGATGTCAAACTACTATCACCATAGTTACTATTCCTAAGATTTTATTATTATGGCTACTACCACCACCATTACTATCACTATTATTACTCCTGGAATTACCACCGCTACTGTAAACATTACTATTACTATTGCCGCTGCTACTACTACTTACTATTGCTGCTGCTACTACTACTAACGAAGAGATATACAGGAAGATAAACAAAGAGATCAGGAATAGGTGCAATGAATCTAAGAAAGCGTAGCTGAAAACAAAATGCAAAGAAATAGAAGACCGAGACAAAACGGATCCTCAGGGTATGACGAGACTAAATGAAGAAATTGTTTACAGGAAAAATACATGCACATCAACTGGTTGCTTAAAATCGAAAGACGTTACGCTTATCATGGAAAAGGACAACATATTAGGCAGATGGGGAGAGTACATTAAGACCTTTTTGAAGATGACAGAAACGAAGAACACATTATAAGAAAGAACGTTGAAGGACCACCCATAATGAAAGATGAAGTTAGAGCAGCACTTAAAAAGATGAAACCAGGAAAAAACCCAGACAACATTACTACAGAGATGATTGAAGCCCTGGAGGAATTTCGTATGGAAAAAATAACAGTCCCCCTAAATGAAATTTATGACACTGGAAAAAAGCCTCAAAGATATGTCAAAATCAATTAAATCAATGTTCATTGCATTTTCAAAGAAGAAAGGGGTTATAGAATGCGAACTCCATCGCACAATCAGTTTGATGAGTCATGTAACAAAATCTTATTAAGAATAACCATGATGAGGACAAGGAATAGAATCAAAAGAGAAATAACAAAAGAACAGTGTGGATTTGTGGAAGGGAAAGGAACTATTAACACTTTGGCATCGTCAGCTGGCTATTTGACCTACTTCCCTGCAGGACGTGCCAGCTGCCGCTGACTACTTTCCTTGCAAACGTGCATTTTTAGGCCACTTTGAATTAATTTTCACAGGCTCCCCAAATGACTAACATCAACATGTAGGGTATGGTTAGAAAGGTAATTAAATCCTCTTTTAGGATATCTACAGTATAAGGTTTGTTCAGACATGCTTTGAGGTTATTTGTGCAATGAAATATCATGGTTGAGGAGCATTTCAGACAAGCATTTCATCCATTCAGCAGATGTAAACAAAACAGGAAAAAGAGACTCACCAATTCTCCATGACTTGTATCATCTGATCAGAAGCTCAGAAAAGTACACACACACACACACACACAAATTCCACAATCCTGAGTGAACAGCGACATCACGCATTCGCAAGGTGCTCCATTTTGCCTTTGTTTCAGTGAAGCACGCGGTTCGGGTGACGTTCTTGCGCCCGAAAAATTCTTCAAATAGACTTCTTACTCGAGAAATCACACTCACAGTATTTAGAAATGGTTACTTGATACTATAATAGAGGTTGTTACCCTTAGACAGTAACTGGCTTCACGTAGGAATTTTCTAACGCAAGACGCTAGAATCCTAGCGTTACGTTGTCAGCGGCAAGCTTGCTGAACGCTATACCCCTAGCGTTCCGGCGCCTGCGGTTCTCCTCGAGAACGCTAGCGGTCTAGCGTTACGATGTGAAAAAGTTAATGCCATATAGATCCTAAGGATTATCATAGAGAGGTCAATCGAGATGAATAAGGATTTACGCTTTGTTGATTATACCAAGGCTTTCGATCGGGTAAGACATGAAGAATTGATCAACCAACTAAAAAGATTCAATATTGATGGAAAAGATCTACGAACAATCAGAAATACGTATTGGAAACAAACAGCTGCAATGAGAATAGAAAACGATATAAGCTTTTCCAAAACATCAAAAGAAGAGTCAGACAGGGTTGTGTTTTGTCGCGATCTGCTTTCTCTTTACAGAGAAAACATCATGAGAAACCTTGAGGAAGATCCTGGATTAAAGGTTGGAGGAAAAATGATAAACAACATTCGATACGCAGATGACACCGTGCTAATTGCAGAAAATGAAAGGGACGTACAAAACCTTGTGAAATTACTAGAAATAGAAAGCAAAGGTAAGGGGTTGGAACTAAACAGCAGGAAGACTGAAGTCATGGTAATCAATAAAAAACATGAAATCCCCTCATGCAAAATAACAGCAAACGGCACAACCTTGAGACAGGTTGATAAATTTAAATACCTGGGAACGATCATTTCAACCGACGGCAGATGCATATCAGAAATAGCCAGCAGAATCGGCCAAGCCAAAACAACTTTCAAGAAGATGAAAAGCATTCTTACCAACAAATGCCTATC
>JAPXFY010000020.1:23890294-23902794 GCA_030674185.1 Monoplex corrugatus | reverse complement strand
AGCTGTTATTGTCAATCTTGAACACCTACATGCATTTTTTTTAGACATGATATAAACTAAAGTGTCTAATTCTTAGGTGGTTCGTCTCTTTATTTATTTATTTCTTTTTGTTTTGTTTTTTTTGTTTTGTTTTTGTTTTATGTCAATTTCATATCATCAAAACTATTCCGCTGCTCTTTTCTTTAGTTCTAAAATCACACGCTGAAGCAAAATTTACACCAAATGAAATGAAACGTCCAAGATTCACAACGCCTACATGAACACACGCGCGGCCACGGAATTTTGTTCTTGTTATTTTTGTATGCTTTTTTTTCCTTTCTTTTCTTTTCTTTTCTTTTCTTTTCTTTTTTTTTTCTCTCCTCTCTTCTTTTGAAGTCACCAATCGTGCGATACACAAGAGCAGTCCGTCGGTCAGCACTAGGACAAGATAGGCCTGTGAGCGTGTCCAGTCATACTATCTGACTCCGCCGTTTCAATGAACGCGACGTCTCCAAGCCAGGTTGCCACCGACACGACTCTCTCTCTCACTCTCTTCTCTCTCTCTCTCTCTCTCTCTTCTCTCTCTCTCTCTCTCTCTCTCTTTCTCTCTCTGTCTGTCTTTTCTCTCTCTCTCTCTCTGTCTGTTTTATCTGTCTGTTTGTCTGTCTGTCAGTTTCTTTCTCTCTCTCTCTTTCTGTCTCTTCTCTCTCTCACTCTTTCTCTGTCTGTCTGTCTATCTGTCTGTCTCTATATATCTCTATTCTCACTCTCTCTCTCTCTCTTTCTCTCTGTTTCTGTCTGTGTCTCTGTGTCTCTGTCTGTCTCTCTGTCTCTCTGTCTGTCTCTCTGTCTCTCTCTCCCCCCTCTCTGTCTCTCTCTCTGTTTCTTTCGTTCTTTCTCTGTCTCTGTCTCTCTGTCTCGATCTGTCTCTCTCTGTCCCTCTGTTTCTCTGTCTCTGTCTCTCTGTTTCTGTCTCAGTCTCTCTAGGTCTCTTTCTCTCCCTCTCTCTTTCTCTCAACCCCCCCTCTCTCTCTCTCTCTGTCTCTCTCTCTCTCTCTTCGGTCTGTCTGTCTGCCTGTCTTCTCTCTCTCTCTCTCTTTTATTCCTCTGTCTTTTCACTGTTAAAGGATTCTAGCTTTCCAGTAACTCACAGCAGTCGTCAATCAGTTGTAAGGTTTCGTTATCTCGTGTGTTTGCTCTGTCATTTCGTTGCTTCAGAACTCAAACAACCAAGAATATTGCACACTCGTTTTCTTTTTTCTGTTTCATTTCTTCCTTCTTGTGTTTTATTTTGTCTTGTTGTTTTCCTCGGCAATTCTTTTTTTTATTTTTTTTTTTTATTTCTCAGCACTCCAATATACCCTATATCACACACAAAAAAACGAAAAGGCCTACGTTTCACACCACTTAACACGTAAGCTGACGAAAAAAAAAACTGGTTTTAACTTTGCGAAAACACGATAGACGGCTCTCAGTCGGAATGATCAAGAGCACAACCATAAAGGCTTCTGAAAAATGTCCGTCCGTCTCATAATTCTCTTCTCGTTTCAAATCTTGCGTGCTGTTTTCAAGAGAGTTCTGGCGTTAGGTGTATTCCCCCATGTGACTGCCCCAACGGTTCAAGTTTTTCTATAGGCTTCAAACAGCTCATCAAAATTTTTTTTTTTTTTTTTTTTTTTGTCCTACTACAAACACTTGCTTTTCATTATCTGTCTTGCCTCTCGTGTTCTCTTGGCCCTCAAGGCATTTTTTTTTTTTTTTTTTTTTTCAATCCAAACAGATAAATCACGTTATTAAAATGGCTTAATTTCCGTGTAAATATACTTTGTTTCTCTTTTCCTGGTTCGTTTTTCCCTTTCTGTAAAATGAATTCCGTTTTCATTCAGGTTTATCTCGTTTTCTCCTTGTTCTCCCAAAGTTTTCGTTCTGTTACTCACTCCTCGAGTCAGGTTCCTGTCAAATAAAGTGGAAGATTTAAATTTCACACTATAACACACACACACACACACACACACACACACACACACACACCACACACACACACACACTCGCGCACATACATACACATACACGCACACACCACACACACACACACACCACACACACACACACACGCGCACATACACACACCCCATACACGCACACACACACACACACACACACACGGCACACACACACACACACACACACACACACCACACACACACACACACACGCGCGACACACACACACACACACACAACACCACACGCACACATACACGCATATACACATGCTCTACACACACACACACACACACACACACACACACACACACACACACACACACACAGAGAGAGAAACAAACACACACACAGAAACAAACACACACACATACATACACACACACACACACACACACACACACACACACACACACACACAACACACAACACACACACCCAAATGCATCACTCACACTTCAAGAATTAAAAGATGCCATTCAGTCCCTTCCAAGTAAAAAAACGTCAGTTGGACTAGATGCAATTTCCAATGAGATGCTGAAAAATTTACCAGAAAATTTTATAATCTTGCTACATGACATATTTCAAAAATGCTGGAATAGTGGGATAATGCCTAACAACTGGAAAGAAACAATAGTGGTTCCTGTATTAAAACCAGGTAAATGTAATACCGATTTGAAAAAACTACAGGCCAATTGCATTAACATCACATGTATGTAAACTAATGGAGAAAATAATCTTAAAGAGACTGATGCACTATTGTGAAAAGAATAAAATAATACCAGTAAATCAGGCAGGATTTCGAAAAGGCAGGTCACCAGTAGAGATCCTAACAAAGCTAACTACTAATATAAAACAACAATTTGCAAGACGTCAATGTGTTTTAGCTACATTTTTTGATATAACGAAAGCATACGATCAAGTGTGGCACTCCCGATTGTTATTCAAATTTAAAAGTATTGGGCTGACAGGTCACATTTTTGGCTATGTTAAGTGTTTCTTAGAAAACAGAGTATTTCAAACGAGGATTGAAAATGTATATTCCACGAAACGAATTCTTCAAATGGGTATCCCTCAGGGATCCGTTATAGCTCCCCTTCTTTTCATGATATTAATGCATGACTTACCCAGTAAAGTATCTAAGCATGTAGTTTTAGCTCAATATGCTGACGATTTATGCATGTGGATGCAGGTAAATATGAAAAAGAAAACTCCTTTGCGCTGTATCAATTATACACGCAAATGCTACCAATTAGAACTTGATAAAATAGCGCGATACATGGTAGAAAATGGGTTACATCTATCCCTGGAAAAAACAAAAATAGTTTTATTTAATAATGGAGCTAACCCAGTAAATATTCCCACTTTCAAACTGGGAGATACTCTTCTTCATTTAACGAGTCGATTAAATTCTTAGGAGTTTTCCTTACAGCAAAATTATCTTGGAATCAGCATATTGAACACTTATTAACCAAAGCTCAAAAAAGTTTAAATTTCATAAAAATAGTTCGCAAACAGACATGGGGTCAAGATTCATCAACACTTGTTCATCTTTGTAAATCGCTTGTTAGATCTAAATTAACCTATGCTCAAGAAATCTTCTTCAGTGCACCGAAACACTTACTAAAAAAAACTGCAGAGCATAGATTGTAAAGGTTTCAAACTTGCACTGGGTCTTCCAATGCATGCTTCCTGTCTTCGGACATATAATGAAATCAAACTGTTGCCACTTGATAAGCAAAGGAAAGTCGCTTCTACTAAATTTTTGTTAAGAAACACTACCGTAGAAAACATCTCAGAAACAGAAATTAAACTGAGATCAGATACCGACTTTCCAAAACGAGCTAAATCAATATCTTCACAGGTCACACTTGCAACATACATATCTGACGTCATGAAAGGCTCAGGAATTGATCTAGACGTAGATCATGTATCTATACGACCTTCCTTTTCGCCAGTACCCAGTTGGAACTCCAAAGAGCACGATTTGACGTACACCACACTAATTTAAAAAAAGGAGACAATATAAACTTACTGGCAAGTCAGGTTAAATGTCATATAAACGACGTATATTCTGATCATTTGAAAATTTACACTGATGGGTCAGTAATTGAAAGAAAAGCAGGATCAGCGTTTTTAATACCTGCTCTCAAAATTGAAAAATCTTTCTACATAGGACTTGATAAATCTATCTTTACAGCTGAACTCTTTGCAATATTAATGGCTTTAAACTTTCTGATAAGTCTTCCTAGGACAATTTTTCGATACTTCTTTGCGTTGATTCAAAATCAGTACTTCAGGCTCTTGAATTATCAAAATTACAAACAAGATCAGAAATGATTCTGGAAATAAGTCACTTGATTCATAATTTATCTTTAAGAGGCACTGATATTACTTTCTGCTGGATACCTTCTCATAGTTCTTTTAGTTATAATAATAAAGTTGACAGGGCTGCCAAACGGGGAGCTAATAACTCACCAGATTCAAACAATATCCAGCTTTCTCTCTCGTTGCACGAGAATTACACTTTAGTGGACAACTACGTCTGGAAGCAGTTCCAATTAAAACAGAAAAAGTATGATAAATGTCACATGAACTTTGAAGTTAGCAAAATACTTAAGCAGCTTCATGCCAGCAGAACTATACAGTCCCTTATGTACAGATGGAAACTTGATGCATTCAAAACAAAATATACCAATAACATAGTGTGTCTGTGTGGAAAGAAGATAACACATAGTCATATTCTTTCTTGCGTTAGGGTAAAACGACATATTCCAACACTATCTGTGAGTACAGTTTCTGACATATTTGCCTCATCATCATTACTGTATGAACTTTTTGTTAGCCTGTCAAAAAGTCCTATAGCGAATTACCTTTAAAATGTTATTTGACTTGTTCATTGTTGTGGTTAGTCAATTATTAGTTTTACTTTTTATTCATTTCTTCCGGATATTTACTAATTTTGTTTGTCAGTTTGTTTGTTTAAATCGATAATTATGGTAACATTATTTGTTAGTTTTACCTTCCCCTCTTCAAAACAGTTGTTTTCTGGATCATCTTTTCTTAAATTCAAAATTGACAATTTTCAAATATCTTCTTCACTCCTCCTCTATCACCCCCCCCCCCCCTTTTTTTTTTTTTTTTTTTTTTTTTTTTTGGTCTAAAATCACTTTAGTGAATAGACATTAAATCAAAGACCACCACACACACACTTCACAATTCGACGTTTAATTAGTTCTTTAGCCCGATTAGGGCATGGATAATAACAGCAAATAAACCAAAATCCAACGAAGACAGCAGAAAACATCAAATAGAAATAATCTATAACAGCCCAACACAGACACACACACACACACACACACACCACACACACACACACACACACACACACACACACACACACTCACACACACTCACTCACACACACACACACACACACACACACACACACACACACACACACACACACACACACACACACACACACACACACCACACACACACACACACACCGTTTTAATCTAATAAGCAAAACTCCCTCACTTGGCAAACAGACAACAAACATCAAGACTGTTCAGTAGTATTTCCCCATCAAGACTGTTCAGTAGTATTTCCCCACAAAAGGCATAGGCTGTGTTCGTCTATCCAGCCATGTCCGCCTTTTATTGTAAATCGTGGACTGCCTTCAAACGAGGCTGTCTTCGTAACGTTCTACCTTTTCTCACCCTTGATTCATTGATGAGCACGTGCACGCACACGAGGCTGTGTGGGTGTGTGTGTATGTGTGTGTGTGTGAGGGGGGAGGGTGTGCATGTGTGTGGGTGAAAGAGAGAGAGAGAGAGTGTGTGTGAGTCTGTGTGTGTGTGTGAATGTGTGTGTGTGAGAGAGAGAGACAGAGACAGAGAGACAGACAGAGACAGAGAGACAGACAGAGACAGGAGAGACAGAGAGAGAGAGAGAGAGAGGGAGAAAGAGAGACAGATAGACAGAAACAGAGTCAGAGACAGAAAAAGAAACAGAGAGATAGAAAGAGAGTGTGTGTATGTGTATGTGTGTATGTGTGTGTGTGTGTGTGTGTGTGTGTGTGGGGTGTTGTGTGTGTTGCGTGCGCGTGTGTGTATGTGTATGTGTATGTATGTTTGCGTGCGTGCGCATGTGTGTGTGTGTGCGTGCGCGCGCACGGGCGCGGGCGTGCATGCGTACGTGCGTGTGTGTGTGCGTGTGTGGGTATTGGAGCTTCAAATAATCAAGCACTAGTTTTTATTCTGTTCTGACGATCAATTGCTTACAAGTTTTTTTGTTATTCATTCATATCTTTCGTCATAAAACTATCTGGCTTTTGCATAACTCGATCAAACGCCCCCGTTTTATGTGTTATCTTACCATCCAGTCTTCCTTATAACGTATTCTTATGTCTCCCCCGTTAACCAGTATTATGCACATATGATAATCCATAAAACACAGTCTTACCGTACGAACCTAAAAGACTTAAATTTCACACAAGGATCTGCGTAAAACACAGGCAGCATTGTCGATCACAAAATCGAAGAGGTCTAAGCTTTGTACTCATATACCCTCAAACAGAAGTAAAATCTATTAAATAAATAACTGATTCCACGAAGCGTTAGAGAGATGGTCGATCTGGCAAGTTCTCTCTCTCTCTCTCTCTCTCTCTCTCTCTCTCTCTCTCTCTCTCTCTCTCTCTCTCTCTCTCCTCCCTCCCTCTCTCTCTCTTGTGTCTCTCTCTCTCTCTGTCTGTCTCTGTCTGTCTCTGTCTGTCTCTGTCTGTCTCTGTCTGTCTGTCTGTCTGTCTCTCTCTCTCCCTCTTTCTCTCTCAGTCTATCCATCTGTCTAGCTAGCTAGTTATTTATGTATCTCTCTCTCTCTCTCTCTCTCTCTTTATATCTGTCTGTCTTCTCTCTGTCTCTCTCTCCGTCTATCTGTCTGTCTGTGTGTCTCTCTCTCAGTCTCTCTCTCTCTCTCTCTCTCCTCTCTCTCTCTCTCCTCTCTCTCTCTCTCTCTCTCTCTCTCTCTCTCTCTCCTCTCCCTAGTAGTGCTTTTTCTTATCATTTTCTCCATTTCTTTTTGTTTTCACTAACGAACTTCATTTAAGCAGAATAGAAAGGAGGCATCACGTATTCTTTGTGTAGTCTGCCCTTACCTTTGCTAAATTGGGCGGTATCATGGTGCTTTTAGCGTGCGGATGCACAGTGCTATACAGCAGTGGGCGAACTGTGGTCAATTATTGACATGCTGACTAACTAACTGATAGTGGTTTTGATCTTTCCTGTGGCTTTTTTTATTTTTTTTTTCATTTTTTTTTTGTGTGTGTGTCTACGTTGTTACTGAACTAAAAATATCGTAAGACGTGATATTTTGAGTTCAGTTCGAGTCTGCAACATAACAGGAAAACATTGCCATATTTGCTGCCCACCTCAATGTATAATTAATCCTTTGACTCCCACACCCTATCCACCAACTATAGAAAGACCAACTAGCCCTTTCTTTCTCAGCGGATCCACCAGCTTCCTGCAGGAAGCTGGAAGATAAGGATGAGGGAATCAAAGGGATAAGTTTTTGATTTCCTAGCATGGTTGTTGTTGTTGTTATTGTTGTTTAAAGCTCAGCCGACTGCGTAGAGCCATATCAGGGCTATAACCGCTTCAAAACATACAAAACTTCAACAGGAAAAAGAACAGAAAAGAAAATTAAGTACACATATCAATGCATTAGTGCACATAATCTAAGCACATGCCCCCGGCGTTGACCAATTTATCGCACCGGGGCGATTTAAAAAACACACCTGAGTACAAATATAATCATACATAAGGACACCAAAAATATACAAAAACAGGCATAAATCAACTAAAATTGTTTCCGCATATTTCACCTCCCTAAAGCCAAAAATGCACTTAATACATGTACCAATTATCAATCCTAAGAAAAAGTACATAAGACTTCATCGAACACATACAGGTGAATGGACCATTAGGGCAGAAAATGATAGGTAGAAATGACAGAAAGGAAAATCAACAAGACAGAAACAAAAGAGTGACAGAAAAGAGGAAATTTCTAGCACAGAATTTCTAGAAGGTGGGGATACTATTTATACTGAAAGAGCCCCGGCATCCCCCACAGGGGACCTATCATGGCTGGCAATGGAGGATGCTGGTAGCCATGGTGCCGGGATAAAAAGGGTTAATCATTATGGTGGTATAGCTTAGTGTTTCATAGTTCCTTCCCTCTATCCGCCTTCCTTCCTTCATCCCTAATGTCGAAAGCTTGTTAGCGCCGAGGATTTTGTAAAGGCTTTAGGAGTCTAGAGGAAGACCCTGGATTAAAGGATGGAGGAAAAATGATAAACAACATATGATACGCAGATGACACCGTGCTAATTGCAGAAAGTGAAAGGGACCTACAAAACCTTGTGAATCTCCTAGAAATAGAAAGCAAAGGTAAGGAGAGGTCGGAACTAAACAGCAAGAAGACTGAAGTCATGGTGATCATTAAAAAATGTAAAATCCCGTCATTCAAAATTACAGCAAACGGCACAACCTTGAGACAGGTTGATAAGTGTAAATACCTGGGAACGATCATTTCACCAGACGGCAGATGCACATCAGGAATAGCCAGCAGAATTGGCCAAGCCAAAACAGCATTCAAGAAGATGAAAAGCATTCTTCCCAACAAATGCCTATCAATTAACATCAGGAAGAGAGAGTTCTTGAACATTATATAGAACAGACAATGTTATGCGGTTGCCAGGCGTGGACAGTCAACAAGCAAAGCCAGAACAAGATTGAGGCAACCGAGATGTGGTTTCTAAGAATGTTGAGAGTTCCATGGACAGCAAAGAAAACAAACGAGACGGTCTTGTTGGAGGCAGACACAAGTGTATGAGTATATGTTTGAAAGTGTGTGTGTGTGTGTGTGTGTGTGTGTGTGTGTGTGTGTGTGTGGTGTGTGTGTGTGTGTGTGTGTGTGTGTGTGTGTGTGTGTGTGTGTGTGTGTGTGTGTGTCTGCCTGTCTGTCTGTCTTTCTGTCTGTTTTTCTTGTCTTTCTGTCTGTCTGTCTGTTTGTGTTTAAAATGTAATCAATATGCAAAGTTATGCATAAATGCAAAAATACAAACTGAAGGCAAAGAAAACAAAACAAACAAACAACAAAACAACAACACACACACATGAAAGAAAATGCTTGTTAAACTCACGATACAGTTATTTACCTTTGACATATATGGTAAACATTTTAAAACACACACACGCACACACACTCACACACGCACACACACACGCACACACACACCACACACACACACAAACATACATACACACACACAAACACACACAACATACACAGACATGCACAAACACACACATATAGAAAATACGCTCTCACTCATACAAACACCACACACACACAGACACACACAGACACACACGCACACTCACACACGCACACACACACACACACACACACACACACAAATATATATATATATATATATATATATAACACACACACACAAACACACACGACATACACAGACATGCACAAACACACACACACATATAGAAAATACTCTCTCACTCATACAAATATCACACACAAACATACACACAGACACACAGACGCACAAACACACAGACACACACACACACACACACACAAACAAACACACACACAAACAAACACACACACAAACACGCACACAGACACACTCACACACACACATATGTATGTATATAATTATATTTGTTTATTTATGTATACATATATATATAAATGTATATTATATATTATATATATTATATATATATATATTATATATATTATTATCATCATCATCAGGTGCCCTGCCGCATGGCGTTGGCAATCATGGACTTCTATTTGTCTCTATCTCTCGTTGCCTCTAGCATCTCCCCCACCCTCCTCGTCCCCAGCCACTCTGCAAGTCCGTCCAGCATTTTCTCCCTGGGTCTACTTGGCACTCTCTTTCCCTCCAGTTTTCACGTTGTGACCAGGTGCTCCAAATCCCCCTTCCTCATAAAATGGCCTGTAAATGTTGCATGTCTTTTGCTGATCTTCCTTATGAGTGATCTACTTGTGTCTGCCTCCATCAAGACTGTCTCGTTTGTTTTCTTTGCTGTCCATGGAACTCTCAACATTTTTCTTAGAAACCACATCTCGGCAGCCTCAATCTTACTCTGGCTTTGTTTGCTGACTGTCCACGCCTCACACACACACACACACACACACACACACACATAATATATATATATATATATATATATATATATATATATATGTATGTATGTATGTATGTATGTATGTATGTATGCATGCATGTATAGTAATTCATGATTCAAAGATGTGGTACATGCCTTTGTTGATGATTTGTACTGCAGGACTGCAGGACAAAGATTTTATTTTTCGGTTTGGGGAAATATAGATTCACACATATGCACTCGCCTGAAAAAACAAATCAAGCATTTCAAGAGTGCAGTACCAGCAAGGATTTGGTTTTACGACTCTTTTATTTTTCTTTTGATCAGGATTAGTTTCTATGTGGGATTTTGTATTTCCGTAATATTTTATCATATGTTCTTAGTCTTATTGTAGTGGGTTTAGTTTAACCAGTTATATACACAGTCTTGATGGAGGCAGACACAAGTAGATCACTCATAAGGAAGATTAGGAAAAGACAGGCAACATTTATAGGCCATTTTATGAGGAAGGGAGATTTGGAGCACCTGGTCACAACGGGAAAGCTGGAGGGAAAAAGAGCACCAGGTAGACCCAGGGAGAGAATGCTGGACGGACGTGCAGAGTGGCTGGGGATAAGGAGGGTGCGGGAGATGCTAGGGGCAACGAGAGATAGAGATGGATGGAAATCCATGGTCACCAACGCCATGCGGCAGGGCACCTGATGATGATGATGATGATGAGTTTTATACAAGTCCTATATCTCAATAGTTATGGTTTTGTAATTATAGCTCCGTCAGTGTCAACAGTAACAACAGAAATAACAACAACAACAACAAAATAGAAATGTCCATTTTTTGTGGCCTGTTTGTTACACAAATGTGTGTGTGTTTGCGTGCTTTTATTATGAGCAGTGTAAAGTGTTTTCACAAATGGGCAGATTTTCTGTGATAAAACACTTATTCTTCATCATTATCAAGTGTCCTGCTGCATGGCGTTGGCAATCATGGCACTCCATATATATATATATATATATATATATATTTATATATATATATATATATATATATATATATCACATCTTTCACCCTCTCTGTCCTCAGCCACTCTGCAAGTCCGTCCAATATTTTTTCCCTGGGTCTACTTAGTGCTCTCTTTCCTTCCATCTTTCCTGTTATGATCAGGTGCTCTAATTACCCTTTGCTCATGAAATGGCCTACAAAATGTTGCTTGTCTTTTCCTAAATTTCCTTATGGACGATCTTCATGTATCTGCCTCCATCAGGACTGTCTCGTTTGGTTTCTTTGCTATCCATGAAACTAAAAAAAAAACAAAAAAAAACAAACACACACACACACACACAGAGAAAATTAAGTACACATATGAAAGCATTCGAGCACATAATCTAAGGAGATACCCCTGACGTTGACCTGTGCGTCCAATTTATCACACAGGGGGTTTAAAAACATAGTTGAATACAAGTTTAAACATAACTAAAGACACTAAAAGTATATATGTAAGAACATGCCCAGATTACCTGAAATTGCTTCCGTATAATTCATTTCTCTAGAGCCAAGAAATGTGCTTAATGTATGCACCCAATTTTCAGTCCTAAGAGAAAATATGTAAGACTTTATTGAACACATACAAGTGAATGGACCAGCAAGGCAGAAAATGATGGGAAGAAATGACAGAAAGCAAAGGAGGAAGAAAGAAAGAAAGAGAGTGACAGAAAAGAGGAAATTTCTAGCACAGAATTTCCAAAAGGTGGGGATACTACTTGTACTGAAAGAGACCCCGGTATTATCCAAAGGGGGTGGGTGGTGGTGGTAGAATAAAGGAACATAACAGAACCATATCAGCACAATAATACTAATGAGTTTCAAGTAAGTGAGGTTACCTGCTTCCCTACCACAACCACAATCGTACCACATTTACGTAAACGTTAAAACAAACATACAAACATTACATAAAAAAAAAAAAATATCCCACACGATGACTCCAATGCATTGTTTCAACAACAACAACAACAACAACAACAACAACACCCATTGAAGATTAGTGACCGTTCGATCCCTGATGGGGATCTGGACCTCCGGCGCGAAGAGGATGTTGTTGAGTTTCGCACGCTCAGTAAAAGACGACACGTTGTTGATCCAGGTCTGAACAAGATCTGACACTTTGGATCCAGAGATACCCCGCAATCGATCACACACGGTGGCAATCATTCCGGAGGACAGAGGGAGGCTGGAGTGCCTCACCAAGTATCCCGTGAAGGCGGTGGATCTGGCAAGAAGAACGGCTCCTTGGATC
>JAPXFY010000020.1:23880294-23882794 GCA_030674185.1 Monoplex corrugatus | reverse complement strand
CTTGGCTGGAGTATGTGGTCCAGGCTTCACTTGAGTAGAGAAGTGTGCTCAACACACATGCTCTGTACACCTGCATTTTGGTGTTCGCAGTAAGACTGCTGTTGGACCAGACCCGCTTGTTCAGTTTAGCCATAACAGATGAGGCCTTTGCAATTCTGGCGCCGATTTCAGCGTCCAGAGAGAGGTTATCACTTATTGTGGACCCCAAGTACTGAACTTGGTGGACAGTATTGAGGTCGTAGTCTCCAATGTGTAGAGATGGTGGTTCTTCACAGCCTTGGCCTAAGATCTCAGTTTTCTTCAAGCTGATTATGAGACCAAACTCTCTGCAAGCGTGGGCGAAGCGATCAACGAGCCTCTGGAGATCTTGTTCACTGTGGGAAGCCAGCGCAGCATCATCTGCAAAGAGAGCTTCTCTGATGGTCTTCTTTTCCACCTTAGTTTTGGAACGAAGCCTGGCAATGTTGAAGAGCTTTCCATCGGTCCTTGTATGAAGATATGCCCCTTCTTCAGATCTGCAGAAGGCATAGGTCAGCAACATCGAGAAGAAGATCCCGAACAGAGTTGGGGCCAAAACACATCCCTGTTTCACTCCGCTGCTGATTCTAAAAGGCTCTGATGTGGCACCATTATAGCACACAGTGCTATGCATATCCTCGTGAAAAGACTCGATGACAGCTGATAGTCTTGGGGGGCAGCCGATTTTCTTCAAAAGCTTGAAAAGACCACTCCGACTGACCAGGTCGAACGCTTTCGTGAGATCAATGAAGGCGAGGCAAAGGGGCATGTGCTGCTCGCGGCACTTTTCCTGTAGTTGCCGGACAGAGAAGATCATGTCGATAGTCGATCTTCCGGCCCTAAAGCCGCACTGGGACTCAAGGTAGATGCGAGCTACCAGCCTCTGAAGACGGGTTTAGACGACTCTGGCGAATGCTTTCCCAACAATGCTGAGGAGACAGATTCCGCGATAATTATTACAGTCGCTGCGGTCGCCCTTGTTCTTATATAGAGTCACTATCCTGGAGTCTCTCGTGTCTCTCGGAATGAAGCCTTCTTTCCAGCATAAGCACAACAGTTCATCAACTCGTTGAGAAGAGCAGGCTTCCCGCACTTGATGACCTCTGGAGGTATTCCATCTTCACCAGGGGCTTTTCCCGTCGCCAAACCGTCAATCGCCTTGCTTAGTTCTTCAAGGCTTGGCTCAGCATCCAACTCCTCCATGACAGGCAAGTCCTCAATGGCATTCAGGGCAGCATCAGTGACAGAGTTCTGCGTGGAGTACAGCTCCAGTGTACAGCTCTCACACATGCACACGCTTACAAACACACACAAACACACATTCAAACACACACATTCACATACACATACACACATACACACGCATTCACACGCATGCACGAGCGCACATACGCCTTGTTTTTGAACCCTCAGAGACGGTTGTGTAACACACAGACGCACACGCACACACACACACACACACACACACACACACACACACACACACACACACACACACACACACACACACACACACACACACACACACACACACACACACAACACACACCACACACACAAACACACCACAAACACACACACACAACACACACACACACACAAACACACAACACCACAAACACACAACACAACACCACAAACCACACAACACACCACACAAACACACACACACACACACACCAAACACACACACACACACACACACACACACACACACAACACACCACACCAACCACACGCACCAAGTGCACGCACGCACGACGTCTTGTTTTTGAAACCCCAATCGTTTGTAACACACGACAGACAGACAGACAGACAGACACACACACACACACAACACACACACACACACACACACACACACACACACACACACACACACACACACCACACACACACACACACACACACAAAATCACACAATCACACAATCAGACACACACACACAATCACACACACATACACACACACACACACGCATGCACGCACGCACGAACGCATGGTTTTTTAACCCGCGGAGGAGGCTGTGTAACAACACTTCTGCACTCCGGTCTTTGACCAGGAACACCCCTACATCCTGCACTGTGTGACCGATTTTCCCTTAATTTGATACTGACTGCGATAACAAAAGTGCAAGAAGGTTCACAACAAAATACTGCTTCTCTATGAACTCTCTCTATGCACTGTCTCTGCACTGTCTGTTTTCGCTGCCGTATGCTGACGCTGTTGTCGTCTCCTGTCTGTCTCTGTCCTACTTCTGTCTCCTCTTCTGTTTCTCCCTGTCCTGTCTCTCTGGCTCGATCTCTCTGTCTCTGTCTCTGTCGTATGTGCTGTGGTTTGTTTGTGTGTGCTGTGTGTGTTGTCTCTGTTCTGCTTTTTTTGTTCTGTCTGTTGCTCCTGTTCCTTTTGTCGTGTTCTGTGTTGTCTCTGTTTCTGTCTGTCTTGTTTGTGTGTGTGTTTGTGTGTGTGTTGTTGTGTGTTG
>JAPXFY010000020.1:23867794-23877794 GCA_030674185.1 Monoplex corrugatus | reverse complement strand
TGTCTCGGTCTGTATGTCTGTATGTCTCTCTGTCTGTCTGTCTGTCTGTCTGTCTCTCTCATTCATTTCCTTTCATTATAATAATAATAATAATAATAATTACAATATTTATATAGCGCAAAATCTTGATAAAACCAAATCTAAGCGCTGAAGCAGACACACACGCAAGCACGCACGCACGCACGCACGCACACACACGCACGCACACACACACACACACACACACACACACACACACACACACACACTCACTCACACACACGCATGGCTATAAATGGGGAGAAAGAATAAAAGCAATAAAAGCAAGAATAAAAGCAATGGAAAATTATAGAGAGCATAGCATATACAATTATATACTATAACCATGTGATTCCCCTCCGAGCGGAGACAGGCTGCTGAGGGGAGGGGGGGGGGGTTGAGTGAGGTTAGGATTTTATGCGGAGGAGAAAAGGTGAGTTTTGAGAGCGGACTTGAAGGAGACAAAAGTAGGTTGCTGACGGACTGAGAGAGGAAGTTTGTTCCAGGAGAGTGGACCAGAAACAGAGAAGGCTCGTGGACCATAGGTATTGAGCTTAGTGCGTGGAAAGCGAAAAGTCAGAGGATCGGAGGCAGAGCGAAGGGTACGTGAGGGAACATAGATCTCAAGTAGGCTTGACAGGTAATCGGGGGCTGCGTTATTGAGGCTTTTATAGCACATGGTGTCTAGTTTGTACTGTATGCGCTTTGATACAGGGAGCCAGTGAAGTTGTACCAGGAGAGGAGATATGTGGTCAGCTTTTTTCTTTTTGAGTACAAGGCATACAGCATTGTTTTGAATGCGCTGTAGGATGTGAATGGTGAAGGCAGGAAGACCAGACAGGAGTGAATTGCAATGGTCAATGCGAGACATTATGTAGGAGAGAACGAGTTTTGCAGTTGTTTCGACAGAGAGATACTTCCTGATCAGCCTTATACGATGGAGATGATAGTAGCATGATCTGGCAGTTTGAGAAACAAAGTTGTTCATGGAGAGGGTAGAGTCAATGCAGACACCAAGGTTTTTAGCTGAATCAGAAATTGGGACTGATCTGTTACATAATGGGAGAGAAAGAGGAGGCAGCTGAGAAAGTTTCTGACGGGTGCCAATGAGGATAGCTTCTGTCTTGTCGTCATTAAGCTGAAGTTTGTTGAACGTCATCCAGTTCTTAATGTCTGAGTAACACTCAGTGGTGCGAGTCAACAGGCGCTGTATATTATCAGGTGAGTCACTGTCTTGAAGTTGGGTGTCATCAGCATAGAAGTGGTGTTTTATAGAGTGGGAGTTGATGGTGGTGGACAGGGGGGAGGTGTAAAGAGTGAAAAGAACAGGGCCAAGGACAGATCCTTGTGGAACACCACAGGTCAGGTATGCAGGTTGGGGGTAAGTGCCATTGATGAGAACGGTTTGTTTTCTGTTTGATAGGTATGAAGTGATCCAGGACAGAGCAATGTCAGAGATGCCAAAAGTATGATGAAGTCTAGAAAGGAGAATACCATGATCAATGGTATCAAAGGCTGCAGACAGATCAAGGAGTGTGAGGAGAGAGACTTTGCCAGTATCAGTTGCAAGGAGGAGATTGTTGAGAATGTGTAGTAGGGCAGTTTCAGTGCTATGGCACTGGCGGTAGGCTGACTGGAAAGGATTGAGGAGATTGTTGGCAGACAGGTGAGAGTTCAGCTGGTTGAGGACGACTTTTTCAAGGAGTTTTGACAAGAAAGAGAGATTAGAGATAGGCCGGTAATTTTTCAGTTCATTTCGGTCTAAATTGTGTTTCTTGAGGAGAGAGTGAACAATAGCAGACTTGAAAGAATCTGGGACAGTTCCAGTTTGAAGAGAAGTGTTGATGATGTCAGTGATGAATGGGAGGAGAGTAGGGAAACAGTCGGCGTAGAGAGAACCTGGAAGAGGATCCAGTTCGCAGGTTTTGAACGACATGGATCTGATTGTGTTGAGAATTTCTTCTTGTGAGACTGGGGTAAAAGTAGGAAGAGGTGTGCCAGAGAAGGAAGGGTCAGTTGGGCATGGTTGACAGGGTGTCCTGTCAAGCCTGTCACGAAGAGTTTGTATTTTGGTGGTGAAATAGTTGGAGAATACAGATGGGAGTTCTTCATTTGTATGTTTTGTTGGGAGAGGTAAATCTTTTCGAGTGCCAAGGAGATGATTCATGGTTGTAAAGAGTTCTTTTGAAGAAGAGGCATTCAGGATTTTGGTTTGGAAATAGCTTGTTTTTGCTGTGCCTATCTCTGTCTCTCTGTCTCTCTCTCTGTCTTTCTGTCTGTCTTTGTCTCTCTGTCTGTCTGTCTCTTTCTCTGTTTCTCTTTCTCTTTCTCTCCCTCTCTCTATCTTCCCCTCTCTCTCCGTCTCTCTCCCTCCCTCTCTCTCTCTCTTACTTTCTCTCTCTCTCTCTCTCTCTCTCTCTCTCTCTCTCTCTCTCTCTCTCTCTCTCTGACTTTTCCCTCTAACTGTCCATTCTGTCTGGAAGGAAGGAAACTTTGGGACACCAACAATATTTACCTACAGGCTGTGGGGACCACAGGCGCTTAGAACTACAGACAAGCTTGTAACAACATGAAAGCTGGTGCTTAAATGGCAGACTTTGTCCCACGGTTAATGATGGAAAGATCGATTTTGTTTTGTTTTGCTAATTTTACCTTAAGAAAAAAAGAAAGAAAGAAAGAAAAAGGGTGAAGCCAGGTACTTGTTAGTCTAATGTCAACGATTAAAAGGGAAACAGTTTACATGATCTATGTTTTATGTGTTATTGTATTAAGGCCGAAACTTTCCTCCACACCTCCACACACACACACACACTCTCTCTCTCTCTCTCTCCTCTCTCGGTTCTCTTCTGTCTCTCTCTCTCCTCTCTGTCTCTCTCTCCTCTCTCTCTCTCTCTCTCTGTTCTCTGAGTTGTCTGTCTGTCTGTCTCTCCTTCTCTATCTCTCTCTCCTTCTCTGTCTCTCTCTCCTTCTCTGTCTCTGTCTCTCCCTCTCTGCCTGTCTGCTGATTGTCTCTCTCTCTCTCTCTCCTCTCTGCCTGCCTGTCTGCTGTCTGTCTCTCTCTCTCTCTCTCTGTTTCTCTCTCGCTCCCCTCACTGTCTCCTGCTTCTTCTTTTTCTTGCTCTCTCTCTCTCTCTCTCTTCTCCTTCTCCCCACCTCTCTCTCTGAAACAGGCACTTACAATTTATCTCACTACAAGAGAGGGTAGAATGCAGCTTACTGCTGAAAAGGAGTTGCATGAGAGCGGTATACTTCATAACTTTCAGGGTTGTCATCCTCTAATGGCGTGGAGAGATCACAACATGCGTATTATCTACACGGGTCTTCAGGAATCAATTTATTTTAAGTGATGTCAATGCGCAGGAAACGAAGAACACTTGTGTACTTTCCCGTAACAGGAGCTTAATTCCCAAAAAGTATATTCACATTGTGCATTATTTTTGAAGCGTTGTATTCTTTTTCATTACATTTGCATTAGATTACATAAGGGGGTGTGACATTGTATTGATTGTATTGTATTGCATTGCATTGCATTGCATTGCATCGCATCGTATGTATCGTATGCATGTATGTTCATTGTATGTATTGTATTGTGTTGTATTGTATCGTATTGTATGTGCGTGTGTTTGTATGTTTGTATTTGTTGTGTTGTGTTGTATGCTGTTTTGTATTGTACTGTGTTGTATTGCATTGCTATGCATTACATATATAGTAGTGCACTTGCAATTTCCCCCACAGACTTTAAGTGTTGTGGGCTACTCTCCCCTGGGCAATGCATCATCGGGGTCAACACCCCCCCCCCCCCCATCCCTGTCAGTCTGTCAATCAACATGACTCAAGGTGTCCAATGTCATGCAGTGACTTTCATAGGTGGGCTTTACTTTCGTTTTATTAGGGTGCTACTTGCAAGAGGTTGCTTTTTTCATTCTATTTGTTATTAGTTCTATAGGTTTTAGCAAGGGTTGCTTTTACTTTAAATTTTTATTTTGTTCTATTGCAAGGTTGCTTTTACTTTCATTTTAATGTCTACTGCAAAATTGCTTTACTTGCATTTCAATGTCTACTGCAAAGTTGCTCTACTTTCAATTTAATGTCTACTGCAAGGTTGATTCACTTTCATTTTGATGTTTGCTGCAAGGTTGCTTTACTTTCATTGTAATGTCTACTGCGATTTTGCTTTACTTTCATTTTAATGTCTACTGCAAAGTTGCTCTACTTTCATTTAAAAGTCTACTGCAATTGTTATCGCTTTTACTTTCATTTTAATGTCTACTGCAAGGTTGCTTTACTTTCATTTTAATGTCCACTGCAAGATTGCTTTACTTTCTCACTTTTAATGTCTACTGCAAGGTTTCCTTATTTTCATTTTATGTCTGAATTGCTTAATTCCATGCCACACATTGTTACTTCGATGATTTCCTATTTTCTTTTGTTTTTTTGATGTTTTTTTGTTTTTTTGTTTTGTCTATGCCAGTTTTAATGACCACAGAATCTGAGACATGCGTTTCACGAAGAGATGATGAGGACAATGACAATTTGGATGAAAAACCAGCTGCTTATGATTTGATTTTTGATCAATGATCATTGGGCTATATCAATATTAATTTTAGATGGTATATTATGATGAATATACACCGAGTGGTACAGAAGATTTTAGCAACACCATCAACGACGTATCAGTGGAGTGGATGAGACTCGATTGTGTGGTCCCAGTCTTCCTGATGAGCCCAAAGCACGCCCAACTAAGGGTGGAGGCCTATCAGGGCCTCAGTTTAAGAATCCCACTATGAATTTCATGTATCTGACTGGTTCTAATCAACAACCTTTAGTCAATGGTCCTTAGCGCGAACCAATGCACCACGGCGACTGGTAGCATTGGATTATATTGGAATTATATAGTATTGATAGTAGCACTGGATTACATGTTGTATCGTATTGTATGACATTGGATTATATGTTGTACTGTATGGAATCTCTCTCCCCCTACCTCCCTCCCTCTCTCTCTCCCACCCTTCTCCATCCCTCCCCTCTCTCTCTCTTTCACTTTCTCTCCCACTGTCTCTCTCACTGTATCTCTCACTGTCTCTCTCACTCTCTGTGTGTGTCTCTCTGTGTTTCTCATTCTGTCTCTCTCTCTGTCTCTCTCTCCCTCCCTCCCTCTCCTCTCTCTCCCTCCCTCTCTTTCACTCTCTCCCTCCCTCTCTTTCACTCTCTCTCTCTCTGCTCTCTTCTCACTCTCACTCTCTCACTTTCTCATTCTCTCTCTCTCTCTCTTTCTCTCTGTCTCTCTTTCTGTCTGTCTGTCTCTCTCTGTGTCTGTCCCTCCTCCCACTCTCTGCATCGTCTCCCTCTCTCCCCTTCGCTCCCTCTCTCTGTGTCTCTGTTTCTGTCTCTGTCTCTTTCTCTCTCTGTCTCTTCTCTCTCTCCTCTCATCTCTCTCTCTCTCTCTCTCTCTCTCTCTCTCTCTCTCTCTCTGGACGGCAAACAGAAACTATATGGCAGCCAGTATGTTTATCTTCAAGATGTGCACCATGGACGGACCAGGATGGAGAGACAAGTTGTAGCAACATGAAAGGCTGGTGCCTAAATGACAGAGGTTGTTGCGCTACGGCTAATGGTGGTTACATCGATTTTTTTCAATCTACCTTTAAAGAAAAATTTTCTTTAAAAAAAAATACTGAGACCATTTTAGAACTTTGTCCTTCGTTATCCTAGTACACGCCTCAGAAGGGTCTTACCGAGCTCTCAGTTTTTCATAGAAGGAAACTTCCGAGGAATCACATTAATCTTCCAGCCCGACACTATCTCCAGCCAACATCTGCTCGTCCAAAGCAGTCAAGAGGACGGACGATATAGACAAATTGGCCAAGTCATTCGAAAACAGCGGGATAACATCAAATGGACTGTCCATCACTGGACACCAGAGGGAAGACACAAAAGAGAATGACCCTAAAGCATCTGGTTGTGAAGAGTAGAAGACAGAACCAATGGCACATGGTAGAACTTGGACGTCAAAAGTATAAAGACTATTTTTTGCAGAATTATAGTGCAACCTTGAAAGAATCCTTAACAATTCTATAACACTTTTCTTTGCACGAGTTATCCTATCGCCAGTGGCAACATTTGAACTCATTTTTGTCGATATGTTTATACAAAGTTACTTACACGAATGTTCAACATACAATTTATCACCTTCATAAACCATCTTTGTTTTGTTGAAAGAGGCCCCCCACCCCTTTTCGAAAAAGGTTTTTGTCTTTTCAAGATTAACGTTTTGTCACAGTTTTCAAGAGGAATGAAACAGCAAGTTCCAATAGGTTTGCATGCGAACCACAGAATATGACAATAAGATGATATCATCAACAAAAGCATAATAAACAGTTCTATATATGCCGGGGAGAGAATTATACCATGTTGTCTTATTCCAAAATTTCATAAGCAAGTTCGTCAGCTAGAACTGAGAAAGCTATTGCCTGCCATAACACTTTATTTCAGAACTTATATCCATTCGAAAAAGTCTGAAATGTTTTTACTGCATAGATCACATGCTTTAACAGTTCCGTATATATTTTTCAGATAGTAAGCATTTAACCCTCAACGCCAGTTCTGAATAAGACACACCACAAAATTGGACCTTGATACGGTCATAAACTGTACAAAAATCTGTGCATACGATACACACCTCAAAATTGGACCTTGGTACTATCATAAGCTTTACAAAAATCTGTGCGTGCAATACACACCACAAAATTGGACCTTGGTACTATCATAAGCTTTACGAAAATCTGTGCGTGCAATACACACCACAAAATTGGACTGCGATACTGTCATAAGCTTTACAAAAATGTGTGCGTACAACACACACCACAAAATTGGATCTTAGTGCTATCATAAGCTTTACGAAAACCTGTGCAAACAGAACACACCACAAAATTGGGCCTTGATACTGTCATAACCTTTACAAAAATCTGTGCGTACAATACACACCACAACATTGGACCTGGATACTGTCATAAGCTTTACAAAAATATGTGCGTACAATACACACCACAACATTGGACCTGGATACTGTCATAAGCTTTACAAAAATCTGTGCGTACAATACACACCACAACATTGGACCTGGATACTGTCATAAGCTTTACAAAAATATGTGCGTACAATACACACCACAACATTGGACCTGGATACTGTCATAAGCTTTACAAAAATATGTGCGTACAATACACACTTGCGCTAGTATTGTTGCAGAAACGTCGGTTTCTCCTCTGTGAAATGCAGAAGAGAACACACTTTCTTCGCCGGTTTTGTTAACCCTTTGACCCCCGCACCCTGTCCATCAGCATCCTGCATTGTCAACCATGCTAGCAAAGCAAAACCATAACCCTTTGATTCCTTCACCATATCCACCAGCTTCCTGCAGGAAGCTGGTGAACAGGGTGAGTGAATCAAAGGATTAATTTTTTTTTGCAGTTGGTGGATATGGTGCGGGAATCAAAGGGTTAAATGTTATTACCTCAGGTCGGCTGTTAGGTTCCGTACCTAACATGAAAAGCAAGGGGAATAAAGATGTCATAGAGAGTAGTCCAGCCATTTTATGGACTTTTGACCGTTGTATTTTTCTTGCTGCTCTAAAAGCGTACCGTGAAAGAAAGTTCAACTCGAATTAACATGAATAGTCCCACCCTTACTCGGTAAGCTTGCATGTTTGATGGGCTTGATTGGGTTGAGAAAATTAAAATGAATATTTCTAACTGTAAACACAGCTAAAAGATGTGTGTTGAGCCCATTTTCTTTTACTCTCTTTTCATTTTTCTCTGTCTCTCACTGTCATTCTCTTTCGCTCTGTCTCTCTGGCTCTGTTTGTCTGTCTGAATATATGTCTGTCTGTTTGTCTGTCTGTCTGTCTATCTGTCTCTCTCTCTCTCTCTTTCTTTCTTTCTCTTTGTCTCTTTGTCTCTCAGTTTCTCTCTCTCACTCTCTCTCTCTCTCTCTCTGTTTATCTATCTATCTCTCCTTCGCTCTCTCTCACTCTCACTCACTCTCTCTCTCTCTCTCTCTCTCTCTCTTCTCTTCTCTTCTCTTCTCTTCTGTTCTTTTCTCTTCTTTTTTTCTTTTTTCTCTTCTGTTCTCTTCTCTCTATCTCTCTGTGTCTTCCTCTTCATTTCTATCTTTTTATGTATTTTCGGTCTCTTTCTCTCTGTGCGTTTGATTCTTCTCTCTCTCTCTCTCTTTGTCTCTCTCTCTCTTTGTCTCTCGCTATTTCTCTCTCTCTCTCTCTCTCTCTCTCTCTCTCTCTCTCCCTCTCCCTCTCTCTCATTCTCTCTCTCTCTCGTCTTCTTTATCTCTATGTCTCTTTATCTTTTCCCACTCCCATATCGCCTCCCACCTACAGACGAAAGAGAAGACAAGTAGCTTTACATTAGATTGATCATCTGTCAGCATCGACGTTTCTGTGTAAAGGTCTTCAGTGAGAGCCCCATGGACAACTTGAATGGATGTCAACAGATGGCCTTATCTGTTTGACTGCTTTGTGTACTCAGTACTTCTCTTTCTCACAACCTCCATTCTGATTCTTTCAGTATGTTTGTGTCGTTGTTGTCGTTGCTATAGCTGTTTGTTGTTGTTTTTATTTGCTTGTTGCTAATGTTCATCTGTTATGTCTGTTGTCTATCAGCTACCTGTCTTTGTCATTTTCTTAAATTAATGTTATCGTCGTTGACTCTTTACTATTTTTCCTCCATCCATTCTCTCTGTCTCTCTCTGTCTCTCTCTGTCTCTGTCTCTGTCTATCTGTCTGTCTGTCTGTTTGTTCTGTCTGTCTGTCTCTCTCTATCTGTCCTTGTCTATCTCTTTCTCTTTGTTTTCTGTCTGTCTTCTCTCTTCTCTCTCTCGTCTCTCTCTCTCTCTCCTTTCCTATCTATCTATCTATTTCTATTTCTCTCTGTCTCTCTGTCCTTGTCTGTCTTTCTCTGTCTTTCTTTGTTTCTCTCTCTCTCTCTCTCTCTCTCTCTCTCTTGACATCTCTCTGTGAGTGTGTGTGAGTATGTGTGAATGTGTGTGAGTGTGTGTGAGTATGAGTGTGTGTGTGTATGTGTGTGTGTGTTGTGTGGCGCGGGCGTGTGTGTGTGTGTGTGTGTGTGTGTGGTTGTTTGCGTCTTTTTCTCCCTATTTCTTTCTCTCGCATTGTCTCTGTGTTCTGTCCTCTCTCTTTTCTCTCTTTTTGGTTTTGTTTTTCTCTATTTTCCGCTTTCTATCTTTCTCCTCTTTCTTTTGTTATTCTCCTGTCTTTCTCTTTCTGTTTCTCTGTCTTTGTCTGTCTGTCTGCCTGACTCTCTCTCTCTCTTTCTCTCTCTCTCTCCTTGCTCTCTCTCCTCTCTCTCTCTCTCTCCATGTATATACATGTATGTATATTATATATATATACACACACTACACAACACACACACACACACACACACACACACAAACAAATATATATATTATGTCTGTGTTCATATGGAGAGAGATGACAAAAACACAAAGACAGACAGAGACAGAGACAGACAGACACAGAAACAGGCAGGCAGACAGACACACAGAGACAGACACAGAACAGACAGACAGACAGAGACAGCAAAAGAGAGAGAGCTAGACCTAGACTTACACTGTCACATAACTCATTGTGGATGTCATTAACTCATATACCGCAATATGATGGAAAGGGGAAAATTCGTAGCGTCCACATATCCTATACACGAACATAATCTAATCAAAGACAGGACATAATTCTTCACTGTCATGGTAATAGAGTAAGCGATGTTCACATATATTCATTCTTCGTCCTCAGAAATAGACTGATGATGTATAATTTGCCGCCCACTTGAGGGCTGCCATCAGATACAGAGAGACAGAGAAAGGGGGAAAAAACAAGCAAACAGACAAGAGTCTAAAAGATTGTGTTGAGATTGTCTGTAACTCATTTGGCTTTGCCCCCTTCAGGCAG
>JAPXFY010000020.1:23857794-23862794 GCA_030674185.1 Monoplex corrugatus | reverse complement strand
TGTAACAGAACTGCAGGCAAACATACATTCTGTAGATTTTCCATTTCCACGTATATGTTCTCTCTATATTCATCATACATCGACATTTAATCTCCTCCCAGGTGACCGAGTAAGAATGGGAAGTCTCCTCGCCTTTCATGGTATTAAGATATACACACATACATGCGTACACAATGCACGGATGTGTTCATATTTATCTATCTATCTATCTATCTATCTATCTATCTATCTATCTATCTATCTATCTATCTATCTATATATCTATCCATCTATCTATCTATCTCTATCTATCTATTTATCTATCTATCTATCTATCTATCTATCTATCTATCCATTTGTCTATCTGAAGCTGTCCTCTGTTCTTCCTCTTTTAAGTCTCTGCCGTCTACCACTCCTACATCTCTTACCGTTGGATCAACAGATATTCCCTTTTCCTCTACCGCACGAAATCTTGGCTTCCACTTCAGCAAAGACATGAGTATCTCAACACATGTACAGACAGTTTGCCGCAAAGCATACATTGACCTTAGACGCATTAGTTATATTCGCCACTTACTTTCAGAAGACGCTACCAAAACATTTCTTTCTGCCTTTGTTTTCTCCAAATTAGACTACTGTAACTCCCTCTTTTCTGGCTGTCCTCAAAATCAATTAGACAAAACTCTGCCGCTAAACTTGTTTCTCGTTCCCGCAAGCATGATCATGTCACACCTATTCTCAAATCCCTTCACTGGTTGCCTGTTCAAGCTCGCATTGACTATAAGCTTGCCTCACTATGCCACTCTTTTTTCTCTGATCTCTCTCCTCGCTACCTGGCTGATCTTCTCTCTGTGTACACTCCTTCTAGAAATCTCCGCTCCATTGCTGATACCAGATTGCTCCGTGTTCCACGCGTGCGCACAAAAACATTTGGACATCGCTCTTTCTCCTTCGCAGCCCCCACTATCTGGAACTCTCTTCCCTTTGAAATCTGACACCTAAAATCGACTTCTTCTTTCAAAACAGCTCTAAAAACTTACCTCTTTCAAAAATATTATCAGTAAGTTCAACCTCATTTCCCCCCAGCCTAATAGTAGAAAAGGTGTGTTAGTGTGTGTGTATGTTATAGTAGGTAGGTGGGGGGTGGGGGTGGGTGATTATAGAGCCCAATGTGCCTCACAGTACTTTGGGGTATAGCCGTGGGGGTTGTGGGGTGCATTTGGACTTGCGTGAGAATCCGTGTATGATTTTAGCGTATGTAGTATTTTTATGGATTTATTCTATTACTTGTATTGTGTATTTAGTGTATGTACGTGAGGTCCGAGAGATTGAAATATTGTGAGTGAATGATTGTAAAGCGTCATAAGCTCCGCCGTAGGCAGAGTTGTGCGCTTATAAATGGTCTCTTATTATTATTATTATTATTATTATTATTATCTATCTATCTATCTATCTGTCTGTCTATCTATCTATCTATCTATCTATCTATCTATCTATCTATCTATCTATCTATCCATTTGTCTATATATCTGTCTATCTATCTATCTCTCTATGTATCTATCTATATATCTATTTATCAATCTAACTAGCTAGCTAGCTCCCTATCTGTCTGTCTTTCTCTCTCTCTCTCTCTCTCTCTCTCTCTCTCTCTCTCTTTCTATCTATACATTTGTCTGCCTACATGTGTGTCTTTCTTTATCTATCTATCTATCTATCTATCTATCTATCTATCATTCTATCTATCTATCTATCTATCTATTTATCTATCTATCTATCTATATATCTATTTATCTATCTATTTATCTATCTATCTATCTGTCTGTCTGTCTGTCTGTCTATCTATCTGTCTATCTATCCATCCATATATCTATCTATCTATCTATCTATCTGTCTGTCTATTTATCCATCTGTCTGTCTATCTATCTATATATCTATCTATCTATATATCTATGTATCTATGTATCGATCTATCTATCTATCTATCTATCTATCTATCTATCTATCTATCTATCTGTCTATCTATCTATCTATGTATCTATGTGTCTATGTATCGATCTATCTATCTATCTGTGTATCTATCTATGTATCTATGTGTCTATGTATCGATCTATCTATCTATCTGTGTATCTATCTATCTGTTTGTCTGTCTGTCTGTCTGTCTGTCTGCCTGTAATGCTGCACAGTATTAATATTCTGTTTTCGGTGGGCATACATGCCGAGTGTTTTCATATTTCTACGGACACTGGACACTAACATGACTGACATGATTTGTCAAGTGCCTACATGACAGTCTGAAAGAGTATGCACTCAAACCAAGTGTAAGCACTAACAGGTTGACGTGGGAAATCGGAAAAAACCTCCATCTTTTAACCACCAGGTGGGAGGTACTCATGTAGGATCGAACCCCGAATCTTTCAATTGAAAGTTTCACGTCTTATCCGCTTGATTACCAAGCCCTGTCGTGTAGCTGAACATGAGTTCCCTCCTCTTCTCATTCAACATTTCATCAGCAAAATATGTGTTGGGGTGTACACTAAACAGAAAAATCCGTCAATATTTTTTTTTCATTACTTTTATCTTATTTTATTTTATTTCGTTTATTTTGTTTTATTTTATTTTATTTCATTTTATTTTATTTTTTTTTATTTGTTTTATTTATTTAATTTTATTTTTATTTGTTTTATTTTATTTCATTTTATTTTATTCTATTTTGCTTTATTCTAGTTATTTTATTTCGTTTTATTTTATTCTATTTTATCTTTTTTTTTTTCGGTCAGTATAATAAAATAAAGTTCTATCTTTACCTTAGACCAGAATATTTTTAGAAACATGAGGCAGCGGAGCACCTGAACAATGTTTTCAAAATTGTAATACTTGTTTTTTTTTCAGACACGTACTTCCGAAATTCAAAAACAGCATAGCTTTTTTCTTCATCCCTCGGGCCTAGTAGCCTCACCGTGTGATCGGTCAATGACCGAAGCTGGGGACGGAGCTGTACAACCATGGTTGATGTGATCTACATGTACATTAACTGGCAAGCCTGTAATTCAGTTGAACAAGTTGAGGGTAACGACCAAGGAAAGAAAGGAATGGAATCGTTCGTTGCTTGATTTAACGTCTTTTCACTATAAGTGATATTAGACGGGGAAAATGGCATGGAGAATGAAATTAGGGGGGGGGGGGGGGGGGAGGGGAGAGGGGAACAGAGTAAGGGACGTAAAAAAATTAAAAGGAAGCGGCAAGGTCTTAAGAAAAAGGATATGGATGAACAGAGAAATGAAACTAGAACAACGCTAACATCAATAATGCAAAAGAAAAATCGTCATAAAAACAAAACAAAACAAAAATAATCATAATTATAATAATAATCTTAAAGTAACGCATTAACAGGGCTGTGAACCAATGATTCTGAAATTTTAACTAACAAAACTTGATCCGATACTACTTCTTTAAAATGCGTTTCAAGATAGTTTCCTTGTGTAAACGTCTTTGGTAAAAAGGAACGAAGCTTTCTGCAGTAAAACAAACAGTGATTCAATGTGAATTGTTCGCTGCAAATACATAAAACGTTGTTACAATATTTACAATATAAGAAATGGAATTTAAGAATACAAAGGTTCAAGTTTCAATTGCTTATAGCCCAACCAACTACTAGAGCTGTGTCAGGCAGAATGGTTCAGACGTTCGCTAAACTCGACGTTCCATGATCCAAGGTTCGCTCCCCGTAGAGGCCTCGATTTTTCTCCTCAGTTTGACTGGAAAATTAAACTGAAAGTGTAGTCCTTCGAAACGGGACAAAAAAATGTGTCGAATTTGTGTGCCTTCTGGCTGCGCACGCTGAAGATCCTATGGCGGTTGAAAATCGTGAAGATCAGGGCATTGCCCTACCGGCTGCCTGGGTATAAAACATTGGAGAGATAGGTTGACTTCCCAGGTCCCACCTCTTAAATACCATTTGGCCTTCTTGCTTTTTCTGAAGTCTTGATAAAAAAAATGTGAATATGAATATGAATTTGAATCGAGGGACAAGGGATGGGCGCCACCCTCATGGTGCTGGCCCCGGGAAAAGTTGAGGTCTGTAGCACCTCATTCCTGTACAACCCCAGGGTTATGGAACTGTCTAGGTAGGACCTCAGGACCTGACCAGCTCGTGGATTTATGTGCAGGCTTAAGGCTTGAGCCATAATCATTCTGGATCTTCTTCATCGCATGGCGCAGAGACGTCATCTTGAAAAATTGAAACTGAAACAGGGCTACGACCATGTTAAAAACGACAGCCAAGTTTCAGTAAAAAGACAACAAGTTAAAAAACCAAGCTCACCATTATCGTTACAAGTCTAAAATGAATTTAAAGAAAACACATTCTGAGACGTAAAATCATATCAGTTGAAATTTATTGATCTCTTGTAAAAACGGGAAAATTGCATCTGGAAGGACGTCTCTGGAGAGGGTCTTTGAGGATCCGCCGTATAGTGATATGTCTCACATCGTTGAGTCCAAAGATTCAATATGAAGGTGTCCGATTCTCAACGGCTCGTTACGTGATATATACCACGGTGCATCTTCATTTTTTTCTAAAGGTAGGAATGAGTGCATTTTCATTTTTTTTAAAGATAGGAATGAGTGTAGGATGTGTGGCCCGAGTATAAACTACATAACACTGTCTCTTTCGTACAGTTCCCTGAAACACAAGGGAGAATCTGTCTCAGGTTGGAGCTGATGCAGGAAAGTTTGTTGTCCGTCTGCTTATTCCAGTGCTGCTGCCAGAGATTTCTCACATAACTGTGTACTTTGGCTTTCAAGACTGTGCAAGGAATGAAGGATTTAGACATCTTTTCCCATGTGGCGTTCTTTGCCAGGCATTCAGCCTTTTCACTGTCTCCAATACCAACACGGCGAAGATCATAGTGTTAACGAGCTTTAATGAGTTTTCTAAGGAAATGAATTTCAAAGGGAATTTACGAATCTGGAGGCCTTGGTGTTTCAGTTTCAGTTTCAGTTTCGTTTTCTCTAGATAACAT
>JAPXFY010000020.1:23820294-23837794 GCA_030674185.1 Monoplex corrugatus | reverse complement strand
CACATCAGCAGTGTATCATTTATCATGTTAATACACCCACGACAGCTGAAGGGCAGCCTTTAACACACATCAGCAGCGTATCATTTATCATGTTAATACACCCACGACAGCTGAAGGACAGCCTTTAACACACATCAGCAGTGTATCATTTATCATGTTAAAACACCCACGACAATTGAAGGACAGCCTTTAACACACATCAGCAGTGTATCATTTATCATGTTAAAACACCCACGACAATTGAAGGACAGCCTTTAACACACATCAGCAGTGTATCATTTATCATGTTAAAACACCCACGACAATTGAAGGACAGCCTTTAACACACATCAGCAGTGTATCATTTATTATGTTAAAACACCCACGACAATTGAAGGACAGCCTTTAACACACATCAGCAGTGTATCATTTATCATGTTAAAACACCCACGACAATTGAAGGACAGCCTTTAACACACATCAGCAGTGTATCATTTATCATGTTAAAACACCCACGACAATTGAAGGACAGCCTTTAACACACATCAGCAGCGTATCATTTATCATGTTAATACACCCACGACAACTGAAGGACAGCCTTTAACACAAATCAGCAGTGTATCATTTATCATGTTAATACACCCACGACAGCTGAAGGACAGCCTTTAAACACACATCAGCAGCGTATCATTTATCATGTTAATACACCCATGACAGCTGAAGGGCAGCCTTTAACACACATCAGCAGTGTATCATTTATCATGTTAATACACCCACGACAGCTGAAGGACAGCCTTTAACACACATCAGCAGCGTATCATTTATCATGTTAATACACCCACGACAGCTGAAGGACAGCCTTTAACACACATCAGCAGTGTATCATTTATCATGTTAAAACACCCACGACAATTGAAGGACAGCCTTTAACACAGATCAACAGTGTATCATTTATCATGTTAAAACACCCACGACAATTGAAGGACAGCCTTTAACACACATCAGCAGTGTATCATTTATCATGTTAAAACACCCACGACAATTGAAGGACAGCCTTTAACACACATCAGCAGTGTATCATTTATTATGTTAAAACACCCACGACAATTGAAGGACAGCCTTTAACACACATCAGCAGTGTATCATTTATCATGTTAAAACACCCACGACAATTGAAGGACAGCCTTTAACACACATCAGCAGTGTATCATTTATCATGTTAAAACACCCACGACAATTGAAGGACAGCCTTTAACACACATCAGCAGTGTATCATTTATCATGTTAACACGCCCTTGACAGCTGACGGACAGCCTTAACACACATCAGCAGCGTATTATTTATCATGTTAATACACCCACGGCAACTGAAGGACAGCCTTTAACACACATCAGCAGTGTATCATTTATCATGTTAATACACCCACGACAGTTGAATGACAGCTTTTAACACACATCAGCAGCGTATTATTTATCATGTTAATACACCCACGACAGCTGAAGGGCAGCCTTTAACACACATCAGCAGCGTATTATTTATCATGTTAATACACCCACGACAACTAAAGGACAGCCTTTAACACAAATCAGCATCGTATCACTTATCATGTTAATACACCCACGACAAATAAAGGACAGCCTTTATTACACATCAGCAGCGTATCATTTATCATGTTAATACACCCACGACAGCTGAAGGACAGCCTTTATTACACATCAGCAGTGTATCATTTATTATGTTAATACACCCACGACAGCTGAAGGACAGCCTTTATTACACATCAACAGCGTATCATTTATTGTGTTAATACACCCACGACAGCTGAAGGACAGCCTTTATTACACATCAACAGCGTATCATTTATTATGTTAATACGCCCACGACAGCTGAAGGACAGCCTTTATTACACATCAACAGCGTATCATTTATCATGTTAATACACCCACGACAGCTGAAGGACAGCCTTTATTACACATCAACAGCGTATCATTTATTATGTTAATACGCCCACGACAGCTGAAGGACAGCCTTTATTACACATCAACAGCGTATCATTTATCATGTTAATACACCCACGACAACTGAAGGGCAGCCTTTAAAACATATCAGCAGCGTATCATTTATTATGTTAGTACGCCCACGACAACTGAAGGACAGCCTTTGACACACATCAGCAGCGTATCATTTATCATGTTAATACACCCACGACAACTGAAGGACAGCCTTTAACACACATCAGCAGCGTATCATTTATTATGTTAATACGCCCGTGACACCTGAAGGGCAGCCTTTAACACACATCAGCAATGAGTGCCTCTGACTGACTAATGGATGACAACAAAATGCCCATAGGGCAAAGGAGCATTCAATTCGACCAAACTACTCGATGATAGAGTGAAGGAAGATGGGGTGGGTGGGTAAAAGATGACGGTGTGAGAAAGGAAACTGTCAATAGTTATCTACCGTTGTCCCTGACCAGAGAGTGGAGTCTGCATGAAGCGAAGGAAGAGGGATGTGGCATTAAGGGTGATATGATGGGAACAACAGATCCTTTTACAATGGGGGACACACACAGGCACTCAACATGACTTGAAAAGTTGGTAGGAGCAGATATGTCAAGGTCAAATTCTAATGGTAGGTCAACTGTGACGAAAAATGTTTATCGGAAGAGATATATCAAGGTCAAGTTTTAATGGTAGGTCAAATGTCAAAGAAAAACATTATTGTAAAATGGGACTGAAACCAATATTAGCACCAAGGTCAGTATGAATATAATGCGTGTCTTTACATTACGATAATAATCTGAAAACCAGCGGTATAATTAAGTAACTCTTTCTTTTCTCTTGTTTTGATAATCACGATATGAAAATCAGTTGTATATATTGCTGACTTTTTGTGTTCATTTCACTGTTTGTGTTGATATTCATACTGTTTTCTTATTTCCATTCTATTATTTAACAGTTTACACAGCAAGACATGACATTAGGCTGTTATGGGGACAAAAGTGTTTTATAGTAAAAGTCCATGGAGTTTTATCAAGCTCAAACATTTTTAACAGTTAAATGTATAATTGTGATATACCGAGACCAACTGTATCAGTTTCATACATACGTCCATGTTGTACATAACAACATCAGTGGTACAATGGCCACACTGAACAGAATCTGGTGAGACATTACATTATGATCAGCTGTATCACGTAGTAACGCGCAGACTTTACGAGTCATATATAGTCTCTGTCTGCCTCTATACGTGTAAAACTTGCACGCTGATTACTGACTGAAAAAATAAGTCAGACTTCTGGGACAATATGCCAAAAAAAAAAAAGAGAACTTCTATGCATACAGTACAACAAACATAGATCTGCATATATGACCTCAAACATAGACCAGGGAGTTCATTTGCAACACGACCAATACCTTGGTGGGCCCAGTGAATCGCATCTGCCGACTGTGAAACGTTGCAAGCTGTGTACAGTTTGAGCACGTCACACGATCATCATCATCATCATCATCATCATCATCATCATCATCATCATCATCATCATCAGGAGCCTTGCCGCACGTCACATGATAATGTGTCAAAACCATCCTCATTGCAACCTTGAAAGGAAGTTCGTCAGCAAGATCGACGAAGGAAGACTTAAGCTATAATGGCTACCTGGCTGAACCTGTCTCTCAGTGAAAAAAGCTACTTACTGCGTAGCTTTCATCGGCGATCCGGCCGACTTCTTCAGCGCAACTGCTGGGTTGAGAACTGGCTTCAGTGCGCACCGCTATTTCAGTGTGCCTGAACTCTTTGTTGCTGAACATAAGGGTCAGGAAAGGAGTAGTCCGTTGCTACCTATATTACACGCTCCCATCTCCTTCCGCAAAAGTCACGCTGCTAGTGGGATTAGAGAACAACAAAAAATTGAGACAAAAATCCAAAATGATTTATGTACATGCAAAAAGTCCAAGCACGAACTGTGCGTCTCCAGTTCACTATTCTTCATATCTACAGATCGATATTAATGCAACCATCTGCAAAATCCATGTGAATTTAGTACAGTTGTGTTTACTCATCATCATCAACAGGTACCCTGCCGCATGGCGTTGGCGATCATGGACTTCCATCTGTCTTTATCTCTCGTCGCCCCTAGCATCTCTCCTCGTCCCCAGCCACTCTGCAAGTCCGTCCAGCATTTTCTCCCTGGGTCGACCTGGTGCTCTCTTTCCCTCCAGCTTTCCCGTTGTGACCAGGTGCTCCAAATCCCCCTTCCCCATAAAATGGCCTATAAATGCTGCCTGTCTTTTCCTAATCTTCCTTATGAGTGATCTACTTGTGTCTGCCTCCATTAAGACTGTCTCGTTTGTTTTCTTTGCTGTCCATGGAACTCTCAACATTCTGTGTTGTGTTTACTACACATGTCATTTCTTCCCATGCTTTTAATGGCAACAAGAGCTTTTGAAATCGATGTGTAGTTCTTCAAGCATTACCCCATTTGCAAGTGCTCTCTCAGAGTGTCATCAGAGTACCATTTACCGTGTTAACACTACCCTGAGAGCTAAAGGGCAGTCTTTAACAACACGCCGGCGAGAAGTGTCCAAAGACTAATTGATGGAACAAAAAATGCCCACAGGGCAGGAGACCACTCTCGTCGGCCACGATAACATGGTAAGGGAGAGAAGAAAGAAAAATGAGGTAGGGGAGGAGTGGTGAAGACGGAGAGGAGAAAGGGGATGAGAAAGGGCAATAATTATCTGGCCGCTGCCCCCTCTGACAAGCAGAGTGGATTCCAAATGAAGTGGAAAGGAGGGGTGGCAAGATTGAGAGCAGCGAGGTGACAACGAGGAGTGCCATTCTGGAACGGGGATTCACATTGCCGAGCACACAGAGACACTCAGAACAGACTGGGGCGTGTAAGCACTGCGTTGCTGAGATTCATTTTTCAGGCCACAAAACAAAAACAACATCACCCCAGCATTAGACAGCATTAAATATGAAAACGCCCAATCAAGGCATACATACGATCACCAGATGGTAAGGAATTGAGCTGCTTGCAAGACAACGAAGGCAATGAACGAGAATGTCAAATGTTGCCTGTACGTAGTTTACTTAACGTATCTGGAAGAGCTTTTCTACGTGTTTGTTGGTTGGTTGCTTGCTTGCTTGCTTGTTTGTTTGCTTCTTTCTTTCTTTCTTTCTTTGTCTCTAATTGTTTGGATTTGTTCTTTCTTTTCTTTTTTTTTCGAATGGGAGGGAAGAAAGAGAAGAGAAGAGAGATCATAGTTTTTGTCATTCTTTCGGAGAGGTTAAAGTTAGAAGTTACAGGTTATTCAAAAGTCCTTCATCACACTCGGACATTTCCATATGCGCTCCACCCAATCTACCATCTGTTCTCTAGCAGACTTTTTGAATCTCCGTAAAATCCTATGCACTGGCGAGGTTTTAAAATAGAAGGGAGGGGGAAAGGGTCAGAACATGTGAAACACTAAGCTGTCAGCATCAGATGGATAGGAGCATTGAGATGGGCAGCGAATTGGTCAAATTTTGTATTGCAATCTTGTATCGAACTTTAGATATCAGATCTTGAACCAGAAAAAAAAACACGTAAGATCACAAACACCAGGTACAATAATTTGAAGAAAAAGACTTATACTTCCTGCTGCTCATTCACACCACAAACAAACACCAGGTACAAGAATTAGGAGAAAAGACTGAAACGTCCCTGCTGCTCATTCACACCACAAACAAACACCAGGAACAAGAATTAGGAGAAAAAACAAAAACTGAAACTCCTTCCAGTGTGAAGGAGCAGCAGGGAAGTGTCAGCCTTTTTCTCCTAATTATTGTACCTGGCTTTTGTTTGTTTGTGATGTTACTCTTGACGAAGACCAGTTGGCCGAAAATTTGAGCCTGGCTTGTCTTGGTGTATCAAATACGCGTTCTTAGTCTTTTTTTTTCGTGTTTTTTTTCTGGTTCCCGTTTGTGTGAATGCTGTCAGTCACACTTGTTTTGGATTTCGGATCTTGAGTCTATGACAGAGTCAGCCTGCCCCAGGGAGAAAGGACATAGATAATTATAGTTATACAAAAATGGCTGGTATAGTGCTATTTTCTTATATAACACGGACTACCAATACGTTGCACATAATCTATAGGTGATTATAGATATCAGAAATGGTTCTTGTATAATGCTAATTTTCCGAAATGATACGGACTAGCAGTACGTTGCACATAATCTATAGATAACAATAGCTATCATAAAGAGTTCTTGTATAATGCTTTTTACCTAAATAACACGGGCTAGCAGTACGTTTGTAATTAACACAGAGGAAATTAGGGTTATGTATGGTTCTTAAGATCTTGTGTAATGCTTTTTCCCCCTAAATAATACAGACTAACAGTACGTTGCAAATAACATTATAGAAAATTAGAGTTACAAATGTTTTTTTGTATAATGACTTTTTTTTCCTATATAATACGGACTAACAGTATGTTGCAAATAATCTATAGGTAATTATAGCTATCATAAACGGTTCTTGCACGATGCTAATTTTACTCAATAATACTAACAGTACGCTACACATAATCTATATGTAATTATAGCTATCATAAATGCTTTTTCTTAAATAATACGGACTAACAGTACGCTGCATAGAATATACATATATAGATATCATACATGGTTCTTGTATAATGCTTTTCCTAAATTATGTAAACTAACAGTCGTTGCACACAATCAGACTTCTTAGTGGAATAAGGAAACCTAAAGCAGTTAGACGATTGAAGACATTCAGCTATGTTGCTGCTGAATCTAGTGTGGGCGTGCATGCTGTGTGTTTTTATGTATCTGTAAGCACAACCAACGACTTGTCTTACTGGATCGCTAACATGTTTATCTGATATTCTGCAAATGTTACATAAACGAAGTGGAACCAGAAGAACAAGAAAACCAACGCAAGCGCGTATTCAATAAGACAAGACAAGACAAGACAAGGACAAAACGAAGTGGGTTTAGGCAATGCCAGTTCTGCGCACATGTGACATGAAAGATCTGAAAATTGTGCATCCTTCACTCACCAAGCAAAGGTGTCTGGACATTCCTGCTGGAAGTCCAACTTATATATTGGATCAGATGGACAAATATTGTGTGTGCATCTCTCTCTCTCTCTCTCTCTCTCTCTCTCTCTCTCTCTCTCTCTCTCTCTCTCTCTCTCCTCTCTTTCTCTCTCTCTCCCTCTCGCTCTCTGTGTGCCTCTTTCTCTCTGTCTGTCTGTCTCTCTCTCTCTCTCTCTCTCTCTCTCTCTCTCTCTCTCTCTCTCCTCCTTCTCTCTCTTCTCTTCTCTCTCTCTCTTTCTCTCTGTCTCTCTTTCTCTCTCTATCTCTTTCTCTCTGTCTCTCTCTCTTGCTCTCTCTCTCTTTCTCTCTCTCTGTCTCTCTTTCTCTTTCTCTCTGTCTTTCTCTTCTTTCTCTCTCTCTCTTTCTCTCTCTCTTTCTCTCTCTCTTCTCTCTCTCTCTCTCTCTCTCTCTTTCTCTCGTCTCTTCTCAGTTCTCTTTTTCTTTCCTACGTCAATAATGTATTCACAGTGATTTCTTCTTCGTCGTCTTTAGTTGGGTCTTCTCCTTTTCTCCTTTTTCTGCTAGACTGATTTTGTTGTTTGATAATGGAGTTGGTCACATGACACATAGTCTGCCTGATATTAAGGATTGTGAATGGGGAGCTATGATATTTGCCTGTAATGTACAATGTCCAGAGCTTATGGTATGGGAGGTCCACGATCTCTATCCCTTGCCTCTGTCATGTCCAGCATGCACTCATAACATAGGTGTTCACAATTTTACGCGTAATCTGTATCATGTCCAAGGATTATGTCATAGGACTGAACGATCTTTACAATACTTCATATCATGTCAGGGAATTTGTATCATGTCCAAGGATTATGTCTTAGCACTTAACGATCTTTACAATAATCCATATCATGCCAGGGAATATGATTGTAAAATCCATGGTCTTTATACGTAATCTGTGTCATGTTCATGGAATATGGTTGGGCTATTATGCTCCTTACAATATTCTACCTCATGTCAGGGAATATGATTCCAGAATTCATGATCTTTACACGTAATTTGTACCATGTTCAGGGATTATATTTAGGCGTTAAGGATATTTACAACAGTTTATATCATTCAAGGATTATGATTGCAGATTCTATGATCTTTACACGTAATTTGTATCATTTTCATGGAATATGGTTAGGCCATAATGATCTTTAAAATATTCACACCATGTTAAATAGAATATGAAATATGATCTTTACAATATTCTACATATTGTCATAGAATATGATCTTAACAAATTCTACAGCATGTCATAGAATATGATCTTTACAATATTTTACATCATGTCATAGAAAATATCTTTACAATTTCTAACATTGTCATAGAATATGATGTTTACATATTCTTCATATTCATAATATGATCTTGAATATTACATCATGTAAATATGTCTACGTACTCATGTATGGAATATGATTTTACAATATTCTTCATCATGTCATGGAATATGATCTTTGTAATATTCTACATCATGTCAAGGAATATGATCTTTACAATATTATACATCATGTCTATCTTTACAGTATTCGATGTCATCTTAGTCAGTTTGTTCCTTTTCTTACACTGAAGACAGCAGCAGGGAAGTTTCAGTCTTTTTCTCAATTATTTTGTATCTGTGTTTGTTTGTTTGTAATCTTACGCTTGACAAAGGCCAGTTGGACGAAAATTTGAACCTGTCTTATTTTATTGTATTAAATACGCGTTCATATTCTTTTTCGTGTTTTTTCTGGTTCCATTCTACATCATGTCAAGGAATATGATTCCAGAATCCATGATCTTTACATGTAGTTTGTGTCATGTTCATGGATTATGCTTAGGCGTAAATGATTTTTACAATATTCTACATAATATTAAGAATCATGACTGCATAGCTCATGATCTTCAAGTGTACTCTTTATCATGTCCAGGGATTATTACTTCGGAGTTTATGTTTTCAATACGTAATCCTTAAAATATCCACAATTTCTGTCTCTTGTAATCTGTCCATCTTCTTGACTATCTCATTCCCAGGCAGTGGCAGCAATTACTGGAAGCAACATGTAAGAGAAGAACTGATTATTCGTTCCTAGCAGTCATGCGCCACAAATGACTGCAATTCCGATATGTACATACCTCATTATACATGTAGACGGGGTTGGTTTACAAACACCATCGTGACGGTCCATATCTCTGCCATGTGAGTGACACGGTTGTCTTTAAATGAGTGGTGTTGTCATATTTGATGGTAAAGGTGCATGCTATCACATTCATTATAGCTAGGACGTGCGATGCGTTCGATGTCAAGGGGAAAATATAGGCAAACGGAATAGACATCTGCAAACATTGCAGTTGAATCAAGGGTTGCAGGTGAAAAATAACTCAAAAGGTGAGTTTACCGCTTTCGAAAATCGAAAATCTTCGAAACAAAAACAAAACAGAGAGAAAGAGAGAGCGAGAGAGAGAGAGAGAGAGAGAGACAGACAGACAGACAGACAGATAGACAGACAGACAGACAGACAGACAGACACAGATACAGACACAGACAGGGACAGAGACAGAGAGACAGTCAGAGGCAGAGACAGAGAGATACAGAAAGAGACAGAGAGACAGAGACAGAGAGGGACAGAGACAGAGAGAGATGGCTTGAGAGAGAGAGAGAGAGGAAAGGGGGTAGGGAGAAAGAGAGAGAAATGTAAAAAGTAATGTGAAATGTCTTGTAATTCCACTCAATCAGCCACCCAGACTGATAGAAACTTTGATAAATGGTCACATATTTGGGAAAACTAAGGGGAAAAAAAAGAAAATCAATTTATATTCAAAAAGTACTGAAGAACCCATGATTCAGACTACGCAAGTTGAATTCTTTTCAATCTCAGATCGCAACTTTGGGATGCAAATCGCTGAATTAGCAGCAGACATTTATCGAGCGTACAAAGGGGCGGACGGTTCTTCCAATCCGATCATTCTATTCCCAAAGCCGCACGGCAACATTGGCTTACGTGTAGACATGAGGCAGACAAATGAGGGGAATGAAAGAGAAAGGTTTCCTAACACTGACAGCCAAAAGAAAGTTTGCAGCAAAAGTGGGGATTCCACCTATCGGAAGTTGACAAATCTGCTTTTCACAGCACACATGAGTCCTTCTGGAGACCAAAATTTAAGCTAATGTCAAGAGTTAAAGTTGCATCAACACCTTCAACCTTTAACTCTTTAACTCCCTCACCCTATCCACTAGCATCTTGCATTGTCAACAATGATAGCAAAGCAAAAACACTTAACCCGTTTACTCTCTCACCCTATCCACCAACTTCCTGCAGGACGCTGGTGGATAGGATGAGGGATTCAAAGGGTTAAAGTTTTGCTGCCGACAGATAGGGTGCGGGAGTCAAAGGGTTAATATAAAGAGAATGTCAATGATTGGAAAAGATTGTGTCGGTTGTTTAAGGGACTGGCTCGACGCTAGATGAACACAAGTGCAGTTTCAGTTTCAGTTTCTCAAGATGACATATCCGCACTCGGAATGAATTCTATATGCACTAACGTCACAGGTGCCAGGTGTGTGGTGACCGTGGCACGTGCCTTAAGCCTGCACATAAACCATGAGCTGGCCAGGTATTGAGGCCCTACCTAGACAATGTTTTACCTAGTCTACATTTTATACTGACATTTTATTGGAATGTTAAGAGATCCATGAACAGCAAAGAAAAACAAACGAGATAGTCTTGATGGAGGCTGACACAAGAAGATCATTCACAAGGAAGATTAGGAAAAGACAGGCACCATTTGTAGGCCTTTTTTTATGAGGAAAGGGGAATTAGAGCACCTGGTTACAACAGGAAAGCTGGAGGGAAAGAGAGCACCAGGTAGACTCAGGGAGTAGATATTGGACGGACTTGCAGAGTGGCCAAAGACAAAGAGGGTGGAAGCGGTGCTGGAGGCAACAAGGGACAGAAACAGATGGAAGGCCATGATCGCCAACGCCTTGTGACAAGCACCTGATGATGATGATGGTGATGACCACTGGAATAATCTTGGTTACATGTAAATGACATGTGTATGTGTGTATCTTACCTTCAAAAAAAAGGAACAACACAACTGCGTGCATTACTAGACAAAATTTCAGTTCATGAGATTTCTCTCGTCAAAGATTAAAAAAAAAAAAGACAAAACCATTATCAGCTAAAGCAGAACGATGAAATCTAAATCAGAAGTGATTAGCAGCGTTTAAGAAAATAAAAACCGGAAAGGACACATAGAAATAGAATCTGAGCACGTATTTAATATAACTGAAACAAGACAGGCGCAAAATTTTCAGCCAAATGGCTTTTGTAAAGCGTATACAAGAGACATCACAGAATACATGTACAACACTTAGCGCACGCATGCACGCACACACACACACACACACACACACACACACACACACACACACACACACACACACACACACACACACACACACACACACCACACACACACATTTACAGACACACACACACGCACACACACAGATTCTCTCTCTCTCTCTCTCTCTCTCTCATACACACACACACACACATACTCACACTCACACACACACACACACACACACACACACACACACACACACACACACACACACGCACACACACACACACTCACACACACATACAAATACACACATATTCACAAGCACACACACTCACACATTCACGTCTTGCAAATTGTTGTTTTATGTTAGTAGTTAGCTTTGTTAGTATCTCTACTGGTGACCTGCCTTTTTGAAATCCTGCCTGATTTACTGGTATTATTTTATTCTTTTCACAATAGTGCATCAGTCTCTTTAAGATTATTTTCTCCATTAGTTTACATATGTGTGATGTTAATGCAAATGGCCTGTAATTTTTCAGATCGGTATTACATTTACCTGATTTTAGTACAAGAACCACTATTGTTTCTTTCCAGTTGTTGGGCATTTTCCCACTATTCCAGCATTTTTGAAATATGACATGTAGCAAAATTATAAAATGTTCTGGTAAATTTTTCAGCATCTCATTGGAAATTGCATGTAGTCTAACTGACGTTTTTTTTACTTGGAAGGGACTGAATGGAATCTTTTAATTCTTGAAGTGTGAGTGATGCATTTATGTAGTGAGTATTGTCAGAGGCAGGATACTTATATACATCTTTCTTTTCTTCTCGTTCCCTATAGTCTCTACTAGAGACAGGAAGTCCTTCTACACGACAGGTCTCAGCAAACACGTCTGCAAAAGCTTCTGCTTTTTCCAATGAGCTAGGATAAACTTTTAATGACAACTGTTTTCAATGCAAGATTACAACGGCAGAATTTCTTGCTGCTATTCTGGACATAACGATGCAATCTTGAGAACAACAATGAACATGGACACCAATGACAGACAACTGTGATAAAATCGTGAGCTTCAGATGTTAAATGACAAATTTGGAGATAAAACCATGGAGATGGTAAATGAGAACAACATATATGCCATGCATAAGCTGAAGACAAGTGGGCCAGGATACGACTATATTGTATGGAGCGCACAAACACACACACTCACACGCACGCACACGCACACGCACACGCACACCACACACACACACACACACACACCACACACACACACACACACACACACACACACACACACACACACACACAAATGCTGGGCATGAATGGTTCAGCTGTTCATCAAAACCAATACAGAACTTTGGTTAGACCATAAATTTGGCTGGGGGGAGGGGAGGGGAAATAATTTTTCTCTAAACCTGCAATAGAAAAAGGCCATCTACTTTCATACATGTATATTTTTTTCAAATTGCTGCAGAATTACAAGACCAATACATCTCACCACTATTCTATCTTTCCCTCCCTTCAAGGCAACTCAACATAGTTTTTTTTTTTCTAAAACAATGCCATTACATACCTCCATGTCATGGAAAAGGATCCAAAGTAATCGTGGCAAATGCCTAATCCTGCAGATAAACCCTGCGAGCTAGTGGGGTCTTGACATTCGAACTTAAGCGGTTCTCTACACACTGGTGTTTATGTGCACACTTCTATTATAAATGAACCAGACGACAGAAATCAGACTTAAGAAAGGATGCAGGCAATATGAGGTGGAGGAAAACCCAAGAGTGCAGAGAAAAGAATCCAGACTGATGTACAGATAACCCTCCTGCTTTCTCAATCTGATTTATTAGTTCAATTCTGGCTTGAGAAAACTTCCTGCAACTCCCAGTATACACCTAAGTACCTCACCCAGTGCCGGACTGGGGAAGATAAAACTGCAAAGGAGAGGAAGTGGTACCCTCGTAAGGATGGACTTGAAACATGTTAGTTTATACCACCTCACTTCTCTACAGCTTCAGGTCATGAGACAATACAGCTTTATGCATGTATGCATGTGGATGCAGGTAAATATGAAAAGGAAAACTCCTTTGCGCATGGTACATGGTACATGGTAGAAAATGGGTACATCTATCCCTGGAAAAATCAAAAATAGTTTTATTTAATAATGGAGCTAACCCAGTAAATATTTCCACTTTCAAACTGGGAGATACTCTTCTTCAGTTTAATGAGTCAATTAAATTCTTAGGAGTTTTTCTTACGGCAAAATTATCTTGGAATCAGCATATTGAATACTTATTAACCAAAGCTCAAAAAAGTTTAAATTTCTTAAAAATAGTTCGCAAACAGGCATGGGGTCAAGATTCATCAACACTTGTTCATCTTTGTAAATCGCTTGTTAGATCTAAATTAACATATGCCCAAGAACTCTTCTTCAGTGCACCGAAACACTTACTAAAAAAACTGCAGAGCATAGATTGTAAAGGTTTCAAACTTGCACTGGGTCTTCCAATGCATGCTTCCTGTCTTCGCACATATAATGAAACCAAACTGTTGCCACTTGATGAGCAAAGGAAAGTCGCTTCTACTAAATTTTTGTTAAGACACACCACCGTAAAAAACATCTCCGAAACAGAAATTAAACTGAGATCAGATACCGACTTTCCAAAAAGAGCTAAATCAATATCTTCACAGGTCACTCTTGCAACATACACATCTGACGTCATGAAAGGCTCAGGAATTGATCTACACGTAGATCCTGTATCTATAAGACCTTCCTTTTCGCCAGTACCCAGTTGGAACTCCAAAGAGCACAATTTGACGTACATCACACTAACTTAAAAAAGAAGACAATATAAACTTACTGGCAAGTCAGGTTAAATGTCATATAGACGACTTATATTCCGATCATTTGAAAATTTACACTGATGGATCAGTAATTCAAAGAAAAGCAGGCTCAGCGTTTTTAATACCTGCTCTCAAAATTGAAAAATCTTTCTACATAGGACTTGATAAATCTGTCTTTACAGCTGAACTCTTTGCAGTATTAATGGCTTTAAACTTTATGATAAGTCTTCCTAGGACAATTTTTCAAACACTTTTTTGCGTTGATTCAAAATCAGTACTTCAGGCTCTTGAATTATCAAAATCACAAACAAGATCAGAAATGATTCTGGAAATTAGTCACTTGATTCATAATTTATCTTTAAGAAGCACTGATATTACTTTCTGCTGGATACCTTCTCATAGTTCTTTTCGTTATAATGATAAAGTTGACTGGGCTGCCAAACGGGGAGCTAATAACTCACCAGATTAAACAATGTCCAGCTTTCTCTCTCGTTGCACGAGAATTACACTTTAGTAGACAACTACGTCTGGAAGCAGTTCCAATTAAAACAGAAAAAGTATGATAAATGTCACATGAACTTTGAAGTTAGCAAAATACTTAAGCAGCTTCATGCCAGCAGAATTATACAATCCCTTATGTATAGATGGAAACTTGATGCATTCAAAACAAAATACACCAAGAACATAGTGTGTCTATGTGGAAAGAAGATAACACATAGTCATATTCTTTCTTGCGTTAAGGTAAAACGACATATTCCAACACTATCTATGAGTACAGTTTCTGATATATTTGCCTCATCATCATCACTGTATGAATTTTTTGTTAGCTTGTCAAAAAGTCCAATAGCGAATTACCTTTAAAATGTTATTTCACTTGTCACTGTTATAGTTAGTCAATTATTAGTTTTATTTTTTTCTCCATTTCTTCCAGATATTTATCAATTTTGTTTGTTAGTAGTTTGTTTAAATCGTTAATTATGGTAACATTATTTGTTAGTTTTACCTTCCCCTCTTCAAATCAGTTGTTTTCTGGATCATCTTTTCTCAAGTTCAAAATTGACAATTTTCAAATATTCTCTTCACTCCTCCTCTATCACCCCCCCCCCCTTTTTTTGGGGGGGGTCTAAAATCACTTTAGTGAATAGACATTAAATCAAAGACCACCACCACACACTCACACACACACACACACACACACTCACACTCACACACACACACACACACACACACACACACACAACACACACACACACACACACACACACACGCACACGCACACACACCACACACACATAGAGTCACACACACACACACACACACACACACACACACACACTCACACACATACACACATACACATATACACACTCACGCACACACACACACACTCACACACATACACACACACAAACACACTCACACTCATGCACACATAAACTCACACACACACACACACATACACACACACTCCCCACACACATTTAACATGTAACATATTTCCTTCAGACATGGACAAAGCAGAAACCTTTGTGGACTTATTTGCTAAAAACAGTAAAGTTGAAGGTTTATCTCCAGACTGCAAACATCACAGATAAATGGAAGATAACAACTCAATCTACACTGATCCAATACCTCAGAATGATCTCTGGTTTAATTCTCCAATCACCTTAGAAGAGCTAAAAAACACAATACTGTTTCTACACAACAAAACGAGTTCGGTAGGTGTTGATGCAGTTTCGACTGAAATGATTAAACATCTCCCTGAAAACTATCTTATTTTCCTACACAAAATTTTGCAGAAATGCTGGGTTAGCGGAACTGTACCACAAATCTGGCAAAAGTCTATAGTTATACCGATATTAAAAGCAGGAAAATCGAAAACTGATAAAAACAGTTACAGACCCATTGCTTTGACGTCCCACACGAGCAAACTAATGGAAAGATTGATCTTAAACAGACTTTTACACTACTGTGATAAAAAATAACGTTATTCCGGTAAACCAGGCAGGTTTTAGAAAAGGGAGATCCGCAGTTGAACACCTGGTTAAACTTACGACTCAGATCAAACAACAGTTTGCCCGCAGAAAAAGTGTTTTAGCTACTTTCTTTGATGTAAAAAAAGCTTACGATCAAGTTTGGCATAAACGTATATTGTTCAAGCTAAAATCTGTTGGTTTATCTGGCAATATGTACAATTTCATTAAATCTTTTTTAGCTAATAGAACAATACAGGCTAGAGTGGGAGCTAGTTATTCTACTTCACGGCGCCTCGACATGGGGATTCCACAAGGTTCAGTGATAGCACCTATTTTATTTAATATCCTTATACAGGATCTTCCTAAAGCTTTTTCAAATCGTGTTGTTTTAGTACAGTATGCTGATGATATATGCACTTGGATGAATATAATTTTTAAAAAAGACAACTCCACAGAGAACACGGAATTACATCAGGAAATTGTATCAAATTGATCTTGATAATCTTGGAAACTATATGTTAGAAAATTGTATGTCGTTGTCGGCAGAAAAAAACTAACATGATGCTGTTTGATCCTGGTGGTAACTCAAATAACTTGCCTACTTTCAGAATTGCTTGGTGAAGTGTTAAATTACAAACAGGTCGTAAAATTTCTGGGAGTTTACATCACTTCGAAATTAAGCTGGAATGTTCATTTTGATTATATTTTAACAAAAGCACGAAAAACCTTAAATTTTCTAAAGATAATAAGCAAATTACCCTCGGAATGGATACAAATATACTGATTCATCTGTCAACAGCGCTGGTCAGGTCTAAATTATCCTATGCACAAGAAGTTTTTTTCAATGCACCTAAATATTTACTAAAAAAGATTCAGAATTTGGACTGCAAAAGTCTTAAAATTGCACTAGGTGTAGCAACTCATGCTTCTACTCTTGAAACGTACAAAGTTGCTGGAATTCTACCTCTAAACAACCATCGTGAGCTAGCTACATCAAAGTTTGCAATTAGAACTACTTCACAAGCGAATAATTTTGTGAGCAAAGAAATTAAAATTAGGTCTGATATTGACTTTCCAAAACGAGCAAAAAACATTTCATCACAATTTACAACCGCAACTTACATATCTGACCTGATTAAACAATCCAGCATAACTATGGATGAAATAGCCGAAAAACCAACGTTAACGCCTATCCCTACATGGGAAATGCTAAAGGCCACGTTTGATCTCGATTATGCAGACGTTAAAAAAGATGATAATGTCAACAT